>OX451739.1:1483226231-1483826231 GCA_948472305.1 Vicia faba | reverse complement strand
AGAATTAGCGGCAAAACTCCAGTCTTTGATGGAGAAAATTTTGATTGCTGGAAAGATAGAATTGAGAGCTTCTTTCTGGATCATGATGCTGACTTATGGGATATGGTAATTCATGGATACATGCATCCAGTGGATGAAAGTGGTCAGAAGATAGATAGAAAAAGAATTTCTGACCAACAAAAGTGTGACTTCAGAAACCATCATAAGGTCAGAACAATTCTTCTCAGTGCCATCTCATATTCAGAGTATGAGAAGATCTGAAATAGAGAGACAGCTAAAAACATGTTTGACTCTCTGAGAATGACGGATGAAGGCAACATACAAGTTAAAGAAACCAAGGCCCTTGCGCTCATTTAGAAATACGAAGCTTTCAAGATGGAAGACAATGAATCCATAGAAGCAATGTTCTCAAGATTCCAGATCCTATTTGCTGGGCTGAGAGTCCTTGACAAAGGCTATTCTACTATTGATCACGTAAACAAGATCCTCATAAGTTTACCAAAGCAATGGAGGCCAAT
The DNA here is from genome assembly GCA_948472305.1 of Vicia faba. NCBI lineage: Eukaryota > Viridiplantae > Streptophyta > Magnoliopsida > Fabales > Fabaceae > Vicia > Vicia faba. The sequence goes on along the minus strand of OX451739.1, from coordinate 1,483,825,713 downwards.
GGTTACTGCTCTTAAGCTGGAAAAAGATCTCAACAAGATATCTCTGGAGGAACTTGTTAGCTCCCTCAGAAGCCATTAGATAGAGCTAGAAAATGACGTGCCTCAGAAGCAAGGTAAGCCTTTAGCATTAAAATCTAACAAAAAACTTGATTCTAAGGTTTTGTGGGATATGGAAGAAACCTCTGATGGATCCTCATCAGAAGAAGACAAATTGTCTCTTCTCTACAAAAGGGTCAATCAGCTGTGGAAGCAGAGGCAAAGAAAATTCAGAGACTCCAAAAAATCAGGGAGTCAGAATGAATCCTTTTCCGAATACAGAAAGTCTGAGTCCTCCTCTGGCCAGAAAAGGTTTGAAGCTTCTTCCGGTCACAGAAAGTCAAACAACAAGGACATCATCTTCTATGAGTGTAATGAACAAGGGCACTACAAAAGTGTTTGTCCATGGCTTCAGAAGGAGAAGCCCAAAAAGAAGTTCTTCAAGGAGAATAAGAAAAGCCTCATGGCAACATGGGACGATTCAGATACTTCTGATGCAGACTCAGAGTCAGATGATGAAAGATCCAACATCGCTCTTATGGCAAATGTGATAGAAGACAGTGAAGCTTCTGGGTCAGACTCAGAATTAGACACAGAAGAGGTATTTCTTGATTTTACTGTTAATTTTACTAAAGCTGAACTAGAAGAAAGTCTGAATGAGATTCTGGAAAGGTATCAGCAGATCAGAGTCAAATTCAAGAACCTGAAAAAGGATCTTGTCTCTGACTCTGAAGAAACTGTGATTCTTAGATTAGAAAATTCTGAGTTAAAAGAAAAGATTTCAAAATTAGAAAATGATTTACAAAACTCTCAGAAAGAAATAATCTCAGAGGCTCCAAGTAAAGCTGATAAGATCATAAAAGAATATGATCACAGCTTTCAGATGTTTCTGGCTAAAAACATAGATAGAAGCAAGATGGCTTCAATGATCTATGGAGTTAGCAGAAATGGAAAGAAAAGGAATAACATACAAACGTAAGGTATCTCCACCTAAGAAAGTCATGGACCTAGTAATTAAACGCACACCACTAAAATCTCACTTCACTTATGGGAACACACATGATCTGAAATACACTAGCAATGATTATTCTGCCAAACCAAAATTCAAACAGAATTTTGGTAAAACTAACAAACCAGGACCCAAAAGGATATGGGTACCTAAAGACAAAATTATATATGTAGAAGATATCTTTAGCAGTAAAGCTAAAACACCAGTCATGGTACCTGGACTATGGATGCTCTCGACACATGACGGGAAGAAAGCATATGTTCCAAAGCCTTGAACTTAAACCTGGAGGCTACGTGGGTTTTGGAGGAAATCAAAGAGGGAAGATCATTGGCTCTGGAATAGTAGGTAATGATAAACTTCCTTCTATTAATAATGTTCTATTTGTTGATGGATTAATGCATAACCTATTATCCATAAGTCAATTAAGTGATAACGGTTATGATATAATCTTTAATCAAAACTCATGCAAAGCTGTTAGTTAGAAAGATGGAACTATCCTGTTTAATGGAAAGAGGAAAAACAAAATTTATAAGATAAAACTTTCTGAACTAAAGAGTCAGAATGTAAAATGCCTTCTTTCTGTTAACAACGAGCAATGGGTCTGGCACAGAATATTGGGGCATGTTAATATGAGAAGAATATCTCAGATTAACAAACTCAATCTGGTCAGAGGACTTCCTAATCTGAAGTTCAACTCAGATGCTCTGTGTGAAGCATGTCAGAAAAGGAAAATTTGCAAAACCTACTCTTAAAGCTAAAAATGTTGTTTCTACCTCTAGGCCATTAGACCTTCTACACATAGACTTATTTGGACCAGTGAAAACTGCATCTGTTAGTGGCAAGAAGTATGGGTTAGTGATCGTAGATGACTATAGCAGATGGACATGGGTAAAGTTCTTAAGACACAAGGACGAGTCACATTCTGTGTTTGTAGCTTTCTATAACCAAGTTCATAATGAAAAGGATCTTAGAATTGTCAGAGTCAGAAGTGATCATGGTGGAGAGTTTAAAAAAAATTGAAACATTTTTTAATGAAAAAGGCATTTTGCATGATTTCACTTGTCCTAGAACTCCCCAACAAAATGGAGTTGTAGAACGAAAGAACAGAACATTGCAAGAAATGGCCAGAACCATGATCAATGAGACTAGCATTGCTAAGATCTTATGGGCAGAAGCAATTAACACAGCGTGTTATATTCAGAATAGAATCTCTATAAGACCTATTCTGGAAAAGACTCCATATGAATTGTGGAAGAACAGAAAGCCCAACATTTCTTATTTCCATCCTTTTGGATGTACATGTTTTATTCTGAATACTAAAGATCATCTGAACAAGTTTGACTCTAAAGCACAGAATTGTATTATGTTAGGATACTCTGAATGCTCAAGAGGATACAAAGTATACAATACAGAAACACGATTTGTTGAAGAGTCAATCAGTGTTAGATTTGATGATAAGCTTGACCCTCAAAAGTCAAAGCATAATGAATCTTTTGCAGATATAGAAGTTGAATTCACAGGTGTTGAAGGCAACTCATCAGAAGTTCCCAACAAAGGCGTCCCAACAACGTCAGAAGGAAATGTCACAAGCATTCCAGCACCTTCAGTTGATCAACTCCAGAAAAGGTTTTCCAGAAGCAGCATAGTTCACCCTGAAGATAAGATTCTAGGAAAGAAGGATGATCCAATCAGAACAAGATCAATGTTCAAAAATTCTGAAGAATCCCTCATGGGATTGGTATCTCTGATTGAACCAACAACAATTGATGAAGCTCTTCTGGACAACAGATGGATTATGGCCATGCAGGAGGAGCTAAACCAATTCACCCAAAATGACGTATGGGATCTGGTTCCCAAACCAAAAGGATTCAACGTCATTGGAACAAAGTGGGTGTTCAGAAACAAACTGAATGAGCAAGGAGAAGTCACCAGAAACAAGGCACGACTGGTTGCACAAGGTTATAGTCAGCAAGAGAGGATAGACTATGCAGAAACCTTTGCTCCAGTCGCCAGGTTAGAATCTATCAGACTCTTAATATCTTTTGTTGTAAATAATGGCATCACTTTGTATCAGATGGATGTCAAAAGTGCATTCTTAAATGGTTACATTGATGAAGAGGTATATGTGCACCAACCCCCTAGGTTTGAAAATTCCAAACACCTAGAATATGTTTTCAAACTAAAGAAGTCACTTTATGGTCTGAAACAAGCTTCCAGAGTTTGGTATGAAAGGCTAAGTAACTTTCTGTTAGAAAAGGAATTCACCAGAGGGAAAGTGGACACAACCTTGTTCTGTAAGACATTTAAGAAGGACATTTTAGTTTTTCAGATTTATGTAGATGATATTATATTTGGATCTACTAAACCTTCTTTGGGAAGAGAATTTTCTAAGTGCATGCAGGAAGAGTTTGAGATGAGCTTGATTGGAGAACTTAAATTCTTTCTGGGCATTCAAATCAACCAGACTCCGGAAGGAACTTACATTCACCAAAGCAAATACGTCAGAGAACTTCTGAAGAAATTTTACCTCTCAGAATGTAAGCCATCAAAGACTCCAATGCATCCCACATGCATTCTGGAAAAGGAAGAGGTAAGTAAAAAGGTAGAGCAGAAGATCTACAGAGGTATGATTGGTTCTCTCCTTAATCTGACAACTTCAAGGCCTGATAATTTATTCAGCGTTTGCTTATGTGCTAGATTCCAATCAGATCCTAGAGAATCTCACTTAACAATAGTTAAGCGAATTTTCAAGTATCTGAAAGGTACTACTAACCTGGGTTTGTTTTATAGAAAATCAAATGAATACAACTTAGTAGGATACTGTGATGCTGAATTTACTGGAGACAGAGTAGAACGTAAAAGTACTTCTGGAAGCTGCCAGTTTCTGGGAGACAATATGATATCGGCAGTCCATAATTGCGTTGTAAACAGCGGAAGCTGAATACATTGCAGCAACTGGATGCAGCACACAGATGCTCTAGATGAAAATTCAGCTTGAAGACTTCAACATGTTTGAGAGTAACATCCCTATTTTCTGTGATAATACTTCTGCAATCTGTTTATCCAAAAATCCTATTTTGCATCCTAGGGCTAAGCATATAGAAATAAAACATCATTTTATTAGGGACTATATTCAGAAAGGAATTTTCTCTTTAAAATTTATTGACACAGACCATCAATGGGTTGATGTTTTTACAAAACCCATTTCTGAAGATAGATTTAATTTCATTCTGAAACATCTCAGCATGAAATTATGTCCAGAATAAGAAGTTTTATTTGCATATTCTGTAACCCTCAGAACTTTATTTTTTATGAACATCTTACCAACGTGTCTTCAGAAGTTAGGAGTACAGTTGCTTCAGAATCTAGATATGAAGATCTGATCCTATCATTTCAAAGATAGAGGCGTGCAGTTCACACCATCAAACATTTTTCATCCTCTCACAAGCTACCTTCTAAGGCTGAACACACTTTCAAATTCTGAAGGGTCCAAGGCCCTGATTGGATGCATTGAGACACTTGCCAATGCTAACTGTCCAGTATCTACATGCAATCCCATAATTTCAGGTTTCATAATTTCAGTATAATCATTACTTATTTTCTCTTTCTTACTGATTAAGTTTTCAAAAGTGTTTACAAACTCAAATTTACTATTTCATTAACTTCTTACTGCATCCACTATTCTCTCTCACTATAGTTTTTGCAAAAACCCCTTTTCTCAGTTTTCTTCAACAAATCCGTGTGAACAATGGCATCCTCATCAAGCATAAAAAATCCACAGTGCTCCTGGTTCTTCTTCAACATAACAGTATGAGGAACCCATTAGAACGCTGCTCACTCCGGTCGATAACCTTGAAGTTCTATGTGAATTGATCATTGATTTTGAGAGTTTAAAGGAAAATGGGTTTGATTTGTATGAAGATTTAACGACTTAGGGCTGGAACAAATACTTTGATCGTCTGTTGGGTCCATTATTTCCTATTCTTGTTAAGGAATTTTGGATTCACGCTACTTCATCCAACCATCAGGTTACGTCATACGTTATGGGAAAGAAGATAGTGATTACATAAGACTTGATTGGGAAACTTATTGGATATAATGGCGGCGGAGTTAGGTGCATTGATATGGCTGAAAAATGCTCTGACCTAAAAACTATTGCTAGAGCTATTTTTACTTCTGGACAGCCATCCAACAAGATAAGAGACTTAAAGGATCACTATAGAATCTGGGCTAGGATTATTCTGGGATGTATCAATCACAGGAAGCCAACAACCTCTCCTGACTACATTAACATCGATCAATAGTTTTTGTTGTACTTTATCTCTAAGAAGACCAAAATAAATCTTCCACATTTGTTTTTCAACCATCTGAGAATAAGTGTGAAAGAGACAAGAGAAGAAAAAGGAACAAAAAGGGATTGGATCCCTCTGGGAAGATTGATTTCTGACATTTTGACTAAAAAAGGTTGAAAGAACATCTGACAGAGGCTCAAAAAATCAACACTCTGGAGGCAAGTGCTGGAAAACCACTAAATGCCAAGAATCTGAAGAAAATGAAGATTATTGAAAGCATTAAGAAGGAACCAACAATTGCTTCTCATGAAGTCATCATGTCTAGAAGAATCCCTCTGAAAGATTTTCCACTTTTTTTTGAGATAGATGCTTCTCCAGAGATCGTAGTCAGATTTCTTGAAGCTTGCAAAGAAGATGGAACTATTCCAGAACTCAACATTCGTGACCTGCACAAGCCAGCGCCATATGTTATGCTGAAGAAATCCAGAAAGAGGAAGGCAGCAGGAGAAGGATCCTCTCAGAGGACACCCAAAGCTGTGAAAAAGAAAGGTAACACGTCTTTTGTTTCTGTTGTAGAATCTATAGTTTTTCCAACATCTGAAACCATTCCCCCTTAACAACCAGAACATCCCTTACCACAAACATTTGGGGATTTTGACATAGAGTTTGATCCCTCTTTAACACTTGGCAATTTCTTAAATGAACCTAACTCCCACAATCCAAATCCAGAATAAAATCAACCAGAACTTGCAAGAGTTCTTTCTGATATTGAACCGTTTGATCAAGACTTTCAGTCACGAATCCCATAAAATCCAAACCTCCACTCACCAATACCAGAAAATTCAACAATTCATTCTCTATAATCAAAACATCAAAACCTCAACTCTCCTCAACCAGAAAATGAAAACCCTCACACTCCCCAAACTGAAAATCCAAATTCTGAAACCCTTGAACCAGAAAATCAACACGCTACCGCAAACCAATCAGAAGACTCTTTTACAGACTCTGATACCAATACCCCAATTCCTGGAATAACATAACCTCTTATGGTTCATTTACCTCTCTTCATCCATGATACTCCAGAAATACCTTCACCATATGATTCCACACCACCAAACACTCCTCACTCACTAATCCTGATTTCTGATTCTCCTACTCCCTCACCTATTAACTGTCCAGCTGATCATATCAGAACTGTCATTGATCTAGAAGCGCTGGACCATCTAGCTTCAACCTCAAATAAAATCGTCATTCCCAAACCCAAAACAACCTTAACCAAAACAGATGTTGGTAAGAACTTGTTGATTTTTGAAACAGAAATATAGGAATGGGTTACTTCTTTGAAGCAAGCAAGTCCAGAGTATTCTAATCCTGCTGCTTCTGATTCTCTTTGGGATAGATTTAGAAAATGGTTCAACTCTGAATCCCAGAGGCTGAAAGAATTGATTTATGAAATGGCTTAGCATAACTTCAGTGATCAGCCGAAAGCCTTCAAAGACCAAGTTTTGAGTCACTGGGACAAGAAAGAAATTTTTTTGCTGGAAAATGCTCCCTGGAAAGAGCACCAACCTTCAGAAGCCACTGAACCAGGTTCTGATAGTCACCCTATGACTACTGTTCCAGAAACTAAATTGCAACAGAAGAAGTAGTTGAATCAGAAGATGTTGCAGAGTGTTCTGAACGACGTGCAACCTCTGAGGAAACACCAGCTGCGTCTCTGGCCATGGAAACTATGGAGGAGCTGAAGAAGGAGAATGCTTTAATCCATGTAAGATTGGATAAGCAAGAAGATACAACAAAAGAAATCAAGGATATACTGGGAAAGCAGGAAGAATCAAGCACTCAGATTAAGAGCTTGCTGGAAGCTTTCTTCACACGACTTCCCCTCCATCTTAGATTTTCTTTAACTTGTTTTTTGTATTCTTAATATTATATTTTTTGTTTCTGAAAGATGTCATTGCAATCTGTTTTTAATACAAATTATCCTTTTTTACTCTGATAGTTTGTGATTATATTGGTTTTTGATACCTGGAAAAAATGGGGAGAACGTAAGATATTTTCAATAATAATGTACCGGGACAAAGTCTCAAACATTCTGAATATACTTCTATTTTTTTTAAAGCATGAACAGGAACATATTCTGATAAAGACAGAAGGAGATGTATCAAAAGCTCTGATGAGAAGGAACTTCAGGGAATTAATTCATCTCTATCTGAGTACTCAACTAAGGGGGAGACTCTCTTAAGCTTTTTGTTCTATATATTTTTTATTGAAAGTTCCTAGTTTTTGTCATCATAAAAAAGGGGGATATTGTTAGAACATAGTTTGATTCTACAACCCTCATAAGAGTTTTGATGATAAAAAACACAAAGAACAAACATGCACTCTAAATTTATGTTCTATGTTGTACAGAAGTTCCGACTGAAACTGCATAAGAAGTTAAGCCACAGAAGCACTCAAGCTGAGTAATCAGAATGTTCTGAAGTATGATGATCAGAATCTGCACTAAAGAAAAAGATATCCTGATTCTGAATGGAAGTCCAACACGCTAACTGAATCTTATGTTTATGACTTATAAAGCTCTGAAGTAGAGAAGCATGCAAGATTCCTAAGTTCTAAAGCATTACTTTTTGATTAAGGCAGTATCATGTGCAACGACTTCATTCAGACAAGAATCTTCTCAATATGGAAAGTGAATTAAGTGACCATTATCATGTTTCCATTTGGGAAGATTGCCACGCCTGTATAAACAAGCTCAAAGGTTAAATATTTTACGATTTTAGATATATAACTGCTCATACAATCTAAAAAGGCTGCAAAAAGTCATATTCATACTATACTCAATTTGTGTAATACATCACAGTAGTGATACCATTTTTGTAAAGAAAAACAAACAGTACCCAGTAAACCCTTTCCTTTGATTAATTTATTTTCATTGAGATAAACCAGGTTGTGGTTGTACTCAAGAAGACTTTGGCAGTTGTCAAAGTAGAATTGTAATCAGTTTGATTAGTGAATTAAGTCCCTGTTGGAGAGAGGCGAAATCACCTTGGCGGATGGACTGGAGTAGTTTGAGATTAAGTGAACCAGGATAAAAATCTCGTGTATATTGCTTTTGATTTTTAAGTTTCAATTCAACCCCCCCTCCACCCTTCTTGTGTTTTTCACTTCTTCAGTTTATACATACATTTCCCATTAGCAAGATGAACTTTAGATAAACACACCCATTGATTAGAACAACAAGAGTGGATCCCGTGGAATACCACAAACATGAGGGGTTCTAATACCATCCCCTTACATAATCGACTCTCTTACCAGAGATTTCGTTGTGAGACCATGTTCTTCTTCCAATACTAAAGGTTTTCTCAATATTTTCCTTTCCCTATTCTCCTTGGGATAAATAAATTTAGGTGGTGACTCTGTTTCTTCCATCCGAAGTTATTCCTTTTATTTTTTCGAATAGCTTCACAATGTAATGCAATGATGATTACCATATGCAAAGTGTCAAAGAAAAGGTGGATATTCGACGGGAGCTTAAAGGATGAAGTCCTAAATTCTACTCAGGAATGCCAATAATCTGGACTTAAAATCTATGACTTTTACTAAGGATAATGATCTTGACTTCCCAACATTCTCTTCTAACTCTTAATTTATTTAGCTTGTTCCTGGACATAACTTGATCAAATCTGGAAGAGGATGAAACACCTTGGCATATCTCCTTGCCCCGGCCTGTAGGGCCTTTGAAGAAATTTTCCTCGAGAGGATATCCTGAGAAATGTGACATTATAGATAGCATGTATCAATATTATGAACTTTGAAACACTTCCCCTGATTGACCAATGCTGGAGATGCTTGGGTAATTGTCTCTGATTATTTGACTTTTGAGAGATTCTTTGAATCTTTACCTGACTGCTCAAGATTAAATGAACTCTTACTCAAATGGAGTAGTCAAATGCTTCTCTTCCCTTTAAGGTAATAAAACATTGAGACACTCATGCCCCTGCTCGACAGAGGTTTGAAGAAAAATCATCCCTTCATCTGATACTCATTATGGAAGCTTCCTTGATGTCAAGCCTTTGTTCAAATGCAAAGAATGTTTATTATAGAAATTCTAATCCAGAGCTTATGTTTGTCTTGAAGCTTATGCATCGATGTTTTCAAACGGATGCTTTGATTTTGTTAATGAGTTATTGTGAAGTTATTTTGTTGCAGAGGGTTCTTGTCAAGTGCTACGATATGTTTCCATAAATCGTTGATGTTGTGTGTAAGTTTAAAAGTTGTGATTCAGTTGGGTAATGGTCTAAGAGTAGGTATGAGCATTTTTTTGTAGGTTTGTGAAAGTGATTTAAAAGGTTTGGTTGTGAGGTTACTGAACAAGGTGAGGTAATGAAGATTTCTAGTTTATGAGGGTGTATGGAGTGTTTGGGACTACAGTTTATATATAGGTTAGTTAAGGATGTAGTGGTTGAACTTTCATGGAACAGAGAGACTTAGGGTGAGCTTGAGAGAATTTCGTGAGGTTATGTATCGATTTTCTTGATGATTTTTCTGTGTATGCAGGACTGCCTTTTTTATAGTGAATTAGGGTGGGTTTTGGGGGGAAGAGTTGAGAGGTTTTGAACAATTTTGATACTCTGTTTTATCACTTTTTAATGTTGTTTCGTGTTATGCCATTTTTATGCAATTCTTTGCATTGTTTAGACAGCGGTGGACTGGTTTGACAGGTTTTTGTTTTGTTGTGGATCCAAGTATGTACAGGGATTTTTTGGAAAGGTTTTGCAGGTTTTGACAATAATGTTTCTTTTGGTTTTGGAGCATAGCATTTTTTGTTTTGTAATGGACTTTATGCAGGTGTTGTGGACAACAGTTAATGGTAAAGAAACCTTGGTCATGAAGATTCTTGAAAGGTGGAATTTGCATTTTTTGAGGATTAGTGCTTGGTTTAGGGTAGGTTCAAACTTTAGAAATTGATTTTCATGTGTAACTTATGTATCTTGAGACCTTTGTAAACTTCAAGTGACATTTTTAAATAAATCCTCCTTCTTTTTGGTTCCAAAATCCCAAAGAATCATGAAATGGTTTTGTAATTAAATGAAATTGTGACTTTGAATATGAATTTTGGCCTTTTGAATGAAGTGATCTGAAACTTGGATTTTTATTAATGAAACCAATGAAAACCTCAAATCTTGTTTCTTAATTGAATGATGATACTGAACGAACTTTGAACCTTGTAACGTGTGAGCCAAGAAAATCTTATGAATGCCTTCCATTTTTATCAAACTTGAATCAATTCTTGAGAAATCATATGCTTAAGGACTTGGATTCAATCAATTAACTTAAAATCAAAACAAAGATCACTTGGAATAATGAATCTTATGTGACTTCATATTTGAATCCATATCAATTTCACTTTGAAGAAAACCTAAATCCATGCAATCTTGATAAATCAATTACTCAAGAAACACCTGAAAGCAAGCCTTGACCAAGATAACACCATAAGAAGAACGAGATGGCTTAAACCTTTAAAATTCTTGTCCCAAGATTTGTCTAAAATGATGAATTCACATTTTCCCTATATGCCTTGACACAAAAACAAAAAGTCTTGAATTGGATCCTTTAGAGAAATCTTAATACACCTTCTATCTTGACAAAATCCTCAAGACACTAGTTCACAAGATTCACTGTTGAAATGCTTTGAATAAGCCTTAACTAATGATCTTAAGTTGAAGCACAATAGATGAAAAACCATAACTCAAATCAAACTCCGATGAAACCATGATCTTATGAGAAATATAGGGAAATAATCCCTAATACAAGATCTTGGTGAATTTGAATGAGAAATGGCCTTGTAACTTGATGAAGAAGAAATCCATGATAACCATAGTTCAAAATCTACTCCCAGTGTCCACTGCTCAAGGAAGAACCAGGAAAATAAACTGTATTAGATGTAGAAGCCTCAAGCCAATATTAAACCCTAACTTGCACAACCACTGATCCTTTGAGCCAAAGTGCATTATTGAATGAATGAATGCTATACAGATAAACCTAGTGGGATTTATGCAGATGAAATGCAAATTCTAAACCAATTAAAAGATAAATCAAGAGGGAAAATTTTGGGGTGCAACAACTCATCCATATCACCTTATGTAATCAAATATATTGATGTGGGGGTCTCCAGAGTTCTGTGCGTTATACATTAGCGATGTCGACCATAGTGGTCTCATTATTAATGTATGAGGTAAAACAAGTTGTAAAGTTGGAAATAAATAACTATGATATAATTAAGATATATGACCCAAATCAAAAATTGTATATATATATATATATATATATATATATATATATATATATATATATATATATATATATATATATATATATATATATATATATATATATATATATATATATATATATATATATATATATATATATATATATATATATATATATATATATATATATATATATATATATATATATATATATATATATATATATATATATATATATATATATATATATATATATATATATATATAAATTGTCGCCTTCTTGACACACATGCTCACTCTAAGTTATTACTCCTACGCCTAGGAGCAACGAATTGGGGGCTCCTATTTTGGGTTGGCCGAATGGCTAAGTAGGGCCCAATCCATTTCTGCATATAAGTCGGCCCAATAACTTTGGCCCAATAAACCATTAAGGGTAAATGACACTTTTTCCCTTCCTCCCCTGCTTGAGGAGCCTTGGACGGATAACCCCCAGGGTCTGCGAGGTCACTTCTGCTCGCTTAGACATGATGGTCCTTGTCTTGCCAGCCACATGAGGACAACCACCCAGAAACAACCAGAATCACGCCTGACCATGAACATTTCCCTGCTCGTTATAATGACTAGTTCTGAGCACCTCTGTCTGACATAACGACTAGTTCCCGACAGTTACCTATTTTTGAGGAACCTAATATCAAGGGCCAAAAATAGGAACCAATGGTTAAGCATCGGAGGCACTATATAAACCATTATACTTATTAGGCCCAGGTGTCCAATATTCATTCTAAAAAACCATAATCTCTTGCTTGTATCTCTTTGTACTCTTACTTACTTGAGCGTCAAAGTGCATTGCAGGTACACCACCTCCTCCTCTCTGATTCCAGCCTTGTAGACTTCATTTTTTGGCCCAATTCGGGTTCTGACCAACCAGCAAGATCAGAGGAGCCATCTGTGGGAATTTTGTCTCCCCATCTTTCTTTCCTCGAAACTAAAGATCAAAGAAACATTCAAAGATTCATATCATGTACGATCAAGATGACAACCACTTTTGTGGAAAAATTATGCTCTCTCATGTTCGAAAAATACACGAAAGCTAGGGGAAACCCCTTATTGAGGATATCTCCGAGAAGAGAGACGGCCAAACTGTGTGTCCCTCCTCGGTTGAAGCAGACGATGATGACATCCATTACTTGGAGAATCAGAAGTCTAAGAAACTCCCGGAGGAGCTAGCAGAAATCCTCCAACCAACTCTAGTTCTAGACAACACTGATCTGGTCATGGCAGCTCTCATCATTGCCCTTAATCAGACCAATTCTTTGATCCTACAACAAAGCAACACCATTGGAGCTTGGCAAAAGAAGCGCCTATTAAGATCTCCTCCTCAGAGATACTGACGACATGACTTCTGCAGTCCGTCCCCAACAAAGCACAGTCAACGTCTCGCGCGCGAAAAGCCAAAAGTTTCGTTTCTCAAGAAATGAGACTGTACTCCTCCTCGGAGAGATCCATACTACCTAGTCACCAAGAAGACGAAGGGTACTCAATATCTAGACAGCGACCATTCTCCATCGCCCAAGACAAGTCACCAACAGAGGAGTATATATCTTCGTCGATACAACAACCCTCGTCAAGAAAGAAACAGTTATTCTCCACCCCAATTACCAGGTCGAAGTGACGACGAAGAGAGCTGCAGCCCGTTGTCCAGAGAAATTATGGAAACTCCGCTCCCTGTCGGGCTGGAAAAACCCCCAAACTTGGGGACATATGATGGGATTGTAGATCTAGGCGAGCATATCGAGAACATTGATGTCTTTCTAGACTATAGAGGTGTCCGAGAAATAACCAAGTGATGAATCTTCCCTACCACTCTCAGAAAGGGGGCCATGGTTTGGTACAAAAGCCTCTCTGATGAGTCCATCACGTCTTGGAAGAACCTGGGGAAACAATTCTTCAGGAACTTTACAACATCTCACAGTTACCCAAATTCAGAAGCATCATTGAAGGCCATCATCTAGGGGAAGGATGAATCCCTCCGAGCATATATAGAAAGATTCAACAAAGAAACCGTCCAGGTCTCCACAACTGACGGGATGAAGAATTATATCCTCGAACGAGGATTAAGCCTCTACAGTGAGTTTGCCAAATCGTTTGGAATAGAAAACCCTACAACATTGGATTCCCTACTGCTTAAAGCACAAGCGTACATCCAGTACAAAGAGAAAGAAGCTTCAAACAACGCGCAAGAATCGGGACATCGAGAGAATGCAAAAGTTTCAAAGAATGACGAGCCCTCGACATCTGATCGGGGAGCAGAGAAGAAAAGGGAGAATTAACCCCACGACTACAAAGGGCCACCTAGTTGTTTCCACGACTAGAAACCCTTAAACGCCTCATGCAAGCGCATCTTGACCGACTATGCCAACTTTGAGGTCCATTAAGTCGGGGTCCAATTTCCTCGACGAACAATGTCTAAGCCAGGGACAAACAAAACCAAATATTATCGATTCCACAAGATCCACAGACACACAACTAAATATTATATCCTCCTAAAGGATGCCATAGAGATCCTCATCCGAGATGGGCATCTCAAATAATATAAAAAGAAGGAAGTTCGCCGTGAGGACACCACAGAGTCCAAGAAAGTCGAGAAAGAGAAGCCCTCCCCCGACAAAACCCTCATGCCTGTCGCCATGAGCATCACCCGGCCGAAAGACTTCTACTTTCCCAACCTGGTTGAGGTCCCCCTGTACTTCACAGCACATAGTCCCTGGGATATGTTTCCATCTGCAATGGTTATATCCGGTGGCAAGTTCAAAAAATGTATCGTGGGCTCAATAAAGAGAAGATTCGAGAAACTAATAGACACGAGCTTGGACAAGAATTCAACCCTCGATAAATTCATTCGAAGTTCCAACCTTATCGCATTTTACTAAAAAAAGCTTCCCGTCAGGGCTCCTAATTCCAGCATTCCTCTACACGTACGAGCACAAATGGCCAATTTCGACGTTAGGGGTATCTTGGTTGACCAAGGAAGTTTGGTTGATATCATGTACTCCCCATTGTTCACCATATTACAGCTCAACGAGACGCACCTGACCCCTTACGTAGGCTCCAACCTCCAGGGATTCAATGGCTCGGTCACCAAACCTTAGGGCTACATGGAGCTGATCATCATGTTTGGGGAAGAAGAAACGGCCAGATCCGTCAAGACTTAGTTCCTCATGGTGGACTTCCTGTCATTGTACTAGAGCATCTTGAGGAGGCCTAGCCTGGCCAAACTGATATCGGTGCCCTCCACCGTCCATTTGATGATGAAATACTACACCGCAGAAGGACTTGTTGCCACTCTTCACAGAGACATACATGCTGCAAGGAGATGCTTTGAAGCAGCCTCCAAGGGTTTAAGCTCCAATAACTCGTAACCTAAAGCATCCAATTAACCCACTTTTCCTTGTAGTTCTGAGTAACCAAAGGCACTGCCATACATCGATTCGATTGACCTCGACAATCGCTTCACCAAAGATGACTTGCGAGAGCAGAAGAAGAGGGGAAAGAAGCCCAACTAACTAGAGGGAGATCTTCCTCGACAAATAGTGACGAGGAGCTCGTACATCCTTTGCGCCCGACACTAGATGGGGAATTAGAAATCATTCCCCTAGGACGTGATCCCACCAAGGGAGTTAAAATCGGTACTGGTCTCCCCGACTTGGTGAGAAAACATTTAAATACGTGCCTAAGGGAGAATGCAGACTTGTTATCCTGGAATGCTGCAGAGATGCTCGACTTGGATCCAGAGATATCTTGTTACCAGCTAATGATATATTATGCCCTTAAGGAAATTTCCCAGCATAGGCGCAAGCAGTCGCCGGAGAAAATGGGGTTTACCAAGCAAGATGTGAAAGACCTAGTAGAGGAAAAAATTATTTGTGAAGCCCAGTACACGACCTGGCTATCCAATGTTGTACTTATAAAGAAATATAATGGAAAATGGCACATGTGTGTTGATTATACCAATCTTAATAGGGCTTTCCCCAAAGATGCTTATCCTTTACCGAACATAGATAAGTTAGTTGATAATTCTGCATGTTTTAAATTGTTGTCTTTCATGGACATGTATTATGGGTACAACCAGATCCCCATGGCGAAGAAAAACAAAAGGTACACGACCTTCATGACCGAATCTGGAAACTATTACTACAACGTAATTACATTCAGCCCGAAGAACATTGGCGCTACGTATCAACGGATGATGAACAAAGTCTTCCAAGGAGAAATCAGAGACATACTGAAAGTCTACATAGACGAAATGATCATGAAATCCCAAGAGGAAACCGACCATGTGCTCCATCTAAAGAATGTCTTCTACCAAGCAAGGAAATGCAGAATGCGATTCAACCCATAAAAATGCACCTTTGGTGTACAGGCAGGTAAGTTCCTCGGTTTCTACCTAAAAGAACGAGGAATTGAAGTCAACCCCGAAAACTTTCGGGCATTTTGAGTTTACAAAGCCAAAGTCAAAGAAATCAATTCAAACCCTAAACAGAATGCTCACTTTGTTATCCCATTTGTGAAAACATCTACCCATCATGCATTTCTCCTTTTCAAACTTCTACGCAAAGAGTAATCCTTTGAGTGGACCGAGGATTGTGAATATTCCTGCCTCGACCTCAAACAAACGCTATCATAGCCACCGATCCTTTCACTGCCAGATAAGAAAGAAACTCTTTACCTATATTTGGTTGTGGCAACCGAGGCCGTAAGCGCAACCCTCATTCGAGAAACCCCCAGGGGGAAGAAACTCATTTATTTCACGAGCAAGGCCTTGCAAGGTCATGAAGTAAGATACCAGAAAATTGAGAAAGTAGCCCTAGCCCTCATCAACGCGGCAAAGAGGCTAAGAATTACTTCCTAGCACACACGATTGTGGTTTAAACAGACCAACCAGTAAAGCAATTGCTCGATCAACCCGACATGGAAGGTAGAATGCTCAAATGGTCACTAGAACTCTCTGAGTTCGACATTAAATACGAGAGCAAGAAATCCCTTAAAGCTCACGTGCTGGTAGACTTTGTTGCAGAAATGACCTTGCCAGCCTCCCCCACGAGCGGAGCGCACAGATGGACCATCTTTGTTGACGAGGCTTCCAGCTCGACGGGTAGGGGAGCAAGCATTATATTAGAAAATGAGGAAGGAATCTTGACTGAGGTCTCTCTCACACTTCCCTTCCCGACCTCGAACAACCAAGCCGTCTACAAAGAATTTCTAGCAGGATTACGCCTGGCTGAAGAAGTAAATATCTTCACCAATTCCCAGCTTGTCGCCTCCCAAGTACAGGGAGAATATCAGGTCAAAAACGACCATCTCTTCAAATATGTGACTCTGGTCTGAGAAAGAATGAAGAAATTTGACTTCGTAGGTGTACAACACATTCCACGCAAACACAATACTCGGACATATATCTTGTCAAAGCTGGCAAGCACAAAGAAGAAAGGAGGAAACAAATTGGTAATACAGGAAATCCTTCCTCGACCAAGCATTGAAAGGCCTCCATCGAATCTAGATGTGTGCGCCATCAGCCATAGTAACTGCTAGATGACCCTGGTATATAACTACCTCACAACAGGGGAACTCCCATCCGACCAAAAAGATGCAGGTGTTGTCAGGCGAAGAGCCTGCTCTTACGTCATGGTCGAAGGAATATTATACATGAATAGATTCTCTATCCCCCTCCTTAAATGTGTCGAAGAAAGCAAAGTCGCCTGCATCCTATGTGAAATCCACGAAAGAATCAAAGCCTAACACGTGGGTGGAAGATCCCTCGCCAGAAAGGAATTACGGGCATAATATTATTGGCCCACTATGCAACACGATGCTAAAAAACACATAAAGAAATGTGACAAATACCAACTCCATGGGGATATGCACTTAGCACCCCTAAGTGAGCTCAAATCTCTGTCACCCCTAGACTTTCGCATGGTGGGGCATGGACATCCTCAAACCATTCATGGTGGAATTAAACCAAAACCAGTACTTGATAGTAGGCGTGGATTACTTCACAAAATGGATAAAGGCAGAATCGCTGGCCAGAATTACAACACAAAACATTCTCCATTTCTACAAGAGAAACATTCTTGCCCGGTTCAGCATACCCCAGAAAATTGTCACCAACAATATAACATAATTCACGGACAAGATTTTTCAGGAATTCGTCTCCAAATTGGGCACCACCCAACACTTCGCATCCATTGAGCACCCGCAAACGAACAACCAAGTTGAGGCTGTGAACTGGGTAATCCTACGAGGCCTCAAATGAAGGCTAGACGAAACCAAAAAGAGGTGGGTCGAGGAGCTATACAACATGCTCTGGGCCTACCAAACAAGATCCCACTCGTCCACAGGGGAAAGTCCTTTTCGACTAGCATACAGAATCGCCGTTGTTATCCCCTTCGAAAAGAGAGAGCCCTCCAAACAGACTAAAGCCCCTCTCGGCGAGGAGATGAACGACGAAGCATTAAGAGGAGAACTCGATCTCATCGAAGAAGTTTAAACAGAAGTGGCCTTACGAGAAGCCTCTCTCAAACAAAAAATCTCCATATGATATCACTCCAAAGTCATACGGCGTGAATTCAAAGTCGGTAGCCTAGTCCTAAAGAGAAATTACAAAGATTCTCGCAAGGAAATGCTCGTCGTAAACTGGGAAGGTCCATATCGTGTCCGATCAAAATAGGATACGGGGCCTACTACTTAGAAAACTTACACAGGGAACAAATTATTCGACCTTGAAACACCGAAAAATTAAAATAATATTATAATTAAGGCACAAAAAAAGTTGGCGTGCTTTGTCATGACGACAGACACAACAGTCTTGATCACACGTGCATGCTCAGGTACAAGCATAACACCTCAAATTTAACAAGCTGATTCTTAGCCTAGTGGGGAAAACTCAAACGAGCTCCATTATCGCCGTACCATGATGGAAGAACATCCAGCTCGCAATGGGAAATTCACACCTCCGAGCTCGAGCCCCAAACGAGTCTTGAGTTCCGGCTCATGCCTGAAAATATACCCTGGTCATTTGACCAGTCTCCCCTTATTTATGAACCTCGGCACTAACGAGCAAACCCCCCTAAACTTTTAAGAAAAATAAACATCTCAAGCAGACAAGCATATAAACATACAAAAACTTAACAACAACGATAAAAGAAAATCAGGCACAAAGCATATGCAAAAATAAGTAAAAAGTAAGTTGATATCAAAGCGGTCAACAAAGACCACAATTGTCAAAGTGTTACATAAAGAGGGCCAAGCCACCATCCAAAATAGAAATATAACAACCAAAAGGACCAAAGTTGTTTGGGTGTTACAACAAAATGGGCAAAAGCCTTCAAACCAAATATTACAACTTACATCACGTAGGCCCAACAAAAAGTAAATAACTGAAACAGATCACTCGTCAGGCTACGACTATGCTTCAAGGATCAATTCCCCCTTGGACGGGCTACTCGTCCCCCTCTTCTTCGTCCAGCTCGACGAGCGCGGGAATAACAATCTTCTCGTCTACCACACTGTAGAGGAACTCTATCTCATTTGTGTTGAGCTTGACATCAGGATTAACAACCTTAAGTTGCGCCATTGCATTGTTAAAACTTCCCTCGACATTAGGCAGACCATCATACATGACCAACTGGAAGCGCGCAACTAACTCGGCCTTGGTCTTCAAGCTCTTAACATCATCAGGTTCATCCTCAGAAAGGAGCTGCTGCAGCCTTCGTGATAGCGACCATGTCCTCAAGGGCCTTCTTTTCTTCCACACAGATATCCCGCTCCTCGGTCACCTTGACCAGATTTTCCTTCGCCTTCATTAACTCCTCGTTCTCAAATTTTTCTATAGTAAGCTTCTCCTCGAGAGTCGCATGGGTGGCCTGGGCCTTCTTCAGCTCAATCTTCTAGGAGGTCCCATCCTCGGCATACACCACTGCCATCCCCAGAACCCTCATTATGGCAGCAGCGTCCTGGGAAAGCGTCATCCTCTTGCTCGGGAGGTCCATTCCCTCGAGAACTAATGATTATGCCCGATGAACATGTAAAGCGGAGCCTTCAAAGAAATTTCATTTATGAAAATATGGGGAAGCTCAAACTTATCTTTATCCTGTTTTCAGTCTAGTTGACATGGTCCTCAATGCATGGTCTCTTGAATCTTGAAGATAACAGTTGAGGGGAAGTGTGTCCGGCAGATGGGGTAATTGATGACGTCCCCGAGCCAGTCTGAGGTGTCGGTCCCGGATCACTTGAACGACTCTTGAGGAGTTTCTGCCATTTCTTCATTTTAGTGATAACTTCCTAGACCATACGCTCCTGAGCACCAGACATTTTTCCAGCAAGACAACGAGCTGGAGTTAGCCAACAATGATAACAATATATAGATGCAAATTAACTAAGTCAAATTGATATCCAAATATTCTTTTATTTTCTCTAAGTTTTTACACTCGAGAAGCTCCTTGAAATTAATAACTCGAGCCTCGGAACAGGATCCCCGGTTATCATAACTATCCTGATCCTTGACATTCAACTGACTCGTCTTGACAATGTATTGATTTGTGCCTAGTTTATAATGCACTTTACCCAAGTGTAGGGAAACTTCTGCACAAGTTACCTCCTCACCTCACCTCCTCATTCAACAAGGGTTGCCCATCCTTCCCATACCTAACACACCGGGAGAACAAAGAGGTGATCGGTATTTCCGACACAGGTTGAACCAGGAAGTACTTGTCCTTGAAGGCTCGAACAGATTCTAGATAGGCCTTAAATAGCTTCTTCGATTGTTTCGGGGAAACCCATCCATACTGGCCTCCAAAAACACCGCATTGAAGGTGGAATTAGTGGAAAAACAGAGGGACTGTGGCCTTAATCTAGAGTTATCGGAACACAATTTCAAACTCCTGGAGGAAAGCTATCAAATTGAGATGTAGCTGAGAAGGGGAAACATGTGGATGCTTAGAGAAGGCCACCTAAAGGTCACTAAAAGGCATCCGGAGCCCCAAATATCTGAAAATAATCTCATACATAGGGAGATGATTTACCTCGTATTTTGAGCAGATTCTATCCTCCTCTCTAGGATTAATGATTCTCCAATCATCTTTGATGCCCGACGGGTCCGTTTCTTCTGCCACAGTCATGAACGCCTCGTTAGGGAATTTGGCAAAGATCGAGGCAATACCCTAAGGACCTGAAGCAATCCACTCCTTGCCATAAGGTTGGATATGCTTTTATTATACCCCAATTTTCCCCCTAAGATTCTCTATCATTTCATATCATCACAATACATCAAGATCACGCATTTGTGTTGGTTTTTCCTCTTCCTATCTTTAAATTTGTCCTTGAGGGATCTCCAAGCCCCTTAATTGTGTATCTTGTATATATGTGATTTATATTTTTAGTACCCTTTAATAAAAATGCCAAAAAAAGTTGCCTTTGTTTATATATATTTGTGTTTTATAGGTATCAAGCCAAAGCATCCAGCCAACAGGTTTTTCTGGCATTCTTCTTCTGAGGAAATCAATTTTCCATACAGCTAAATCTATTTCCTTCACTTTTTCGGCGCCCTCGTTTAAGTTTTTTCAGTGGAAATCAATTTCCCATATGGGTAAATCGATTTCCTGTGCGAAATTTAAAAATAAAAAGGCAATTTTCAAGTTTTGTAATTTTGGCTCTAATTTCTTTTTTTGAGAATATTCTTGATTACAAAAAAAAATTAATTCCCCATTTCATCATAATTAAATTCCATCATACACCTTCTTTTGATCACATGTGCACCACTTGATTCAATTTTGCCTCCAAAAATCAATTACCAAATATAATTTTTATTCCCAAACCAAACTTCAAACCACCACTAATCCCAAGCCAAAATTCTATAAATAGAGCCCTCATTTCTTTCATTTCATAAGCTTTTGATAGCCAAAATCACCTTGCAAAAATTCTCTCTACTCTCTCTATATACCAAATTCACTAAAAGTTTTTTTTCATAAAAGTTAGTAAGCTTTACATTGGAGTTTACTAATCTTTAAGCTAAACCTTCATCCAAACATATTTTCTTCATCAATTCTCTACATCCAAGCTTGGGAGATTGATTCTTGAGGTTGAATTGAAGCAAGTTCTTGAAGTGGTTTTGATAATTCTATAGATCTATCTTTGGTAATCTTGATCTTCATCTTTCACAGTGTGCTCTTATTGATCTTTAGGTTAATTCTTTAAGCTACTTTTTTGATTCCATTGGTGCTAATTTCTCATAATTTGATGGAGTTTTCGTGCTCAATTAAATCCAATATTATAAGGTGTTTGATAAAAAGTTTGAACAAGAATTTTTCCTTTGAAATGTTGTTTTTGTTGTTTTTAATAGTAGGAAATAAATTTACCATATAGGGAAATTGATTTCCCTCTGTTTCCAGCGCCAGGTTTTTAAATATTTAGCGCAGGAAATCGATTTCCTCACAGGGTAAATCGATTTCCTGCACGCAGAATATGGTTTTTCTCTATTTTGGGGTTGTTTTTGGTTCTTTTCAATTTTCTACTCTTTTCTTTTGATTGTTGCTTTGGATAACAATTTTGAATGTCAAATTTCTCTTTAAATTCAATGGACTTAGGATGTAGCTAAAGTTGGATAAACATTCATTAATTCAAATCTATCTTAGAGTGAATTATTTAATTCATTCTTGGTGCTTTGAATTAGTGATATGTTTAGTACTTTAATCCATCAATTATGAGTGATTGAACTTGAAGATGAAATAATTTTGAGGATGTGATCCAAATTAATTTCTGATTCCCCTTTCCCTTTTCATCTTATCCCTTTCTTCTTTATTTTTCTGTTTTTTTTACCCGTGGTACGTGTTTTAGGAGCATGGTTTCTATCATGTCTCTAACATGTATGGTACATACATTGCTATTGATCGGCCTTAAAATAGGTGTGGCTTCTACATAAGTCCACTTACGATTTCTTAACATTGCGTGAAACTTGTTCTGATTCGGAAAATGATCATTCGTGGCCCAACCTTTATGTTTCAAAGTTCAAGTATAATTGATTATTGGATTTTGGTTCAAAACCTTTGAAGCTAGCTTGTTGTTACGAGGCTTTGGTTTTATCAATCCTATAACAAGTCTTCATAAACTTTGACTAAAATTCAATCTTCAATCATCGTTGATCATATGTGGTGGCCTTTAGTACTTGAAATGAATGATATACTTGACAAAAAGCAAATGAAACTTGTTTTTAAGAGGCTTTGATTTTATCAATCCTCTAATGAGTTTTCAAATGCAACTTTCAAGATGGTCATTCAACTAACCTTTTATTATACTCGACTTGTAATATACTAACTTCTAACTCACTAACAATTAACTTTACTTTATGCCTTTATTTTATGTCTTTAATTTTATGGACCATTTATTTTTATCATTTACATTTCATGCTATTTGTGTTTTGCTCATTTGAGCATTTATTTTTTTTATTGATTCTTCTTTGCTCACTTGATCTTTCTTTTTCTTTTTTAAGACACTTAATAACAAACTTAATCAAAAGCCTTAAAATTCATGTTAGACTATTGGTTGATATCCTTAGCATGATGGAGTTGTGGATCTCTCGGACCTAAGATTAGAAGCCATGATATCCTTAGCATTGGGTTGATTTTATATGTGTAAAGGTTATTTAGATTTTTGTGCCTTATATGTGATTGGGAATTCCTCTTAATACAATTGTTTCTCTGCCAATCTTTTTTGTGGACTTTATTAAATTAATATTTCATTTGAGGCGCAAGTTCAGCTGAGGCATATTATCACCTGAGGCCTAGTTTTGTCTTGGTATTATGCTTGCTTGGTTTTTAATCTGAAGGATGGGAATTCTATATTGACTTCTTTATGTCAAGTGTTGGCTTCTTGTTTGTTAGACCTTTCATTTACCTTAACTTTAACCTTATGCATTAGGATAGTCCCTTCATCTCCTCCTATCTTCTTTAATTTCAAAAATCTTCTCCCTCCTTTTCAAAACTCTTCTAGTTTTTTTTTTCTAAAACTTGAACTGCTTTCATATTAAACTTGGACTTAGGTTCATGCATTTTTAAGCTTATTTTTCTCAATTAAACCCTTAATCAATTTAATCATACTTTGACATTTTTTTAAGACTAAAAAACACATTAACCTCATTCAAACCATTTTGCCACTTTGGCTTTTTACTTTAAATTTTTTTCTCAAAATATTAGACTCTTGTCAATTCTTGTAGTGATGCAAGCTATTATACTTATACAATATGTAATAAAGTGAGCTATTTTCCACTTGGGCGTTGAGTGATGTCTTGTTGATCTTAAATCCAAGACTATGTCCTCCACTTCGAGATGACGTAAATGCTCATTTCTCATAATGTTGGGTAGTAAGTATGCTTTCCACTTGGATATCACAATGACGTCTCTTCTTCTTAAAATTAACCAACACACAAACTTTTTCAAAATTTTTAAGAAGAACTATGAGTGCCCTGATCCCCTATTGCACGAAATCTGGGACGTAGGCTATAGAGGTTCACAACCACGGCGAGTTCAAAAATTGTAAAAAATACTTCTTTTCTCACCAATCTTATTTTTTGTATATACCTTTTATAGCCAAAACACACAGATTTTTAAAGAGGTTCCTTTGAGTACCGTAGATGTTTAGGGTGGTAATATCATCTCTTTGCATAACTAATCCCCGTACCTAGATTCTCTCCCTCTTACTTTTGAGTTTATTTGCTCTTTTCCCATTTCCTTTGGAAAAAATAAAGCGTGGTGAAGATTTTTGTTTGATTTGTACGAGTTAAGTCAATTAAATGGATTAGTATTAACATTTTTACCGCTATAGAAAAAATGGAGACTTCACTGGGGATCAAACTCTAAGTGGGTTGAACCTATCTTTGTTTGTCTGTGTTTGTGCTATATTTTTTGTATATTTGTATGTATATTTGTCTGGATTTTTCTGGTTTTCAGGGTGCTTGGTGATCCTTTATAATCCCTATACCCAGACTTGGGAAAACTTAAGATAGGATGGTGAAATAATCGGCTGAAAATCATCAAACAATAAAGTTGCCATCGAACGTTTTTTATCCCAGAGGAGGGGAAAGGGAAACATCGAATAAGCCTCAAGGGTGAAATCATAGTCTTGCGACCGAGAGATCAGTAAGGGAGTTGATTATGCGAAGGAAAGGTATTAGCACCCCTCACGTTCGTGGTACTCCCTGGGATCCACTCTTGTTGTTCTAATCCAAAGGGTATGTCTAATATATATATATATATATATATATATATATATATATATATATATATATATATATATATATATATATATATATATATATATATATATATATATATATATATATATATATATATATCTTAATGCTAAATGCTAAAAATAAATGAAGAGGAAATGTATGCGAAAGAAAACATGGGGAAAAGAAGAAAATAGTTACAAAGTTTCACTCAGCTATGACCCATGACAAGATGCTTACGTATCCTTTTTAGGGAATCAGAGCATCGTATTTAGGCTCACATGTTTCAGTTTTTGTATGTTTTTTACTTTGAAAAAGTGTTTTAAAAGAAAAGCCAAGCGGCAAAATGAAGTTTGAATTGGTTGGTGTTTTTTACCTTGAAAAAGGGTTTTTGTAGTATTAGAGTGCTTTTATGAGTTTGAAATGAAAAATAATGTTTTAGTTTTAATGCAAGATGAAAAAAGAGAAGAAAACATCTAAGGGAGACTAGCTTATCTTAACCCTAATGTTATCATACAATGGTGGACCTATGGTTGATGATAAAAAGGAGACGTCTACCTATTCTAGCATGCATGGATTACAATCCTAGTGTCTTGCTTGCATCGGAAATGAACAAGTGAATCCTAAGGGAGCATGACAAAGGAGTGAAAAGAAAACAAGCACAATCAAGTAAAGCCCAAATCAAAAGCCAAACAACATCAGTTGCTAGCTAGAAACAATCAAATGAGTTCAATGGATCTCAAAGTGAGAGTAAGGAACTCTTTCCACTTGATTTTCTCGAGCAGCAACATTGAGTAACAACTCGGAGCATCAACATCAATCAACGCGAGCTAACATCGTCAAAATGAATGACAAAGCGTGGGGAATTTATTGTTGATTCTTTTCCACTTGACTACTCGATAACATGAATGGCACACTCGAAAGCATCATTATACGGCATGAGCTAAGGATGACATGGACTAGAAATGTGGGGGTTGATTGTGAATCCTCTCCGCTTGCCTTCTTTGAGGACTAATAAATGGGGGAATCAGGAATGGGACGCCTCTTTAAGGTCTTTGGACACAAATGTAAAATGCAGAAATTGCCTACTTCGAGGTAGGTCTTTAAACAAACACAATTAGTTTCTCCCTTTCAGAGTCCTTTGCAAACAAATCTGGAATGCCTGCTGTTATACCCCAAAGTTTCCCCCTAAGATACCTTTATTATCTCATATCAACCCAATCATATTAAGATCACACTAGGGTTTGGTTCTTCTCCCTATCTTTAGGTTTGCTCATGGGGGATCACCAATCACTTTGATTTGTATATTATGGTCATATTTGTCTTGTGGAATAAATTTTAACTAACAAATACAATGAATGTTTGCTCTAAATGATGATACTGTAGGTGAGGGCACAACACATTTCATCAGGTTGATTCTTAGGTTCATGAGTTTATATCCATGCCTTCTTCAAAAAATACTCACTGAGATTTAAGCTTCATCATTGAGATTTCTTTAAAGTAATATCATGACAAGGTCTACTAAGATTCACCGTGCCTCAATTTTCCAAAGGAAGTCAAAAGATGCAAGAATTGGTTGAAGAAGTTTGACCTAATTGCACAAGTTCTTGATTCCTTGATCACAAGTGAATAAATCCCTCAATTATTAACATTTGGAAGTGGTTGTTGCAACTATAGGTTCTTATTATCATCCACAACAACTTCTCTTGACATATCAAACGTATTTGTACAAGAAAGGTTGTCAAAATTGAAAGGGGTTCCCAAGTTATTTTGATGCTCTAGGAGTTAGGGTTTTGGACATCTAAGGGCTATATCTTATCTATTTTTTTGAGATTATTGAGTGACTACAAATACATTCTTGTCCTTAAAGGGTTATCAACAAATCAATTCAAAGGTTTCAAGAAAATTTTGTGTGAAAGAACACTAATGATTGAGAAAGTTTATCAGTCCTCTAGATAGGCCATCAAATTCCCTTATGTGACTTCAAAGAGTCATACCTTGATCAATTTTTATCTCATTGAACCCATTATTTTTCAATAATGATCTTAAGAGTGTGAACTTTAACTCTTTTTTTATGTGCAAAACTTTAAAATGGTTAGGAGATGCCTTAAGAGCTCAAAAGATTATAGGTCACCTTATGAATTTTCATCAAATTCAAAGGATCATGACTTGTCCAATATTTTGAATTTTTGAGTGATTCAAGTATCACATTACTATTTAAGGAGTCCAATTCAATATAGTATCATTGATCAAAGTAAAATTTTGGGATAAGACCTTGTTTAGAGTGAAAACATTTTAGGTCATTTTTGAAGAAAAAATAGAATTTTTTCTAAGTATAAAAGTCAGCACATTTTTTCTTGATTTTGACCAAGCACAAATTCTAGCTCAAGCATCCAAATGATCTCTTTCTTGGAACATTCTGAATAATGTTACCTCATCTTTCCAATTCATCAAGATTCAGGTCCTAAGATTCCCTAAATCGTGCATACCATGAGTTCAAAGTCAGCTACTTGGAATTGATTTTTTCTTCCAAGTCAGAATTTGAAATCCATAACCAAGATTCTAAACACCAAATTAGCACGCGTTTTTGATTTAAAAATGTTTAACCAAGTTCCTAAAGTTGAATTAAGGATCAAAACGCAAGAGTTAGCTGAGTTTTGAGCAGATTCAAGTCACACTTTTCTCACTTTCGGGCTTCCCTCGGTTTCCCTCCAGACCTCACTATTGCTTCCAATTATTTTCACCATTCACTTCCCTATAAATAGAGAGATATATTACATTCATTTCCTCAAGTTTGAATAGCCAAAATCACTCTGCCAAACTCTCTGCATAACTCACTTTTCTGAGTTTTCAAATTCATCTTTTCTCCACTTTTTAATCCAATTTCTTTGTTGATTCTCTATCCTTGAACTTTACTAATGGTAACAGAAGAAGAACCAAGCCTTGAGGTGTCCTAAATCGTGCTAAGCAATTCCAATTTCAGATAAATTTTCTTCTACTTTGTTCAGGTAGAAATCTCAACCAAATTGGACCAAATAAAGCCCTATTTTACTCTATTCATCCTTCTGATTCTCACACTTCTTACAGTTTTCATTTTCATTGAGAATTTAGAGAGATACTTGGGATTTTCGTGCTCGCTATTTTTCTGGTTTTCTTTAAATACAGCCTTGAACAGTCTATATAAATTTGGCGCGAGGGTGCCATTAGAATCGTCTTGAAGAGACAAACCTATGGTACCAGTCTGGTCCTCTAATTTTATAGTTTGTGAAACCTCAATTTAGGATGTCTAGAGGTTGAAGATGACCTACGTGTCATGCTTCGGCCAATGATAGCGTGACATTTCATTTTTTAATCTTATCCAGTGCATCTGTTTTACCATGCGCGCGTCATAGGAACCCTTGGATCTGATTACTTTTATTAGTCAGACTTCATTTAACGCGCCAGATTTTAAGTCCCTTTTAATTAATAAAAAATGATTTGATGTGATTTATGGGATTAGTTTACTAACGCGTTTTTACTCTCATCCAATGGTCCATATTTTTCTGGCTTTCGTTTTTATTTCTGATTTTTTATATTTAATTGTTTTAAACTTCAAAAAATCATAGAAAATTCATTTTTGACTCCAAAATTTCTAAAAAAATTCACAAAAATATTTGTAAATATTCTATTTCCGATTTTTACTTTTTCATGATTTTATTTTCAAAATTGATTTTTTTTAGGATTTTTTCTTTTTGTTTTGACTTGTTTTTAATTGTTTAAAAATACATTTTTGTATTTTTAAATTTTGGAAAAATTCATCAAGATCATTTTCTTTACTTCTGATTTTCTGGAATTCTTTCTAGAATTTTATTCTAATTTTTACTATTTTTAATCATTTTATCATTTACTTGACTGATTTTAAATAATTTAAAAATACTTTTCTATTTTAAAAAAACTACTAAATATTTGTAAAAATACTTGATATCATCTCTGACTTTTCTATGTTTTCTTTTAATTTTTATTTGATACTTTGAATATAGTTTTCTATTTTGCCTTTAATTTTCATTTAAAAAATAATTTAAAAACCATTTTCTTTTTTTCTTTTTTTTTATTAAATGCAATTTTATTTTTGAATATATTCTGGCTGAGTTTGAACTATGTGATTTTTAATCACGAGCTTCGTTAACATCATTGGATCTTGGGTGTTGATTTTAACTCCACCAAAATGGATTAATGATTTTAATGATAATTTGGTTAAAATCTTTGGTTCAAATATTTACCCCTCCCTCTTCATCTTATCCCTTTCTTACTTGTGCTACATATTGTTAGAGGATGATTTACATATCATATCTCCAAACATGTGGTACATAGATTTCTATTGACCGACCTCAAAATAGGTGTGACTTCTCTATAAGTCCACTTACGATTGCTTAACATAGCACTAAATTTTATCCCGATTCGAGAAATGATCATTCGTGGCCCAAACACATGTTTGCAAGCCCAAGTATTTTTAATTTGAAACCTTTAATCAAACAATCTTGAGGTTCATTGTTAGGAGGCTTTGGTCTTATCAATCCTCTAAAGAACCTTCATAAAATTTGGTCTAAGTGAATCCGTTAAACATC
Organism: Vicia faba; assembly: GCA_948472305.1. Lineage (NCBI taxonomy): Eukaryota > Viridiplantae > Streptophyta > Magnoliopsida > Fabales > Fabaceae > Vicia > Vicia faba. Next base: position 1,483,796,221 of record OX451739.1, on the reverse strand, counting down.
ATTGATCATTTGTTGTTGCCTCGAGAATTTGAAATGAATGATATACTTGACAAAAAGCAAATGAAACTTGTTGTTGAGAGGCTTTGATTTTATCAATCTTCTAATGAGTTTTCAAATGCAAGTTTTAAGATGGTCATTCAAATAACCTCTAACTTCTAACTCACTAAAAATTGACTATTATTTTATGCTTTTACTTTACGTCTTTACTTTTTCACACCATTTATTTTAGCATTTTCATTTCATACTATTTTCATCTTTTCTCACTAGAGCATTTATCTTTATGTCATTTTTTATTTTGCTCACTTGAGCTTTCATTTTCTTTTTGAAGATAATTAATAACCAACTTGAACAATAAAAACTTTAAGGTTACTTGGAATATTTAGTTACTATCCTTGGTATTATGGAGTTATGGACTTCTTGGACTTAGGATTAGAGACCTTAACTACCCTTGGGACCTTGTGACTTCTGTTGTTATTTTGTCTGGATTTCTTGGGGTTTACCCCGAGACATTGAGTTTTTTTTTCTTGGGGTGCAGGTTATTCTGATTATGTGCTTTGTCTGTGATTGGGATTTCCTCTGTATACAACCGTTACTCTGCCCAATTTTTGTGAAGACTTAATGCACTTGAAGGTTGGTTAGATGGTTCTTTTCCCTAGCTTTTACCTTATACCTTAGGATAGTCCCTTCATCTCCTCCCATAATAAACTTGGACTTAGGTCCATGCATTTTCAAAACATTTTCTTAATAAAAATTTAACCAACTTAATAATACTTTGACATTTTTGTGAGAAGACTAAAAGTCAATCCATCTCATTCAAACTATTTTGCTATTTTGGCTTTTTACTTAAAACTTTTCTCAAAAGGTTAGACTCTTGTCGACCCTTGTAGTCATGTGAACTACTATACTTCTACTATATAAAGTGAAGTGAGATATTTTCCACTTGGGTGTTGAGTGAGGCTTTGCTGATTTTAAAATCCAAGTCGTATCCTCCACTTTGAGATGATGCAAATTCTCCTTTCTCATAATCGGGGGTAGTAAGTATGTTTTCCACTCGAATAGGACGATGATGTCCCGTCTCTTAAAATTAACCAACACACTTGTGTTTTAAAATTTAAAGTTGAACTACGAGTACCCTGATCCCCTATTGCACGAAAGGTGGTACATAGGAACTAAAGGTTCGCAACCGCGGCGGGTGCAAAATTTTTAACAAAATAATACTTCTTTTCCCATCTCCACCATCTATTTTTATACAACACTTATAGCTAAAATACAAAAAAATTAAAGAGAATCCTGCGGAGTACCGTAGATGTTTAGGTCTCTAATACTTTCCCTTTGCATAACCAACCCCTGTACCTAGATTCTCTTCCCCTCTTTTTTGGGTTATTCTCTATTTTCCCATTCCTTTGGAAACAATAAAGTGCGATGGCGATTTTTATTTTATCTGTATGAGTTAAGTCAATCCAATGGCTTAGTCTCAACATTTCTACCGCTACACCTGCTACAGGTCTTTAAATAGAGACTTAGAGCACACGCTCTTTATTTCCTACTTCTCAAGATATCTAGAAAGCGGTAAAATGCGATAAAAAATGTAAGAGGTAAAAGAAATAGATGAGAATACCAATCGAACACAAGTTCTCCAATTAGAAGACGAAATAAAAAAACCTGAAGACTTAGTGCAAGCTTCACCAAGAAAATACAATGGTCAGAAATAATATCCAATGAATATCAAGTGCGAAAATAAATCACGAGCCATGAATGCATCACATTACATCTGAGTTCCTGCATAAGATAACACTATACAAGCAAAGAAATATCCAGACAATCGCAAACAGTATAAATTTCTCATGAAATGAGAAACAAGATAAATCACATCGGAAGCGAGTCCACAAGTCAAATGCTTTTCAATCACATAACCAACATTTAGCTGCATGATTGAAAGCTCTCACGATGTACCTTGCACGAGTCGCAAAATCGGTTAGCAAATAACAACGTGACATTAAGTATCAAATTGCAACTCAAAATGATAATGAGATGTAAAGGAGTAAAGTACGAATGAGTAACGGGAGGTAGAAACCAAAAACGGGCAGCACTATTGTAATAGAATGAAATAAGCCGAAAGATGCAACAGAATTAAGAAAACTCAAACACAATGGTGCATAAATGATCAATAAAACACAAGCATGCATCACAAGAATGTAAAAGCTCAATATACAAGTCAAACAGAGTCAAATATCTTTATGTTCAAAAATAGGTGAGCAAAATGTCGGAACGAAATTGCCTCAAAATCGCACAATAGCATCCAAACGCACCAACATACTCAATAAAGTGGTTCCTATGAATTAAATCCATGCAGAAGTACGACTTGTCATAAAAGTTATCCAAACATCACAACCAAGTGCCTTAAAGAATAACCATTAAACAAGTGCAACCGTATGCTTAAAATCATGTCCAAAAGGTAGAATTGCCCCAAAAATCAATTGTTGATTTAATTTCCGAATTCAAAACATTTACATCAAGAGTAAGAGTTTATTCATGAAATGAATTGGAATTTACATCAACACATGATTGCACAATGAAATCTCCACCAATAATTCCATAATTGACATGTGAACTTATAATTCGGTTTTTAAGATTTCAACAATTTTACCGAATTGGAATCAAAATTCACATCAAATATATAATCATTCAACATATGCCTCTTTTCAACATTCCAACAAAACGCAACAACTCAAAGTTCATATCTCAAATTCAATTAAAAAATTTAAGTCAAATTCCTTAATTCACCTCTTAGGCATTTTCACAAACACCTAGTCTTCAAGAATCCAACACGTGATTTTGTACAATTCTCAATTCAAGTGTGTGTCAATTATCAGAAGTAATTCAAGAATTAACTATTAATATCCGCACAAGTATTCAACACTTTAATTCAACAATTATATCAAACATCAATTCATGAACATAATTCAATAATTTAACTGAAATTAAAATTCAAGCAAAAGTATAAGAAATTACAAATTGAAGAGAGAAGAAAGTTGATGAAGATGCAATTGATCGGAGGAAGAGACCGGTGCTAGAGATCTCATGCGAAGACGGAGGAGAAGCATTCGCGCTTAGCACGATCTAAAGAGGAGGGAGTTCGGCCATGTCCGATGGTGCAGCGGCGGAAGGAGGGAAAAGGCTCAGAGATTTCGCCAGAGCGGAGGGGACTTGCTGTCCAGAATCACGAGAGTGAGGGAAAGAGTGAATAAGATTGATGAATTTGTGATTCTGACTTTTTTTCTTGATGCTTGTTCTTGAGAATTGATGAAGATGTGATGAAGTTGTTGTTGTTCTTGAGAGAATTTGAATAAAAGTTGTAATTGATTTAAGAGAAAAAAGAGAGGGAAATTTTAGAGGTTTTTGAGAGTTGTGAAATGATGAGAGAAAAATCTTATTTTTGGAATATATATAGTGTGGGAAAATTGGGCCTTGGATGTGAAATTGGATTGGGCCTCATTTTGACAGTGTTTGTAAATTTAACTCATAACACTGGCATAAAATGCTACGTCATCATTGGTGTGGAATTTGGATGTCGAAAGAACGGACTTAATTGAATAAATGACGAGTAAGTTATGAATTTTCAAAGTTACTCGGCCGCTGTCTCAGACACATTTCTTTTCAGCATCAGAATTTTTTACCGTCTCACTTGTGATATGGACCATAAACGAAGGCCTTTGGATTACCGTTTTAACTCGAGGTCTGAAGCAAAGTTGATGTAGTCAAAAATTGTGAACCATTCTTCAAGAACGGGCGCGATACAATAAAAATTGAGAGAGTTATAATTTTCGCAACACCGGTAAAATAAACATGCGTCAATCTTTTTCCACTGTAAAATCTCCAGTAATTCACACTTTCGGAGACCTTCGGTGCAGAATCAGCTCTCGACCCAAACATTGAAAATATAGGGGATGTCAAGACGGAATTTTTACCCAAATAATGGCTCAAAAACGTTGAACCGGCTCAAAGTTATGAATTTTTGAATGCTTGAAAAATAACGGTTCAGCACACTTTTTCCATTGTATTTTCACCGTATAGCTTTAGAATCTTTGCACAATTCGAAGACTTTCCTCCATGAATTACCTCTTGGTCCGAACACATGAATTGGAGAAGACATCAAGATGGATTTTATGGCTGAAGAACCGCTTCAAAACAGTATTCCAATCAGAAGTTATGAATTTTTAAGTGCTCACGAAACGGCGGACTAGCAATAAAATATAGTATACTGTTTTCCAAGAATAAAATCCCCGGAGGTCTTCTTCACAAAATTATCCTTCGATCCGAATACGAGAAATGATTAAAAAAATCAAGACGTTCTCAATGCTCGAAGAATCAACTGGAGATACTGAATCAAATGAAAGTTATGTATTTCCAAATGCCCTGGAAACAGATAACCAGTCATTAAATTCAAATACAGTTTCAGGGAAATCAAATTATTCTGAGACTTTCTGCATATAATTGACTTTCGGCTTGAACATATGAAGTGAATAAAATACCAAGTAGGTTCCATTTCCTGGGGAATCAACTTGAAACAGTTTCCTAATTGCAAGTTGCAAATTTCTAAGCTCAAACCCACAAAATGTTGTTTCTGGTTCACACTGTCTCGAATTTACCGAAACACCCAATTTCTTTATAATTCTAAGCATGTTAAAATACATGAGAGCTTGACATGATGATGACTTGATTTATTATTTCTTTGATAGCTTATGAAACATGCAAAACACATTTGAACCTTGAAAAACTAGAGTTTTGCTTTATTGCATTGCCGGATGTAACAATCTCTTTTTGTGGCTTCCAAAAAGAAATACCTTGATCCCATGATCACCAATGATGCATGAAACTCAATATGACCTAGTGGAAGACATGTACATGAAATACGCGAGATGCATAAGCTATATTAGCCTTATTAAAGGGTAGGACAAATTTGGGGTATGACAATTGCACTTATTTAATCGTCTTAAACCTGAAAGTGAGATTGACGTGAGCCTTTCGAAAGTCGAGGTAGAAGATGATTAAATACCAATGCAAAAAATTTGTTCTGGAAGGATAGTATGAACGATTTATTTATTATTATTATTATTATCATAGTTGTTGGAAAAAGGTTTTTTTTTATTTTTTGTTGAAAAAAGGTTATGCATGAATTTGTGCGGTTAAACAATAATGGTCTATATTGTGGTAACGGTGCCAGTGCGAGATTCTCAAAAAGGACTTGGTTATGCGCCAACGAGATTTCCAGAATAGGTACGAAAAGACAATAGATAATATCTACGAAGAACCTACGATCCTAAATAATGTGAGACCTACGGCCGATCTGTTAGGGAGATAAGGGTTACAGACGACCTAAGATGAAATCTAGATCTACGGACGACCTACAATCCTAAGAGTGAGACCTACGGGAAATCTACAGGATGAAAGCTAGATGTACGGGAAACCTAAGATCCTAGGGTGTGAGACCTACGGGAGATTCACAGGGGACGAGGCCTACGGATGACCTACAAAGAAAGCTAGATCTACGCAGTACCTATAGGAGGAAAGCTAGATCTACGGGCGATCTGCAGGAGGAAAGCTAGATTTATAGACGACCTACGATCCTAAAATGTGAGACCTACAGTTGATCTACAGGAGGAAATCTAGATCTACGGGCGGCCTACAATCCTAAAATAAAATCTACAAGAAATCTACAAGAGGAAAGCTAGATCTATAGGTGACCTATGATCCTAGGGGTGAGACCTATGGGCAATCTACAAGAGGAAAACTAGATCTATGGATGACCTACGATCCTAAAATGAGACCTACGGGTGATCTACTAGAGGAAAACTAGATCTACAAGCGACCTACAATCCTAAAATGTGAGACCTACGAGCGATCTACAAGAAGAAGGCTATATCTATAAGCGGCCTACGATCCTAATAAGGTGAGAAGAGTAAGATATACGGATGACCTACAATTCTAAAAGAGTGAGAATATCGATTACAACACGGTGATTGATGAGACGAGGATGATCAAGTGTACTGATTTTACTGGGATTAGAAGGACAGACAGACACATATGAGTATTTAAAAATCTGACATAGACGAGTATTTATAAAACTGACACGGACGAGTGTTTGGAAAACTGACATGAACAAGTGTTTAGAAAATTGACACGGACGAGTGTTTGGAAAAATGACACAGAAGGGTGTTTGGGAGTACAGGGTACTGGCACCGTTAGCTGGGTATTATGATGTAACAAAGGATGTTAACTGGGGATTTTGGAGTGATATTCTCTAGGGAGATGTATTGTTGTGTTTGAGTGATTCGGGTCTTTTGTGCAAGGTACCCAATCTGGCTTATGCTTCGTATGCATGTTTGAACTTTCTATGGCGTAATGATCCATTCTAATGGATAAACTACACGCTTTGAGGATGCAATGTTATGCAATGATAAATATATGCAAAGGGAAGAGAAATAAACTCTGTGGGGAGAAGAACGTGGTCATTGACCGACGTGGCTCATTGCTTTGAGATACCAATACGAATTTGCATTGGGGAATCTTGTAGTACCAAGGATCATCGGGACCTGTGTTGGGGATTGAATTGTCGATGATGCGGGCTTTCAAGTACACCACTGAACTCATAATTGTATCTTTGCTGGGGAAGAAGCGACCTGACCTAACTTCTCTACATCTTGGACTTCCTGGGGATGGTTGAATAAAACATGATGGGAATGGATATAGACACAACATGAATCTCTTCGAATTCCCCAAGTCTGCATCACTGGGGATTCACATCTTATACCACTTGGGGATCAGGAGATGAACATGAACATCTTTGAATGCCCTGGTATTGCTTCTCTGCTGGAGATTAGAGGATGACTCCATGGGGACTACATAATGAACCATGTAGAGCTCCTTGAGATTTCCCCAAGTTTACTTTATTGGGGAATTGTGCAACATACATATGCTGAATCACATGAAGACTCTGAGTTTTCCGAAGCTTACACTACCGTAGGGAAATCATGTTGAATACGTACATTGAGATGCAGAAAAACTTGGAGTTCCCGGTTTACTCCATTTCTGGGGAGCACACTAGAAACATCTGCAAGGGAGGACGACTTTTGCAATGTTGGTTGGGTCAAGGTGACCGTTGTGAGTTGTTACCTGCAAGAAAGAACAATGTTCGGAACGCTACGACACTACTTTGGGATGATTACATATCCATGTAAAGTCATGTTTCATTTTAGTTTGAAATTATTATTCCTTGTATTTTCAATGCAATGTCTAATAAAGAATTAAATCACATTTCACGTACGAAAAAATTAAGACATCAACAATAATAAAGAAAACTTTTTGGATGAAAACAAACTTTATTGATTGAAAATAGCCCGTAAAGAGGTGCTTGTACAAGTAAGAAACTCCTAAATAAGGTAGTTACAAAAAGAAAAAGAAAATACAATAGGTAAAATAACAATGAGAAATGCTCGAATTTCCATTAAAACTGGTATTGCTACAGTCTCATATCCTTGATAGTCTCAATGCCTCGCTTCTAAAGAGTGGTAGTTGGATCGATCCACTCACTTCAAAGGTGAAAAAGAATGTACACGGTCGCTTGTGAATAATATTCAGACTCAGCCTCTCACTCATGATCCTTAATTTTTGCTTGGATCGCTCTTTCAGGTTTTCAATCCAACGGGATACCCATTTTTGCCTAAGTTGCCCTTGCGGTTTTTTGACTTAGCGGGTTATTCTTTTATACATTTTATCCATAACTTTTACCTGGACTTTTCATTTTAGGTCCACCGGGATTCCAATTTTTGCCTAAGCCTCCCTTGCGGGATTTCGACTTAGGGGGTCTTTTTTATGCATAGTATTTGCTTCTTGAGTCTGAATTATTTGAAAGTGGAATGTCTTACCCATCCATGTTTTTCAAGATTATAGCACTTCCTGAAAAAGCTTTCTTCACGATGTATGGACCCTCATAGTTGGGAGTCCATTTTCCCCTTGGATCAGAGTGGCTTTGCATAATGACTTTCCTTATGACCATGTCACCATGATAGAATTTCTGAGGAATAATCTTTTTGTTGAACGCTCCCTTCATCCTTTTTTGGTACAACTGGCCATGATATATGGCTGACAAATGTTTCTCATCAATCAGACTGAGCTGGTTAAGTCTTTTCTAAACCCATTATGCCTCATCAAGCTTAGTATCCATCAAAACCCTTAACAGAGGAATCTCTACCTCAACTAGAAGCATCACATTTGTATCGTAGACAAGAGAAAATGGGGTTTCCCCAGTTGAAGTATGCACAAATGTCTTGTAGCCATGTAGGAAACATTTCATTCCAATCATTGTATGTTCTCACCATCTTCTAGACAATCTTCTTAATGTTTTTGTTAGAAGTTATGACTGCGCCATTCATCTTTGGTCGATAAGGCGATGAAATATTGTGTTCAATCTTGAACTCTTCACGTAACTCCTTCATCATTTTGTTGTTGAGGTTCGAACCATTATCAATGATGATTCTGTTAGGAACTCCATAACGACATATGATTTCCTTCCTGATAAAGTTGGTACCAACTTATTTGGTTACATTCTTGTAAGAAGTTACTTCCACCCATTTGGTTAAATAGTCAATAGCAACGAGAATGAACCTATTACCATTTGAATCGCTTGGCTCAATCATTCCAATCATGTCAATTCCCTAGATAGAGAATGTTCACGGTGAAGTCGTAACATTAAACGGAGTTGGAGGAACGTGGATTTTATATGCATACACTTGGCATTTGTGGCACAACCTTACATATACACAATAGTCACTTCCCATTTTCATCCATAAAATACCTTTCACATAGGATTTTATTTTCCATAGAATTCCCTCTTGAATGAGTCCCAAAAGAACCCTCATGGATTTCCTTTATGATCGAATCTGCTTCGCGTCTATCCATGCATATGAATAGAAACGAGTCATGATTTCTCTTGTACATGACGTCTCTTGATAAGAGGAACTTGGATGCTAACCTCCTAAGTGTACGCTTATCACAAATTGTAGCACCTTTGCAGTACTCTTGCTTCTCGAAGTACTTTTTGATGTCATAATACCACGACTTTTCATCAAATACATCCTCGATTGAGAGACACTGAGCAGAAAAATCAAATTGCATTGACTGATACTCTTCCAATTGTTGATGGGCAAGATGATCTGCAAGAATGCTACCCTTAATGTCCTTTTATGTAACACACTGAATATCATATTTAGACAGAAGCATCTACAACCGGGAAAGTCTGCCTGTGAGTGCTGGTTTCTCAAAGATGTGTTTTATCGGGTCCATCTTATATATCATAAGCATAGTGTATGTCAGCATGTAATGCCTCAGACGTCGAGTTTCCCAAGAAAGTACACAACAAGTTTTCTCAAGTAAAGAATACATGGATTCACAATCGGTAAACCATTTACTCAGATAGTAAATGGAATTCTCTTTACGTATTGTTTCATCGTGTTGTCCAAGTACACACCCCATTGATCCTTCTATAACCGTCAAGTAGATGATAAGTGGCCTCCCAGGCACTGGAGGAACAATGATTGGTTTCTTCTGAAGATATTGTTTAATCTTTTCAAAGGCTTCCTAGAAATTGTTATCCCATTGAACATTTTGATTTTCGCGCAGCAGTTTAAAGATGGGTTCACAAGTAATTTTGAGATGAGAGATGAACCTAGATATGTAATTCAATCTACCAAGGAACCCTCTTATTTATTTTTCATTTTTTGGTGCTGGCATATTCTGTATTTCTTTTACTTTGTCGGCATCTACTTCAATTCCTCGTTGAATTACGATGAAACCAAGTAGTTTACCAGATCGCAACCCAAAGGTGCACTTGTTCGGATTAAGCCTTAATTTGAACATTCACAATCGATCAAATAACTTTTGAAGATGGACCAAATGTTATGATTGAGTTTGTGATTTTGCAATCATATTATTAACATACACCTCGATTCAAATAACTCCTTATGAATCATGTCATTAAAGAGAACAACCATAACACATTGATATGTTACACCCGTATTTTTCAATCCAAAAGGCATGACCTTATAGCAATAAGTACCCCAAGGAGTGGTAAATGTAGTTTTCAGCATGTCCTTTAGAGTGATTTTTATCTGATTATACCCCGAGATACCATCCATAAAATAGAATATCGAGAACTGAGCCGTGTTATCAACCAATACATTAATGTAAGGTAATGGGAAGTCATCTTCTGGGATTTCTTTTTTGAAGTCTCGATAATCCATACACATACGTACTTTTCCATCTTTCTTTAGAATGGGTACGATGTTTGCAATCCAATCGAAATACTCAACCACAGCTAAGAAACCCACAGTTAGCTTCTTTTCAACTTCTTCTTTGATCTTGAGAGACATATTTGGTCGAGTGTGACACGGTTTCTGCTTTATAGGAAAACATTCTGGCTTGAGTGGAAACATGTGTACAACTATATCAGTGTCCAAATCGGGCATATCTTCATACGACCAGGCAAAGATATCTACATATTCTTGAAGCAAATCAATCAACCCCTTCTTTTTTGCGTCTTTCAAGGCAGCCTCGATCTTGATTTCTCTCTTCACTTCATCATTACCGAGGTTGATGATCTTTATGGATTCTTTATAAGGAAGGATTGCTTTCTCTTCTTATCTCAAGAGTCTTGCCACTCAGGAATTTCATAATCTCCCCCACTATCTTCATCATCTTGGTCATTCATATTCCCAAGGGAATTTATGTTAGGAACCATAGCATTATCATTTTTAATAGAATTCGAGGCGGACCTGCATGATTGATGAGTATGCCTTATTTTAAAATATGAATCCGAAGGAAAATACTTAAAGAATAAAGGAAAAGCATTGCCATTTTTTTTGTAAAAAATAAAGAGAAAATTGTATGCGAAAATGCAATTTTAGTCAATGTTAAACACAAATTGAAATACACAAGGGCCTTTCATACAAGTTGTCAATACGCCATGGGAAGAGCATATGACTTATTTCAAACAGATCATTACATGTCAAAGAAAACAACTTCAGGAATGTCTATAGCACTCCAATTATTGAGCTCCTTGTCAGGTGCAATCTGATAGATGAATCGGGAGATATTTGTATTGTCGTCTTTACTATCCACTACATGAACCTGTCCTTTAGTACTTGTGCTAGCACTGATGAAAACTTCTGAAATCGAGGGGACATGTCCTTTGGATAAGGCCGAACCAACTTGAATAGGGAGGAGTTCTCATCTCCGAGACCAAATGTATATCGCTTCTAACACACTTCAACCCTTTTACCCCAATCCTCATTAGGGACCCTAGACTCTACAATGGCCCTAACATCATTCAGAGAGGCCATAGAAGCTTCAGATTTCTTCTTAGTCTCCAAAACAACGGGAACCGTGTCAGCTGAGATAATATCCAATGCTTGAAAGGGGGTTTCATGTACTTCCTCGTCCACTTCGACAAACCAGAAAGAAGTAACAATATTGACTATAACATCCTCTTCACCTACAATGACAATGACCTTGTCTTTCCAAACGAATTTCAAACACAAGTGGAGAATCGAGGTTATAGCTCCTGCTACATGGATCCATGGGAGACCCAAGAGACAGGTGTGCGAAGGATGAATATCCATGATGTAGAAGGATAGATAGATGCCATGGGGACCAATTTTGATGGACAAATCAACTTCCCCTTCAACAGACCTCCTCGAACCATCGAATGCTCTGACCTTTAAAGTGTTGGGCTTCATCATAACTCTATCCATGTTCAGCTTAAATAGAGTATGTTTGGGCATCACATTGAGAGAACACCTCGTGTCTACCAGGACTCGAGATAACATAATATCCAAACACCTTATTAAGATGTGTAGAGCTTTATTATGGGCTCTGCCCTCAGGAGGAAGTTCATCATTATTGAACTCCAAATAGTTTCCCGCAGAAAATATTAGTGACAAACCCTTCGATCTGGGCAACAGAAATCTCAGGATTAACATGGGAGCCATGTAAAATATTCATCAAGGCTATATGATGTGCCTCAGAATACAAGAGAAGAGATAAGATGGAGATTTTAGCCGGTGTCTAATTAAGATGATATATCACTTTGAAATCAATTTTCTTGATGATTCTTATCAATTGTTCCACTTGTTGATGAAAATACGACCCAAAAGCTTCGCTAACTACTTGCTTACCTTTATCCTTCACAATGATCTCTTCAACAGCACCCTCGAGAGGAGGTTGAGTAGGAACAAAGACCCTACCACTTTGGGTTATACCACTGGTTCCTGCAATATTAATGATGTCTTTATTTTCCATCGAAAGGAAAATAATCTTCTTCCCACGAGACACTGCATTGTAATCCTACAGAACTGCTCTCGGATTGTCAATCAGAACAGGGACCGGATTTTGGGAAGCCGGAGCCTGAATCAGCAAAGGAGTGGACAGAGCCAGAATCAATAATGGAGTGGCCGAAGTTTGGTTTGGTGCAAGAAGCGCAGGATCTTGAATTAACAGAGGAGCTCTTGGAACATTTTTTGGAACGTCAGCCAGATAATAAGGAATTTCCAGTATGGCAATATCATCTTTATGAACTACCCTCTCTACATGGAAGACACCTTCGTCCATCAACTTATTAATGGCACTTTTCAGCTCGACACACTCTTCTGGATTGGAAGAAAACTGTACACAGAAGTCATAAATCTCTTGCAAAATTTCTAGTTGCAACAAATGTTCTCTCATAACCGCTAGTGGCACCAGAAACTCATCAACATGAGTCATCAAATCCTGTCCATCATCAAACCCAATAGCATTGGCTGCTGCCCCATTGTGAGTAGGCATGCTATTATTCTGAACATTCGGACCAACAAGGGTAAAACTTATCTCTTTAGAATCAATAAGGTCTTGAACCTTGTACTTCAATGCTCTACAATTCTTAATCGAGTGGCCTGGAGCCCCCGAATGAAACTCACAGCGCGCATTTGCATCGTATCCCCTTGGGAGAGTCTTTGGTGGTTGACCAAGCTCACAGAGTTGAACCAACTGACCAACAAGTAACTGAGAAGAGAGTTAAGTGTATGGAATATAAAATGAATCCAACGTCCTTTATGGGTACCTCTACTGTCTCTATTGACCCCTCTACCCCTAAGGTCTCTGATTCTACTGTTGGTAATTTCAGGGAGGTACATGTTGTTGTTGCTGAATGGAAACAGGAGTTGGATAATATGGGAGATGAACAACAGCCTTCCCTTTGTCGATAGATGCACTTCTTGCCTCGCCTTCCTTATTCTTAACAAAACCACCAGAATATGGCTTCTTACCATTACCAGTATTACTGTTAATAGTGCCAGACGCACTAGGAATAGTACCAGCCTTAACACACATCTCTACACCTTCTCCGATAATAACCATGTCTGAGAAAGAATATGAAGTACTACCAAGCATATGTTGGAGATAAGGACCTCGTAGGGTACTCATGAAAAGATCAATGAACTCACGGTATGAAATGGGAGGTTAGACTCTCGCAGCTAGTCCACACCACCTTTGGGCGTATTCCTTAAGAGATTCACCAGTCTTCTGTGACATGCTCTGAAGTTGAGTCCAGTAGGTGCTATAGCCGTGTTGTAGTGATAATGCTTTAGAAAAGCATCAAAAAGTTCTCCCCAGGTGTTAACATGAGGCTGCTCAAGCTGCATATACCACTCTAAAGGAGCTTCAGCCAAGCTATCTTGGAAAAAATTCATAAGCAGCGACTCATTACTAGCATAGGCATAAGAACGAAGATGAGTTTCAAGATAAGTGGTGCCCTTATACTTGTCAAATTCTGGGACCTTGAACTTCCAAGGAATAGCAACCCTAGGAACCAAGCACATAGCAGCAACATTGAAACCAGGCTTCTTAGAAGTCTTCATACCCTTAATACGCTCTTCTAGAGAATGATACATCTTAGCAGTTTCAGATGAGTCGGTAGCTAGATCATTATGCGGCCCATCAAGATCGATAATAATGTGGTGATCAACCACTATAACACAAGGATTACTTTTAGGAGTCCCCCCATTTGTAGTCTTAGGTCCCTGATTCTCAAAAGTAGCAGAAATGTCAACAAGTTTAGTAACACTTTATCTGAGTTCTTCTCGTCCCTAGATAATAGCGTGGAGGGTCTCCATAAGCTGATTCATTCTATTCCCCGTCGTGTCCATTTCCTTATGATGTTAGGCCTGGTTCTGCTTAAAATTTTTCATGACCCTTTATTGATTAGCTCGAGTTCAATATAGATGTATAGAAGTTGTCTTGTAAACTCTGGTAAGAAGCAGAATCACAGATAAGAAGGCCATTCTAAATAAACCTGTAGTGCACATGAAATGTATCATATGCATGATCATGTATGCAATATGATACCATTTCCAAGGAAAATCCTGGATTCTTTCATCAAGAACAAAAGGCAACAGGATATAGACAAATCATCATTAAAGAAAGAAACTTCTCTTATCACAGGAATAAACCATTCATACAAAAGATCCTCAAACCTGAGTTTATATAGATAAAATTGCAAGGAACCCGTCCAACAAATATGGCGGTGAGCCTGACAAATACAAAGAGATCCAAGGGGGTGAGAACTGCTATCAAACTCCCAACCAAGCTTTGAGTTTCCAATTCTTCAATCACTTGAGTCAACTGGACGCTTCTCCCCTTCAAATGGGCTTCGGCTGCTAACTTCTGATCATCTTTCTTCTTGAGCTGAATCTTGAGTTCTTCGGCTTAATTAATTAACTGGTCAATCTGCAGTTTCTGACTTTGGACTTTCTTAGAAGCTTCTTAAGATTTTGATTCCTCTTCCGGAAGTTGCTTCTTAAAAGCTTTGACCTCTTCTTTGTGATTGGCTTGCATTTTGTTTTTAGAAACCCAAAAAATCTCAAGCTTCTGTTGACTCTTTGCAAGATCAACTTAAGCCTTTCCCACAACTTTTTTCTGAACTGGGATGTGAGAACTTTTTACTCTTGGCCTCTTTAGTTGTTCAAGAAAACCCTGCTCTTCCAATACCTTGTTTTTCAGCTTAGCTTTATGAAGCATCTTTCTCTTTTCCTCTACAACAAAATAAAGTTCCATACTTTCTTCATGCTTTTCCAACTCTAACTTGAGACTATCAGTTTAGCCTGCCTGTAGAGCTCTAATGGCATAAACTTGGATATACTTGAAACAAGTTATTGTCTAGATTATTCATGAGGACGTGATTGGTTGACTTTGACATCTGGTGCTATGTGACCACCAACCAATGGATCAAAAGTAGGTTTTGGATACTTCTTGAAAGGAAACAACATCATCTTCACTCGATTCTTGACCCACTGTATGTATGGATCCAGAGCTAAGCATCATCTCTGACCAAAGAAAGCTATCTCATGCCAATGAACATGACTCCAAGCCCTATTCAATTTTTCTAGTAAGATAAGATCTTCACCTTTTCCGAAATAAACAGTTTCCTCCACTTCACGATCAGTAGGCTTACCAATCATAATATATCCTAGTTGACGTCATGCTAAGATAGGATTATAATTGATACAATATTTGGTCCCTATGAGTCGAACGTTAGGGAATCCTCTACAGCTTGTAATGATTTCTCTTACAATTCTTATGTTGTTCCAAACGACATCATTAGAAGTAAGCCCCATAATGGTCCTCTAGTAGGAATATGAAGCGAAAACCATTTGTAAAGAAGAGGCATGCAAGAAATAATACACCCTTTCTTACCATGTTGGGAATGAATAGCATAGTAAGTGTTGGCAAGAATCATCGGCACTGAGTCTCCATTCAAGAAAACACAAATTGTTGAGAAATCCACGAAGCCCTCCACATTGGGAAAAATGACAGTACCATAAATCACACTGGCCAACAGTGTGTTGAATGCGAGCCAATCTCTATTGCCTGCATACTCTCGAGCTTTGGTTACCAGAAACCCCAAATGAAAACCAGATGTGTTGTTCTTTTTCGTCCAATTACGTTTTACATTGCTAAGGTTCAAATAAAGAGCCTTAACGATAGCCACATATTCGAGAATCTCAATCACATAGACGAAAGGTGTAAGGCTTGTGATCTCGATATCAAGGATATAAGCATATTCCTCATGTGTTGGTGCTAGTTGATAATCCTGGAAAGTAAAGCAATGTGATTGTTGATCATAGAATTGCAAAAGTGACACCATAGCCCACTTCTCATATCTATCATTCAGAATGGAAATAGATTCCCATACCGATCTCGGAAAATCTTCTCATTATGACCAGCTACAAGAAACACCACTTCTCTCAGCGGAGCCAGAGAAAAGCCATGAAAATGATAACAAGATGTATTCCTAAGCAGCTCGTTGCCTATATCTGTGTTGTTATCCAACCTTGATCACAATCTTGGATTAGCCTAGAAATGGTATGCATATGCTAATTAGTTTCTTTTTCACATATTTTTTTTGTACGTTTACTTTGTAAAAATAAATATGATATGATGCATGTGCATTGATCATGGAATCAAGGTATCCACAATACTGGCAACTGTGTTGTACTGTCTTTGAACATACCAAGAATACCAGAATCAAGAGTCTGGAACATAACCACAGAACCATAGAACCATAGAACCATAGTCACCAATATAACAACACGGTCCCCATCAGAACATAGTCACCATCTGTACATGTAAAAATATTTCCGCCCCACTGGGTCAAGACTAGGTTAGGGTAAGGAAAAAGGTAACTCAGAATCATAGGTTCTCTTGAGAGTGTTATCATCGTACACCTACGTGATAATGATAACACCCCATTAAAACCTCATCTGAGCATGGACGATATAGCCGCATAGGGAGATCTACATCCCCTACCCGTCATGTTCCTCTCTATTCCCAGTATTCCTATTGATTGTCACTTGGCCTGAGTATTGGGCCTTTTACCTTAGTAACACCCAACCAACAAAGAAATAAAACCAACACATCAATATATGGAAAGCAATAAAAAAGAATTGCAAACATATGCTTAGATAAACATGTACAAATGAATAAACCAAAAGCATAACAAAATAAACACCCAAAGAAAACAAAACAAGATCTAGGAGTGACTCTGGGATGGACAATCATATGTTCAACGTGTCCCCAGTGAAGTTGCCAGCTGAAATAACCGGCTAAAAATCATCAAACAATGAAGTCACTATTGAATGTTTCTATCCCATGGGAGGGGAAAGGGAAACATTGAGTAAACCTGAAGAGTGAAATCACAGTCTTGCAACCGAGAGATCAGGTAAGGGAGTCGATTACGCGAAGGGAAGGTATTAGCACCCCTCACGTCTGTGGTACTCCATGGGATCTACTTTTGTTGTTCTAATTAAAAGGGTGTGTCTAATGTATATCTACCACTTATTTCTAAATACTAAAAATAAACAAATAGAAATGCATGCGAAAGAAAACATGGGGAAAATAAGAAAATAGTTGCAAAGTTTCGCTCAACTGAGCCCCGTAACTAGATGCCAACGTATCCTTTTTAGGGAATTAGAGCGTCGTAGTTCGGCTCACATGTTTTGGTTTGTTGTATTTTTTACCTTGAAAAAGGGTTTTAAAAGAAAATCTAAGTGGAAAAATGAAGTTTGAATTGGTTGGTGTTTTTTACCATGAAAAGGGTTTTTTGTTGTATTAGTGTGTTTTTATGAGTTTGAAAGGAAAAAGAAGGTTTTAGTTTTAATCCAAGATGCAAAAAGAGAAGAAAGCATCTAAGGGAGACACTCTTATATCTAACCCTAATGTAATCATACAATGGTGGCCCTATGGTTGAGGATGAAAGGTAAACGTCTACCTATGTTAGCATGCATGGATTACAATCCTAGTGTCTATAGCTTGCATCGGAAACGAACAAGCGAATCCTTAGGGAGCATGGCAAAGGAGTGGAAAGAAAACAAGCATAATCAAGAAAATCCAAAATTAAAAGCCAAAACATCGGGTGCTAGCTAGCAACAAACAAATGAGTCCAATGGATCTCAAAGTGGGAGTAAGGAACTCTTTTCACTTTATTTTTCTGAGCACCGGCATCAAGTAACAAATCAGAGCATCAATGTCGATCAACGTGAGCTAACATATTCGAAAATAATGACAAAGCATGGGGAATTGATTGAGGAACCTTTTTCCACTTGACTACTCGATAACAAGAATGGCATACTCTGAAGCATCAGCTTACGACGCGAGCTAAGGATGACACGGACTAGAAATGCGGGGGTTGATTGTGAACCCTCTCCGCTTGCCTTCTATGAAGACTTATCAATCGGGGGATCGGGAATGGGACGCCTCTTTGAGGTCTTTGGGCACAAATGTAAAATGCAGAAATCGCCTACTTCGAGGTTGGTCTTTAAACAAACACAAGTAGTTGATCTCTTTTGGAGTCTTTTTCAAACAAATGTGGAATGCCTGCTACAGGTCTTTAAATAGCGATTTTGAGCACACGCTCTTTATTTCCTACTTCTCATAATATCTAGAAAGTGGTAAAATAAAATAAAAAGTGCAAGAGGTAGAAGAAATGGATGAGAAAACCAATCAAACACAAGTTCGCCAATTAGCCGACGAAAGCAAAGAAACCCGAAGACTTCGTGCAAGCTTCACCAAGAAAGTGAAATGGTCAGAAATAATATCCAATGAATATTAAGTGAGAAAATAAATCGCGAGCTATGAATGCATCGCATTGCATCTGACTTCCTGCACAAGATAACACTATACAAGCAAAGCAATATTTAAACAATTGTAAACAGTATAAATTTCTCATGAAATGAGAAACAAGATAATTTGCATCAGAAGCGAATCTACGAGTCAAATGTTTTTCAATCACATAACCAACATTTAGTTACATGATTGAAAGCTCTCACAATGTACCTTGCATAAGTCGCAAAATCAATTAGCAAATAACAAAGCGACATCAAGTATCGAATTGCAACTAAAAAATGATAATGAAAAGCAAATGATCAAAGTACAAATGAGTAAAGGAAGGTAGAAATAAACATCGGCAGCACTATGGTAATAGAATGAAATAAGGTGAAAAATGCAACAAAATCAAGAAAACTCAAACACAATGGTGCATAAATGACCAATAAAACGCAAGCATGCATCATAAGAATGTCAAAACTCAATATACAAGTCAAACAGAGTCAAATTGAACTATCTTAAAAAATAGGCGAGCAAAATTTCAGAACGAAATTTCCTCAAAATTGCACGATAGAATCCAAACGCACCAACAGACTCAAAAAAGTGGTTCCCATGAATTAAATCCAAGCGGAAGTGCTACTTCTACTCATGGGGAATTTCCATCCAAAACTGTGGAAACTTGTCATAAAGCTATCTTAACATCACAACCAAGTTCCTTGAGCATTAACCATTAAACAAGTGCAACCTTATGCTCAAAATCATGTCCAAAATGTAGAATTGAACCAAAAATCATGTGTTGATTTAATTTACTAATTCAAAACTTTTACATCAAGAATGAGAGTTTATTCATGAAATGAATTTGAATTTACATCAACACATGATTGCACACTAAAATCTCCACCAATAATTCCAAAATTAACATGTGAACTTATAATTCGGTTTTTAAGATTTCAACAATTTTTACCGAATTAAAAACAAAATTCACATCAATTATGTAATCATTAAACCTATGCCTCTTTTCAACATTTCAACAAAATGCAACAACTCAAATTTCACATCTCAAATTCAATTCAAAAATTCAGGTCAAATTCCTCAATTCACCTCTTAGGCATTTTCACAAACACCTAGTCTTCAGGAATTCAACGCATGATTTTGTACAATTCTCAATTCAAGTCTATATTAATTATCACATGTAATTCAAGAATAAACTATTAATCTCCACAAAAGTATTCAACACTTCAATTCAACAATTATATCAAACTTTAATTCATGAACATAATTCAATACTTTAACTCAAATTATTATTCAAGCAAAAGTATAAGAACTTACCAAATTGAAGAGAGAAGGAAGTTGATGAATATGCAATTGATCGGAGGAAGAGACCGGTGCGGTAAATCTCACGTGAAGATGGAAGAGAAGTTGCCGCACTTAGCACGATTTGAAGCAGAGGGAGTTCGGTCATGTCCAAAGGAGCGATGGTGGAAGGAGGGAAGAGGCTCGGAGATTTCCCTGAAGCGGAGGGAACTTGCGGTCTGGAATCACGAGAGTGAGGGAGAGAGTTAAGAAGATTGATGAATTTGTGATTTTGGCTTTTTGTTCTTGAAGCTTGTTCTTGAAAATTGTTGAAGATGTGATGAAGTTGTTGTTCTTGAGAGAAATTGAATAAAAGTTGTATTTTATTTGAGAGAAAAAAGAAAGGGAAATTTTAGAAGTTTTTGAGAATTGTGAAATTATGAGAGAAAGATATGATTTTTGGAATATATAGTGTGGGAAAATTTGGCCTTTGATGTGAAATTGGATTGGGCCTCATTTTTACAGTGTCTGTGAATTTAACGCATAGCGCAAGCACATAATTCCACATCATCATTGGTGCGGAATCTCAACTCGAGCTCAACATCAAAAATGAAGATGAAAAATTTTGTGACACGATTCCGAAAGAATAGACTCAATCAAATAAACAACGAGAAAATTATGAATTTTCGAAGTTTCTTAGACGTTGTCTCAGACTCATTTCTTTTCAGCTTCAAATTTTTTTACCATCTCACTTGTGATTTGGACCATAAACATAGGCCTTCAGATTACCGTTTGAACTCTAGGTCTGAAGAAAAGTTGAAGTAGACAAAAATTATGAACCAATGCTTCAAGAATGGGAGAAATACAGTAAAAGTTGAGAGAGTTAGGATTTTCACAACACCGAGAAAATAAACATTCGTCAATCTTTTTCCACTGTAAAAATCTATGGTAATTCACACATTCGAAGACCTTCGATACAAAATCGTCTCTCGACCTAAACGTACAAAATGTAGGGGATGTCAATACAGAATTTATTCCCAAAGAACGTGTTAGTTCTCTATTTTTAGGATTGGCATTAATTTTTGTAAAACAAATAAGACAACAACATGATAGGTAGGATGTATATAACTTGCTAACATGAACATGTTGAGAAAGAAATCCTATCTGATGTTAGGACATGTTGAGTTAAAGAAGTTTCAACATTCAGAACAACATGTCGAAGAAGATGTCTTAAGAAGCAACATATGTTATGATCTGACAAGTGCAGAATATTCAGGGAATATTATGTAATCCTATGTGGCGTAGAATTAAAGGTTAAGATAATCAAGTTAGAAGATATGAATATTATACAGTTTCCTAATATGGAGATTATTTAGGATACTAATGATTGAAGACCTTAATTGTAGAAGAAGTAACTGCTGATTTGTAGTGTTGATTTGCTGATATTAGAAGCCCAAGTCTAGTTGGCAATAGGTTATAAAAAGAAGGATTTGTAACCTAGTGTGGCACGAGTTTAAGATGTAGAAGTCTAGGGCTTTTAAAGGTGAACCACCCGGGTTGTGGGATGGTCGCCATGCTCTTCTCAAAGCTTTGAAGCAAGAGTTGAGTATTGTTCTTGGAGGAATCTTTTAAGTAACTCTAGGTTATGTTCTTAGTTAGGAGAAAGGTTGTAAATGTGGGAGTTTAAACTTGAATCTTATTTAGGTTGGTCATGGAAGTGTGTCTTCTTGTTTGTTCAGAATTGTATTGATCCAATCATTGTCTGTGATTTATGAGGGATTCAGGAGGGCCATATATCTAGGTGAGTCTTAGATAGAAATCTATTGAGGGTAGTGATTAAGTTATTAGACTGTAAACTAGTATGTTTGTTTCAGGGTCTATGAATTGATACTACTATTAGTGGATGGTTCCTGGCTTGGTATGCCTCTAGAGTAAGCGTAGTTAGACCGAACTGGGTAAACAATTATGTTTGTTTTATTTTTTCCAGTTTCTACTTATACTTCTATACCTTTCCTGTGTGTTTAAAGTTGGATACATATGTCTCGACATCCTCTTAGGACATCTGGGTCTACTATACCAGAATTTCAATTGGTATCAGAGCAGGCATCATGTTCTATTTCTGGAAGAGATCCTGGGACGATACTTTCTATTCATGGGAAAGGAATAAGGTATAACTGAAAAGTTTCTTGAACTTTAAGAGTTCATGTTGTTGTTTGAATGGTCCCTTGAAGTGGAGGATGGATTATTAATGATAGGGTTGTGATGGACCTATCTATTGAATTCAGGCCAATAGGTTTGGAGGAGAGTTGTTGTATTAAGGGTTTGATTTATTTTTAAACCTAGGATAACCTGTTGCACCTGGTGTGGTTGTGCAAAGATTTATGTTGCCTGAATGGTTGTGAGGAGTCTTTTAGTTTTTGTTCTGTTACATATATATCTGGTGGAAGACTCCTGGTGGTGTGTTTTTAGTCTGCAACACTCTATCCTCATCTGAAGTTGTATCTCATGGTGTGGTGATACTTGATGAGAGGTTTTACTTAATTATTAGAGTAGCCAATGATACTTGAGATTCTACTTAATTCCACTCATAAAGGCACTCAGATATGAGCTTGTTGAAAAGAAGTCTGAAGAAAGCTAGAAGCTGGTTACTCTTACTTTCATCCCTAAAGGCCAATCTCCAAGCTTTGGTAAAAGATATCTTGTTATGTTCCTTATGAAAGGAACTGTTGTCCTATCAGATGTTGGAACATTTGGCCAGTAGATTGTGCATAATCTTGTTGGAGTAGCGTAGGACATAGAAGATTCTTAGGGGATAAAAAATGTGTTTAATCGCGTGTGTTTGGAACCTACTCGTGATCTGGAAGAGGAGGAATCTGTGAATTATGTCTGATAAACTTCTTTCTTAGACATGTATGTTAATGAGAACACAATTAACATACCGGTCACTCATTAGGTTAGTTTATTTTTTATCTAAGTGAGTTAGAGTGCAGTAGTTGTGCCTTGTTATGCATGTGGATGCTTGATAAAGGTATCTTATTCAGATCCTTTATTTGTTGAGGTCAAGTTAACATGTCTAGGACATTCCTTCTGACATCTGGAAGTTCCTTCTGATCAAAGGAACCAGATTTATGAATCTTGATTATGAACATGGAACAATTCTATTTGGAAGGGAATAACTTTTGTATACCAACCACGGGTTGTGTAACTATTGTACTACTCTTAAGGATGAGTCCTTAATCTAAAGCTATAATATCTTGAAGACATGTCATACTTAATCTCTTGACATCCTTGGATTGAGAATTTATATTTTTCAATATGAGTGATGTTGTTTCTCATAAATAGGATAGAGGTTGTTTACTCTAACTTGATATCTCTTGTTAAGTCCATGTGAGCATATAACTCTTATTCTATTTTAATGGAAAGGTCATCCAAGGGATAAGTGCATTATCAACCGAAATTTTGTGGTTGATTATTATCTGCACTATGGAGAGTCGTCTAAATCACCTAGGATGAGCATCTCAGTTGTCTGAAGCAAGGAGGAGTTATTATTTCTAGAACCAAAGGATTATGGTTCCCTGATATCTACTTGGGAAGTTCCTCTCTCTGCTTGGGTTCTTTTTTGTGGTGTCCTCATATAATATAACATTGGTGTTTTCAAGGATTAAAGGGGATATTCGTGTATTAGAAGAAGCAGATTCAATGTGAATAGTCTGCTTGTGTTGGTTGAAGATCATTCAAGGCCATGATTAGTGAAGTCTGCTTCAGATGCCTACTAGAGGGAATCTCTTCTATAGGTGAAAATAGATGGCATATATCACCTCAAAGTCAGACAGGAGGTCTAAATTTTGTGCTTAGAAGAAGAAGATTCTTGAGGTGTGCATGCTCTTCATGTATGGATGATATGGTTGGAAGGTTGATCCTCTTGTGGCCCTTGCAAGAGTTTTGGATTACTATGGTATGTCCAGACCATATTTAAGGATCCATGGGTTTAAGGTTGATGTCGGGTCAAATGTTGGAACATCATCTCAAGGTGTGAAAACTTCCTCAGCCGCAGAAGTCTGTCCATATAAGAGCTTAAGGTCAAGCCACTGACCTATTTGTTGGTTTTTGAATGTGTCTAAGACAGGGCTGAATAAAATGGATTGCAAATTTTTATTCTTTTAAGCGATGATGTTCTTATTTTTCCATTTTATGTATGAATATGAAAGCGGTAAATGTAGAAAAATAAATAACACCAGATATATCCTGGTTCCCCTCACAGTCCGAGATTACTCCAGTCCCCTTTCAACACGAAAGAGATTTCGCTATAGTTAGAATTATTCTACAGCATATCCACACCAATTGTGATGCTTACTATCTAACTTATAGGGAGATCAATGGCTCTTAAAACCTTTAAGATCTAAACACTAAGTGCAAGAAGAACAATCCTCTTTAATGCATACACTTGTTTCAAACAATCCTGAAACATAACGTAACCAATACAAAGTAAAAAGAGAATAATCCTCCCTTAATAATCTCTTGCTTCCAACAATCTTCGAAAGCAAGGTTACACCACAAACACTTTAAAAAAATGATTAGAAACAAATTCTTGAAGTAGATATGAAAGTTTATAATCAATGTCAATAACAAGTATTGATCTCTTCTCTTTCAAGATAAAAATTCAATGAATATATTACACAAGTGTTCAATGTATATGATGAAACTTTTCTAATGATGTATTTGAAAATGTAAGAGTAAAAGTTTCATTCAAGATCATAATATTAATCAATGCACTTGTTTGAAAATGAGATACAAAACATTATATTGTATGTTGTGATTATTGTTGTTGTTGTCTAATTTAAATCATAAATGAAAATGAAATTTATACATGTAATGCGCCCTTTCAAAAGGTTCTAAATGCATGGAAGAGTGAAATGGTTGGACCCCAAGAGGTATCACCCAAAAGCCAAGTAAAACAAAAAATATTTGAAATTTTTCTTCAGTGGTAACCTGTTACTGTAAGGCTGTAGCCGGTTACACAGACGCGATAACGTATATATTTTTCAAATCTGCATGGAAATAACCGGTTACCTAAAAGATGTAACCGGTTACCACTGAAGCGGTAATTTATTTTTATTTCTGCGAAGCCCTGCAACCGGTTATTGTAACCCTGTAACTGTTTACCAATGAGTGAAAGTGATAAAAACTTATTTTCTAAGTGATGGACATGCAATGTTTTACTCTTAAATGATCATGACACTTATGTAAAATGTTTAGTTGAGCACTATAGTAACATACTATATTGAATTGGAGTCATATACCATATTGAAGATCAAATATCATAGTATTCTTTTAGGAGTAACTTAACATGCAAGCCAAAACTCCATTTTGAGTAGATACTTTTTCTTCTTCTTTTTGAAAATGCTTTTTCCCTTGATCATGATGTTTGTAATCATGAAAACATAAACTTGCTGAAGCATGACTCTACACTATTCTGGATTGGTTGGTGAACCAGCTTGTACCAGACGTATGCAGAAGAAGATTGTCAAATCATATGTTCTACCTTGTGTGAGAAGGTAATCCTTATCTGACAAATGGTGAATACTTTGATGGGAGCTAAGTATTTATCTATCCTCTAGAGAGGTTTTCCATGAGATTGATGGTGAGTACTTTGACGGAAGACTGAGTATTTATCTTAAGAGTTGTGTGAATTTTGCATTCTGAACCTTATGGTTTAGAGATTATGCGAGTGTTTATTTCTCTCAATAACATTCAGGTGTCTGGAAGAAATTGGATATGGTACACTAGTCGTGTTCTATCAGGAGCTTATTGAATGATTTATTGCATAATGAGTCCTTTGGATTATATGTTAAGAACCTTTCATCTTGGGTTATACATTCTGAATCAAATGTCCCACATGATGTCGTAACATCATGACTATTGTTGGCTCTCCTCGTGCTTGGGATTGTGCAGTTAGATGCTCAGGAATTATTGTCAGAAGTGGCATTTCTAACCTTATGGATTAGAATGTGGAGATTATGATCCTGTCCAAAGTAGCATGTTTGATGAATGCATGACTACTTGGTTGATGACCCTACTAGTATCAGCAACTTCTAGTGGATGCAAGTACAGAAGAAATTGTCAGGTACTGAGGTTTGTTCAAGTATTTTGTGTTCTCCTTTTACAAGAACTCTAGGAGAGAATTTTTTTTTGAAATGTTTGTTTCTCTTCTACTGCATGCCACTCCAGAAAAAGTAATGTATTGGATCTTAGTAAAGCTTTTAAGAAAACTAAGAATTGTTGGATTTTTTTAGTGACTTTACACCTAACATGCATGACACCATGTTTATTAAAAAGGTCATTATACTGTGTGTGGAACTACAAGGAGTCAAAAGGCTTGGATATAGTCTCAAGAAGTGAGGATATCTAACTCAAAATCAAATCTATTGAGGGTGTTGAAGTTCAACAGGTAGAAGTATTGGTCTTCTTCATGAAGACTAAGAGTATTCATCATCATGGGTTTTGTTTGGATTTGGGAAAATTGTGCCTGGGTCTGGTTTAATGAAGGATTCCTTTGCCATGTTTTGGCTAAAAGGGGGAGAAATATGGTGATTCTTGGTGCTTAGCTGCAGATTATTTTGAAGAGTGTTGCTTTTACATATTTGTCACAAAGATGTCGGATTAGATGTCATATCCTATGTATGGAGCATTCTTTTATGACTTGTGATCTGAGTTATGAACACAGTTGTGACCTGTGTTATGAGTTAACTAGGACGATATGCAAATACCACATGTTAACTGGTGGTTAGTGCTCAAGAGGTCTATTAATCTCCATGGTCCTCTTTTTCCACCATCTGAGAGAAAGGATTATCCCTCTGTGACAAGAAATGGTTCCTGGGTTAAGGGGGAGTGCAAGCTATCATCTTCCTCATCTGGATCAGGTGCATCAAATATCTTCAGGATTTTCCTTCCTTTTAGCATGAGGTTACTGTTCTTTGATGCTGAAATTCTTATTGCAAAGGAGCTTTCATGAAAAAGATGTTAAATGTGATGTCCTAACATTATTGTTCATATGAAGACCGTCTCTATATTATTGAGCCACAAATTTTAGTAGTTTTCCAAGGACTACTGTTGGTGGATGTTTTACTATATTGCTGTAATTTTAAAAGTTGTAATTTTTACTTATTTGTTTTAGCCAAAATTTGCCAAAGGGGGAGATTGTTAGTTTTCTATTTTTAGGATTGGCATTAATTTTTGTAAAACAAATAAGAAAACAATATGAAAGGTAGGATGTATATAACTTGCTAACAGGAACAGGTTGAGCAAGAAGTCCTATCTGATGATAAGACATGTTGAGTTGAAGAAGTTTCAACATCTTGAACAAAATGTCGAAGAGGATGTCCTATGAACCAGCATACGACATCGTGCCTGAGCTGAAGTGATTCTATTAAACCTGTTATGATCTGACAAGTGTAGAATATTCAGGGAATATTACGCAATCATATGTGGCGCAGAATCAAAAGATAAGAGAATCAAGTCCGAATATTTAAAGATTATAAAGTTTCTAAATATGGAGATTATTTAGGAAACTAATGATTGAAGAACTTGATTGTAGCAGAAGTAACTGTTAATTTGTAACATCTGATTTTTTGTTATTTGAATCCCAAGCCTAGTTGGGAATAGGTTATAAAAAAAGGATTTATAACCTAGTTTGGCATGATTTCAAGTTGTAGAAGTCTATGGATTTTCAAGGTGAACCACCTAGGTTGTGGGATGGTCACCATACTCTTCTCGAAGCTTTGAAGAAAGAGTTGAGTATTGTTCTTGGAATAAGATTTTAAGTAACTCCAGGTTCTGTTCTTGGTTAGGAGAAAGGTTGTAAACATGGGAGTTTAACCTTGAGTCTTAGCTGGGTTGGTCATGGAAGTGGGTCTTTCTATTTGTTCAGAATTGTGTTGATCCAATCGATGTCTGTGATTTATGAGGGATTCAGTAGGGCCTCATATCTAGGTGAGTCTTAGATAGAAATCTAGTGAGGGTAGTGATTAAGTGATTAGACTATAAACCGATATGTTTGTTGTAGGGTCTATGAATTGATACTACTATTAGTGGATTTGTCCCTGGTTTAGTATGCCCTCATAGTAGGTGTAGTTAGACCGAACTGGGTAAACAATTATATGTGTTTAATGCTTTTCAGTTTCTGCTTATACTTGTATACCTTGCCTGTTTGTTTAAAGTTGGATACAGATGTCACGACATCCTCTTAGGACATCAGGGTCTACTATACCAGAATTTCAGAACGGCTCAAAAATATTGAACCGACTAAAACTTATGAATTTTTGAACGCCTGAAAAATAACAGTTCATCAAACTTTTTCCACTGTATTTTCACCGTATAGCTTCAGAACCTTCGCACAATTCAGAGACTTTTCTCAATGAATTAGCTCTTTGTCCGAACACATGAATTGGAGAAGACATCAAGACATATTTTATGGCTGAAGAACCTCTTCGAAATAGTATTCCAATCAGAAGTTAAGAATTTTTAAGTGCTCTCGAAACGGCGGACTAGCAATTAAATTCAGTATACTGTCTTCAAAGAATAAAATTCTCGGAGGCCTTCTTTACAAAATTAGCCTTCAATCCGAACACAAGAAATGATAATAAAATTAGACGATCTCAATGCTAGAAGAATCAACTGAACATACTGAATCATATGAAAGGTACCAATTTCAAAGCGCCCAAGAACTAGATAACCAATCATTAAATTCAAATACCGTTTTTGGGAAATCAAATTATTCGGAGACTTTCTAAACATAATTGACTTACGGCTTGAACATATGAAATGAAAAAAAATACTAAGATGGTTCCAATGCCTATGGAATCAAATCAAAACAGTATCTCGATTTCAAGTTGCAAATTTCTAAGCTCAAACCAGCAAAATGCTATTTCTAGTTCACACTGTCTCAAATTTACCGAAACACCCAATTTCTTTGCAATTCTAAGTGTGTTGAAATACATGAGAGCTTGACATGATGATGGCTTGATTTATTATTGCTTTGATAGCTTGTGAAACATGCAGAACACATTTAAACCTTGAAAAACTATAGTTTTGCTTTATTGCATTTCCCGATGGAACAATCTCTTTTTGTGGCTTCTGAAAAGAAATACCTTGATCCCATGATAAAAAATGATACATGCAATGCTAGATGATCTAATGGAAGACATGTACATGAAATACATAAGATGCATAAGCCAAATAAGCCTTATTAAAGGGTAGGAAAAATATGGGGTATGACAGATGGGCGATATAATCACTTCAACTTATGTGGAGAAAGTCCTTAGTAAGTTGATTTGGAAAAACCTCCGCTCAGTGGAGGCCCCTTTGACTATAGTATTTGTTGAATAAACAAGTTTTGAAAACATTACTACTTTCGAACTAGGAGTCTGTGAAGTTGTTTTGTAGAACCCCTAACCCCTCTTGGCCTTTTTAGGTGTGGTGCAGAAATTATCCAAGAGTCAATTCTTGTATAGTTGTCATGCGATACTGCACTCAGACGAGTTTTTCCTGTGAATATTACTAATTACCAAGTAAATTAAGACTTTGGTAATATCCAAAGGAATATCGAGGGCTCTGAGAATTCCTCATAACCTTGTTCAGAAGGTGATAAACCACTAGTCCATACCTTGTGGGTAGTACCTGTGGCTTCATGCTCGTGACGTCGAACGTATAAACCCCCATGTTTGTGATCTTATGTGTGATTGTTGCATCATACATTCATGCACCCATTAGCATTGTTTTAAAACCAAATTTTCAAGGAACTTAAAGGACCTCTTTGCATACATTGCAAGTATTTAATTATGGATGTTGAGAGGAGAAGTACCCAGAAGTATAGTTTCAGAAAACCAGAGGTAAAAGAGTTAAAGGAGCTATCTTTAATGGTGGTTAGTCCTGAGAAGTTCAAAGACCGTTATAAAATAGTTTTGGGTATTTTGGAAAAAGAGGTGAAAGACGGGATTCTCAACACTTTGGTCCAGTTCTATGATCCTTTGTATCATTGCTTCACTTTTCCAGATTACTAGCTCATGCCTACCTTGGAAGAGTATTGATGCTTGTTTGGATTTCATGTGACTGATAAGGTTCCCTTTTCTGGTTTGGAGGAGGTTCTTAAACCTCCTGTTATTGCTAGGGCATTTCATTTGAGGTATAATCAGATTAAAGCCCACCTTACGTCCAAGAGTGGTATTCAAGGATTGACTGCTGAGTTTCTTGTGGAAACAACTCATGCATTTGTTAAAGACAAAGATATGGATGCTTTCGAGACTATTTTGGCTTTGCTTATTTATGGATTGGTTTTGTTTCCCAATGTTAAAGATTTTGTTGACATGAATGCCATGAAGATCTTCTTGAATGGGAACCCATACCCAAATTTTCTTGGAGAAACCTACTACTCCATCCACTATAGGAATTATAAGAAGGGAGGAATTATCATTTGTTGTACGCCTTTACTGTATAGGTGGTTTATTTCGCACCTACCATAATCTTCTTCCTTTCGGAGTTCTAAAGATGGCTTGAAGCTAAACCAAAATATTATGTCTCTTAGTCATTCTAATATTTGTTGGGCCAGTTCTACTTATGATTGGGAGACCATTATTGATGGTTGTGAAGAGTTTCCTAATGTACCTCTTATTGGTTGAAAGGGAGGTATCAGTTATAATTTGATTCTAGCTCGTCGTCAATTTGGTTATCCTATGATTGACAAGCCAAACAACTTGCTTTTTGCAGCTTTGTTTTTCAAGGAAGGGGAAGATAATATGGCATTCATAGAGAGGATCAACAAAGTATGGCTTACTACTCGTAGGAAAGAAAGAAAAGAGTTAGGAAAAAGAGGAAATATTGCTTTAGAACCTTATCTTCAGTGGGTTCGAGCCTAGGTAATTAAGCGCAAAATGTCATACTCTCGTCATGAACCATTAGTCTTTCCTGAACTTGTTTCTATACTGTTGCCTGATGTGGAAGAGCTCTAGCTTGTGTTGACCAAGATGCAGGAAGAAAGAGATGCTTGGAAGAATAAGTGTCAGACTTTAATTATGGGATATTCAGCACTCCAGTAGCAGCTAAAGGAGAAAGATGATTTGATAGAGATTCTTGAGAGAAATGTCGTAGAGATGATGGAGAGGAATGATGAATTATTTTCCTCTAGTGTTAATCCAAGTCCTAATGAGAAAGACTACTCTCATTTATTCCCTTCTTATGGTGGATGGAAAGGAATCTTCGAGAAGTTTGTGGAAGAGAAGAAGCAGTTGAATGATCAGATTAGGGTGCTTAAAAGAAAGCGTCAACATGAAGTGGGATCTTCTTACACTTTAGCTCCTTAGGACCCATAGATTTTAGCCCTTTTCTCTTGTATTTCAGGATTATGAAACTTATGCTAAATAGTTGTAATCCTTCCAAAAATTTATTAATGAAATGAGATTTTAGTAATCCAAAATGTGTTATGCCTTTAATGTTTGCAATGGTCACAATTATTTAGGGTTCCTTGAAAATTAAATAAACAACTATAAATCATGTGCATTGCGTATCATGCATCATTTCTCACATTTTCTTGCATTCTTGTTTTCTCCCATGTATCTTATTTTTTTATCTGCTACATTCAGCAAGTTGTCTCACCAATACAATAATCAAGCTAATTCTAGAATCAAGATGGAACACCTTAAACAAGAGAGTCGTGAGATGCACGAGGAAGTGACCTATATGAGAACTGGTATTGCCAATATTACTACTTTGGTGGAATCATTGGTGGCTTATCAGAATAAGTCATCGCATCATCCTTCTCCTCATGCAACTCACCCATAACAGACGACTGTCATTTCTAAAATCCTATCAATACCTGTCTATGTTACTCAATTTGTTATTACTGCTTAACACCGCATGCCTTCTGGTTATCCATGGGTAATGTCAGAAGGTTTCATGCCAGAAGGGTACAACCTTGCTGCTCAAGTTACTCCACTTGTTTAGCCTATTATTGTTACTGCACTTCTTGTAATGAATTATGTTCCTGTTATTAATGATGAAGTTTATAATGATGCTCCTCCACCAAGTGAGAGTTTGGGTTTCTATGAAAGAATGGATGATTTTCAAGATCAGTTCAATGAAATGAAGAAAGAAGTGATGGCCCTCCAAGGGAAGGAGTTATTCGAACAGAATGTTAGTGATCTCTACTTAGTTCCTAATATGAAAGTTCCAGCAAAGTTTAAAGTTTCGGAATTTGAGAAGTACAAGGGCAATTCTTGCCCCCGTGACCACCTAGTGATGTATATAAGAAGGATGTCAACGCATAATGATAATCAATGCTTGCTGTTGTACCCCAAAATTTTCCCTCCCATATTCTTCAGGAAATTGCCAAGTCAAACTGCAAAAGTTCCCCAAGGGTTGCACAGTGCAAAGGTCTCCTATACAGTCAAAATTAGGGTTTTGATTCTGATCAAGAAAAGGAAGTTTTCAAGGGCCCAATCAAGTCTCATATGCCTAAAAATATGGTCAAGTATCCTCATATCAAGTTTCAAGGCATTCAGTACAAAATTGCACAGTCAAAAACCCTAATTGCACTACAGTCAACTATAGGGGCAAAATGGTCATTTGACAGTCAAAAGTTCAAATTTTTGGTCAACATATCATTTTGAAGCCACAAACATCATTTGATCAATGCTTGATCATGCTTCTCAAAGCTTGGCTCAAAAATCATCAAGATGTAAAAGTTTCCTTATTTGGATAGCTGAAAAAGTCAACTGTAAATTGACCAGGGCATAACTTTCACATGGATTATCAGAAAAATTCCATCCAAAGCTCATTTTGAAGAGAAAGACATTTCCTACAACTCATCTTCATACTTCAAGTCCAAGAAATGCTCTCACAAAAAGTTATCAATTTCAACATTATAGGTCATTTTCAAAAGTCAACAAAAAGGGACTTTAAGTCAAAGGCCATAACTTGCGAGTGGTAAATCAAAATGACATGGGACAAAAGACATTGGTTAGAGGACTCAAAGACCTTTCCAAAATGTCCAAGAACATGAGAAAAGCTTAGAAATTGAGCAAGTTATGCCTTGTGGAAGTTGGGAAATTTTTGGATATTTTGAAAAGTCAACATTACTTCAAATGACCTAAAATTGCTAATGGGCCCATGTTTCTTCCACAACTCATCATTCCAAGCATGTGCACGACCACTTGGCCCAAAGGGAAGTATTTTTTCACTTTTTACTTATTTATTTGAATTTTTATTTATAATAATTCACTTAAATCAATTAAATATGTGAAAAATATTTAACCTAACCTAACAAATCTTTTTGTACATGTTCTATTCTCAATAATTCGTGCACATTCAAATATGGGAAGATTTGGTTTGATTGGATCATAATTGGTACAAAGTTGCATGAAAAATATTTGAAAAAAGATCCTAGAAAATCAATTTTCAAAATCAATGAATGCAATGGATTTGTTTGGTTTTTCTTGACCTAATGGACTCCATACAAAAGCCTAAACACAACCCTAATGATCACACACTGAGCTGCGCCCAAAAGCCATTATCAAATTTGGAATTTTGTCTAAAAAACTCAAATCTGAAAACACCCTTACAAGGCGATTCAAGTCTCAAAACCTATTCCATTGGCTTCTTGGAGGATTATAGGACATAACTGAATCATTCCCCAAGCCCCATACTCAAGGAAACGCAAGGTTACCATTGAAGTTGGTAAAGGAAATTCCAAAACTGTTTTCCATTATCCATGCATCTTTATCATATTTTGTTGTTATGTTTATGTTTATGATGAAGTTTGCAAGCTAATCATATGATTTAATCGAAGTTTCACGCATTCTATGCCAAGATACCATGCTCATGTTCTAGGGTTTACAGGATTGGAAATTAGGGGTTTTTGAATGGGGAAAAATTAGCCCTCAAAACCACCACCATTCAACTCAGCGCATATGGACGAAGATGATGGAACTATCGCGCCTAATTTATGAGTGTCCTAGGCCTAATCGTTATTTTCTCAAAACTGGCCTAGGAGAACACTTAAAAACCGTTGCTCATAATGTTTGTATTTCAGGAAAATAACACTACGCGAAGAAGATGAATTTGTGGCGTCCACAGATTGGCCAGTTTAAAATTTCGCGCGCAGAGATTCACTAACGTTTTGTTTCTTTTATAATATTTTGTTGTTTGTTTAATAATAACAACGCGTGCAGTAGTTCAGTGGCAAGGCATATGAGCTGTTAGCGTCCATGACCTGGGTTCGAGCCCCAAGTCTTCCATGTTTCCATATTATTTTTCAATAACAATTCCCATGCGCTTCAAGGCTGCAGACGCACCATACACCTCTCAATCAAGCCAGCCACGTGTACGTTGAGAGGGATCCAAGGACACTGATTGAAAGAACACCATAGGCTTGAGTCAACGCCTCTGCACGTGTCCAGCAAAAGTCCAAACAGGCCAAAATAAATGGGCCTGAATCATCAAGAAAATACCTCCCATTTGGGGTCTGAACCCCCTAGGTTTGCCAATTTATTTTCTTTCTCCTTTATTTTTTTTATTTATACTTTCTTTTAAATTCTTGCTTTATTAATTAAATTAATTATTTTCATAAACATAAAAAATACACAAAAAATCAGAAAAGAGAAAAAACACTAAATATTTTATTTCTAATATTTTCATAAATAAATTTGCATGTAAATAAAATTAGTCTTAAATTAGGTTGCAATTTTAATTCTTTTCATAATAAAATCTAAAAAATGTAGAATTAGGGTTTATTCAATTTTTCATCCTTTTTATTTATTTTCTTTCATAAAAATTTAATATTATTTATTTACGTTTATAATTAAATTGCATATAAAAATTAGGTTTAAATTAGGTTAAAATTCAACATATTTCTTAATAAATTAAAAAATAACTAGAATTAGGGTTTGAATCTCATTTTAATTTTAATTATTTCTTTTTTATATTAAATCATAAAATACTACAAAATGCCAAAAACAAGTCCTTTCTTTAATTAATTAATTAATTTCATCATGTAATTTAATTTTTTACAAAAGGGTCCAATGCCCTCGTTCTTAATTTTTATTCTAATTCTCATATTTATTTTATTTTGCTTAAATATTTATGTACCTCTCCCGAAGCCTTGTAAATAATTACTCGCGCTTTTATTTTTTACTTTATTTATTTTCTGTCAAATCGGGTCCTGGTTAATTTTGGCGATGTGGACCCGCGCCATTTGTAATAGCTTAGAATTTACTTTCCTCGCAACTTTTCAATTGTTAAAACAAATAGCATGAAAGAATGTATGACAAAAAATAAAAACAAGCGTAGAACACCAATAACATGAACAAGATAAATGCAAATGAAAACGACACACAAATCGCACACACCACCCCTAGGGTACGCCTCACTGTTGCCTTGCCTCGAAAGGTGATCGTCGAGTAGAGGATGTCTTAGTAAGTCCTCATGATCCGGGAACCTGGCATGAGGGTAGCTTCTAAGGTGTCTTCCCATTGCTCTGGTGATCACCATGTCCCGAACCTCGAATTGACCCGAACACCTCCAACGGTGGTGCTACCTGCCTCTCAATGGTGGGATGGCACTACTTTAAAGGACATTTACACAGACGAATTCCTTAGGGTAGGTAGACGATTCTAGATACTTGCTCTAATTTCAAAAAAACAAATTCAAAAATACTTTTCACACCGACACCTTTTCAAAAAGCTTTCGAAAGCAATTTTTCAAACACTCTTAAGGACCGATACAAGAGTCGAACTGGAATTTTCAAAGAAACTTTTTAAAACCCACAATTGAAAAGAAAATAAACCATTTTGAAAACACAAATGAGCAAGTATCTAAGAGCCCATGGATAACCATGGATAGAAAGGGTGCTAACACCTTCCCTTTCTATAACCTACCTCCCGAACCGAGAGCAATCTCTTTAAGGAATTTTTCTGTGCTTTTGTCCTTTCCATTTGGAGAAAATAAAAGACGATGGCGACTCTTGCTTCCGCGACATTTCGCGAACCAGCGTTAAACAGTCAGTTCCAAATCCACCGATCACAGAACTGGCGACTCTGCTGGGGACAATTTATAAAGTGAGGTGTACCTTAGGGTTAGTTCATAACTGTGTTTTCAATTGTATTGACTTGTCTGCTTTAAATTTGTGGGTTACATGGGAGTTACATAGATCCTAACCCGGATCTGGGGATACCCTGTTTAGGTAGCATAAGCTGTGAGGGACCTGTCCGGCGTAGACCGACACGGGTGAAACAGTGGCTACGTTGGTGTGGCACCTTGGTCTGTACTGATATCTCTTGTGTTGCAACAAGGAGAATATGGGTCTTCTGAGGAGTCATTAAGCACCAACAACCTTAGAACCTTAAATGACACAACTTGGCCATTAGAACAGTAGCAGCATGCTACGCCCATTGAGGCTAAACTCTCGTGATGGTTCTGGCTGCAAGAAAAGATTGTGATGCTGGAGTTATGACCGATAGAGGGTAGTCAATGATATTGGGATCCTCTAAGAACCCGGTTACTTTTGATTAGGACAGGTATGAACCAACAAACTGAAAGAGGGTAATACCCTGACCTCATGCTGGCCTTAAACTCTAGGGGCTCTTTTGTGTGACTTGTGTGCCTTCGTACTTGACTATTCGCATGCTTGTTGTCTGACACCTGAGCTTCTTGCAGGTTTTGTTTGTAGTCCTTAATTAGGACTCATAACAAGGTTTACCGAGTTTCTTGCAGGTTTTGTTTTTAGTCCTTAATTGGGACTCATAACAGGGTTTACTGAGTTTGCTTGTAGGTTTCGTGTATAGTCCTTAATAAGGGCTCATAACAGGGTTTATCCATACTACCCCATGCATCATGACATCATACCATTGCATACATCCTAACCCATTTCAAGGATCTCAAGGGCTTGTGATGCAGGTCATGATGAACAAAATGTCTAGCAAGGGGCAAAGAGGATTTATTTTCCTCTAGCCAAGGCTGTCAGGGGCTATGACCCACTGGATATGGTGAGCCTTTGACCCTTGAAGAAGGATTTTCTACAACAGGAAGTTCCTTCAATCAAGCTACCGGATTCAATACTAACAGTTTTCTTGTTTACCCCGCGAGGTCCTTGAAAACATTACATGCATGTCATACACATCATTGCATAACATGTATCCTTGTTGCAGGTCACTTACCTTTCTCGCTGTTTATTTCAGCAATGGCCTTCCAACCAGATAACCAGGACCTTCTTGCTCAAGAGACTCGGTTCGGGGAAATCCTCCTGAATCTATCCAAGGGGCAGGAAGAGCTAAGGACACTTCTCACGGGGACCTTTGTCAGGAACAGTGCTGAGGATGAAAGGTTGAAACACCTACAAGCTGAGATGGATGCAATGAAAGCCCAAATGTTGGGGCAGAGGAATGACATTCAAGGTTTAGCTCAAAGACAAGATGAGCTCCGGTTTCTCGTCAACCAACTGCTTCAGAGTAACCAACTGGGGCAAACGTCTAAGGGTAAAAAGCCAGTCATCGTTCGACCATCTTTGAGACAAAGAGGCAAGGAGAAAGTTCTTCATATGGCTCCAGTATCACCAATTCAGTATCAACCTCCCCAGCTTCAGCCAGATAAGCCCAAAAGGCAATTCACCAAGCTCAACGTGTCGCTGCATCAAGCCTTACAACAACTGCTGAGGTTGAACTTGGTAACTCTAAAGGATCCTCCTAAGAATCCCAACAGGACACCTTCAAGGTATGACCCCAATGCCCACTGCGCTTATCATTCCGATAGCCCGGGGCATGCTATAGAGGACTGTTGGACTTTGAAGAATAAAATCCAGGATCTGATTGAGGAAGGAGCTGTGGAATTCACCCAAGATGGCCAGGCTGAGTGCTTCTACCATCCCTACAGGAGGCACCATTTGAAGTGACAAGCCCTGAGATTAGGAAATTTTTGTTCATTCGAATGTTCAAGTTGCAATTTTCTTTTGTTCAAACCTTTATTCATGTTAAACATTGTTATCACATTAATGCATCGCTTATGTCTATTTTGAAACAATATATTCGTATTCACTATATGCAAATTATTTTCATATTTTTTCGGATGTTAACTCTCGATTAATAATTCTAAGCCTCTTGAGGGAGGATGACGAAAACGATACCGCGATCATTACAATATGCTTTTGAACAGACCCCGCTGATGAGGTACAGGCATTGTTTCAATCCCTAAACACTGGAGTTATAAGGATGATAATCCCTCGTCAACCCTTCCGAGCCAAAGAAGTAGGAGTTTTTATTTTCAAAAATTAAAACCCTTTATCGTAACCTGGGGCAGGGTAGTCTCTCAGTTGATCCAAGTGCATAACGAACGGCACCAAAGAGATCCTTACAAAAAAGACAGTGATGGTTCCGAACAATCATAAGGACAGGCAGTCATTATCAAAAAAAAAATCATAAATGAAAAGCCCAAAAAGTCAAAACCAATGAAGGAGATTTACCAAACTGGGGCATCCCGCTGACTGTAATTCCAAAAAAGGAAACAGCTCAGGCAAAAAATGGGGATAACGAAGTCAAAAAAGAAAGAGGTCCTACAAACCCTCAACAAAAAAGGAAATGACTGCCTAATCAAAATATACTGTCAATATCTGAATCATCATTGGAACATCAGAGCAAAGACTCAAACAAGGTCTAACGTATGATCAACTGAGTTTAGGTTTGAAGAACATCATGAAGAGCGGGTGGGTACAAATAATTTGAGCCTTTATCCTTTGTTTCTTAAACCGTGAACCAGGCCACGTTATAACCCTTAAAAGTCCTAGCTGAAGCATGGGTTAGTTCGAAAGCATACTGTTACAAAAGGTATCCTGACTCCTTAAGGCCTACGGTAAATACGGAGTTGACATTACGTTTTACAAACATTCACTTGTTTTATGAAAAAGAATGCATTTTCAAAATCTTCAAGACAGACATAAGCTTTGCATTTTTGATATAACATTGTTTACATATGACTATTTGTTTGAACAGCAGGGAAATTCGCACGATGAAAGCCTAGTGAACAAGAGTACTTCCAATCAAGGGGCAGGTATGACTATTGTCCATCATCTGGGGCAGTCCAGTCAAGATTCGGAGAATCTCTCAAAGAACAAATAGCCTGGGGCAAATCTCCGCCTGAGTCACTTGGGGCATCCCAACAATGAATCTGGCTTGATCAAACACCTTCTGGTGGCATGATAGAACACTTCTAAACAGGGGCAGCTCCCTACATTCGGAAAGCATGGACATAGTCGAAAAGATACTACGTAAAATTAAAAACCCGCTAGGCTGACATGCCTAGGCAAAAATAAGGGCTTCCCGGCGAACCAAAAGGGTTCGGGCAAAAATAAGGGATGAAAACGAAAAAATCTGTACACCCGGCAAGTCGAAAACCTGAAAAGGCGGCTTGGGCAAAAATGGGTATCCCGGTGGACCGAAAACCCGAAAGGGCGGTCCAGGAAAAAGTTAGGGATCAAAAGCGTACGACTATGTCCTGTCATCTTGCCACCTGCCTACCCGAAGGAGGTTTGTCTATCAACAACTATCAGCACCCCACAGGTGCCTTCTCCCATAGAAACAGGGGCAATAAAGAGTTGTCTAAGCAATTTAATTGTTCTGTCCTCCAAGGTACCAAGGCAGGTTCAGCTAAAGAATATGACCAGTACATACTAATTCCCCAGAGAGTGATTCAGCAAAACAGTGCATTCTTCTCCAGGCAGAGTTATCAAGTCTCAAGGAAATTGGGTATCCTCCAGCAGATCCAAACATTCCCCAGCAGTATACATATATTCTTAACAAGCATCCCCGGAAGTCTTGGTCTAAAGATTGTTCCCCGGCGGCAGACCAACATTCAAAGGAATCGCTTCCCCGACATAGTTCAAAACTTCCCCAAGAGAATCCAATCTAGTTCCCCAGGAAATTTGGGATTCATATCCCCAAGTAGTAAGCTTATCCCCAGTAAATTCTGGAAGCTTATCCCTCGCAGAGCACGAACGCGTCTCCCGGCTTTATTCAAAGAGTTATTTCCTTAACAGGATATAACTAGGTTATCCTCAGCCAAAAGCCACGGAAAAAGCGTCCTCGACGAAGTCTTCTTACCCCAGCGAAGTCCATCAACACTTCCAACAACAAGGGTATCCCCAGCAAATTATTATCAACACTCAGCAAGACATCCCTCTTCCCACAGAGTATTGTTTCCCAGCATGGTCGCTAGAGTACTTTTTCTCCCCGCAGAATCTTCCATTTGCCAAGTTTATTCCGCAACGGAGTCATCTTCTCCTACCGGTATTCTTGCAGTTATCATCCCCGGCGGAAGCAAAATCTATTCTTCAACATCAGCCCAGGATATGACTTCCCGGCACCCGTCAAGGATTTAATTTCCTAGACGAAAACATACATTCATAAAACATCACATACATCATTATAGCATACATAGACGCATTATGTCATACAAATCTCATTTATGTTGAGAACATCATTGCTTGATCCATATCATGCATTGCATATGACTGACCTTTACCTTTCAGGAAAGATGCAGTTAAATTCTCAATCATATTTCAAGACCTAGACCGGTTCAGTTAATCGACTCAAAAGATTTTTTATCCAGTCCAAGGCCTTCTCTAGTCCAGCTAAATCGACCCCCAACAGATTTTTCTGAAAAAAGACTCAGTAGAAGTTATCCAAGATTATAATTTCCTATGGTCCCCTCTCCGACGGTGAGTGAGGTGATAATTCCTTTTCAAATGGTTCCCTCTCCGACGGTGAGTGAGGTGATAATTCCTTTTCAGATGGTTCCCTCTCCGACGGTGAGTGAGGCTATAATTCCTTTTCAGATGGTTCCCTCTCCGACGGTGAGTGAGGTGATAATTCCTTTTCAGATGGTTCCCTCTCCGACGGTGAGTGAGGTGATAATTCCTTCCATAATGGTTCCCTCTCCGACGGTGAGTGAGGTGATAATTCCTTTTCAGATGGTTCCCTCTCCGACGGTGAGTGAGGTGATAATTCCTTTTCAGATGGTTCCCTCTCCGACGATGAGTGAGGTGATAATTCCTTCCCTAATGGTTCCCTCTCCGACGGTGAGTGAGGTGATAATTCCTTTTCAGATGGTTCCCTCTCCGACGGTGAGTGAGGTGATAATTCCTTTTCAGATGGTTCCCTCTTCGACGGTGAGTGAGGTGATAATTCCTTTTCAGATTGTAATTCCCTAGGGTTCCCTCTCCGACGGTGAGTGAGGTGATAATTCCTTTTCAGATTATAATTGCCTATGGTTCTCTCCCCGATACTGCGAAGATGGTAATTCCCACCAAGATTTTCTCAACGAGCGTTGTTAAAGTTAAAGTCACCCAAGGTTCTCTTACCATTCATGCTAAGGTAGTAACCATCCCTGGTTCATTCATCATCTTTTGAAGCTCCAGACTCGGCTCCTGTAACCAGTCAGGACACATCTATACCAAGCATCTGAAGACTAACTCCTGCAACGTGTCAGGTACTCATTTTTTCTTTTGCAGGTATGCAGGTTCTCGCTAAGGAATCTCTTACGCGATCAACATCCAGATGGAATCTATAAGCCCATCGTCCTATTCATCAACCTCTAAATGGCATCTATAAGCCCATTCCCACCATACTGCTACTATGTGAGCGCAAATTTCTGGGCACTCTAGTGTCCAATCATCTTCTACCTTCGGATTACGAAAGGCACGCCAACCAATCTGCATCCTCAGGTCTAAGAAGATTGAACAGGGGCAACTGTTGTACCCCAAAATTTGCCCTCCCATATTCTTCAGGAAATTGCCAAGTCAAACTGCAAAAGTTCCCCAAGGGTTGCACAGTGCAAAGGTCTCTTATACAGTCAAAATTAGAGTTTTGATTCTGATCAAGAAAAGGAAGTTTTCAAGGGCCCAATCAAGTCTCATATGCCTACAAATATGGTCAAGTATCCTCATATCAAGTTTCAAGGCATTCAGTACAAAATTGCACAGTCAAAAACCCTAATTGCACTACAGTCAACTGTAGGGGCAAAATGGTCATTTGACAGTCAAAAGTTCAAATTTTTGGTCAACATATCATTTTGAAGCCACAAACATCATTTGATCAATGCTTGATCATGATTCTCAAAGCTTGGCTCAAAAATCATCAAGATGTAAAAGTTTCCTTATTTGGACAGCTGAAAAAGTCAACTGTAAATTGACCAGGGCATAACTTTCACATGGATCATCAGAAAAATTCCATCCAAAGCTCATTTTGAAGAGAAAGACATTTCCTACAACTCATCTTCATACTTCAAGTCCAAGAAATGCTCTCACAAAAAGTTATCAATTTCAACATTATAGGTCATTTTCAAAAGTCAACAAAAAGGGACTTTAAGTCAAAGGCCATAACTTGAGAGTGGTAACTCAAAATGACATGGGACCAAAGACATTGGTTAGAGGACTCAAAGACCTTTCCAAAATGTCCAAGAACATGAGAAAAGCTTAAAAATTGAGCAAGTTATGCCTTGTGGAAGTTGGGAAATTTTTGGATATTTTGAAAAGTCAACATTACTTCAAATGACCTAAAATTGCTAATGGGCCCATGTTTCTTCCACAACTCATCATTCCAAGCATGTGCACGACCACTTGGCCCAAAGGGAAGTATTTT
Organism: Vicia faba; assembly: GCA_948472305.1. Taxonomy (NCBI): domain Eukaryota; kingdom Viridiplantae; phylum Streptophyta; class Magnoliopsida; order Fabales; family Fabaceae; genus Vicia; species Vicia faba. The sequence continues at coordinate 1,483,753,571 of OX451739.1, read as the reverse complement.
TTCACTTTTTACTTATTTATTTGAATTTTTATTTATAATAATTCACTTAAATCAATTAAATATGTGAAAAATATTTAACCTAACCTAACAAATCTTTTTGTACATGTTCTATTCTCAATAATTCGTGCACATTCAAATATGGGAAGATTTGGTTTGATTGGATCATAATTGGTACAAAGTTGCATGAAAAATATTTGAAAAAAGATCCTAGAAAATCAATTTTCAAAATCAATGAATGCAATGGATTTGTTTGGTTTTTCTTGACCTAATGGACTCCATACAAAAGCCTAAACACAACCCTAATGATCACACACTGAGCTGCGCCCAAAAGCCATTATCAAATTTGGAATTTTGTCTAAAAAACTCAAATCTGAAAACACCCTTACAAGGCGATTCAAGTCTCAAAACCTATTCCATTGGCTTCTTGGAGGATTATAGGACATAACTGAATCATTCCCCAAGCCCCATACTCAAGGAAACGCGAGGCTACCATTGAAGTTGGTAAAGGAAATTCCAAAACTGTTTTCCATTATCCATGCATCTTTATCATATTTTGTTGTTATGTTTATGTTTATGATGAAGTTTGCAAGCTAATCATATGATTTAATCGAAGTTTCACGCATTCTATGCCAAGATACCATGCTCATGTTCTAGGGTTTACAGGATTGGAAATTAGGGGTTTTTGAATGGGGAAAAATTAGCCCTCAAAACCACCACCATTCAACTCAGCGCATATGGACGAAGATGATGGAACTATCGCGCCTAATTTATGAGTGTCCTAGGCCTAATCGTTATTTTCTCAAAACTGGCCTAGGAGAACACTTAAAAACCGTTGCTCATAATGTTTGTATTTCAGGAAAATAACACTACGCGAAGAAGATGAATTTGTGGCGTCCACAGATTGGCCAGTTTAAAATTTCGCGCGCAGAGATTCACTAACGTTTTGTTTCTTTTATAATATTTTGTTGTTTGTTTAATAATAACAACGCGTGCAGTAGTTCAGTGGCAAGGCATATGAGCTGTTAGCGTCCATGACCTGGGTTCGAGCCCCAAGTCTTCCATGTTTCCATATTATTTTTCAATAACAATTCCCATGCGCTTCAAGGCTGCAGACGCACCATACACCTCTCAATCAAGCCAGCCACGTGTACGTTGAGAGGGATCCAAGGACACTGATTGAAAGAACACCATAGGCTTGAGTCAACGCCTCTGCACGTGTCCAGCAAAAGTCCAAACAGGCCAAAATAAATGGGCCTGAATCATCAAGAAAATACCTCCCATTTGGGGTCTGAACCCCCTAGGTTTGCCAATTTATTTTCTTTCTCCTTTATTTTTTTTATTTATACTTTCTTTTAAATTCTTGCTTTATTAATTAAATTAATTATTTTCATAAACATAAAAAATACACAAAAAATCAGAAAAGAGAAAAAACACTAAATATTTTATTTCTAATATTTTCATAAATAAATTTGCATGTAAATAAAATTAGTCTTAAATTAGGTTGCAATTTTAATTCTTTTCATAATAAAATCTAAAAAATGTAGAATTAGGGTTTATTCAATTTTTCATCCTTTTTATTTATTTTCTTTCATAAAAATTTAATATTATTTATTTACGTTTATAATTAAATTGCATATAAAAATTAGGTTTAAATTAGGTTAAAATTCAACATATTTCTTAATAAATTAAAAAATAACTAGAATTAGGGTTTGCATCTCATTTTAATTTTAATTAATTCTTTTTTATATTAAATCATAAAATACTACAAAATGCCAAAAACAAGTCCTTTCTTTAATTAATTAATTAATTTCATCATGTAATTTAATTTTTTGCAAAAGGGTCTAATGCCCTCGTTCTTAATTTTTATTCTAATTCGCATATTTATTTTATTTTGCTTAAATATTTATGTACCTCTCCCGAAGCCTTGTAAATAATTACTCGCGCTTTTATTTTTTACTTTATTTATTTTCTGTCAAATCGGGTCCTGGTTAATTTTGGCGATGTGGACCCGCGCCATTTGTAATAGCTTAGAATTTACTTTCCTCGCAACTTTTCAATTGTTAAAACAAATAGCATGAAAGAATGTATGACAAAAAATAAAAACAAGCGTAGAACACCAATAACATGAACAAGATAAATGCAAATGAAAACGACACACAAATCGCACACACCACCCCTAGGGTACGCCTCACTGTTGCCTTGCCTCGAAAGGTGATCGTCGAGTAGAGGATGTCTTAGTAAGTCCTCATGATCCGGGAACCTGGCATGAGGGTAGCTTCTAAGGTGTCTTCCCATTGCTCTGGCGATCACCATGTCCCGAACCTCGAATTGACCCGAACACCTCCAACGGTGGTGCTACCTGCCTCTCAATGGTGGGATGGCACTACTTTAAAGGATATTTACACAGACGAATTCCTTAGGGTAGGTAGACGACTCTAGATACTTGCTCTAATTTCAAAAAAACAAATTCAAAAATACTTTTCACACCGACACCTTTTCAAAAAGCTTTCGAAAGCAATTTTTCAAACACTCTTGAGGACCGATACAAGAGTCGAACTGGAATTTTCAAAGAAACTTTTTAAAACCCACAATTGAAAAGCAAATAAACCATTTTGAAAACACAAATGAGCAAGTATCTAAGAGCCCATGGATAACCATGGATAGAAAGGGTGCTAACACCTTCCCTTTCTATAACCTACCTCCCGAACCGAGAGCAATCTCTTTAAGGAATTTTTCTGTGCTTTTGTCCTTTCCATTTGGAGAAAATAAAAGACGGTGGCGACTCTTGCTTCCGCGACATTTCGCGAACCAGCGTTAAACAGTCAGTTCCAGATCCACCGATCACACTTGCTGATTCATTTCTTCCAGTATAGTTTGATGGGCTCTGCTTTGAAACGGTACATGAGTTTGGATAGTAGCAACATACATACATTCAATGACTTGGGTGAAGCTTTTGTGAAGTATTATAAGTACAATATGTTTATGGCACCTGATCGTGACCATCTAAGAGAAATGGCTCAGAAAGATAAGGAAATGTTTAAAGAGTACGCACATTGTTGGCGCGAGGTTGCTGCCCAGGTGGTACCCTCAATGGGAGAGCAAGAAATTACCAAGTTCTTCCTGAAAACCCTTGGTTCATTTATTACTAAAGAATGGTGGCAAGTGTTCAAAGTGATTTCACTGAGATGGTAAGTATGGATGTCCATTTGGAAGAAGTTGTGAGAGAAAGACGATTGTCAAAAGATGAAGGTTTCAGTGCAACCAAGAAGCCATCATATGGTTTCTCTAGAAATAAAGAAGGAGAAACAAATGTTATTATTCAAGAGAGAAGAAGTATACCTCTGATAAGACGTCATCAACATCAACAACAGGTTGCTTTAGAAACTCTAGTTGTTAATGTAGCTTCGACTGCTATTTCTTATTAGAAGACACTTCCTCAAGGTAATCAAGAACATGGTCAAAGAAGAGAGCCTTTTGGTCTTATTCCTATGATTTATATGGAGTTGTTTCCGGTTTTAATTCAAAAGAACCTGGTGCAGACTAGGTCTCCTCCTGCCATACCTAAAAACTGCCTTGGCATTATAAAGCCGATCAAACTTGTGCTTTTCAAAAGGAGCCCCTGGGCACAATATTGAAAACTTCTAGTCGTTGAAGGCTGAAGTGCAGAAGATGGTAAGATTTGGTCTCCTGTCTTTTAAAGATGTAGGTCTGAATATACAAGCCAATCCACTGCCCAAGCATGGAGGTGAAGGTTCTATGAATATGGTTTCTGGTTGTCTAGGATAATTTAGGATCTTTGATATAAAATTGGTAAGAGGTGATTTTGTAAAGATGCATGTTGATCTTTGCGAATTTAGCTATTATACATATGTTGCTTGTTGTATTTGCAAAGAAGCTATTGGTGGATATGATAAGGTACGAGCTGATCTCCAAGAGATGATGGATAAAGGCATTATCCGCATAATTAGATCGAGGGTTGAATATGAGGAGGAGGTAAATATGGTTTATGGTTGTCCTAGTGAATTCCGGATTTTTGATGTAAACTATATAGATGACGATCTGGTACAGCTACATGCCACATTTTGTCACATGCATGGTTAGGAGGTACATCATTATGGTTCTTGTCAGATATGCTATAGGGATTTCGATGGTTGTTCTGTTGTGAGAAGAGGTATTCAATTGTTGTCAGATAAAGGTACTATCAGATTCTTAGGAAACAAAGATGATTTTAATGGAGTTAATATGATTGAAGACTACTCTGTTGAGGCCATGTATGATGATTAATATGTTTCTACTGATGAATTATTTTCTTCTAATGAAGGTATGTTTTCTGATAATTATTTTTTGATTCCTGAATACTCTGAAGAGGCAAGAGTAAATTTAATTGTACCATATTTTGATATTCCCGCTCTTGTAGAGGTTGCATACCGCAATATGCCTGTTATAGCTCCTGTGGTTATCTGTTTGCTTGGAGTTGTTCCCTATCAGCCAGATAAAGTTGTACCTTATAAATACAATGCAACCATCATGGAATATGGCGTGGAAATTTCAATCCGACCTTTATCCCATGTTGGGAATATTGCTAAATCCAGTCGGGTGACCCGTAGTGGTCATGTCTTGTCTCCTACCTATTCAGGGAGGTGTTGATCCTGGAAAAAAGATTGTTGAGACTTATGTTGAGCCTAAGAAGGTGGTAGGAGAATCTAGCGGTGTTACCCTAGGGAAATATGTTGACGATCTGTTGAAAATCATCAAAATGATTGATTATAAGATTGTGGATTAATTGTTGCAGACTCCATCTAAGGTTTCCATTTTAGCCTTGTTGATGAACTCTTATGCTCATCGGGAATCTCTAATGAGAGTGTTGGATTAGGATTTTGTTGAAAGAGATGTATCTCTTGATCAGTTTAGCTATGTTGTGGGAAATATTACGTCTTGTAACAATCTGAGCTTTTGTGATGAGGAATTACCTAATGAAGGACGAAACCATAATCTGGCTCTACATATATCTATGAATTATAAGAATGACTCCATGTCCAATGTGCTGATAGAAAATAGATCTACTTTGAATGTCATACCGAGAATTACCCTCATGAAGCTTAAGTACACGAGAACTCCTATGTGCGCTAGTGGCATTATAGTAAAAGCTTTTGATGGTTCGAGAAAATTTGTCATTGGAGAGGTAGATTTACCTATTCACATAGGTCAACACTTGTTTTAAATTACTTTTCAGGTTATGGATTTTGTCCCAGACTATAGTTTTTTATTGGGATAACCCTCCACCTATGAAATAGGAGTTGTTACATCAAATTTTCATTAGCAGTTGAAGTTTATGAGTGAAGGGAAGGTAGTAATTGTGAATGGTAAACCAACCATGTTGATATCTCATTTGTCTACCTTTAGCATTGTGGAAGCTGATGAAGCCGATGTTAGAACTCAATTCCAAGCTTTTCCAATTGATAATATAAGGAAGAATGAAGATTCCATTACCTCATTTAAGGATGCGCAATAGGTAGTACAGAAAGGCCCTAGCAAAATATGGGGGTAGATTGTTGATACACGTGTGAACAAGAATGGGAATGGTTTGGGTTTCTCCCTGAAAAATGAAGTTTTGAAGCCGAAGTCAGCTTTCAGGAAATACCAAGACATCTTTCACATCATGGGATATCTCCATCCAACTACTCCAAATATCAACGATATCCTTGAGGATAAGCCAGAGCAATATATGCCAAATTTTGTGACACACGGAGTAAGAGTCCAGAATTGGATCACTGTTGATGTTCCTAATTGCATGCGCATTTCGAAGTAATATGTCTTTGCTTGTTTTTTTCAAAATACTTTCACTTTGCCCCAGGTGAAAGTGATGTTATACGGGAAGGTCTTTTGTTTTGGATTTTCAAATCATTAATAAAAGTTGTTTTTGATTTCAAATTGTGTTTTTTTATTTTTACGCTTTTTTTTGGAAAATGGTAATCATAAAAAACCCCTTTCAAAATAAATAATAACTGTAAATAAATCTACATAATCACTTGTTACATGTGTTAGTTTCTAAAATCAATCATAATCATATGCGCAGATTTATTAAAAAACATGTTAAATACAATGACCCTGCACCTTCTCCCAACTTTGAATATCATGTGTATGAGGCTGAAGAAGAAGAGTTTACTAAAATCCCAGAATAGGTTTCTCGATTGTTTGAGCGCGAGGAGAATACCATTTAGCCATATAGAGAGCCGTTGGAAACTATTAACTTGGGTTCAGAGGATAATTTGAAAGAAGTCAAGATTGGGGCACTACATCATCCCGATGTGAAGAGCAGGTTGATTGAGTTATTAAAGGCGTATTTGGATATCTTTGCTTGGTCTTATTAAGACATGTCCTGGATGGATACTGATATTGTGGAGCATCATATTCCGCTAAAGCCACAATGTTCTCCAATCAAGCAGAAGTTGCGAAGAACTCATCTCGATATGGAAGTAAAGATTAGAGAGGAGGTCTTGAAACAGATTGAAGTTGGTTTTCTTGTGACATCAATATACCCTCAATGGGTTGCCAATATTGTTCTAGTACCAAAGAAATATGGAAAAGTCTGCATGTGCGTTGATTATAGAGATTTAAATAAAGCAAGTCCAAAAGAAGATTTCCCATTGGCGTATATTGATATGTTGGTTGATAGCACAACAAAATTCAAAGTGTTCTGGTTCATGGACGTATTTTACGGATATAATCAAATTAAGATGGCTCTTGAGGATATGGAGAAAACAACATTTATCACACCCTAGGACATTCTGTTACATAGTGATGCCCTCAGGTTGAAGAATGATGGTGCAACGTACCAGAGGGCTATGACAAACTTATTCTATGATCTGATGCATAAGGAAATTAAAGTATATGTTGATGATATTATTTCCAAATTCTAGACTGAAGAAGGGAATTTAGAAGAATTGTTGAAGTTGTCTCAGCGTTTGAGGAAGTATCATCTCCACTTGAATCCGAATAAATGTACCTTTGGTGTCCGATCAGAAAACTTATTGGGTTTCATTGTCAGCCAGAAAGGAATTGAACTTAATCCTGATAATGTAAGGGAAATTCAAGAAATGCTTGAACCAAGAACTGAAAAGCAAGTTAGAGCCTTCCTTGGGTGTTTAAATTATATCTCCGGGTTTATTTCGCATATGAATTCCATATATGAGCCAACCTTCAAGCTTCTAAAGAAAGATCAAGGTTGCGTATGGACGAATGATTGCCAAAAGGAATTTGAAATAATTAAAGAGTATATGCTTTAACCTCATATCTTGCTCCCTCCTGTTGAAGGAAGACCAATGATTATGTATATCACTATGTTGGATAGCTTTATGGGTTGTATTTTGGGACAACAAAATGAAATAGGAAGAAAAGAGTATACAATTTATTATGCGAGTAAGAAGTTTACTGACTATGAGTCACAGTGTTCTATGTTAGAAAAAACATGTTGTGCTTTGGCCTGGGATGTGAACCATCTGCGGAAATATATGTTGAATCATACTACTTGGTTGATATCCAAAATATATCCAATTAAGTATATTTTTGAAAAGCATGCTTTTACCAGAACAATTACCCATTGGCATATGCTATTGCCCGAAAATTACATTGAATATCATACTCAGAAAGCTATTAAAGGCAGTGTGTTGGCAGAATACCTTGCTCACCAACTAGTTGATGATTATCAAAATGTTAAGTATGATTTCTCTGATAAGGATGTGATGCATCTAAAAGTTAAATATTGTGATGAACCATTGCCTGAGGAAGGTCTAGATCCTGAATCTCGATGGGGTATGGTGTTGGATGGAACTGTGAATGCTTATGGAAAATGAATTGGTGTTATGATTATCACTCCCCATGGGTCTTATATCATTTTTACAACAACTTTGATGTTTGATTGTACCAATAATATGGCAGAATATGAAGCTTGTATAATGGGTTTTGAAGAAGCTATGGACCTTAGAATCAAAAATCTTGATATGTAGGTGATTCAACTTTGTTACTAAATCAAATTAAAGAAGAATGGGAGACTCGTCATCCTGGCTTGATTCCCTACAAATATTATGCAAGAAGGTTGTTGCATTTCTTCAATAAAGTTAAATTCCATCATATTCCCGAGACGAGAATCAGATGGAAGATGCTCTAGCCACCTTGGCTTCCATGTATCAAGTAAAAAACTTGGAATGATGTACCTCATATTACAATCTGATGCCTTGATAGGCCAGCTCATGTGTTTTCTGCAGATATGACATCATATGATAAACCTTGGTATTATGATATCAAACATTTCCTTAAGACTCAAGAATACCCGCTTGGCGCGTCAACAAAGATATGAATACATTTAGAAGGTTGCATATAGTTTCTTCCTCAATGAAGATATGTTTTACAAAAGAAATTATGACATGGTCGTGCTCAAATGCGTGGATTGACATGAAGCAGACATGTTAATGAATGAGATCCAGTAAGGTTTATTTGGTACCCATGCCAATGGACATTCCATGGCTAAAAAGATGCTAAGGTCAGGTTATTATTGGCTGACAATGGAATCTGATTGTTACAAATTTACGAAGAAATGTCGTAAGTGTCAGATTTATGCTGATAAGATTCATGTGCCTCTGACACTTCTCAATATTATATCTTCTCCATGGCCTTTCTCCATGTGGGGTATTAATATGATCGGGATGATTGAACCCAAGGCTTCGAGTGTACATCGTTTCATCTTAGTGGCAATTGACTACTTCACCAAATGGATTAATGCAGCTTCATATGCTAATGTCACTAAGCAAGTGGTAGTATGTTTTATCAAGAACAATCTTATATGTCGGTATGGTATGCTAAGGAGGATCATCATAGATAACGACTTGAATTTGAATAGTAAGATGATGACAAAACTTTGTAAAGAATTCAAGATTGTCCATCATAATTCATCACCTTACAGGCCAAAGATGAATGGGGTTATTGAAGCTGCTAATAAGAACATTAAGAAGAATATCTAGAAGATGGTTTTTACCTATAAGGATTGGCATGAGATGCTTCTTTTTTCTTTGCATAGGTACCGTACATTCGTTTGCACTTCAAATAGGGCAACCCTTTACTCTCTTGTTATGGCATGGAAGCAGTGCTCTCCGTCGAGGTTGAGATTCCCTCTTTACGTGTAATCATGGAAGCCAAGTTGAAAGAGGCTGAATGGGTCCAGAATAGGTTTGACAAGATGAATTTAATTGAAGAAAATAGAATGACGACCTTGTGTCATGGTCAGTTATATCAGAAAATAATGAAGAAAGTTTTTGATAAGAAGATCAAGCCTCGTTAATTTAGAGAAGGTGACCTCATGCTCATAAAGATCATGTCTCTTAATGTTGATTCTAGGGGAAAGTGTACTCCCAATTATGAAGACCCATATGTTGTCAAGAAAGCCTTCTCGAGCGGTGCATTGATTCTTAAAACTATGGATGGTGAGAAGCTCCCATGTTTCGTGAATGCTGATGCAGTCAAGAAATACTTCACCTAAAGAAATAAAAGAACAGCTCGCTAAGTTGAAAACCCGAAAGGGCGGCTTAGGAAAAAATGAGCGTCTCAGGAGGCTGGAAATTCAAAAGGGTGGTCTGGGAAAAAATTAGAGGCATAAATAGAATAAATTTTCCCAGTAGGTTGAAAACCCTCAAGGACAACCTAGGAAAAAGTTAGGGACCTCTTGGAAAGTAACTGCATTAGACAAGACTTGATCGTTTGAAGCAACAATCTTCTCGGATTCCCACCGCATTTCAATTGAAGCATATGCACTTGAATTCAAAGTTGTTAGGGAGAATAGTGGTCATTGTAGTTTAATTTACATTTTCCATGTATTTACCATTTTCCAAAACTTTGTAATAATCTATGGAGTCACGCTATTTACAGACTACCATTATATTAATAAAGTTTGAGCCTTTATCCAATTCTTTGCAATCTTATTTTTATTTAGCTTACAAAATTTCATTTATATTTGATAGTAATTTTATAAACAAAAACACTTTAAAAAAATAAAACATGTTTTTGAAAAAAGAATTTGCAAATAATTTTTACTTTGATATTGTGAATCAAAGGAATAAAAAATAGTTGTTATAAAGATGGACGAACTATGAAGCTTTGAGAGCTCCCTTTAAGAAACCTTCTCTAGTTACCTTCACATATGTGTGCATATGGTTATCCACAGTTTGTTCCTGGGATAGTTGGATTCCTTTTCAAGTTTTGAGACATTGGGTTTGTAATCTTATATTCCCTGGTTAAGTCTTGATTCAAATTTCTCCCGCTGAGTGTGGTTTCTTTTCCCCATCGAGGTTGTGATCAAGTAGAGATTGTGAAGTTATAAAGCTTCGTGTAGTTGTTGGTTTCTTTCTCCCTTCGTGTTGAGACTTAATGTAGAATCTCCAACAAGATATATATATCCTTTTCCAGTTATGACATTGTTGCTTTTGTGTGCTCCCCAAGTAGTCGGACAAAGGAAGTATCTTTTCTAAGTAGTGTTGAGACAACTGTCAACTTTTTGGGTTTTCTCTTGCCATGCATTTGGTTTGATTTAAAATCCCTGCAATTTTGGCTTCTTGTTGTGATGTTAACTTTTTAACCTCCCCAAATGAACCAAGGATTATGTTTCCCTTCTAAGGTTGTTATCCCCATGAACATTCCTTGATCTTCCCCAGAAAATTTTGCGCAACCACTATTTTTGGTATTAGAGAATGTTTATGGTCTCCCCTTAGTAGATGTGGCCTCATCTTCCCTAGAAAAGTCAGTACGACATTCCCCAATGAGGTTTTGACGACATTTGTCATTCCCCGGTGAAGCTTATAAGTGTTTGCTATATCCCTGCAGCTTTATGGATTATTACTACATGATTGTGCTTTGTTTATTCTCAAGCAAGATTTCTTTTCCCATAGAAGTTAAGCCTTGAAGTAGGATGTAGTTTACTTAGTTGGTTGCTTACTCTCTCATGGGATTTATATCTTGATTTAGTCGAGTGTTATCTTTACCCAAGTTTATTTTGTCTGGTTTTAGCCAGTGTTGTATGTCTGTTTTGTCATCATATACATGATATCATTTATTCATTCATACATACATCATGCATAAGCTGAATTAAATTGCTTATTGCATTCCTGATGTTTCTACTGATATCTTATTATTTTTGCAGAGTATGTGTTATCCTATCTCCAATAGAGTGTCAAACTTTAAGCACAAAGTGTATATCCTTTCAATTTGCTTATTTGAGTTTATTCCTTATAGGGTGGTGTCTTTGTTGACTGTTTCACTCTGGATTATTTCTGGTTTGAATTTTGGTCCACAACAGCAGTGTTATTTTGATCTCTCTAGGTTGTGAGCCCTAGATTGAGAGTGCATTTTTTTTGCACGAGAGGATTTTATCTCCTAATCATGAATGTGTTTCTATTTCCCCAGGAAGTTAAAGTTCATTTCCCAACAATGTTATTGTAATCCTTCTTCTAACAGCTAGTGACAATCTCTCTATTTGAGCAACTTGTACTTCCCCAATGAGTTTGTTAGTTCTCTGAGATGATTTTTACTCTTATGGGTGGTGGTCTCTACATTATGGGAGATAGCTCATTGTTGAATGATTTTTTACTCCGATGGGTGGTGGTTTCTTCGTTATGGGAGATAGCTCGTTGTTGAAAGATTTGTTACTTTGATGGGTAGTGGTCTCTTCGTTATGGAAGATAGCTCGTTGTTGAATGATTTTTACTCCGATGGGTGATGGTCTCTTCATTGTGGGAGATAGATCGTTGTTGAAAGATTTGTTACTCTGATAGGTGGTGATCTCTTTGTTATGGTGGATAGCTCGTTCTTGAAAGATTTTTTACTCTGATCAATAGTGGTCTATTTGTTGAATGATTTTTACTCTGATGGGTGGTGGTCTCTTTGTTATATAAGATAGCTCATTGTTGAATGATTTTTACTCTGATGGGTGGTGGTCTCTACGTTATAGGAGATAGCTCGTTGTTGAATAATTTTTACTCTGATGGGTTGTGGTCTCTTTTCTATAGGAGATAGATCGTTTTTGAATGATTTGTTACTACAATGGATGGTGGTTGTCATACCCAAAATTTGCCCTGCCCTTGTTCAGGTTTTTATTTAAATAAATCGTATTTCTTTAAACTTTTATTTCTACAGTGGTGTAAAGCATCAAAGAGGGGTGTATCAATCCAAAATGGACCATCAATATCTGATGGCCCATTAGGCTTTAATAAAAGTCCATTTCAAGATAAGGGAGGTGTATTATTTCAAAGGGGGTGTGGATAAATCTTTTTCATAAGGCCCATTTGGATTTTTTATTGAAGCAAATTGTTTTTTTTTTAATTTTATTATTCAAAGGACCCATTTGAATCTTTTGGCCCATCAAGTCTTTTTTGTAAAACCCATTTTTTAGAGTCTATTAAAATTGGGTTGGCTTTTGTCTAAAACCATCAGGATCAGTACTAAAGAGGCAAGTGGCCCGTCCACTTCTGTTTTGTCTTGATTTGATTTAACTATAATTATTATCAGTTGGCATTACACTCTTTTGTGATTAAAATGTTTTTTTGTTTGGTTTAACAACATTATTATGTCTCTTTATATTATTTTTATTTGTTTAAAATGAGTTGAGAAAAGGCCATTGCAGATGACCCTTTTAAGCCAAGAGTAGAATGCTTGGCCCAAATATGCACACCCATCCTTGTAAACAATTACTATTTAGATTCAACAAAAAATATATGTGTTTCTTTGTCTCTGGTGGTCAATGCACGGATTAAAGAAAATTATTGAATGTTCAATGGAATTAAAACAAAAACAGAACAAGAACTGGAAACAAAAATGATTTTATTACGGATACAGAAATTAATAACATTATTCTCAATACACAAACAATTTCAAAATATTTCCTAATTCTAAAAGCCTGATTCAGTTCTAAGAATTGAATTTACGGACAAACCTAAAAATTTCCTAAATCGATTACAGACACCTTGATTTTATTCCCTAATTTACAAACCCTAAAATACTATAAAACGAAAAACTACAAATAAGAGAAGGTGATATACAGAAAACTACAGAGAAAAAGTGGAGGAGATGATAAAAGTAAAGATTATAGAGGAACGAGTTTTACCAACAAAAGAAAAAAAACAGTTCTCCCGTCGTTGCCAGTCTTCTCGCCATTCCGATTTAGGATTTCAAAATCTGAAATCCTAAATCCACCGCTCCTCCACCTTGATGACCACCGATACCTAGCCTTCGTCTTTAATATTCTATCGCACCTGCAAGCGAAAACATCAAAAAGGCTCAAAACGAGAATCAGAGAGGAAATTTAGAATCAACGAAAAAGGTAAGAATTCGACAAACTCAGCTTGTGTATTTGACTTTGTATATTGTTATTTGGGTTTTTATTTTAGTTGTATTTGGACTCGAGGAGGGAGGGTTTGTGGGTGTCGCGGTTAAAGGGATCTAGGGTTTGGCTTGGGGATGAGAGAAACAGAAGAGGGTTGAGAGGCGGGGAGAGAGAGAGTAGAACACGAAGAAACACAAAAAATGTTGTGTAAACAATAAATACAAATAATAGTATGCTTAAATATCTTGCGTGTATCATCCCACCATTGTTGCTACGCGTCCTCAATCTAAGTCATACAATCATGATCCAACGCCTCTCACGCGCACGCCCACCGTATGACTGTACAACCACCCATACGGAGTCACTATGGACTCCAAAACTATATTAGGCCGAGCCCATTTATTAGTTACACCCCCTGTTTTACCTTTTTTGCTAAATATGTGTTGAATTAACACTCCTAGGCCAAACGGGCCCAGTCCAAGATCTAGATCTGGACCTCCTACTGCTCAAACCCCCCTTTTACTACTTAGTTTTAAAAACGCACCCCCTGACATTTTGGGCCTGAATTAAAATTTTGAATTCAGGCCCTGTCTATTAGCACCCTGCCTTTTTTACTACCCTTATGTAATTTGCACACCCATGCACTTTTAATATTTTTCTTATTTTAATTATTTCATTTTTTTATAATTTTTATATTTCCTATTTTTATTTGTATAATTATAATAAATATTATATATTTTTATAATTATACTATATATCTAATATTATATTCATTATTATTTTTATCACACAAATTTCTTACTTTCTAAATTCATTAAAAACATTATTTTTACTTATTGCATTAAAGCTTATTTTTATGCATTTAAATAGAATTCCTTTTTTAAATAATTATCATATTAGAAAAAAAAAACATCCAACCAACTATAAACTCATTTTTAAAATTAAATCAATTCAATAAACAATTTTCAAAAAGGAACTGCGAACTTATTCGAATCGACTGTATGTTTAGTCTAACAATTTCGGCTATTCACGACACCTAGACTAAACGTGCGAGAAGTACAAATATCTTTGTAATCCATAAAAAAAAACCCACTGTGAACTATGAAATAGGACTCTTATTTCTCCTAAGAGGATACGTAGGCATACCATCAAAAATCGTGGCGAGTTCCCTCTGTTAAAAATTAAACCCCTTTTTCCCCTAAAAATATTTAAAACCCTATTTTCTTAAAATATGCTTCTAAACTTAGTATCCTTGCGATCAAGGTAGATGAGGGGTGCCTAACACCTTCCCTTCATCTAGAACTGAGTCAGGCCTAGAATCTCTGAACTTTTTAGGGTTATTCCTTTATACTCCCTTCCTTTAGGATAAAAATTAAGGGTGGAGACTCTGTATTTAAAACCAGTTGCAACAGTCGGCGACTCTACTGGGGACTCAACCCTAGGTTTAGAAGCCTCTCCTTTAGGTTTTAGGTTTTTTATCTTTTTGGGTTTTTTCCTTTCACATTTGTTTATTTATTTATTTCTCGCTTATTTTTATTTGTTCTTATTGTTCATTATATTTTATGCATTTGTGATGGGATTTTAATTTTGTAAGAAAAAATATATTTTCAAAAAACCCTTAGAAAGAAGGTTCATCTGTTAGCCAAGGGGATACATCATCCCTATGACTTTATGCGACGACTTCGCCTAGAGTCGGCAGTATTCCGCAAAAGAAATATGTCTCAAGAGACATTCTCTTGGGGGGGTAGGACTTTAGAATGACGCCTATGGCTCTTTGTATAAACCTCAAACTAAAATCTCATGATGAGACCTTTCATGGCCTAGAGAGGAGAGTTTCATTCTACAAAGAGACTCCACTTAAGGGAGGCCCCTGTGCCTTTTCCTCTAGTGTTATTCATGATACCCTTAAGGAAACCACCTTATGGGGAGGGTAGAATATCTATAAAACCAAGCTAAGAGCCTACCTTCTAAGGGTTATTATTCATCAAATCTGGTCATTTAACCTTATACTCATACGTTCATACATTTATACATTTCACATGTTCATCATCCATCGTTTGCTTTTGTTTGTCTTATTCACATGGTAAAAAGAAATATATATATATATATATATATATATATATATATATATATATATATATATATATATATATATATATATATATATATATATATATATATATATATATATATATATATATATATATATATATATATATATATATATATATATATATATATATATATATATATATATATATATATATATATATATATATATATAAGGTTTCTTGTCAGTATCTGGAAATGAATACTAAAGGAAAACAGCTCGTCTGTATCAATGCTGCCAAGCCAGATGTGACCCAAATTAAAGCTATAAGGGAAATATTATCTGAAAGAGCTCTGAAAATGTTTACTCGTCGCTATGGGGATATTTTGGACTTAACCAAAGTCGAAGTACAGTTGGATGCTATTTCTGCCTCTAGTACAATTTTATAATCCTCCATTAAGATTCTTCACATTTCAAGATTTTCAGTCGGCTCCAACCTTAGAAGAATTGGACAGAATTCTGAACTTCTCCAGAGAGAAGGCTTATATAGGGCATTGGGAAAACCATCGACATCAAAATACTGGTCGAAGGTTTAAGAATCCCTTATCCTGAGTTTGCTCTTAATTATAAAAAAGAAGGAGAAGTGAGAGGCAATAAGAGGTGTTATCTGGAAAATAAAGCTCTTGATTTGGCAAATAACAAAGAATGGGAATCTTGTATCGACTTCCTGGGGCTGATTATATTTGGTGTTGTCTTATTTCCTTGCACTATAGACTATATTGACCCTGCAGCCATCAGTGTATTTTGGGGTACAAAGACTTTTAATACAGAACCAACTCCAGCTCTGCTTGCTTATATCTACTACACCATTCACACACGGTACGAAAAGAAAAGAAGTACCCTAAATTGTTGTATTCCATTGCTATACTCCTGGTTCATGACCCACCTTTACAAGTAAGATTACTTGATTCTGAGTCTGGAAAGGTATGAATTGCCTCAGAATTTAAGATCTCTCACTGCTAGCTTTGTGTTGTGGTATGCCGGAAAGTTAGTTATTGGTGATATTTTCTATAGTTGTGTGGATTTTCCTAATGTTCCATTAATCGGGTCATAAGGTTGCATAAATTACAATCCCACCTTGGCCCTACGAAAATTGGGGTATCCTCTGGAAAACAAACCTTAGGATGAACAACTCCAGCAATTGATCATCCATGACATGGGTAGAAATGACCAAGAGCTACTCAACAAAATTATTCGGGCTTGGAGTAGGGTCAACAAAAGAAAAGAGGAAAGGAATAATGTGGTAGCAAAAGAACCTTACACTCAATGGGTTCTAAACAGGGTGCAAATTATCGAGCTTACTTTTGATATAGATCTTGAATACAAGGAAGAGGTCCTAGTCACTCCTCTTATGTCTTTAGTAGAGGTGGATGATTTGAAAAATAGTTGAAACAGGCTCAAAGGGAGAAGGAAGAGATAGAGCTCAATGTCCTTAACTTGACCAAAGAGAAAATACAAATGCAGTGCATACTCGAATCAAAAGATCAATCGATTCAAAAAGAACACAAGGCATTTTAAAAGGAAAGTTTGAAAAGGAAGCGTTCGACCGAAGGGCTGTTAAGTGCTACTTTTAATCTAGATTCCCATAATCAGAGGCTGGAAGATGCTCCTAATGAAATCAGAAAGTTGAATAGAAGGTATGAAAAAGCCGTGCAAGAAAAGAAAGTATTAGAGGAAGGGTTTAGGGCTCAAATCCAAAGCTTGGCCCAAATATCTTTAGATCAGGAAGAGCAGTTGAAATACCTCACTACCAGGCTTCAGGATAGCTAAGAATAAGAAGTAAGGGAGTGCCTTGCAAAAATGAGGGCAGAAAGACATCTGGCCCATAAAACTGAAAAGTACGAGCAAGTATGCCTCGAGCTGGAGGGCCTCTGAAAGGACTTCCTGATACAACGAAGATTCTATACGGAACTGAGAGCTGAAAAGATGTATTGGGAAGAGCAGTATACAAAGATTTCCCAAGCAGGAAGAGATAACAACAAGATAATTCCCAACCTTTACCGATAATACTGATACTACAAAGATAAGCATGAAAAGCTCGCTTTCTTGGCTAACAACCTCATCAAAGAAATTCCCAGAAGCTTAAAGGACGCAAAAAGTGCAATGGTACCTCTCCCAGAGGACGTTGACAATTTTCTCAAGCTATGCAGGACAATGCTCGATTGTTTCAGAGAAGACATTCATAAACGGTCTTAGAAGATTGTTTTCCTTTTGTTTATTTCCCTTCCAACAAATTTATTGTTTTAGAATTGTAATATTTTTCAATATCTGAAATGTATTATCTTTTAAAGACAATTGGTGTTTCAATAAAAGAATTGTGTTTCCTATCTTGTTTGTGTATTCATTTTCCAAATACTCACCAATAAAAAAAAGGCAAAACCTATATATATATATATATATATATATATATATATATATATATATATATATATATATATATATATATATATATATATATATATATATATATATATATATATATATTATATATATATATATATATATATATATATATATATATATATATATATATATATATATATATATATATATATATATATATATATATATATATATATATATATATATATATATGAAAAGAATATATATACCCAAGTGAATAAGACACGCAAAGCATAAATCTTAACATCGTTCATACATAATCATACATTCATAAAAACATTCGCATTTCATAAAATTCGCCACTCAAAAACTCTTATTTTCAAAATATTCTCCAGTTGAACCATTGGTAGAAGGAAACCACCACCTCCTTGGTCGCCGTATCAAATAAGAGCTCACCAACTAAGATCCATGGAACAAATCAAAGAGAATCAAGAAGCTTTCAAAGTGGATCTGGAATAAGTCAAGAGCAATGTCGACTCAGTGAGGGGAGATATGAGTCAGGTTCTTCTAGCTTTGAAGAACATCATTGATAGACTAGAATAAATTCCCAGAGTAGCCTTCGAGGAAATAACCCAAGCTATCGGTGCAACAAGCAGTCACTAGCTGAAAAAAGGACTAGAGACATGGCCACAAATGTCTGTCATGGCTCAACCCGAGACAAGACAAGAAATTGAAGAGTTTAACCCACCTCCACAAAAGGCAGAGGCATCTCACACCCTGAAGATTTCGGTTAATCATGTCGACAATTACTTGGACTTACAATATGGAGATCGAGATCTCGAGGATGTCAATCAGGCACCTCAGAAAGTGACTAACACCCTTGCCACTGAAAACCCGTTGGCACTGAATCAATACAAAGCTTTAGAAAAAAGGTTAAAAGTTATGGAAGGATATGATGCTTTTTACATCGATGCCCTCGAGATGGGACTCGTTACGGATGTAATAATCCCGCAGAAATTCAAAGTACCTAACTTTGGAAGATACAAAGGACTCACTTGTCCGAGAAACCAACTGTGCATGTACTGTAGGAAAATGCATGCTTACACTCAGAACCAGAAGTTAATGATTCATTGCTTTCAAGACAGTTTGAGTGGGGCATCTCTAGATTGGTATATGCATCTGGAAAGGATGCACATACAAACATGGATAGATCTTGCCAATGCATTTCTGAAGAAGTATAAAATACAAAATGGTTATGGCACCTACCCACACACAACTCTAGAACTTATCCCTGAAGAAGGAAGAGTCCTTCAAAGAGTACACTCAAAGGTGGAGAGAGATGGCGTCTCGTGTGCAACCACCACTTCTGGAGAAAGAGCTAGTTGACATGTTCATGGGAACCCTACAAGGGGAATATTATGAAAAGATGTTAGGAAGCACCTCCTTGGGATATTATTACCTAGGGACTATTGGAGAAAGGATTGAGACCAGAATAAAGAATGGAAAGATTGATGGAGGGTCATTAAATGCCCCTTTCAATACAAAGAGACCGGTCCCTAATTTTACAAAAAGGAAGGAAGGTGAAGTTAACGTTGTGGCTTCAAAACCAAGGGCACAACAACCATTGATGATTTCGCGAGAGCAGCAGCAACATAACAAGTTTGACAGGCCTCCGAGGATGTTTTATCCCCTCCCTATACCACATAGTCAGCTATTACATCACTTAGTCAGAGCGTCTTTGGTAGAGTTCAAACCTCTAGCTCTACCAGTTGGGGAACTCCCACAAAGATACGATGTCAATTCTAGATGTGAGTATCATGAAAATTCTCAATGCCATACCCTAGAGAAATGTTGGGCCTTTTGGCATAAGGTTCAAGAATTATTAGAGGCCCAAGATATTACTTTCGAAAAGCCGAACATCAAGTCAAACCCCATGCCCCTGCATGGAGGACCTACAATAAATGAGATCGAAGTAGTCACTAACTTCGAGGTGGCAAGACAAGCAAAAGCCCCAATAAACTTGTTGAAAACATATTTGTTAGAATGTGGGTTCCTACTGGAACATAGTGAAGCTTTCAAAAGAACATTATAGAAGTTGGTAGACTAGGGGATAGTCCAATTCGGACCATACCCTGAAGAAGAATATGGAGCTGCAATTGAAGGAAATACAAAAAAGTCGTTGGTAATACCTTTCGAAAGGCCAAACCTTAACAAGAACACTCTTGTAATACCATTGGGAGAATCAGAAGAAAAAGAAGTAATGACACCGAAGCAAAATCTTATGATACTAGTGGTTCCAAAGGCAACGATGGTAATTAAGGGTCCATCTCCTACCCCTTATAAGAGTGATAAATCGGTACCATGGGGGTATGATTCACCTGTATATGCCAATGGCTTGAAACAAGAATGTGAACCGTCATCAAGATGAGCACCTGCAATCTCAAACATAGTGGGAACGGGGGCATGACCCACAGTGGTGGAGTCTTTGGATCTGAGCCACTAAAGAAGAACGATGATATGATGAAAAATAAAAATGATGTATTGGAAAAGGACAAAGGAAAAGCTAGTGGTGGAAAAAAGTCAAGAACAAGAGCCTCCGAGCAAAAACTTTACTGATCAAGAGGCAGATGAATTTTTAAAAATAATCAAAAGAAGTGACTATAGGGTGGTGGATCAGCTTCACCAAACCCCAGCCAATATTTCCATACTCTCGTTGCTAATCAATTAAGAGGCGCATCAAGACTCATAATGAAAGTTCTAAGCTCCGCTCTCGTCAGAGAGAAAATTACTGTGAACCAATTTGACAATGTTATAGCGAATATGACATCGGGATCATATTTGGGTTTCAACGGCAGTGAGTTACCTCCACAAGGACGAGCTCAAAACCAAGCATTACATATTTCAATACATATAGGTACTACAAGTCTATCCAGGGTACTCACTGATATTGGTTATTCCCTCAATGTATTATCCAAATCTAGCCTGATGAAGTTAACATTAGACGGTAGACCTTCCCGTCAAGATCGGCCCACACATGTTCTATGTCACCTTTTAAGTCATGGACATAGAGCCGGCGTATACATGTTTACTCGGAAGACCTTGGTTCCATGTGGCAGGGGCAGTCACTTCAACCTTACATAAAAAATTGAAGTTCTTTGTTGAAGGAAGATTGTTCATAATTTGTGGAGAGGAAGACATCTTCGTAAGTCATATTTAGTTCTACAGGTATATCAGTTCTAACAAATATTTCATAGCTACACCGTTTCAAGTATTGGAGGATGCTTCAACGATAACCTTTCTGGTATAAAAGCTCAAAAAGCCAACTATGACTTCATGGAGAGACTTACAAGTATCAATGGAGAATGGTGACTCGAAAGGTTGGGGAAAACTCCACGAAATATTTGAGAAGAAGAACCGTTTTAGTTTGGGTTAAGAATCATCAAAGGATACTCTAAAAGGGAAAGCACGCTTTCCACCAATCTAGGAAACCTTCATCAGCAAAAAGGTAGAGCATGGAAAACAAGTGGATATGGTGTCCCATAAAAACAACATCAAAAAGGCATATGATTTCATTCGTGAATGCGCCCCATGCAAAGAGCTGAAGAACTGGACAGCTGTGGAGATTCCTGATATTTTCTTTCCAAAGTAATTTTCTTTGTTTTTGAAAGAACCTATGTCAAGCTCGAGGCACAGGGGATGTTTTTAAGGGTCCCCCGTGTGTTTCAATTAATATTCATGATTAATAAAAATGTGTTTTGTATTCAATTCAGATCCTTGTTTTTCTTTTTGCATTTATACTACATATTTTGAAATGGCAATACTTCCTCTCATATGCATTTTCCAAATTCACGTACTAAACAAAAACTGCATCAAAACATGATAAATGTGCAGATCCATGCCCAAAATTATCGATAATGTTATTGCTGCTATCTGATATGATTTTGATGCTCCCATCAACCAAGCTGAAGAGGAAGATGATGAGAATCTTGAACTTTCTAAAGAACTGGCAAGAAGAATAAAACAAAAGGTTGAAAGTATACAACCATATCAAGAGCCTATTGAGACCATTAATCTTGGCACAGAAGAAGATCCGAAAGAGATCAAGCTAGGGGAAGCGTTAGAAGAAAGCGTCAAAGTGAGGTTGATCAAGTTATTACACGAGTATATGGATATATTTGCTTGGTCCTACAAAGACATGCCATGGTTGGATACAGACATTGTGGTACACAGTCTACCTCTCAAAGAAGGTTTTCCCCCAGTCAGGCAAAAGCTCAGGAGAAATCGTCCAGATATGTCTAGAAAATTTGGGAAGAGGTGCTTAAACAATTCAATGCAGGGTTCATGGCAATGGTAGACTATCCACCTTGGATAGCCAACATCGTGCCAGTATCCAAGAAATATGGAAAAGTACGTATGTGTATGGATTATCAGGATCTAAATAGAGCAAGTCCTAAAGATGATTTCCCACTGCCTCACATAGACGTTCTTGTTGTCAACACGACTCAAGCTTCAATATTCTCATTCATGGACGGCTTCTCAGGTTATAATCAAATAAAAATGGCCCCCAAAGATATGGAGAAGACCACCTTCATCACGCCTTGGGGACTTTTTGCTACAAAGTAATGCCATTTGGCCTAAAGAGCGCAGGGGAAACCTACCAACGAGCAATGGTGACATTGTTCCATGATATGATTCACAAAGAGGTTGAGGTGTACATAGATGAGATGATAGCCAAATCTCATACAGAGGAGGACCACATCATACATTTACAGAAGTTATTTGACCGACTATGAAGGTTTAAATTAAGGTTGAATCCAAACAAGTGTACCTTTGGTGTCAGGTCTGGCAAGTTATTGGGTTTTATTATAAACCAGTATGGTATCAAAGTGGACCCCTCAAAAGTAAAATCTATACAAGAAATTCCAGCGCTAAAGACAGAAAAAGAGGTTTGTGCTTTCTTAGGACGATTGAACTACATTTCAAAGTTCATATCACCTAACTGCTACGTGCGAGCCTATATTCAAATTACTGCGAAAAGATCAAACAGTAACATGGAATGAGGATTGACAGACAGCTTTTGAGACGATAAAGCAATATTTACAAGAGCCACCAGTTTCAGGGAGACCTCTCATTATGTATCTAACAGTACTTGAAGGATCGATGGGATGTGTATTGGGCCAACAAGAATAAACAGGTAGGAAAGAGCACGCAATCTACTACCTCAGCAAGAATTTCACTGACTTTGAAACTAGGTAGTCACTCCTCGAGAAGACTTGTTGTGCATTGGCTTGGGCTACTAAAAGATTGAGGTAATACATGTTAACACACACCACGTGGCTAATAGCAAGGATAGATCCCTTAAAATATGTGTTCGAAAAACCAGCCCTTATAGGGAGGATAGCTCGATGGCATATGTTACTATCAGAGTACGACTGATAACACGAAAAAATATAGCATTTTCCGTCCAAATTACATAGATTAAATTTCCGATTCTTCAATTATTATGTCACATTTTATCCCCTTTTGTAGTTTTTGAATCATATTTCAGGTACTTAGCATTTGCAAGGCATAAATAAGAAAAGGAAGAAAAAGAATGGAAAAATGAAGAAGAAATGGCTTTAGAACAGCAAAAATGTAATTCTGTAGCAGAGAAGCGTGCCGCCCTCCACAAAGGAGTTACGATCGGCACGAGTTGAATTTTTGTGCCCCTCGGCATGCCCATTTTACGACCGGGACAAGTGTGGATTACGTTCACGATCCAAGCTGTTATGAATTCTTCGCCAGTGGATCAAAATAAGCGCACGTCACCTAGATTTTCTCCGCATCAAGAACGTGAATCATGGAAGTTACCTATTTTTCCTCAACAAAAATGAACTCTATAAAAAGGAAGCAGTTTCTAACTTTCTAGCTCTCTTTATCTCTCTTTCGCCTGCACTTTGAACGAAATTTGTTACGAAGTTTATTTTTTTCTGCTGAACATTATTTCGATTGTATTCGGCTTTTTACTTTCGAGCTTTAGAATTCCAGTATTAATTTTCCAGCAGTAGTATTCCGTAGGCAATAAAAGCTTACTATTAAAAGCAATATTTTTCCACATCGGAGAAATACTGCAACACTAGTTTGTTTCCGGACCTCCATAACTGTTTAGGATTACTCTTATTTTGTTCGATCTATTTTTACTTAAAGTCAATCATGTCGGCTTGTGGAGGACACACGCGTTGTTGAAATATACCACCTTCTTGTTCACTTTCAGGTTCTTATTTTAATAAGCATAATTTATTTATTTTCAACCATGCATGCGTTGTAAAATTTACATTTTAATTCTATGATATTCTGCAATAATATTATGTCTGGCTAGATTCCCTATACCGATATGTAAAACTTGACCGAAAGAATTCGGTAATTAATTGGCATTTTTATTTTTTACAAAAAAAAATACTTTTCTGGTTATAATTTCCAATTGTATATTTAATTGTTTTTGTACGGAAGTAAGAAACACTCTAAGGTTAAAATCAATAGAACGGAAGTTTGAGGTTTTACCCGGATAGTGGTTATTGAAACATTAATTTTAAAAACAGCGAAAGCGCTTTAACGTTAATTGGAACTTATTTGTTTTCAAAAAATACTTTTGAGTTTTAAATGAAACAGCGGAAGCACTCATTTTGAGCTTAATTGATATGATCTAATTCAATAGAACGGAAGTTTGAGAGGAGGATTTTTAAACAAATAGTTTCACCTAAACTGTGTTTTAATATTAGAAACAAATGCCAATGACGTACTGAATCCCTTAGGTTATACATATCGGTATATCATCATTAATTATTAAATTCTTGTTAATTCCCGATTAAACCCAAACACTCAAATTTATAATTAGCCTTAGCTTTACATAGTAACCTTTAGATAACAGTAGTTCCGACCATCAGTCCTTGTGGGTTCGATATCTTTTAAAACTACCCGATAGATTTTGCACTTGCAGTCACTACACTCGATAGACTCATAAAGCTGCGATCAAGTTTTTGGCGCCATTGTCGGGGACTGAATTAGTCGAATACTGTAAATCCCTTGTTACGCAGTATAGACTAATGCAACCAATTTTATTTTAATTTTAATCATCGATTGTATGCCAAGTACTCGCTCAAAAGACGAGGAATTAGAACAACAAATCGACGAATTTGAGCGTTTTGTTAGCATAAGACACCGAATCAGAGAGTACCAAGCCAAGTACAATCTTCCTGAAACCAATCTTCCTAAATTTTCTCTTCCTGACCCCAAAATGGCTGAAGGACCCCAAAATTTTCCTCTGAAGGACTATGCTTCCCCATCGCTAGAGGAACCCCACAATAGTATTGATGCTCCCACTATCGCACAGAATGATTTCGAGTTAAAGCCTTCTCTTTTGCAAGTTGTTCAACAAAACCAATTCTCAGGATGTCCTACGGATGATCCAAATCTTCATCTAACCATGTTTGTGCAGTACGTAAACACAGTGAAAGCAAATGGAGTCAGTTCCGAAGCAATAAGAATCCGTCTTTTTCCTTTCTCATTAAGAGATAGAGCTATAGCATGGCTCTAGTCTCTACCATCCAACTCCGTTACAACATGGAACAAATTGAAAAAAGTTTTCCTAGCGCGATATTTTCCGCCAAGTAACACAGATATGCTAAGAGCCAATATGAACGGTTTTAAACAAAAGGAAAGTGAATCTCTTTTCGAAGCACGGGAAAGATACAAAGACATGTTGTGACTCTGTCCGCATCACAGTCTAGAAGAATGGCTGATCATACACACCTTTTACAATGGTCTCTTGTACAACACAAGACTAACAATTGATGCAGCTGTTGGAGGTGCACTGATGGATAAACCATACCATGATTCCTATCAACTTATCGAAAGTATGGCTCAAAATCATTATTAGTGGGGAAGCGATAGAACCATGATGGAGAAATCTCAAACAAAAGGCGGTATGCACGAAGTTAGCAGCTTAGACCAGGTAAATGCTAAGGTAGAAGCCCTTACCTAAAAGACAGAAAGCTTGACCACAACTCCCACAGGCACCATGGCTGCAGTAACTCCAACCTCTGATATATGCGGACTTCAAGCGCATAACACACCTGAATGTCCACTTTTAACAGGAGTACTAGTTGATCAAGTAAACTACGCTCAAGGAAACCCCTATGGGAATAACTATAACCCTGCTTGGAAAAATCATCCAAACTTTTCATACAAAGCAATAACGCTTTGTACGCACCAGGGCAAGCTCCTACTACACCTCCAGGATTTTAGAAATCCACCAAAAATGTCCCAAATATTCCAAATATCCCTAGGAAGTCCAACATCGAAATCATGATAGAATACTTTGTAGCCAACCAAGCTCAAACTAACAAAGATTTCATGAATCAAAATATTCATACCAGCAAGCAGATTAAGCAATTGACCAATAAGATTGATGTTCTTGCCACATACAACAAAATGCTGGATACACAAATTTCCCAAGTGGCTCAACAGCAAGAAGCTACAACTGCTCCAGTTGGAACTTTTCCTGGACAACCCCAACCAAATCCTAAGGGACACGTTAATGCCATAATACTATGGAGTGGAACAGAACTAAGCAGACCAATTGAACCTAAAACTGAAAACCCAACCATGTACCAAAAACGTGGAAAAGGAATTAAGAAAGAAACTGAACTAAGGGAAGTAGAAAAAAAAGGTGACGAAGAGGCCGGAGAAAAATAAGAACCTTATGTACCTCTGCCACCGTATAAACCACCTATTCTATATCCTCAAAGACTCGCTAAGTCTAAAAATATATGGCAGTTCAAGAAATTCATTGAACTTCTGAAACAACTTAACATTACCATACCTTTTACAGAAGCTATCACCCAAATGCCCTCCTACGCTAAATTTCTTAAAGAAATTTTATCCAATAAGAAAAAGCTTGAGGATAATGAAACTGTATTGCTCACTGCTGAGTGAAATGCTATAATACAAAACAACATGCCTCCTAAACTTAAAGACCCAGGTAGTTTTTCCATACCTCGCGTAATCGGAAAATTTGTCATAGAAAAAGCACTATGCGATTTAGGAGCAAGTATTAGTCTGGTGCCATTATCAATTTGCAAGAAACTCAACATGGGAGAACTAAGACCAACGAGAATGTCCGTACAACTAGCTGATCGATCGGTGAAATTTCCTTTAGGTATGCTAGAAAACGTTCTTGTACGCATAGGACAATTTTATATCCCCACTGATTTTATAATCATGGACATTAAATAAGACTCTAATATTCCTATCATATTAGGTAGACAATTCCTAGCTACATCAAGAGCCATAATAGATGTTAAAAATGGAAAAATGACTTTCAAAGTCGGAGAAGAAAAGGTCGAATTCATCTTATCTAAATTCCTTATGGCACCATCCACCGACGATTCATGTTGTTTCTTAGTTGTGATCGAGAAATGCGTGAAAGAATTGGAGAAACAACAAACCACCTATTCGGGGGTTTTAAAGATTCCCATATCCCCGATTCTCAAAGATGATAATTTGCGTCTCGAATATCAAGATAAAAATATAAGTGAATGCCTAGCCATAACTCCTAACCATATACCATGTCAGAAGAAGCCTACCATAGAACTCAAAACGCTACCAAAAGACCTAAGATATGAATTCTTGGACATAGAACTTGAACGACCAGTTATAGTCAATGCAGACCTAGGAAAAATAGAAACTAAAAAACTACTACATGTCCTAAAAAATACCCGACTGCTTTAGGTTATAACATATCAGATCTAAAAGGAATAATCCCTTCTATCTACATGCACCGTATTATGCTGGCGGAAGACTGTAAAACCTCTAGGGAACATCAAAGGAGAATAAATCCCATTTTGAGCGATGTAGTCAAAAAGGAAGTAGAAAAGCTACTAGAAGCAGGAATCATATACCCAATATCCGACAGTAAATGGGTTAACCCAGTACATGTCGTACCTAAGAAAGGTAGTGTTACAGTTGTCAGCAAAACTAAAGGAGAATCTATAACGCAACGAACTCACACTGGGTGGAGAATGTGGATCGACTATAGAAAGTTAAACAAAGCCACTCGTAAAGATCACTTTCCTTTACCCTTCATTGATCAAAGCTTGAACGACTAGCTAAACACTCTCACTTCTGCTATTTAGACGATTATTCCGGATTTATCCAAATCCCTATTCATCCCGACGACCAAGAAAAAATGACTTTCACTTGTCCTTATGGTACGTTCGCCTATAGACGAATGCCATTCTAATTATGCAATGCCCCTGCAACATTCCAGAGATGTATGATGTCCATCTTCTCTGATTTTCTAGATGGCATGATGAAAGTTTTTATGGATGACTTCTCTGTCTGTGGAGAAAGTTTTGAAGGATGTTTATCAAACCTTGAAATGGTGCTAGAAAGATGCGTTAGTGTCAATCTCGTATTAAACTGGGAAAAATGCCACTTCATGGTCCGACAAGGAATTGTCTTAGGGCACATAGTATCCGATAAGGGAATTGAAGTAGATAAAGCAAAGATCGAAGTTATAGAGAATCTTCAACCACCGAAACCTATTATAGAGATAAGAAGCTTTCTAGGACAGGCTGGTTTCTATTGACGTTTCATTAAATACTTCTCTAAAATAACCAACCCTCTGACCGAACTCCTAATGAAGGATGCTGAGTTCATTTTCACCGAAAAATGTTTAGACGCGTTTACAACTCTTAAAAAGGCATTAATTTCAGCACCTATTATGCAACCTCCTGGTTGGAACGAACCATTCGAGATAATGTGTGATGCCAGCGACTATACCGTAGGCGCAGTCTTAGGATAAAGAAAGGATAAAAAGCTTCATGCGATCTACTACGCAAGTAGAACTCTAGATCCTACGCAGACAAATTACGCCACCACTGAAAAAGAATTATTAGTTGTTGTGTTTGCTTTAGATAAATTGTGTTCCTACTTAGTAGGAGCACGAATAATTATCTATACCGACCAAGCTGCAATCTGGTACCTCTTGAGTAAGAAAGATGCCAAACCAAGATTACTAAGGTGGATCTTACTTCTACAAGAATTTGATTTAGAAATAAAAGACAAGAGAAGCACCGAGAATGTAGTAGCTGACCACCTATCCAGAATAGAAGGCATTAAACCAGATCATATTCCCATCAATGATGATTTTCCTTATGAACGCCTTGTAGCCCAATTAGAATTAGATAATATCATAACCGGGTACCCTGTGACTTATGAAGACAAAGACACAAACGAAATTATGGAAGCAATAAGCCCCACAACCATACTACCATGGTACGCCAATTTAGTCAACTACTTGGCTTCTAGAGTGCTTCCACCCGATATATCTTATCAACAAAAGAAGAAATTCTTTTATGACCTTAAACATTATTATTGGGACGAGACCTTGCATTTCAAAAGAGGCGTCGATGGTATTTTTCGTATATGTGTTCCCGAAAACGAAATCGAGAACATAATTTTCCACTGTCATGCCGCCCCTTACGGAGGGCATGCAAGCACTTCAAAGACCTGCGCTAAGATATTACAAGCTGGCCTCTATTGGCATAGTCTCTAGAAATACGTCCATATCGTGGTTAAAAATTGTGACCAATGCCAACTGTTGTACCCCAAGATTTTCCCTCTCACTTATCAAGAATTTTCTCTAAAGATCTCTTGGACTCAAGGTTGCATTAGGGTTTGACCAGCTCAAGACACCTCCTCTTACACTGATGACCAAAATTAGCGTTTGAGTTTGCACAAGGATTTTTGGACTATCAATGCTTCATATGACTTTCAAACATCATTATGGACCCCTAAGATTACTCATGACAAGTTTCAAGACTTGAACCACATTTTGATCAGTCAATTGGACAGTTGACCTAAAAATCAGTTGTATTGGGGAAAAAGTCAACCATGGCCAATTTATAGTCAAAATTCATAATTTTTTATCAACATCAACATTTTAGACTCATATGTATGATTTGATCAAGTTTGGATTACAATTCCTCAAGAAATTTGATCAAACCATCAAAAGGGTAAAATGGTCAAAATTAGGGTTTTGACTGAGAAAGGGCAATTTCTGATTTTTTGACCTAGCAAATGACCAATTAATTTGAATCATGATTTCAAGGGTTCATTTGTATCATCTTGACCTAATTACATGGTTCAAAACATTTCAATTTCATTGGATTGACAGATGAAATTTGCAGTCAACTGATCAAAAGTCAACATTATACTGAAAAGTCAAACTTTGACTTTTTGGTCAAAATCAAGTGCCAAGGGTCACGATTCATCAAAACATGTCAAAATATGAAACTTGTTCATCAAGAAATCAAGGATTGAAGATTAGGTTTTAAAATTGAAAATTTTCTTAACTTAGAAAATTTTCTAAGTATAGAAAATTTCTTATTTTTTCTCAACTTTAAGCCATTTTTTCACCATGATACAAGATGATTCAA
Source organism: Vicia faba (assembly GCA_948472305.1). Taxonomy (NCBI): domain Eukaryota; kingdom Viridiplantae; phylum Streptophyta; class Magnoliopsida; order Fabales; family Fabaceae; genus Vicia; species Vicia faba. Next base: position 1,483,723,276 of record OX451739.1, on the reverse strand, counting down.
AGAAAGTTCCAAACATGAAAGTTGTAGACCTCCATGAAATATACAACTTTTATTCACACACTTTTCCATAAAAATGCTTGGATCTCAAGATATAATTTTATGAATACATGCTCATGAACTAGATAACTTAGTTAAATTTTGCCCTAATTTAGGCAGGTTTTGGACCCAACTTCATGGCAATTTTTCACCTAGTTCCAAGAGGAGTATTGAAATTCATTTCAAAGATGAGTTATAGAGAACATAGCAAGCTTTCCAAAATGTCAAAGAACTCCTCAATATCATTTTTGAGTAGGGAGAATCGAAGAGATGAAGATGGCAATTTCTCACTTTGAACTCAAGCCATTTCATGAAGAAAAAAATTCAAGTTTGAACATATGCTGCCTAATCCTTGATTTACAGGTCTCTAAATTGTTTCTCACTTCATAATTTAATGCTTACTCAATTGACAAAGCTTTAATTCAAGCTCAAGAGCTTTTGTCCAAGTTGTAATTCCATAAATGGCATAAAGTGTCCATTACCGTTTTGAAAAAGCTTCACTTTTGCAACTTTAAAAATCTTGAGCATTGGACCTATCCTCTCTTCACACATAAATCCTCCAGGGCTAAGGCAACTTGTACAAATCTCATACCAACCCCAAGCAGGCCAGTACAAGCATGTGAAGACTTGTCTCTTCACTTTGCTTCAAAAGCAAGAAAGTATGCAAAAAGGCTAGAGCACACAAATCTGTTGAGGAGATGACTTGAAATCTTTTCTATACAAATATACAAACACATTGCACTTGAAAGGACGATTTCTAAGAGCCTGTAATACTAAAACACTCCATATCACCAAAAAAACTGTCAAAACTTGCAGTTTTTGCATAAGCATAGCAATCCATCATTTGGCTCGTGCGTTTCAAGTTTTAACCATCAAAACAATTTACCTACTTCATATCTAAGAGATCCAGACCATCATCCCTACACTGGAACACCTCCTTCTTCATCTGCCATTTTTGTTTTCAAAGCTTGCAGGTTGACTTGGATAGAGAGTTTCATACACTTTCAAAGCAAGGTAAGGGTTGGAACACACTCAAGGAGGTTCAAGCAAGCTCAAGCAATCATCAGTCCTTCATAAAACTCACTCAAACTCCATTCACGATTTCAACTGAAAGAGGTAAAAATCTCAACTTCTATCTCTTCATACATGCATCCATTGGCCACGATTTGTGAATAAATAATGTAGACCTCATTGCTACGAAGTTGTACATACATATATATATATATATATATATATATATATATATATATATATATATATATATATATATATATATATATATATATATATATATATATATATATATATATATATATATATATATATATATATATATATATATATATATATATATATATATATATATATATATATATATATATATATATATATATATATATATCTTGCATTTATTTGGTCTGAGTTGAGAGAATTTTGAACTTGAAGTTCCTGGAAAAATTAGGTTTAAATTTAGGGCTTTTAAAATTCGTTTTGATCTTTGATTATTAGCTTACATAATTTACATGGTTAGAATCGTGATACAAAATACTACAACATTCATGTTATCAGTTTCTATTTTTATTGAGAGATGAGAAAGTTATAGAGCTTCTGGCCAGCTTAGGGAAGAAGATGAAGTACAGGGAAAGGACATTATTTGTGTTATGTTGTTTTTGCTTCACATAAATCAACGGATGTATAGCCACCCCAGTGGCAAGGTAGCGTGTTGGTGAGGCCCAGGTTCTGGGTTCGAACCTTGGCTCTACCTTTTGTTTTATCACATTTTTCCGTTCTTCAGTTCTTGCTATTTTGCAGGTTTGGGCCTCCACGCTGGGCCTTGTGTTTTTTTCTAACATTCACCATTTGATTGCTCAGGATACCCCCCTGACCCAACTATTTTTATATTTTTTATTTATTTGTTTTATTTTCATTTTTGTTTATTAAATATTTTCTTTAATACATAAAAATCCTAAAAATATAAATATGACAATATTGCATTTTATTTTTTCATAAAAAAATATATTTTATCTTCAATATATACTAACTATCTTTTTTAAATAAACTCGTAAACATAAATAAAATAGGTTTAGTTTAATTTGTTTTATTTCCTTTTCATTCCATACTTGTAAATATTTATTTTGGCATATATAAAAACTAAATATTTTTATAAAATATTATTCATTATTTTTAATACAAAAATACACAAAAATAATACATAAGAACTTTATTTTCTTTCAAACTAGAAATTAGGGTTAACTCTTTTTAAGATATAATTCCTTTTTATATATTTTTAGGATTAGGTTAAAATTCATTTTCACCTAAAAAAATAAAATAAAATATTTTCTTGCATGTACATAATATTGCATATTTAAATATTGTATTTGTTTATTCCAATATTCGTACAAATTTGATTTGGTTGTAATAGATTATTTAGATTTACATTCTTGCAAATCCCCATTCAAATTTGTATTCCCCCCTCCCATAAATTGTTGTAATAGCTTAGTAATCTTTACATTACGCAATTTACCGCTTTACATGCCATGTTAGTAATTAGGGTTTGAATGGCAAGATCAAAACAAAACAAATAGAAAACCCTAATACAAGACAAAACCAAGGCATGAAAGTAACACACTTTCACACAAGCATCCTTAGGGTTTCTCCACTTGGTTCCCTTATACAATAATAGCTATATTATGCATGCGAAGTATCTTGGCAAAACAAATAAATATAAGATCATAGTCCCTCGATGACGCTATTCTAAGTTGCCTTACAAAATTATCTTGGCCCCTCAAAATGCTAAGATACTTTGCAATATTGCTAATCATGGTTATACGATGTCCCACACCCGCCCCGTTTAAATCCAAAGATAGGGTTGCTTACCAAATCAATGGTAAGACAACAATGTCAAAGGAATAGAAAATGTACAAGAAAGACACTTGAGTAGGTAGATTACTCCGAGTTACTTACTCTATTTCCAAACAACTATCCTTGTTATTTTCAAAAACAAACACACACATTTCCAAACATTTTACAAACATTGAAACATTTTCAAAAAGACAAACATCTTTGTATACATTCTTACGAACGAGAATCATTACAAAGATTGCCTAAACAATGGTCTCTTTTACAAAATACTTTCAAAACCACACCAAACACAATTTCAAACAACAAAAGCAAGTGATCTAGCAAGTAACTAAGAGCCCATGGAAAACCATGGATGAAAAGGGTGCTAATACCTTCCCATTTCATAATCTACCCCCTGAACTCAAGAAAACATCTCAAAGGTCTTTCCTGTGCTTTTTCACCTTTCCTTTTTGGATAAAAGAAAAGTCGATGGCGACTCTTGCTAACTGCAACATTTGTGATAAAACGCAAAACCCTCAAGTCAATTCTCCCACCGTATCACAGAACTGGCGACTCTGCTGGGGAAATATTTGAAAGTGCGATTACCTTAGGGCTAGATCACATTTATTTGCTTACATTGTTTGATTTGTTTGCTTTACATTATGGTTCTTTCTTTGGGTTTGAATCCTCCACCCGGATTTGGGAAACATTATAGGTAAATAGCAATATGTTGTGGAAACTTTGCGGGGTATACGGACATGGTCTAAGAAATAGTTATGTTAGTGTGACATATTTGTGGATACTGGTAGCCTTTAAGTCAATCAAAGAGAATACGGGGCTGCTGAGTGATGTCATGAAGCACTAATGAACTTCTAGAACCCTTTACTTGATCAACTTGGCCTTTAGGATGTAGTGAGATGACCGACTTTGGTGCAATCTGAAGTTGGTAGATACTCGATACTACACTCATTGAGGGTTGGTTTCTTTGGATATTTCGGTCACCATTAAAGAGGCTTGAGCTGAAACAAAGACCAAGGAAACAATCTGGTGATTTTGAGTTCCTTAGAACCCGATTACTATTATTAGGACAGGTTGACCCAACTAAACTTCAAAAGGGTACTTACCTATGAAACCCCATGCAAGCCTAAACTAAGAACTTGTTTGTTTTGTTTGTATATACATACTTGTGCATAACACCATGGACATCATAAGCATCATATGCATCCACTAACCATTTCAAGGATTTTTGAGATTTATCTTTGTTCTTATTTTGTAGGATATGGATTCACTTCGCAGGAAAACTATCCAAGTAAACCTTGTAAAATTCCTCCCCAACTCAAGGATCTAGCTTCAAGGATCCCTGAGAACTCTCCATTCACCGAGAGACATGTTCGTCTACTCAACTTGGTCACCTCGAATGCAGATGACGATATGGTGAAGGTGCTCTTCCGATTCTTTGATCCTTTGCACCATTGCTTCATATTTCCCGACTATAAGCTTGTGCCTACTTTGGAAGAATTCTCCCAACTATTGAAGATTCCCATTCTCAATCAACTACCTTTCAACAGTACGGAAAGAGACCCAAAGCCAGAAGAGATTGCTCAAGCTCTGCACTTGCACTCATCTGATGTCATAACTCTTTGGGAAACCAGAAGTGGTGTCAAAGGCTTTTTAGCAAAGTTTCTGTTTGAGAAAGCCCAAAGCTGTTGGAATTCCTTAGACTTGAAAGCTTTTGAGGAAATTGTGGCTCTCCTTATCTATGGGATGGTTTTGTTCCCGAATCCTGACCAACTCATAGATGTGAGCGTCGTCAAAATCTTCATGTCACGTAATCTGGTGCCTACATTGCTAGGGGATATCCTGCACTCTTTTCACACTCGTACAATGAGGAAAAGAGGTGTCCTTAATCAGTCTTAAAGAATGAGAAAGGATTAAGGTTGTCACAAAGGTTAATGACACTCAAACATTCAGATGTTCATTGGTGTTCTCGATCCAAAGAGAATGTTATCATTGTTGACCGTTGTGGGGAATTCCCAAATGTCCCTCTACTTGGCATTAGGGGAGGAATCACCTACAACCCATGCTTAGCTCTAAGACAGTTTGGTTATGCCCGAAGGGATGGCCCGCGCGAGATGTTAATTCAAGGCTTGGTATTCGACTACGACAACGACGATAAAGGTCTTCGCCAGAGATTCATCCGAGCTTGGAGGATGCTAAACAAGGTGGATAGCAAGGCTTTGGGACACAAGAACTCCATCCCTCTTGAGTCTTACCTCAAGTGGGTACGAACCCGCGCTCAAAGTATTATGATGCCTTATCCTTCTATTCTCCCGGTGATCATTGAGCCTGTTAAGGAAGGAGAAGTTCCATACACTATCCTACATCCTGACATGCCCACATCTATTGAAGACCTACAAAGGGATTGGATACAGCTCAAGAGAGAGCGAGATACTTTCGAAGCCCAATTCTACGCAAGCGAGAAGAAGGTTTTGAAACTCACTAGGCTACTTCATGAGGAGCAGACTCTAAATGCATATATTTCACCAAAGAGGATGCGCACTACTTTTTTATCTTAGAGTTTTGTAATATTTTTCCCAATGGGCATTGATGTACTCAAACTCTATTTTATTAATATAATGTGTGTTTCTTTTTGTCTAAAACGAACTTGAATCTTTAAAAATCCTTGAAAACATTACATATGCACATATCATTCATCGTGACATAAACAGGTCTTTTGCAACGAGTTTCCTCATCTCTCTACTTTTTATTTTAGTAAGATGGATCTCGAACAGACAGTCAAAGATCTTCAAACTCAGAACACGCAGTTTCAATAATTTCTCATGACCCTAGCCAAGGGGCAAGAAGAGTTGAAGACTCTGTTAGCTGAAAAAATAAAGAAGAAAACAAAGAAAACCACTGGGGTTTTGAACATGGGGTGAAGGTTTCACGGACAGACTAGAAGAACCTTGAATTTTGCAACCAATTCGGGGAAGGAGAAGGGAAAGGAAAAGAAATAGCGGTCCCGTTTGAATCTGAAGAGGAGGAAGAAGAGGAAGACTACTCCGAGGAGCAGTATCCTCCAACAGATGATAAGTACAGACATTTTGAAGAGCGTTTGAGCGCTATGGAAATACAAAAGGTTCCAGGTCTAGACTTTGAAGAATTGGGACTAGTGTCAGGAATTGTGATCCCACCAAAGTTCAAAGTACCGTTGTTTGCAAAATATGATGGGGTGTCATATCCAAGTAAACCTTGTAAAATTCCTCCCCAACTCAAGGATCTAGCTTCAAGGATCCTTGAGAACTCTCCATTCACCGAGAGACATGGTCGTCTACTCAACTTGGTCACCTCGAACACAGATGACGATATGGTGAAGGTGCTCTTCCGATTCTTTGATCCTTTGCACCATTGCTTCATATTTCCCGACTATAAGCTTGTGCCTACTTTGGAAGAATTCTCCCAACTATTGAAGATTCCCATTCTCAATCAACTACCTTTCAACAGTACGGAAAGAGACCCAAAGCCAAAAGAGATTGCTCAAGCTCTGCACTTGCACTCATCTGATGTCATAACTCTTTGGGAAACCAGAAGTGGTGTCAAAGGCTTTTTAGCAAAGTTTTTGTTTGAGAAAGCCCAAAGCTGTTGGAATTCCTTAGACTTGAAAACTTTTGAGGAAATTGTGGCTCTCCTCATCTATGGGATGGTTTTGTTCCTGAATCCTGACCAACTCATAGATGTGAGCGTCGTCAAAATCTTCATGTCACGTAATCTGGTGCCTACATTGCTAGGGGATATCCTGCACTCTTTTCACACTCGTACAATGAGGAAAAGAGGTGTCCTTAATCAGTCTTAAAGAATGAGAAAGGATTAAGGTTGTCACAAAGGTTAATGACACTCAAACATTCAGATGTTCATTGGTGTTCTCGATCCAAAGAGAATGTTATCATTGTTGACCATTGTTGGGAATTCCCTAATGTCCCTCTACTTGGCATTAGGGGAGGAATCACCTACAACCCATGCTTAGCTCTAAGACAGTTTGGTTATGCCCGAAGGGATGGCCCGCACGAGATGTTAATTCAAGGCTTGGTATTCGACTACGACAACGACGATAAAGGTCTTCGCCAGAGATTCATCCGAGCTTGGAGGATGCTAAACAAGGTGGATAGCAAGACTTTGGGACACAAGAATTCCATCCCTCTTGAGTCTTACCTCAAGTGGGTACGAACCCGCGCTCAAAGTATTATGATGCCTTATCCTTCTATTCTCCCGGTGATCATTGAGCCTGTTAAGGAAGGAGAAGTTCCATACACTATCCTACATCCTGACATGCCCACATCTATTGAAGACCTACAAAGGGATTGGATACAGCTCAAGAGAGAGCGAGATACTTTCGAAGCCCAATTCTACGCAAGCGAGAAGAAGGTTTTGAAACTCACTAGGCTACTTCATGAGGAGCAGACTCTAAATGCATATATTTCACCAAAGAGGATGCGCACTACTTTTTTATCTTAGAGTTTTGTATTATTTTTCCCAAGGGGCATTGATGTACTCAAACTCTATTTTATTAATATAATGTGTGTTTCTTTTTGTCTAAAACGAACTTGAATCTTTAAAAATCCTTGAAAACATTACATATGCACATATCATTCATCGTGACATAAACAGGTCTTTTGCAACGAGTTTCCTCATCTCTCTACTGTTTATTTTAGTAAGATGGATCTCGAACAGACAGTCAAAGATCTTCAAACTCAGAACACGCAGTTTCAACAATTTCTCATGACCCTAGCCAAGGGGCAAGAAGAGTTGAAGACTCTGTTAGCTGAAAAAAGAAAGAAGAAAACAAAGAAAACCACTGGGGTTTTGAACATGGGGAGAAGGTTTCACGGACAGACTAGAAGAACCTTGAATTTTGCAACCAATTCGGGGAAGGAGAAGGGAAAGGAAAAGAAATAGCGGTCCCGTTTGAATCTGAAGAGGAGGAAGAAGAGGAAGACTACTCCGAGGAGCAGTATCCTCCAACAGATGATAAGTACAGACATTTTGAAGAGCGTTTGAGCGCTATGGAAATACAAAAGGTTCCAGGTCTAGACTTTGAAGAATTGGGACTAGTGTCAGGAATTGAGATCCCACCAAAGTTCAAAGTACCGTTGTTTGCAAAATATGATGGGGTGTCATGTCCTAAGATACACCTCCGATCATATGTGAGAAAGATTCAACCGCACTCCGCCGATAAAGACCTGTGGGTGAGTTTTTTCCAAGATAGCTTATCTGGAACACAACTCGATTGGTTTTACCAATTGGAAAGGGTCGATGTCCACAACTGGGAAGACCTTGCTGCAGCTTTCTATAAGCAATATCAATATAATACTGATTTGGCGCCTACCCGTACTCAACTTCAGAGTATGGCTATGGTTTCCAATGAAGGTTTCAAGGATTACGCGCAGAAATGGAGAGATCTAGCTGGGAGAGTACAACCCTCTTTGTCTGAAAGGGAGTTGGTGGATATGTTCTTAGGCACTCTATCGGGTCCTTTCTTCAACCATTTGATTCGAAGCTCATCTGCTAGATTTACTAAGTTAATACTGACCAGAGAGAGGGTGGAAGCTGGGATAAAAAGTGGGAAGATTCATAAGGATTCATCTTCCTCTACAGCTATGAGAAAGCCTTTCACTGGGAAGAAGGAGGTATCTGCTGTTTATCCCCAAAGGAACTAAGAGACAGCTGAACGCCGACCAATGGTAGGAGCTGTTATGATCCCAAAGCCCACATCTGATCAACCAAGAAGTAATCAACCGAGGGTGGAAAGGCCAGTCCGACAATTCACCAAAATTAATATGACTCTAGCCCAGGTTTTACCATATCTTCTGAAATCCAATTTGACCACTCTGAAGGAAGCTCCACAAAACCCCAACACAACGTCCCCTCATTATCATCCAAATGCCAGATGCGCACATCATTCTGAAAGTCCGGGTCATGACACTAACAACTGTTGGTCCCTGAAAAACAAAATTCAACCTTATAGATGCAAAAGAGATTGAGTTTGATGCACCCGAGAAGCCAAACGTCATTTCTGCTCCCATGCCTAGACATGGCCATAACACTAACGCTATCGAAGAAGATTTGTTTGCTACCACAGTTGATGAACTCTTGACTCCACTCCCAATCATTAAGATAAACTTGTTGAAAGCTGGTGTATTCCCATGTTGTAATGAAGACTGCCACCTTTTCTTATCCTCACCAACTGTCTTCCCTTTGTTGAAGACAGACATTCAACGCTTGATAGACAACCAAGAGATTTTGTTTGAAAGTGCTCCTGTTTCACATATTCCTATTGAAGATGTTTCAATCATAACCATATCCGCCAATCCTTCCAGGGTCCCCAAAAGACCCGTTAGGATTACATTGGTTCCAAAAACTACTCCTCTTATAATCATAATGCTCGGGCCGGTCCCGTATGAATCAGACAAAACAGTGTCATGGAATTACGGTGGAGACATCTACTACCATGGTATCAAATAAGATGGGTTGGCCACCAAAGAGATGAGCTCCGAAGAAGAAGACTCTGACATTAGCAATATTGTCGGAACCAGTAAGATTACCCGTAGCGGTAGAATCTTCTCTCTAGAAATTGCCCCTCCAAAGGAAGTTTTTGGACCCGTGGTTGTTCCAAAGGTTACCTCCGTACCCATAATCATATCTGCAAGTGCTCCTATTGACAAATACGACACAACCCCTGTTGTTATCCCTGCCAACACTTCTACTACTGAAACTCGAGGAAAAAGCATTCAAGAAGAGCTTGTCCGGATGAAGGCTCAACCATTGACTATCCCCGAAACCTCCAAGAAGGAAATGGAGGAGATCCTGAGAATAATAAAGAAGAGCGATTATGACGTAGTTGAACAGTTGGGTCAAACTCTCTCCAAAATCTCCATGCTAGAATTGTTACTGTGCTCAGAGGCACATGCGAAAGCTGTGGTGAAGTTTCTGAAGACAGCTCATGTGCCTCAAGAAACGTCTACTGACCAATTTCAAGATTGTGTGGCCAGTTTGATGGCGGATAACGGCCTAGGCTTCTCGGATGCTGATCTAACACCAAGGGGAAGAAAGCACAATGAGGCATTGCATGTTTCAGTGGAATGTAGAGGAACAACTCTGGCCCATGTCTTGGTGGACACCGGCTCATCTTTAAATGTTTTACTGAAGAAAGCTCTCGATAGACTAGACTGTGAAGGATTAACGTTGAAACCTAGTAACATAGTCGTAAGAGCATTTGATGGCTCAAAGAGGGTGGTCCACGGGGAGGTGGACATCCCCATAAAGGTTGGGACTCAAACTTTCAACTCAACCTTCTATATAATGGACATCCGCCCCTCTTACTCTTGTCTGCTAGGACGACCATGGATCCATAATGCCGGTGATGTCACCTCCACACTGCACCAGATGCTGAAATACCTGGTCCATTGAAAGATTATCACTGTCCACGGAGAGGAAGAGTATATGATTAGCCACCTCAATTCTTTCTGGTATGTGGAATTGGACGGCGATTTCATTGAAACTCCTTTTCAACATTTCAAAGAAGTCTCTCAAGAGGTAGCAGTAACCAAGACGGTGTCCCAAATCCCCAAGATCACAAGACCTCCGCTCCAGAGGAGGGTGGATGCACCATATGGGGGAAACTTCCAGATATTCCGTATAAATCTGACAAGTTTGGCTTAGGGTTTACCTCAAGTGCTCAGAAGGTTGTGCATCGTGCCCGTGCTGGATGGCCACCCATGAAGATTAGAAACCGAGAGGTCAATGCAGTGGAAGATGGTGAAGAGGATTGCAGCTTGGAGGATTGGATATTTCCTACTGTCAACGTAGGACTTCGCAATTGGGAAGCCAGAGACTTTGTCCTAATAACTTTCATCCCTCAGTAATTTATCTTTTACATTTCTGTTAGACTTGTAATATTCACAAATAATTCTCACATTTAAAACCTTGTGTCTTGCCCGAGGCACAATGGTCTATTTGTAAGGGTTTTTATTTCATCTTCATATGACATTCAATGAATCATGGACGTTTTTCACATACAAACTTTTTGTGCTCATTGTTTTTCTTTTACATTTTATTTTTAAAGATGGCTATACCCTTACACACACCCACACTCACAAATGCAGGTACCCCTACATTCCGGATCCCATGGGAAATGATACTGCTATGGCCTTTAGTGACTCTAAGGATCTAATCTACCAAGCCAAAGACGAAGGTGAGGAAGATTGTGAAGTACCTGGAGAATTGGCCAGATTACTACAACAAGAGGAAAGAGCTATTCAGCCTCATGAGGAACCGGTGGATACAATCAACTTAGGTACCTAGGAGGACAAAAAATAAATCAAGGTGGGTGCCAATCTGGAGCCTAGTATTAAGGAGCGTCTGATTCAGCTATTGCATGATTATGTTGAGATCTTTTCCTGGTCATATGAAGACATGCCAAGACTTGATGCAGACATCGTGGTACATCGTCTGCCAACAAGAGAAGACTGTCCACCAGTAAAACAAAAAGTCTGCCGCATGAGACCCGACATGTCAGAGAAGATCAAAGCGGAAGTCATGAAACAATTCAATGTCGGATTCTTGGCTGTCACTTCCTATCCCCAATGGGTTTCCAACATTGTTCATGTGCCTAAAAAGGACGGCAAAGCACGAATGTGCATGGACTATAGAGACTTGAATAGGGCCAGCCCTAAAGATGATTTTCCACTTCCCCACATCGATATCCTGGTTGACAATACGGCCCAGCATAAAGTGTTTTTCTTCATGGACGGATTCTCAGGTTACAACCAAATAAAAATGGCACCTGAGGTCATGAAGAAAATAACATCTGTCACACAGTGGGGCACATTCTGCTACAAGGTGATGCCATTCGGACTGAAGAATGTTGGGCAACCTATCAGCGTGCCATGGTAGCTTTGTTTCATGACATGTGTGATCGGTGGATCTGAAACTGACTGTTTAACGCTGGTTCGCGAAATGTCGCGGAAGCAAGAGTCGCCACCGTCATTTATTTTCTCCAACAAGGACAGGACAAAAGCACAGCAAAATTCCTTATGAGATAGTTTCTCGGTTCGGGAGGTAGATTTATAGAAAGGGAAGGTGTTAGCACCCTTTCTATCCATGATTATCCATGGGCTCTTAGATACTTTCTCATTGTGTTTTCAAAAGTGTTTGCTTTTCAAATGTGAGTGAGTTTGAAAAAAGTTTCGTTTAAAGATTTCAGATCGACTCTTGTATCAGTCCTCAAGAGTGTTTGAAAAATTGTTTTGAAAGCTTTTTGAAAAGTGTCGGTGTGAAAAGATTTTCGTTTGTTTTTGAAGAGAGCAAGTATCCATGAGTCGTCTACCTACCCTAAGGAATTAGGCTGTGTAAATGTCCTTAAGGTAGTGCCATCCCACCATTGAGAGGTAGGTAGTACCACCGTTGGAGGTGTGCGGGTCAATTCGAGTTTAGGGACAGTGTGGTCACCAGAGCAACAGTAGGACACCTTAGAAGCTACCCTTATGCCATTGATCCTTTTTAATTCCGAGGCAACCGTTTCGAGGCAACTATTCCGAGGCAACCGTTTCGAGGCAACTTGTTTTGAGGCAACGGGATCAATGGACATAAGGACTTACTAAGACGTCCTATACTCGACGACCACGTTTCGAAGGCAAGGCAACAGTGAGGCGTACCCTAAGAGTGGTGTGTGAATTTGTGTGTTGTTTTCATGTTAATATTTATCTTGTACATGTATCATGGTGATCTACGCTTGTTTTTAATTTAGGCCATACATTCTTTCATGCAATTATAATTAAAAAGTGTGGAAATTTAAATGCGGAAAGTAAAATCCTACACTATTACAAGGCGCGGGTCTATACATCGCCAAATTACAAAGACCCGTTTTAATAAAAATGCGGAAAGTAAAATAAATTCCTAATTACTATTACATGGCTTGAACAATTACATAATATTCACAAAGAAAATAAAATAACGCGCGAAAGAATAAAAATAGAACGTTCGAGGGCGTTGGACCCTTTTTAGATTAAATTGAATTAAAAGTTAATTAATTATTTTACATAGAAAAGAAATTGTTTTTATGTTTTTTGTATTTATGAAAATAAAGAATTTACAAGGAAACCCTAATTCTAAATTATTTTTAATTATTTAAGAAAAATATTAAAGTTGACCTAATTTATGCTAATTAATTATTTACATATTTATTTACAAAAAATAAATGATAATTAATAATAATAATAATGAGAGAAGGTTATTTATAAAAAGAAAAGGTGAAAAAAAATATCAAAACCCTAATTCTACCTATTTTAGTTTATTAAGAAAAAATGTTGAAATTGAAACCTAAATTAACTAAATTAATTATTAAAGTTTATTTACAAAAATAATGGTGAAATTAATATTAATAACAATAAACATTTTTTTTGATTTTTTTTTGTATTTTATTTTTATTATGAAAATTATTTGATGGAATTAAAAGAAATAGTTAAAACATTAAAAGAATTAAAAGAAAATCAAATAGAAATCAAAAACAATGCAAACCATGGGGGGTATTCAGACCCAAAGGGAGGTTTTTTGGAAGCAATTTGGCCCATTAGACAAAAAGCCTTGTTTGACTTTCTGGCATCACGTGCATGTTCATTGACTCCTGAGTACCGTGGTCTGCATTCTTTGGCCATTGGATTGGGTTTCATGGCCATTTGTGTTCTGGCTGTTGGCCATTTGTGTTCTGGCCGTTGGCCATTTGTGTTCTGGCCTCAACGTTCCTTAATCTTCTCAGGATGTCTGTCTCGCCATGTATTGGTGTCATGCATAAGTTGTTCTTTTTGGCCATTTGGATTTTGGCTTTTGGCTTTTGGCCATTTGGCTTTTGGCCTCAACGTTCCTTAATGAACCTGCATGGGATCCTGTCTAAATCTGCAGTGTTGAATCTCATGAACACATTAAATAAAATCATAAAATGCAAATAAAGCCAATATATGAAGAAATTTAATGTTTAGGCACAATATGGCATGTATGAATGATTATACCCTTTTGATCATGGAGATCAAATCAATTTTACCCTTACTGGAAAATTAGTGACGTGAATGCTTTTATGCCTTTTGGATCATGGAGATCAAGTCAGCCTTACCCTTACTGAAGAAGTAGTGAGGTGTTGGTTTGTAACTGTGATGGCTTGTTTGTAGTGAGAGAGAGATTTGTAATAAGGATTTCAAGGTTTTAGGGTTCTTGAAAGAATTTGATATTCTAAAAGTGTTTTGGCAAGGTTTTTTTCTCTCTTTTTTCTCCTCCTTGGTTTGTGTGAAAAGAAGGTGATTATATAATGGAAATTAGGGTAAAGAAAATGGGCTTTGAATGTGCAATTGGGCCTCCAATGTTCAGTTGAGTTCGTCACTTTCCAGGCTAAATCGCATGGACTTAAGTGCAATTTTTGAAGTTGAAATGTGAAGACAAAATGTAGCCGACATCGAGAACTAACTCCTGTCCGAAAATCGGCTCAATCGGATAAACGGTGAATTAGTTATGAATTTTTGAAGTTTCAGCTCAGACAAACTTATTTTGGGCTCCAGTGTCGACTCTGACACGTTCTTCAATAAAAAACTGGTATTGATCAGAGCATAATCCGGTCTCGACTTTTGAAGCAAAGTTGTAGATCTATGAGTGAGTAACCTTGTGTAAAAATATGAGCCCAATCCGATAAAAATTGACCGAGTTATGAATTTTCGAAGTTTCGGCCCAGATGAAATAATATTCAGCATTCAGGATTTTCAGCGTGTTATGCACTCTGAGCAAAAAACGAAGGCCTCTTGAATACCATTTGAACTCAATACCTTCTGTGAAAATGTAGTCACCTCAATTTGTGAAATTTTAGCGCCTGAACCAGCTCGATACAATGAAAATCGACCAAGTTATGATTTTCTGAACATGACACAAATAAACTTCTGTCACAAATTTTCTGTGCAAAAATACTTGATAAATCCACATTTTTGAAGACCTTCTGATCGAAATTGGCTTCCAGCCGTGATAGATGAAAACATAGATAATGTCAAGACGGAATTTAGGCCACCGGAACGGGTTCAATACGAGCCACGATCTTCAAGTTATGAATTTTTTAGCGCGTAAAAACTGCACTTTCAGCTCACTTTTTCACCATATTTCTTCGAGCAAACTCACACATTCGGATACCTTCTTTAAATAATTGACTCTTGAGCCGAACCTGAATTTGAGAATATGTTATCAGAGATATCTTGGCGAAAGAACACCTGAATATGATGCGCCGGGTTGGACTTGTGAATTTTTCTTGAAATGTTTTGAGAAATATGGGAGGGCAAATTTTGGGGTACAACAGTTGCCCCTATTCAATCTTCTTAAACCTGAGGATGTAGATTGGCTTGCGTTCCTTTTGTGATCCGAAGGTGGAAGATGATTGAACACTAAAGTGCCCAGAAATTTGCACTCGCATGGTGTAGTATCAGCAATGTGATGTAGGGGGAATGGGCTTATAGATGCCATTTGGAAGTGATGGATGGGGGGATGGGCTTATAGATGCCATCTGGAGTTGTGACGGAGCTTTGTCGGGAATGGGCTTATGGATGCCATTTGGAGACTGTTGGTATGTTGATGGGCTTATAGATGCCATCGAGAGGTTGTCGATCGCGTAAGAGATTCCTTAGCGAGAACTTGCGTACCTGAGAAAGAAAGATAATTACCTGTCCTGTTACAGGGGTTGATCTTCAAACTCTTCGTGTAGATGTGCCCTGGCTGGATACAGGTATCGAATCTTTAAACTCTTCAGACGTGCCCTGGCAAGATACAGGAATCGAGTCCGGAGAATAGTCGTCAACAGATACACCCTGGCAAGATACAGGAATCGGATCTTCAAACTCTTCAGACGTGCCCTGGCAGGATACAGGAATCGAGTCTGGAATTAGTCGTCAACAGATACACCCTGGCAAGATACAGGAATCGGATCTTCAAACTCTTCAGACGTTCCCTCAACGGGACGATGAGAGAACCTTGAACGATTTCTACCTCAACGGGACGATGAGAGAACCTTGGACGATTACTACCTCAACGGGACGATGAAATAACCTTGGGCGATTACTACCTCAACAGGACGATGAGAGAACCTTTGGGCGATTTCTACCTCAACGGGACGATGAGAGAACCTTGGGCGATTACTACCTCAACGGGACGATGAGAGAACCTTGGGAAATTACTACCTCAACGGGACGATGAGAGAACCTTGGGCGATTACTACCTCAACGGGACGATGAGAGAACCTTGGGCGATTACTACCTCAACGGGACGATGAGAGAACCTTGGGCGATTACTACCTCAACGGGACGATGAGAGAACCTTGGGCGATTTCTACCTCAACGGGACGATGAGAGAACCTTGGGGGATTAGTACCTCAATGGGACGATGAGTGAACCTTGGGCGATTACTACCTCAACAGGACGATGAGAGAACCTTGGGCGATTACTACCTCAACGGGACGATGAGAGAACCTTGGGCGATTACTACCTCAACGGGACGATGAGAGAACCTTGGGCGATTTCTACCTCAACGGGACGATGAGAGAACCTTGGGCGATTACTACCTCAACGGGACGATGAGTGAATCTTGGGCGATTACTACCTCAACAGAATGATGAGAGAATCTTTGGCGACTTCAACCTCAGCAGAATGATGAGAGAATCTTTGGCGACTTCAACCTCAGCAGAATGATGAGAGAATCTTTGGCGACTTCAACCTCAGCAGAATGATGAGAGAATCTTTGGGCGACTACAACCTCAGCAGAATGATGAGAGAATCTTTGGCGACTTCAACCTCAGCAGAATGATGAGAGAATCTTTGGCGACTACAACCTCAGCAGAATGATGAAGGAATCTTAGGCGACTACAACCTCAGCAGAATGATGAAGGAATCTTAGACGTCTTCTACTTCAAAAGGTAAAGACTTTTATCTGTTGATCGTTCTTTCCTGAAAAAGTAACGAGTTAGTTGTATGCAATGTCATAATGTATGACATGCATGATATCATGATGTTCTCAAAAATAAATGAGATTGGGGTGATATGATTCGTGTATGCATGTATCATAATGTATGACAATGTGATGTTTATGAATGTATTTTCGTCTAGGAAAATAAATCCTTGACGAATGTCGGGAGCTGAATCCTGGGCTGATGTTGAAGAGAGTTCTTTGTTTTCGCTGGGGATGATGGTTGCAAGAATACCGGTAGGAGAAGATGACTCCGTTGGGGAATAAACTTGGCTAATAGAATACTTTGCGGGGAATGCTCTGTGGGAAGAGAGGTACTTTGCTGAGGTTGATGATAACTCCGCTGGGGATACCATTGTTATGTTATGTTGGAAGATTGATGAACTCCGCTGGAGGATAGGAAGAACTTTACCGAGGACGATCTTTCCGTGGCAATTGGCTGAGGATAACCCAGTTATATCCTGGTGGGGAAATAACCTTTGAATAAATCCGGGGGAGAGCGTTCGTACTCTGCAGGTGATAAGCTTCCAGAATCTACTGGGGATAAGCTTCCTACTGGGGAGATTGATTCAACTTTCCTGGGGAGGCTTTTGAGACTGTATTGGGGAAGTGGCTCCACTGGATGTGCGGTATTCCGCCGGGGAACAATCTTAGATCAAGATTGCTGGGGATGCTTGTTAGGAATGTTTGTATACTCCGTTGGGGAATGTTGAGATCTTCGGGGGATAATCCAACTTCCTTAAGGCTGGCAATATGCTAACTCTGCTTGGGAAGAGTGTCGCTGACTTGCGGGAGGTATTGTGCCTTCTCTGCTTGGGGGAGTATGGCTGAACCTTGGCTCACTCTCTGGGGAATTAAGGAATCTTGGTTACATTCTTCAGCTGAACTTTCCTTGGTACCTTGGTGGACAGAGCAGTTAGATCGCTTTAGACAACTCATTATTTCCCCTGTTTCTGATGTGGGAGAAGATACCTGTGGAGGCGCTGATAATTGCCGATTGTCAAATCTTCTTCTGGTAGGCAAGTGACAAGATGACGGGGCATAGTCGTACGCTTTGATCCCTAACTTTTGCCTGGACCGCCCTTTCAGTTTTTCAGTCCACCGGGATACCCTTTTTTGCCCAAGCCGCCTTTTCAGGTTTTCGACTTGCCGGGTGTACAGATTTTTTCATTTCATCCCTTACTTTTTCCCGAACCCTTTTGGTTCGCCGGGAAGCCCTTATTTTGCCTAGGTGTGTCAACCTAGCGGGTCTTTGATTATGCGTAGTATTTTTCGACTATATCCATGCTCTCAGGATGTAGGGAGGTTCCCCTATCAGTAGTGTTGTGTTGCCCTACTACCAGAAGATCTCCGTTTGATCGTCTAATGCCCCAAGTGATTCAGATGGAGATTTGCCCCAAGTTGGTTGGCCTTTTGAGAGATTCTCCGAATCTTGACTTAACTGCCCCTGATAATGGACCATGATCATGCCTGCCCCCTTGATTGGAAGTGCTTTTGTTCACCAGATATTCGTCGTGCGAATTTCTATGTTGTTCAAACAAATAGTCACATGCAAGCAATGTTATATTAAAAATGCAAAACTTATGTTTGTCTTGAAGTTTTTGAAAATGCAGTTTCAGTAAAACAAGCAAATTTTGTAAAATGCGATGTCAACTCGTTATTTTACCGCAAGCCTTAAGGAGTCAGGATACCTTTGTAACAGTATGCTTTCGAATTAACCCATGCTTCAGCTAGGACTTTTTGAGGGTTATAACGTGGCCTGGTTCACGGTTTAAGAAACAAAGGATAAAGGCTCAAATTTTATTTGTACCCACCCGCTCTTCATGATGTTCTTCAAACCTAAACTTAGCTAATCGTGCATTACACCTTGTTTGAGTCTTTGTCCTGATATTCCAATGATGGTTCAGATATTGACAGTTTATTTTGAATAGGCAGTCGTTTCTTTTTTGTTGAGGGTTTGTAGGACCTCTTTCTTTTTTGATTTTGTTATCCCTGTTTTTGCCTGAACTGTTTCTTTTGTGATTACAGTCAGCGGGATGCCCCAGTTTTTGTAAGTCTCCTTCATAGGTTTTGACTTGTTGGGCCTTTATTTTGAGAAATGATGATTGTCTGTCTTTATGATCATTCAGATCCATCACTGTCTTTTGCTTTGGAAGGACTTCTTTGGTGTCATTCGTTGTGCACCTAGATCAGCTGAGAGAACTACCCTGCCCCAGGTTATGATTAAGGGTTTTAATTTTTGAAAAGAAAAACTCCAACTTCTTAGGCTCAAAGGGGTTGACGAGGGATTATCTTCCTTATTACTCCATTGTTTAGGATTTGAAACAATGTTTGTACCTCATCAGCGGGGTCTGTTCAAAAGCATACTGTAAAAATCGTGGTATCGTTTTCGTCATCCTCCCTCAAGAGGCTTAAAATTGTTAACCGAGCGTTGAACATCACAAAAATATGAAAACAGTTTTAAGCATAGTAAACATAATTACTTCAAAACAGACACGTGTAATGCATTAATGAAATAACAAAGTTTTACATGAATAAAATGTTTGAACAATCAAAGAAAAATACAACTTGAACATTCGAATGAACAAAAGACATTATCGATGATTTGGTGCAGGATCAGTGTTCAAACTTGACCTCCTTGGCGTCAATCAAATCCTGGATCTTGTTCTTCAAGGTCCAACAGTCGTCGGTGTCATGTCCGGGACTGTCAGAATGGTAGGCACATCTCACACCTGGGTTGTACTTGGGAGAGGAAGTATCAGGATTTTGAGGAGGATCCTTTAATGTGATCAGTTTCGCCTTCAGCAATTGTTGTAACTCTTGAGACAAAGGCATGTTGATGTCAGTATACTGCCTTTCTTGATATCTTACCCTACGCTTATTGCGTTGTCTTTGTTGAACAGGCGTGGGATCGGAGATCTGGATTGCCCCTACCTGTTGATCATGACGACTCTTTTTACCATGCACAGCATTGGACTCTTTTTTTCCATTGTAGGATTTTTTCTAAGTATCAGAAGGTGTAGCTTCTTGAATCTTCCCACTTTTGATGCCTACTTCAATTCTTTCCCCAGTCAAGATAAGGTCTATAAACCCGGCTGAAGAGTTTCCAATTAAATGGTTGAAGAACGGACTAGACAGGGTCCCCAAGAACATATCAACGAGCTCTCGGTCAGTCAAAGGTGGTTGTACCCTTCCAGCAAGGTCTCTCTATTTTTGGGCATACTCCTTAAAACCTTCACCCGTCCCCAGTGACATACCCTGGAGTTGGGTATGCGTAGGAGCGAGGTCGGAATTATACTGATACTGCTTATAAAATGCAGTGGCCAAGTCCTCCCAGCTGCGGATGTTGGCTCCATTCAGTTGATAGAACCAGTCGAGTTGAGTTCCCGACAGACTATCCTGAAAGAAGTGAATCCACAAATTCTTGTCAGCCGTGTAGGGCTGGATCCTCCTTGTATAAGACCTGAGATGCAGCTTAGGACAGGAAGCCCCGTCATATTTTGCAAAAGTAGGTGCCTTGAATTTGTGCGGGATCACTACCCCAGAAGACAGACCTAGATCTTCGAAGTCCAGGCCGGGCAATTTTTGTATCTCCATGGCACTTAGCCGGTCTTCCAATTGTTTGTACCTATCCTCAGCTGGAGGGTACTGCTCATCATTGTAATCAGTCTCGTTGTCGGAGACCACTGGACTAGGAACCTCCCTTTCTTGGGGACTGTCTTTCCCAACAGATGGGGTAGTCTGCTCAACTTCATTTTGTGATCCATTCCCAGATTTGCGTCTAGGGTTGAACAGCACCGTCCTCTTCTTCTTCTTTTTCAAAAGCAGGGTCTTCAGATCTTGTTGCCCCTGGGCCAAACTCATGATCAACTCTTGGAACTGGGCATTCTGAGCCTGGAGGGCCTTGATGGACTGCTCGGTAGATGATTCAGGATTCATGGCGATCGGATGAAATAAACAGCGGAGAAGATAAGCAACCTGTAAAAGGGATACCTGTAATGCAATGATATGTATGTATGCATGCAATGTTTTCAAGGATCTCGCGGGGTAAACAAGAAAATCGTTAGAATTTGAATTCGGTGGCTTGATTGAAGGAACTTCCTGTTGTTGAGAGTCCTTCTTCAAGAGTCAAGGCTCACCATATCGAGTGGGTCATAGCCCCTGACAACCTTGGCTAGAGGAAAATAAATCCCCTTTGCCCCTTGCTAGACACTTTGATTCATCATGACCTGCATCACAAGCCCTTGAGATCCTTGAAATGGATTAGTCTTTATGCAGGATGTATGCAATGGTATGATGTTATGCTATGCATGGGGTAAAGTAGGTAAACCCTGTTATGAGTCCCAATTAAGGACTGTAAACAAAACCTGCAAGAAACTCAAGCGTCAGATAACAAGCATGCAAATAGTCAAGTTGGAAGGCACACAAGTCACGCAAGAGAGCCCTTAGAGTTAAGGCCAGCATGGGGTCTAGGTATTACCCTCTTTCAGTTTGTTGGTTAAGACCTGTCCTATCAGAAGTAACCGGGTTCTAAGGGTCCCAATATCATTGGATTGCTTTCATTGTTCATCATTTCGATTTAGCCACTGAACTGGCGACCGAAATATTCCAAGAAAACAACCCTCAATTGAGTGTAGTATCGAGTATCAACCAACCTCGGACTGCACCAAAGTCAGTTATCTCACTACCCTAAAGAGGCCAAGATGGTTCAATTAAGGTTCCTAAGGTCAGTTGATGCTTCACGACACCACGCGGAGGCCCCGTACTCTCCTTGACTGAACTCAAGGGTTACCGGTACACACCAAAGTGCCACATCAACGTAGCAGACTGCTTCAACCATGTCGGTATACCCCGCACAGTTCCCTCACAGCCTTGTTGCTACTTTCTAATAAGGTATCCCCCAGATCTGGGTTAGGATCTATAGAACTCCCGAGACAACCCACAATAATAAAGCAAACAAGCACAACAATTGAAAACACAAGAGATCTTAGTTCTATGGTACACCTCACTTTATAAGATTTCCCCAGCAGAGTCGCCAGTTCTGTGATCGGTGGATCTGGAACTGACTGTTTAACGCTGGTTCGCGAAATGTCGCGGAAGCAAGAGTCGCCATCGTCTTTTATTTTCTCCAACAAGGACAGGACAAAAGCACAGCAAAATTCCTTATGAGATAGTTTCTCGGTTCGGGAGGTAGATTTATAGAAAGGGAAGGTGTTAGCACCCTTTCTATCCATGATTATCCATGGGCTCTTAGATACTTTCTCATTGTGTTTTCAAAAGTGTTTGCTTTTCAAATGTGAGTGAGTTTGAAAAAAGTTTCGTTTAAAGATTTCAGATCGACTCTTATATCAGTCCTCAAGAGTGTTTGAAAAATTGTTTTGAAAGCTTTTTGAAAAGTGTCGGTGTGAAAAGATTTTCGTTTGTTTTTGAAGAGAGCAAGTATCCATGAGTCGTCTACCTACCCTAAGGAATTAGGCTGTGTAAATGTCCTTAAGGTAGTGCCATCCCACCATTGAGAGGTAGGTAGTACCACCGTTGGAGGTGTTCGGGTCAATTCGAGTTTAGGGACAGTGTGGTCACCAGAGCAACAGTAGGACACCTTAGAAGCTACCCTTATGCCATTGATCCTTTTTAATTCCGAGGCAACCGTTTCGAGGCAACTATTCCGAGGCAACCGTTTCGAGGCAACTTGTTTTGAGGCAACGGGATCAATGGACATAAGGACTTACTAAGACGTCCTATACTCGACGACCACGTTTCGAAGGCAAGGCAACAGTGAGGCGTACCCTAAGAGTGGTGTGTGAATTTGTGTGTTGTTTTCATGTTAATATTTATCTTGTACATGTATCATGGTGATCTACGCTTGTTTTTAATTTAGGCCATACATTCTTTCATACAATTATAATTAAAAAGTGTGGAAATTTAAATGCGGAAAGTAAAATCCTACGCTATTACAAGGCGCGGGTCTATACATCGCCAAATTACAAAGACCCGTTTTAATAAAAATGCGGAAAGTAAAATAAATTCCTAATTACTATTACATGGCTTGAACAATTACATAATATTCACAAAGAAAATAAAATAACGCACGAAAGAATAAAAATAGAACGTTCGAGGGCGTTGGACCCTTTTTAGATTAAATTGAATTAAAAGTTAATTAATTATTTTACATAGAAAAGAAATTGTTTTTATGTTTTTTGTATTTATGAAAATAAAGAATTTACAAGGAAACCCTAATTCTAGATTATTTTTAATTATTTAAGAAAAATATTAAAGTTGACCTAATTTATGCTAATTAATTATTTACATATTTATTTACAAAAAATAAATGATAATTAATAACAATAATAATGAGAGAAGGTTATTTATAAAAAGAAAAGGTGAAAAAAAATATCAAAACCCTAATTCTACCTATTTTAGTTTATTAAGAAAAAATGTTGAAATTGAAACCTAAATTAACTAAATTAATTATTAAAGTTTATTTACAAAAATAATGGTGAAATTAATATTAATAACAATAAACATTTTTTTTGATTTTTTTTTGTATTTTATTTTTATTATGAAAATTATTTGATGGAATTAAAAGAAATAATTAAAACATTAAAAGAATTAAAAGAAAATCAAATAGAAATAAAAAACAATGCAAACCATGGGTGGTATTCAGACCCAAAGGGAGGTTTTTTGGAAGCAATTTGGCCCATTAGACAAAAAGCCTTGTTTGACTTTCTGGCATCACGTGCGTGTTCATTGACTCGTGAGTACCGTGGTCTGCATTCTTTGACCATTGGATTGGGTTTCATGGCCATTTGTGTTCTGGCTGTTGGCCATTTGTGTTCTGGCCGTTGGCCATTTGTGTTCTGGCCTCAACGTTCCTTAATCTTCTCAGGATGTCTGTCTCGCCATGTATTGGTGTCATGCATAAGTTGTTCTTTTTGGTCATTTGGCTTTTGGCTTTTGGCCATTTGGCTTTTGGCCTCAACGTTCCTTAATGAACCTGCATGGGATCCTGTCTAAATCTGCAGTGTTGAATCTCATGAACACATTAAATAAAATCATAAAATGCAAATAAAGCCAATATATGAAGAAATTTAATGTTTAGGCACAATATGGCATGTATGAATGATTATACCCTTTTGATCATGGAGATCAAATCAATCTTACCCTTACTGGAAAATTAGTGACGTGAATGCTTTTATGCCTTTTGGATCATGGAGATCAAGTCAGCCTTACCCTTACTGAAGAAGTAGTGAGGTGTTGGTTTGTAACTGTGATGGCTTGTTTGTAGTGAGAGAGGGATTTGTAATAAGGATTTCAAGGTTTTAGGATTCTTGAAAGAATTTGATATTCTAAAAGTGTTGTGGCAAGGTTTTTTTCTCTCTTTTTTCTCCTCCCTGGTTTGTGTGAAAAGAAGGTGATTATATAATGGAAATTAGGGTAAAGAAAATGGGCTTTGAATGTGCAATTGGGCCTCCAATGTTCACTTGAGTTCGTCACTTTCCAGGCTATATCGCAGGGACTTAAGTGCAATTTTTGAAGTTGAAATGTGAAGACAAAATGTAGCCGATATCGAGAACTAACTCTTGTCCGAAAATCGGCTCAATCGGATAAACGGTGAATTAGTTATGAATTTTTGAAGTTTCAGCTCAAACAAACTTATTTTGGGCTCCAGTGTCGACTCTGACACGTTCTTCAATAAAAAACTGGTATTGATCGGAGCATAATCCGGTCTCGACTTTTGAAGAAAAGTTGTAGATCTATGAGTCAGTGACCTTGTGTAAAAATATGAGCCCAATCCGATAAAAATTGACCGAGTTATGAATTTTCGAAGTTTTGGCCCAGATGAAATAATATTCAGCATTCAGGATTTTCAGTGTGTTACGCACTCTGAGCAAAAAACGAAGGCCTTTTGAATACCGTTTGAACTCAATACCTTCTGTGAAAATGTAGTCACCTCAATTGGTGAAATTTTGGCACCGGATCCAGCTCGATACAATGAAAATCGACCAAGTTATGATTTTCTGAACATGACGCAAATAAACTTCTATCACAAATTTTCTGTGCAAAAATACTTGATAAATCCACATTTTTGAAGACCTTCTGATCGAAATTGGCTTCCAGCCGTGAGAGATGAAAAAGTAGATAATGTCAAGACGGAATTTAGGCCACCAGAACGGGTTCAATACGAGCCACGATCTTCAAGTTATGAATTTTTTAGCGCGTAAAAACTGCACTTTCAACACACTTTTTCACCATATTTCTTCGAGCAAACTCACACATTCGGATACCTTCTTTCAATAATTGACTCTTGAGCTGAACCTGAATTTGAGAATATGTTATCAGAGATATCTTGGTGAAAGAACACCTGAATATGATGCGCCAGGTTGGACTTGTGAATTTTTCTTAAAATGTTTTGAGAAATATGGGAGGGCAAATTTTGGGGTACAACAACATGATACATCATGAAATAGAGGTCTACGTAGATGACATGATAGCCCGATCACAAACAGAAGAAGAGCACCATGATCACTTGCAAAAGTTGTTTGAGAGGTTGAAGAAGTATAAACTAAGGTTGAACCCGAACAAGTGCACATTCGGAGTACGGTCCGGTAAACTCCTAGGCTTTTTCGTCAGCAACAAAAGTATTAAGGTCGATCAGGCCAAGGTTAAAGCAATACAAGAAATGCCTGCTCCTCATACTGAGAAGGAAGTCAGAGGATTCTTGGGACGCCTAAACTATATTGCCAGATTCATTTCTCACCTAACAACTACTTGTGAGCCAATCTTTAAACTATTGAAGAAAGATCAAGTAGTCAGATGGAATGATGAATGCCAGATTGATTTTGACAAGATCAAAGAGTACTTACAAGATCCTCATGTTTGGATGCCACCAGTCTAGGGAAGACCATTGATCATGTATCTGACCGTTTTAGAGAACTCAATGGGGTGTGTATTGGGGCAACATGACGAGTCTGGCCGAAAAGAGCACGCTATTTACTACTTGAGCAAAAAGTTTACCGACTGTGAAACCAGATATTCATTTCTCAAGAAAACTTGCTGCGCTCTGGCGTGGGCTGCTCGCCGGCTAAGACAGTATATGCTGACTCATACTACTTTGTTGATATCTAAGATGGATCTGATAAAGTACATCTTCGAAAAGCCTGCTCTGTCTAGGAGGATAGCTAGATGGCAGATGATCTTAACAGAATATGACATACAGTACACTACCCAGAAGGCTATAAAGGGCAGTGTGATAGCTGATCATCTTGCTCACCAAGCTGTAGAAGATTATCAGTCTATGAAGTTTGAATTTCCAGATGAAGACATCATGACATTAGACAACTGTGAAGAAATCAGACCATATGACGTACCTGAACAAGGACCTCGATGGACTCTGTTCTTTGACGGGGCATCCAATGCACTTGGTAATGGTATTGGTGTTGTAATCGTATATCCAGAAGGGTGTCATACTCCCTTTACTGCCAGACTTTGCTTCAACTGTACAAACAACATTGCGGAGTACGAAGCATGTATCTTTGGTCTCAGAGCTGCCATAGACTTGGGAATCAAATCTTTAGATGTATTCGGAGATTCAGCTTTGGTCATTAGTCAGATCAAAGGGGAATGGGACACTAAGCACCCAAATATTATCCCTTACAAAGAACATGTTTTGACATTGCTACCACATTTTGAGAAGATTACCTTCGAGCATTTCCCGAGAGAAGAAAATTAGCTAGCAGACGCTCTAGCCACAATGTCATTTATGTTTAAACTTAATTAGGATAACGAGGCTCCCCAGATCACCATCGAACGAATGGATGAACCAGCACACTGTCACGAGATTAATATTGAAGAGGTAATGGACCAGCCTTGGTTTCATGAAGTCAAGAGGTATCTCGAGGCTCAAGAATATCCAAAAGGAGATTCAATCAATGATAAAAAGTTCTTAAGGAGACTCTCTGCTAAGTTCTTCATGAGTAATGGCATCCTGTACAAATGCAATGATGACTCCATTCTGCTTCGGTGTGTGGATAAGATTGAGGCAGAAAAGATCATGGTTGAATTACATGAAGATACTTTTGGCACTCACTCCATGATCGTGGGATTTGTACTTATGTATCCAATGATTTGGACTGCAAGTGCACAGTCTTGTCGAGTAGTTTTAAAAGATATCAAACCACAGAGACTGATGAATCGATCTACCGTTTTCTATTGTTACTATGTAAATCTAAAGCTAATGAATATTTGATTTGTGTTGTAGGGAAACTAATCACTAAATTAAGTTGTATTTTAATAATCAATGAACTAAATTACCAGTATGCATTAGTCTTACCTCGGGAACTAGCGACCTGTCGGGCGTCTTTATGTTTTCAAAACAGTTTTCAGTAAAACCTATCTAGTTTAAAAACCCTCGTCTCACACTGTCGTTTTGTTCATCTAGGCTATGCAGTTAAGTCCTAACGTACGCTTCCGCCATCCCGCAGGAGTTAAAAACACTTTTTGGAAACTAAACAAAATCTTAATTAACTTTAAAGTGCTTCCGCTGTATTTTAAGCCAATGCCTAATTACTACTGTCCAGTTAAAAGATCTAAAACTTCCACTTTGTTGACCCTAACCTCTATCTGTTTTTTACTTCTGTAACAAAACAATTTAATGATTTGAAAAATAGTAACTTAGGCCAGAAAAGAAAGTTTCATAGTAAAAATAGTCCCGAATAAGTTACTCGTTCCCTCGGTTGATTGACTTTACATACCGGTATAAGATTTCTAGCCTGAGATAATATTAAACCAAATCGCAGAATAATATAAAGGACAAACACAGATAAACATAATTATATTAAATAATAAGCAATAAGAATTTGTAAACATAAACCTGGTAATAACTCTGAAGATAGAAGCACTCCTGCATAAATTGTAGGCTTTGCTTCGATCGGAGAATATATTTAACCGTACAGAAGAAAATAATGCTGAAAGAATAATGCTCGAAAGAAATAACTCGGAAAAGAAAATAATGTTGAGAAGAAAATAATGCTGAAAAGAAATAATGCTGAAAGAATAATATTTGCTTAATAAAATCTCTAAACTTTCTCGCCCAAAAAGGAAGAAGCCTTTCTACTGTGGTCTCAGGCTCTATTTATAGTGCTTGCTTGATTCCTTGCTTTCAAAAATGTAGGAACGATTCACTTCGTTTCTTCAGAAATAATAGGCCATTTAATTGTCACGTTCGTTGCTCTTTTGACTTAGTGGGTGAGAGAATGTAGGAACTCGTTGGATTGTGCTTTGAACGTGTTTCTGTCCGTTGGATGAGGAGATAGTGGAGTTGTAAGCTGTGACGTTTGTCACACGCAAGTGACTATCGTCACTTGGTCTTCATGGAGCGTGACGTTCGTCACAGCCCCTTGACGGTCGTCAGGGCTTGTTTGCATGTGGGCCACGTGCTCACATGTGTAATGGGCTTTTTGGCTGTTTTCTTCTCCTTAGGCTCTTTTACTACTTTTTGCACCCTTTCTTCTTCATTTCGTCAAAAGTGTTCGGCTCAGTGTATATCTGCAAAAATAGAAAAATACCTGCATAATACTTATAAAATAATTTAATTCAAGCTAAAGTATGAGAAATATTTGGTGTATATCAAGCTAGAAATATCACATATTTGTGTGTCATCAAACTCCCCCATACTTAGACTTTGCTTGTCCTCAAGAAAATGCCAAGTACAATGTTTTTCTAAACATGGTTATGACTTGGATCGACTAATACATAGTTGCATTGTGTTTTTGTCAGAAAATCGGTGGTTTGATTCGTGCTCCATAACTACGTCGGCGACGCTAGACAATCCCATTTTACGTAAACTAGTTACAGGTCCTATCATAGCCTACCCCGGGTGTGATCCGTGGATCTGGAACTGACTGTTTAACGCTGGTTCGCGAAATGTCGCGGAAGCAAGAGTCGCCACCGTCTTTTATTTTCTCCAAATGGAAAGGACAAAAGCACAGAAAAATTCCTTAAAGAGATTGCTCTCGGTTCGGGAGGTAGGTTATAGAAAGGGAAGGTGTTAGCACCCTTTCTATCCATGGTTATCCATGGGCTCTTAGGTACTTGCTCAATGTGTTTTCAAAATTGTTTTGTTTGCTTTTCAACTGTGGGTTTAAAAAGTTTCTTTGAAAAATTTCAGTTCGACTCGTACGTCAGAGTGTTTGAAAAATTTGCTTCGAAAGCTTTTGAAAATGTGTTGGTGAAAAGATGTTTTGATTTGTTTGAAATTAGAGCAAGTATCCTTGAGAACCTACCTACCCTAAGGAATTCGTCTGTGTAAATGTCCTTAAAAGTAGTGCCATCCCACCATTGAGAGGTAGGTAGCACCACCGTTGGAGGTGTTCGGGTCAATTCGATTTTAGGGACATGATGATCACCAGAGCAATGGGAAGACACCTTAGAAGCTACCCTCATGCCAGGTTCCCGGATCATGAGGACTTACTAAGACGTCCTCTACTCGACGACCACCTTTCGAAAGGCAACAGTGAGGCGTACCCTAGGGGTGGTGTGTGCGAATTGTGTGTCGTTTTCATTTGATATTTGTCTTTTGTCATGTCATTGTGATCTACGCTTGATTTTAATTAAGACATTCATTCTTGCATGCTTTTTAACAGTTATAAGCTTGCGGGAAAATAAATCTAAGGTTATTACAAATGGCGCGGGTCCACATCGCCAAAATTAAACCGGACCCGATTTAGCGGAAAATAAATAAAGCGGAAAGATAAAGTGCGAAAAGTTAAAGTTACAAGGCTTTGGGAGAGATACAAAATTATAATAAATGACATAAAATAAATGCGCAAATTAAAATAATTACAGCGGCGGGCGTTGGACCCTTTTGCGAAAAATTAAAGTTAATAAGGAATTTAAAATTAAAATTAAATGAAAATGGTATTTTTGTGTTTTTTAGATTTAATGAGAAAAAGGAGGTAATTGAAATTAAATTAAAAGGCAAACCCTAATTCTAATATTTTTATTTATTATGAAAGAATTAAAATATAATCTACATTAAACCCTAATTTATTTATGTACAGTTTAAATAGGAAAATAAATAAATAATTATTATTGCTAAAAAGAAAATTAGAAGGAAGAAAACTTATTAATTAGCCTAGTTCTATATTTTTGTATTTTGTTATTAAAAAGAATTAAATTTGTAACCTAATTAAACCCTAAATTATTTATGTACAATTTTTAATCATAAAAATAAAATAATAAATAAATAATATTGTAAGAAAAAGGAAAAATTAAAAAGATATAAAAATTATCAATTAACCTAATTCTACATTTTTTGGATTTTATTAAAAAGGAATTAAAGTTAAAAACCTAATTAAACTAAATAATTTACATATTAATTTGTAAGAAAATAACTATTATTAATTATATTTTTCTTGTCTTTTCTGAATTTTATATTTTTGCAAAAAATAATTACTGAATTAAAATAACAAAATAAATAAAATAATAATTAAAAGGATATAAGGAAAATAATGAAATTAGCAAACCAGGGTGGGGTGTAGTCCCAAAATTGGAGGTTCAGGCCTGGAATTTCTGGCCCATTTGATTTTGAATTCGTTTGACTTTTCTAATCATGTGTGATGCATTTGACCAAGTGTAGCGTATTCTTTGATTCTTAGTCATTGATTTGCTTTTGTAGGACGCGTGGCTAATGGGATACTGATGGAGTATGGTGGTCCTCATCAAGCGCGCTGCATAAGAATTATTCATGAAAAATAACATGGAGATTGCATAGACCTGGGGTTCGAACCCAGGTCTTGGACATTAATGCCTTGGTGATTTGCCAACTGAGCCATGAAGCACATGTTATTATATTATAAGAAACAAATAATAAAAAAGAAACAAGTGCGTTAGTGGCTTTCTGGCGCGAGAATTCAAATGCGCCTATCACGTTTTGACACGGAGTCGTCTTCCTCACTTTGCCTGAAACACAAACTCAAAGGCAACGGTTTCTGAGCGTTGTTTTAGAGGGCCTATAAGAAAATAGCGACTAGCCCCTCGACGCTCATAAATTGAGCGCGAGGGTGCCATCTTCTTCGTCTCAACCTGCTTAAGCTAATGGCACTAGTCTGGAAGCGTAATTTTTCCTTGGGCAGAAAACCCCAATTTTGAAACCTGCAAACCCTAATGTCCCAACATGGTAGATTCGCGTATGGTCAATGAAAATGCAATCAAACACAATGGTTAGCTTAGAAACATCATTATGAGCATGAATACATAAATAAAAATGCAAAAATATGCTTGAATCATGCTATACGATTTCAGAAGTTTTGAGGTACAGTTTGACTTATGGATACCAATTCAGGGCGTTTTGGTTGATGTTAGTGATTGAGAATCGTTCAATGATGTCTCAGGATGATGATAGAACAAGAATTGGGGCTTGAATCGAACTAGAGACTAGTTTTCAGTATTGACTTTTTTATGGAAAATTTCAAGTTTGTAATAGCCTTCTATGCGCAGCTTTTTGTGTGTTCATGCATTAGGTCTCTGATCTTGAATATGTATAGAACAATTTAGGTCAAGAAAACTAGACAAAATCCATTGCATTGATGATTTCACATATTTGATTTCTTCATATCTTTTCCAAATCTTTTCCATGTGCATTTTGTGTTCAATCAGATCAAATCACACCAAAACTTTCCCCTTTAGTACTTACACGAAATATTGAGTCCAAACCTACATAAAAAGATTTGTTTTCATTAGGTTTGTATTTTTTGTGCATTTTATTTAATTAAATGAATTATAAATGATAAATAATCCAAATAAATAAATAAAAATGGAGAAAAACTTCCTTTTGGGCCTAATGGTCGTGCCTAGGCTTGGCATGAAGAAACTTGGAAGAAAAATGGGCCCATTTGCATTTTTAGGTCATTTGAACCATTGTTGACTTTTCAAAATTCCCAAAAATTTCCCAACTTCCACAAGGCATAACTTGCTCAAGTTTTAAGCTTTTCACATGTTCTTGGACATTTTGGAAAGGTCTTTGAGTCCTCTAACCAATGCCTTTGGTCCCATGTCATTTTGATTTACCAATCTCAAGTTATGGCCTTTGACTTAAAGTCCCTTTTTGTTGACTTTTGAAAATGACCTATAATGTTGAAATTGATAACTTTTTGTGAGAGCATTTCTTGGACTTGAAGTATGAAGATGAGTTGTAGGAAATGTCTTTCTCTTCAAAATGAGCTTTGGATGGAATTTTTCTGATAATCCATGTGAAAGTTATGCCCTGGTCAATTTCAGTTGACTTTTTCAGCTGTCCAAATATAGCAACTTTTGCATCTTTGATGATTTCTGAGCCAAATTTTGAGAATCATGATCAAGCATTGATCAAATGATGTTTGTGGCTTCAAAATGATATGTTGACCAAAAATTTGAACTTTTGACTGTCAAATGACCATTTTGCCCCTACAGTTGACTGTAGTGCAATCTAGGGTTTTGACTGTGCAATTTTGAGCTGAATGCCTTGAAACTTGACATGAGGATGCTTGACCATCTTTATAAGCATATGAGACTTGATTGGGCCTTTGAAAACTTCATTCTCTTGATCAGAATCCAAACCCTAGTTTTGACTGTATAGGAGACAGTTGAACTGCATAGCCTTTGGAGAATTTTGTGACCTTGGCTTGGCCATTTCTTGATGAATATGGGAGGGCAAATTTTGGGGTACAACACCGGGTATTTGTCTTGTTTTGCCTTTTTCATTCTAGCGCAATCACATTAAGCCCTTTATCTTCACACGCACATAGCAGAACAGTCGGTTAGTGGTTATGATCCTTTTAAACTTTTAGAGGTTTCTGGCATATTAACGTGGCAACCTTTAATTCAAATGTTGGATGCGGGGGATCAGACCGTAATCTGCCCTACCGAGTTCAGTACCAGATGCTCCTGAACCATCCATCAAATGAATTTTCATGTTACTTTATAAGGTTTACATCCTTTGGATTAGGCGATCGGGTGAGGATCATCCAATTTAATCAGTGTTTTTCCTTGCAACATTTTGCTGAAATATTCTATCATCCACTTATATTCATCGACTTCCTGCGTAGTTTGTGTTTCAGACGATGCTGACTGCTAATATAAACTACTCAAGGTTACTATAAAGACTAAACTCAAGGTGTTGGAAACAACGGGTACTTGAACTGATCTATCATACTCTGGGGTTGTAGAGTGTCTAAACGATAGAAATTTCGCTCAATCTCGCCTCAATGATGATTGAAGATTTTTGCAGTCTATATACTTGTCGAGTGAGAAAAAAAATTTTATGGGCTCAAAAAGAGAGGGGAGTCTAAAAGAACAACACAAATTGCTGCAATAGATGACTTGAAAAAAAATTATTGAATTTAAGATAATAGAAGGGAAATTACAAAGAAAAATAAAAATTACTAGAAAAAGGGAAATACTTCCTCCCCCATACTTGAATCATACATTGTCCTCAATGTATTGAAAGAAGCGGGAAAGGGGAAAGATTTCAACATAATCATTCTTCCTCCTGTCTTTGGTATCGGCCACGTGTCCTTGCTATTCGACGTGCTTGCCCGCCATGTCTGGAAGATTCGCTGCCATCTCTTTGGGATATGATAATATGCAAGTCGTCAACACGGAGTGTTAAGGCTCGCATATCCGCCGTTATTCCTATGGTGAATTCCAGCATACTTTGATCGTGCCTGCGAGCGTGGTCATTTTGGTCTCTCTGCATTTGTTGCATGAGAGTCATCATCTCGATTTGGCGTGTCTCAAGGCTTTGGTGGCGTTGA
This sequence comes from Vicia faba, assembly GCA_948472305.1. Lineage (NCBI taxonomy): Eukaryota > Viridiplantae > Streptophyta > Magnoliopsida > Fabales > Fabaceae > Vicia > Vicia faba. The sequence continues at coordinate 1,483,689,575 of OX451739.1, read as the reverse complement.
GTGGACAGCTGGTTTTGTTGCATTATCGCGGAATATATTGCATCTATAGTGGAGGGATTGTTGGCTTGCTGTGGTTGGGGCCCTTGCTGCTCTAATTCTTCTTCGATTTCGTCAGCGGTAGTGTTGTTAGCGTGACCTTGATTTCCTTGCACATTTTCTCTAGGTTCAGGGGCGTTCAGGTTGTAAAGCCAGTTATCCGGATTACCCAAGTAAGTACGATCATGATTTGGCATGATCACACTGCGAACTCTTGCATTCTTAACCATGAGATAGTATCCTCCAGCTTCTCGTACTTTAATCAGGCGGCCAGCTCTACAGTTATCAATGTCCATAAAAACTGCTGGCAGCGGAGGTAAGAGTTGGATCCTTTCCCCCCAGTTCAAGTGAAATGCGATGGCGGCGACGATGCCTCCGATGCAAAAAGGTGTGGTCCCTTCTCTTGCAACGAGGTTTTGAATATGGGCCATCATTAAAGAGACGGGATTAAGACAGATGTTTTGCGAAAAGGTACAATGGAGAGCATATAATTCTTTAGTGTTTACCTTGTTGTTGTTTGCCCTTCCGAATATTGTGTTTGCCATAACACGGTGTAAGAAGCGGATGTTCGGGTTGTGGATGTGAGAGGCGTACCGTGCTTCGGGTGTGACATTTGGTTCGCCGGTTATTCTCTCCCATAGTGCGTATGCACTTCCATTCCAATCCAATTCTGGGGGGTGTGCGGTATTGCACATTATTCCCTCGGGGAAAATGAAATATGTCGCTCAAAATCTCATGGTTGAGTTGGTACTCTCGGTTGAACATCCGAAAATGAGCGGCTCCCGTTAGGTGTGCGTCTGCATCTTCTCGGGTGTGATATGCGTAGGAACTCAAGTTGACTTTTGAATTTCTTAACTTCTTGATGATCAAGATTCATATTATTGAATATCTTGATGGATTTTGATCTTTGGAATGTAATGTTTGACCAAAAAGTCAAAGTTTGACTTTTCAGGGTACAATTGACTTTTTCATCAGTACATCTGTTTTTAGGTCATCTGATCAATTGACTGAGCAATTTTGTGATTTAAGGCTCGAAAATTGTCATGAGAATTCTTGGAGGTCCATACTGACCCATGAAAGTAATTTGGAGTATTAGAAGTCCAATTGTCTTTGTGAAAACTCAAACCCTAATTTGAGGTATCAGTGTTGAGGAAATGGCTTAACCTAGTCAACCCTCGTGCAAGCTTGAGCCATTGAAAATCTTGTGAAGAATATGTTGAGAAAAAAGAGAGGGCAAATTTTGGGGTACAATATCTGCCCCTGTTCAATCTTTTGAAACTTGAATAGTTAGATTGGCGGATCCATCATTCGTGACTTGAAGGTGGAAGATTATTGAACACTTAAGTGCCCAGAAATTTGCACTCGCTTGTGTTTGAGGTGAACTGTTTGCTGATTATCGGGAATGGGCTTAGAGATGCCATTTGGAGAAGTGATGAAGATTTTGTTGGAGATGGGCTTACAGATGCCATCAATAGTGACTGTTGGTAGAAATTGGAAGAAGTATCATAATAAATCTTTTGGTCGATTTATATTGAAACAACAAATGTATTTTGCCTGTTTCTAACTAGAAGAAATAAATCTAACCAAAAGAGGTCTTTGATTCACCTGTTTTTAACTGGAGGAAATAAATCTAACCAGAAGAGGTCTTTGATTCTTCTGTCTTTAACTGGAAGAAATAAATCTAACCAGCATAGGTCTTTGATTCGCCTATTTTTAACTGGAAGAAATAAATTTAACCAGGAGAGGTCTTTGATTTGCCTGTTTCTAACTGGAAGAAATAAATCTAACCATAAGAGGTCTTTGATTTGCCTGTCTTTAAGTGGAAGAAATAAATCTAACCAGAAGAGGTCTTTGATTCGCATATTTTTAACTGGAAAAAATAAATCTAACCAGAAGAGGTCTTTGATTTTCCTGTTTTTAACTGGAAGAAATAAACCTAACCAGAAGAGGTCTTTGATTCGTCTGTCTTTAACTGGAAGAAATAAATCTAACCAAAAGAGGTCTTTGATTCGCCTGTCTTTAACTGGAAGAAATAAATCTAACCAGAAGAGGTCTTAGATTCGCCTGTCTTTAACTGGAAGAAATAAATCTAATCAGAAGAGGTCTTTGATTAGCCTGTCTTTAACTAGAATAAATAAATCTAACCAGAAGAGGTCTTTGATTCTACTGTTTTAACTAGAAGAAATAAATCTAACCAGAAGAGGTCTTTGATTCGCCTGTCTTTAACTAGAAGAAATAAATATAACCAGAAGAGGTCTTTGATTCCCCAGTCTTTAACTGGAAGAAATAAATCTAACCGGAAGAGGTCTTTGATTCGCCTGTCTTTAACTGGAAGAAATAAATCTAACCAGAAGAGGTCTTTGATTCACTTGTCTATAACTGGAAGAAATAAATCTAACCAGAGGGGTCTTTGATTCGAATGTCTTTAAGTGAAAGAAATAAATCTAACCAGAAGAGGTATTTGATTCGATTGACTTTTCCTACAAGGAAGAGAGTTAGTTGTATGCAGAAGTATGCACGGCGTGATGATGTTCTCAAAATAAATTAGATTATGCTATATGCATTTGTCATGTATGTGATATGATGTATGAATGTGATATGCTTATTAAAGTATCTTTGTCTAGGAAAATAAATCCTTGACAAATGCTGGGAGAGTTTTGGGAAGTTAAATCCCAGAATGCTGTTGGAGATGAAGAGTACGTGTATCTTCGAACTCTATTTAGGATGTTTCCACTGGGGATTCCTGCTTTTCTTGTTTGAGGAGAATTCCGCTAGGCAACATTGACTTTGCTTGAGAAAAAATTCTACGGAGAGTGTTGATTTCTGCTTGGGGAATAGAGTTTAGGAGTTTTGGTTGTCCATCACTCTACTGGGGAATTAACTCTCGATTGGGAGAATGAAAGTTAGATGTTATCTGGTCGAGATCCAGGCTTCACAGCAACTTGCTGGGGGGAATAAAGTTAACTGTTATCTGGTCGGATTCCAGGCTTCACAGTAACTCACTGGGGATAGTGGTAAACTCTACTGGGGAAGAGGAGTTTTGTTAGTTATTTGAAGAAGTTAAACTATTATCCGTTCGGGTCCAGGTTTCATAGTAACTTTCGGGGATAGTAACGACTTCGTTGGGGATTGTAATGACTCTACCGGGGATTAAGGGGTTTCGTCGATTGGTTTGTAACAGTCTGAAAGCAAACTCGAGTTGAAGAATTTGTAGTTTATTGGGGAAATAAACCCTGTTTATTTGATGATCTGTTGGGGAGGTGTTCTCTTTTAACAGAACTCCTCAAGGCTTCTTCTTACAACCAACTCAGCTGGGAAGAGGGTTTTCCAGAGATTGAAACTCTGGCTGGGGATTGCATGAATCCGAATTTGTGGGGATGATGTTAATGACATAACTCTGGGGATATCTCAACTACATTAAAGAGATGCTTGTTAATTTTGCAAGCACACATTTGCTAAATAGTTTAATCATGTTCATAAGCATATGTTAATTCAATTTTAGTCATTGGACGTATTTTGCACTCAAAATAGAAAAAACAAAAAGTTTTACACTTCAAAGTATATTTTATATTGATGTTTTTCCCATGAATAGGCATTTTTGTACAAAGAGACGGAGATCCTAGTAAGAGGAAATCGTCGAAATAAATACAAAGGGGAAACAAAAATAAATAGCCATGTGGAAGTGATCTCATTGTGTTCCAACTCTGCTATTGCCCCTATGTCTTCAAATATTGTCCCTTGTTGTTGAAAGAAGTTGATTGGATTGATCTTGGACCATTTGAAGTCGGGCCTTGATAATAAAGTTGGCTATAGAGATTCCACGAGACATAGTCATACGCTTTTATCCTTAACTTTTGCATGGACCACCCTTTCGGGTTTTCAGCCCACCAGGATACCCATTTTTGCCCAAGTCTCCCTTTCGGGTTTTCGACTTGCTGGGTGTACAATCTTTTGCATTATCCCTAACTTTCGCCCGAACCTTTTGGTTCGTCGAGATGCCCATATTTTTGCCTAGGTATGTCAACCTAGTGGGTCATTCTTTATGTGTAGTATTTTTTAACTATGTTCGTGTTCACGGGATATGGGAAATCTTCACCGTCCATAGTAGTCAGCATCATGGCTTCACCAGAGAAAACTCTCTTTACAACAAATGGTCCTTCATAAGTGGGAGTCCATTTTCCCATGGATCGCCTTGTGGAATAATGACGCGCTTTATTACCAAGTCGCCAGTCTAATACACTTGAGGCTTGATCTTTTTGTTGAAAGCCTTGATCATGCATTTTTGGTAGAGTTGTCCATGACAAACAGCTGACAATCGCTTCTCATCAATTAAGTTTAACTGATCCAATCTAGTCTGGATCCATTCGTATTTTCCCATACCTTCTTCTTTCATAATCCTTAGGGAAGGAATCTGAACTTCTACATGCAAGACAGCTTCCATGCCATAGACCAAAGAGAAAGGAGTTTCCCCAATTGACATTCGAGCTGAAGTGCGTAGCCATGGAGAGCAAACGGTAACATCTCATGCTAGTCTTTGTAGGTTACCACCATCTTTTGCATAATTTTCTTGATGTTTTTATTGGCAGCTTCTACCACGCCATTCATATTAGGTCTGTATGGATAAGAATTGTGATGCTTGATTTTGAAATGAGTACATAGTTCCGTAATCATATTGTTGTTGAGATTACTTACATTATCGGTGATAATCCTTTCGAGGATACCGTAACGGCAGATGAGGTTATGTTTAATAAATTGGACTACGACGCTCTTGGTGACTGAGGCAAATGAGGCAGCTTAAACCCATTTGGTGAAATAATTAATAGCCACGAGGATGAAACGGTGTCCATTAGAAGAAGTAGGTTTAATCTCTCTAATCATATCAATTCCCCACATTGAAAACAGCCACAGATTAGTCAAGACGTTTAGAGGAATAGGAGGTACATGGACCCTGTCAGCATAGATTTGACACTTGTGACAAGTCCTTGAGTGATGATAACAATTAGCTTCCATTTTGGACCAATAGTAACCAGCCTTATGGATTTTCTTGACCATAGTGTTTCCACTAGAGTGAGTCCCAAAGAGGCCATCATGCATGTCTTCCATAATTCTCTCTGCCTCCTTCTTGTCTACACATCAGAGTAGAGTAGAATCATGGTTGCGCTTGTACAGGATTCTGTTGCTTAGAAAGAATTTGGCTGAAAATATTTGCAAGAATTTCTTATCATTGATGGAATCTCCTTTAGGATATTATTGTGCCTCAAGATATCTCCTCACCTCATGGTACCATGGTTTCTCTTCGTTAGTGTCAAGCTCATAGCAGTGTGCAGGTTCGTCCAATTTTTCAATTGTAATCATAGGAGCTTCATTGTCCCATTTGACTTTGAACATAGAAGACATTTTTTCCAAAGCGTCGGCTAACTGATTTTACTCTCTAGGAAAGTGTTCAAAGGTGATCTCTTCGAAGCATGGGATCAGAGTTAACACAAGCTCCTTGTAAGGAATAAGGTTAGGATGCTTAGTGTCCCATTCTCCTTTGACTTGACTGATTACTAGAGCAGAATCTCCGAATACATTCAAGAACTTGATCCTTAAGTCAATGGTAGCCTTTAGACCTAAGATGCATGCTTCATACTCAGCCATGTTGTTCGTAAAATCGAAGCACAATCTAGCAGTGAGAGGAGTATGGCAACCCTCAGGAGAAATAATCGCATCACCAATTCCATTTCCCAAAGTGTTGGAAGCCCCATCAAAAACCATAGTCCATCGGGATCCTTGTTCAGGTCCGTTATGTGGTCCAGGTTGTTCATAGTCAGTTACTAGCATGATATTATCATCTGGGAAGTCAAAGTTCATAGATTGATAATCATCAACAGCTTGATGGGCCAACTGATCTGCCAACACACTTCCTTTGATGGCCTTTTATGTGGTATATTGGATGTCATATTCGGTCAGAATCATTTTCCATCTAGCTATTCGTCCGGAGAGGGATGGTTTCTCGAAGATGTACTTGATAGGGTCCATCGTAGAAATCAATAGAGTGGTGTGAGTCAACATATATTGTCTTAACCAGCGAGCAGCCCATGCCAAAGCACAACAAGTTTTCTCGAGCAATGAATATCTGGTTTCACAGTCGGTAAACTTTTTTCTCAAGTAGTATATTTCATTCTCTTTCCGGCCAGACACATCATATTTGCCTAACACGCACCCTATAGAATTCACTAGCACAGTCAAATATATGATCAAGGGTCTTCCTTCAACTAGAGGAATCAGGATATGAGGTTCTTGTAAATATTCCTTGATTTTGTCAAAGGCTGCTTGGCAGTTGTCGTTCCATTTGATTACTTGATCTTTCTTTAGGAGCTTGAAGATTGGCTCACAAGTAGCTATTAAGTGAGATATGAAGCGGGCAATGTAGTTAAGACGACCCAAGAATCCTCTAACCTCCTTTTCTGAATGGGGAACTGGAATTTCTTGAATGTCTTTAACCTTCGCATGATCCACTTCAATACCTTTGCCACTGACGAAAAAACCCAAAAGCATTCCAAATCTTACCCCGAAGGTACACTTGTTAGGATTCAGCCTTATTTTGTACGTTTTCAATCTTTCGAACAACTTGTGTAAGTGATCAAGGTGCTCTTCTTCAGTTTTTGATCTTGAAATCATATAATCCACATAGACCTCTATTTCATGATGGATAATGTCATGAAATAGAGCTACCAGAGCTCGTTGATACGTTTCCCCTGCATTCTTTAATCCGAACGGCATGACCTTATAACAAAAGGTGTCCCATTGTGTAACAAAGGTGGTCTTTTCCCTGTCTTCGGGAGCCATCTTAATTTGGTTGTAGCCAGAAAACCCATCCATGAAGGAGAAGAATTTATGTTGAGTGGTGTTATCAACCAAGACGTCAATATGAGGTAGAGGGAAATCATCTTTTAGGCATTCCCTATTCAGATCCCTATAATCTACACACATACGAACTTTCCATATTTCTTTGGCACAGGAACCACGTTTTCAACCCATTGAAGATAGATGTCACTGCTAGAAAACCTTCATTGAATTTTTTCATTCCTTCAGCTTTTATCTTTTCAGACATATCAGGCCGCATGCGGCGAACCTTTTGCTTAACAGGAGGGCAATTTTCCTTTGTTGGCAGACGATGAACCACAATATCGGTATCCAACCCTGGCATATCTTCATACGACCAAGCAAACACTTCAATGTAGTCATGTAGAATCTGAACCAATCTTCTCTTGATACCGTCTTCTAGGTTGGTGCCGATCTTGACTTCTTTCCTGTCTGTATCAGTACCTAGGTTGATAACTTCGACTGGCTCTTCATGAGGTTTAATAGCTTTCTCCTCTTGCATCAGCAGTCTGGCTAGTTCTCCTGGTATTTCACAATCTTCCTCGCCTTCGTCTTTGGCTTGGTTAATTGGATGTTCAAAGTCATAACTGTAAATAGTAGAGTCATTGGCAATGAGATCCAGATTGGATGGGGATCTGCAACTGTGTGTGTGTGTGTGTGTTTGTGTGCATGTAAGACACATGGCTATTGAATAATGCAATAAGAAAAGGAAATATAGTGAACATAAAATTTGAATGCAAAAGGTCCAATGGTTTATATTAAATGATCATATGATAAATGAACATGAACAAAACCCTTAACAAATGGACCATAGTTCCCCGGGTAAGGCACATGGCTTAAAAGTCATTGTTTTGGAATTAAGATTACAGATAAAAGTTCTTGAATTGATAGAAAATAGTAAACAGTAATTACTCCTTATTGAAAGAGATGGGAGTGAAGTCCTTTGCATGCCAGTGGTTGAGCTTTGCTTCAGTAGGGTAGATCCATTCTTTAAAAGCACACTCATCGTCAGAGTCTTCGACAACATTTACTTCAAAATTTATGACGCGAAGAGGTGGCTTTCCCACGCAAGCGCGCCTGACCTCTCTTTGAGCCTTGACGGTGAAACATAGTCCAAATTTGTCTGCTTTAAACGGAATCTCATGGAGTTTCCCCCAGGTAGTACAGCCTCCATCTTCGACTGCGGCATGGGCATCCTTAAGTGAAACCATTTTTAGCACAACTTTATCAGCTTTTGGTATGTCAGAGGAGATTTGGTGACGTCAACCATAGGAGGAACAACTTCAAAAGCTTGGAACGTAGTTTCTATAAACTCACCATCCATTTCCACATATTTGAAGGAGATGAGGTGGCTCGCCATGAATTCCTCTTCACCATAAACAGTGACAATCTTCCCCTTGACTGGGTATTTTAACTTTTGATGAAGGGTGGATGTTACTTCCCCTGCCCCATGTATCCAAGGGCGCCCAAGTAAATAGGAGTAAGCGGGACGAATGTCCATTATGTAGAAGGTAGAGTTGAAAATCTGTGAGACAACTTTAATTGGGAGATCCACCTCTCCATGAACCATCCTTTTAGACCCATCGAAAGCCCTTACAACAATATCACTCAGTTTGAACACCAGGCCTTCTCAATCTAACTGGTCTAGAGCACCCTTGGGTAGCATATTTAGAGATGAGCCAGTATCAACTAAGACATGAGCCAGGGTGGTTCCCTTGCATTCAACAGAGACATACAAAGCTTTGTTGTGGTTCTTTCCCATAGGAGTCAAATCAGCTTCGGAGAACCCTAATCCATTGTCAGCCATTAAACTTGCTACACAGTTCTCAAACTTGTTAGCTATGGTTTCTTGGGGCATGTGGGCTTTCTTCAAGAACTTGATTAGAGCTTGGGTATGAGCGTCCGAACAGAGTAACAATGATAGCATGGAGATTTTGGAGGGGGTTTTCCCGAGTTGCTCCACTATTTTGAAGTCGCGCTTCTTTATGATTTTTCGGATTTCCTCCATCTCTCGAGTGGAGGGCTCTTCAGCATCAGTATCTTTGATAGGTTCCTCTATCCCATCAGGCTCACCTTCTTTCTCTTCGCCTTTAGTGTTGGAACTAGACTTGTCATTGGTTATGCTGACAGGAGTTATTATAGTAGTGGATGGTGAAATATCAGGGGAAAAGATCCTCCATGTTCTTGTTACTTTACTAGAACCTGCAATATTAGTAACATCATATTTGTCTTTGTTAATACAAGAATCTTGTTTTATCCCTGATAATAAACTTCGGCACCATAGTTCCATGGAACTTCTTTATTGGAGGAGTACGGAATAGACCCAAGAATAGTGATTATTAAAGGAGCAATGATTGGTTCATTTGAAATCCTAATATGATCTTTTGAGGAGATACTAAGAGGTTTATTGGAAACTGTTATGATGGAAAGGTCTTTAGCTTTGTTGGTTAAACTTTTGATGGTAGGAATCTTCTCAAACAGAATCTTGTGGCTATTTATCAGGCGTTGCACACCTTCCTTCAGCCGCTTGCACCCATTTACTTGTTGATCAAAGCAAACACAATCTTTAGAACAGATAGGGAACACCCCGGCTCTCAGCAAATTATCCTTCACAGTAGTTAATGGAGTTGTTAAATCCTCAATGGAGGAAACAAAAGTAGTATCGTCCATCGCGTTGACACTTTTGCCATGGTTCAGCATTGGTGCAGTTATCACATTTGGAGTGGCAGGTGGATTAAACGCAATCGTCTTATTATCTATCAGATCTTGAATCTTGATCTTCAGCGCCCAACATTGATTGGTCTCATGCCCAGGACTATTTGAATGATATGCACATTTGGCATTAGGATTGTACTTTGGTGATGAAATGTTTGGATTTGATGGCGGATCACGCAATGTTACTAAGTTGGCCTTCAACAGATGTTGCAAGGCTTGGGACAGTGACATACTAATCCTTGTGAATTGTCTTCGAGAAACTTCAGATTGTTGATGGTTGGATGATTGTCTTTGAGCAGATGGAGGGTTGGAGATCAAAATAGCATTAATAGATGGACGGTGATCCTTCTTGGTATGGGTCCTGGATCAATAAACAACATTGGCTTCTTTCTTGCAAGTAAGGGTTTCTTTATATTTCTTGAGGTAGAAGCAGGTGCCATGGGGATTTTTCCACCCTTGATTCCACTCTCGACCCTTTCACTAGTCAGAATTAACTCAGAGAAACCAGAACATGAGCTACCAATTAGCAAGTTGAAATATGTGTCAGTTAATGTACCCATGAACATATCAACTAGTTCTCTGTCAGTTAGTGGTGGTTGGACCCTACCGCTAGATCCCTCCATTTTTGCACGTACTCTTTAAACCCTTCATTAGTACCCATAGTCATTCCTTGAAGTTGAACTCTTGTCGGTGCTAAATCAGTGTTGTACTGATATTAATGATTAAAAGCAGTGGCGAGATCTTTCTATGTGTGAATGCGGGAACCCTCCAATTGGTAAAACCATTCTAACTGAGTCCTAGCCAGAGTCTCTTGGAAGAAATGGACCCAGAGCTTCTTGGCAACAGTATGGGGTTGTATCTTGTGGACGTAGGACCTCAGATAAAGTTTTGGGCATGAAGCTCTGTCATACTTCGCAAAGACTGGTATTTTGAACTTATGGGGAATGACGATCCCATGTACTAAGCCTAAATCACTAAAATCCAAACCAGGTATGACTTAAATTTCAACAGCTTTCAGTCTATCTGCTAACTGCTTGTATTTATCCTTGGTTGGTGGATATTGTTCATCAAAGTAGTCTTCATCCTCGGAAGTTTGATCATTTGCACCCCCAGCACGGGTGCTCTTTGCCTCTTCCACCTGGTTCTCGTCATCTTCGGATAACTCTTCAACTATCTGCACCTGGAGGACTAGGCCTTTAAACCTTTTCCCCGTGTTAATGGGGACCTTCTTCTTAGTCTTCTTTTTGGCTACTATTAGTGTCATCAACTCTTGTTGTCCCTTGGCCAAAGTCAGTAAGGTTTCTTAGAATTGGGAATTTTGTGCTTGCAGATCTTTCATAGTCTACTTGATATCCCTCTTACTGAAATAAACAGTAGAAAGATGAGGAAACCTGTTGTGGAAAGCTTGCTTATGTTATGATGCATGAAATGCATATGCAAATGATTTCAAGGACTTTAGAAGATTTAAATTTGTTTAGACAAAGAAAGAACAAATGTTGATTGCATTAATAAGTTCAGATTGATTACAACATGCCTCTTGGGCTTACAATGGAAGAAGAAAAAATAATACAAAATAAACTTCCTAAAACAAAAAGAAATCAAGCTTCCCATGAGCGCATCCTCTTTGGTGCAATATAGGTGTTCAAACTTCTCTCTTCATGAAGTTTCCTCGTAAGCTCCAAAACCTTCTTCTCGTTTGCGTAGAACTGAATTTCGAAGGTGTCTCACTACCCTTTTAGTTGAATCCAAGACCTTTGCAACTCCTAATAGTATTCGGCATGTCAGGATGGAGAATAATGTAAGGAACATCTCCCTCAACAATAGGCTCCACGATGATAGGTAAGATGGTAGGGTAAGGCATCACGAGACTTTGAGCACGAATTTGTATCCACTTGAGATAAGGCTCCAAAGGAATGGAGTTTTTATGCCCCAAAGTCTTGCTATCAATTTTGTTTACCATGCCCCAAGCTCGTATGAAGCTTTGACGATAACCTTGGACATCGCTCTCATAGTCAAATGCAATTCCTTGGACATGTGCGTTATGAGGATCATCCCTCCTAGCATATCCAAAATGTCGCAAAGCCAAGAAAGGCTTATAAGTGATGTCTCCCCTAATGCCAAGGAGAGGGACATTAGGGAATTCCTTACAATGTTCGATGATGATAACATCCTCCAAAGATCGAGAACACCAATGAATATCTGAATGCGTAAGTAACATCAACCTTTTAGACCATCTCATGCCTTGCTCATTCTTCAAAACAAATCGAGGTAAGTGCGAAATAAACCACTTAGCCAACAAAGGAGTGTAACACATAAGAACTCCTCTTCTCTTCATGGTGCGAGTGTGAAGAGAATTCAGGATATCTCCAAGCAAGGTAGGCACCGGGTTACGAGATAGAAAATTTTTGACTGTGTTTACATCTATGAGTTGGTCAGGATTGGGAAACAGCACCATCCCATAGATGAGAAGAGCCGACACTTCTTCAAAGGCTTGTAAATCTAGAGTATCCCAAAAATCTTGAACCTTCTCCAATAAAAACTTGGCTAGAAACCCTTTGACACCACTTCTTGTTTCCCAATTTTCCACAATGTCGGATCTTTGAAAATGTAGAGCTCGAGCAATCTCCTCAGGTTTTGGGTCTCTTTCAATACCTTTGAAGGGTAGTTGATCAAGAATGGGAATTCCCAAGAGTTGAGAGAATTCTTCCATAGTAGGCACAAGTTGGTAATTAGGAAAGGTGAAGCAATGGTGTAAAGGGTCAAAGAACTGAAAGAGCACCTTTATCATGTCTTCATCAAGGCTTGAGGTAACCAGGTTGAGAATTTGGCCATGTCTTTTGGTGAACGGAGAATTCTCAAGAACCCTTGACGCTAAATATTTGAGTTGAGGAGGCACTCTTACGAGGCTAATTTGGATAGTATTCTTGCGAGTGGAAGCCATGTTCTACAAAACAAGACAAGGATAAATCTCTAGGTTCTGGAAATGGTTAGTGCAAAATGCCATGGTATGATGTCATGATGTTATGTACAAGTATATATACACAAAGCAAACAAGTCCTAAGGTTTAGGCTTGCATGAGGTTTCATTGGTAAGTACCCTCTTGAAGTTTAGTTGGTTCAACATGTCCTAGAAAGTAATCAGGTCCTAGGGAATCTCAATTTCATTGATCTTTCTTCATCGGGTATTGTTTCAGCGCAAGCCTCTTTATTAGCAACTGAAATATCCTGAAAGTCCGATCTCAATGAGCGTGTCATCGAGTATCAACCAACTTTGGACTACACCAAAGTCGGCTATCTCACTAAATCCTAATGGAAAAGTTGTTCAATTAAAGGTTCTTAGGTCAAATAGTGCTTCATGACACCACACAGCGGCCCCGTATTGTCCTTGACTGGACTCAAGGGCTACCGGTACCAACAAATGTGTCACACTAACGTAGCTATCGCTTCAACCATGTCGGTATACCCCGCATAGTCTCCACGATCTATTGCTACTTACCTAATGTTGTTCCCAGATCTGGGTAGAAGATCAATCCAATCCTAAACAAGGACCCACAAATGTAAAGCAAACAAATCAAACAATGAAAGCAAATAAATGTGATCTAGTTCTAAGGTAGCCCCACTTTTAATTAATATCCCCAGCAAAGTCTCCAGTTCTATAATACAGTGGGAGAACTGACTTGGAGTGTTTTGAGTTTTTATCGTAATTGTTGCGGATAGCAAGAATCGCCACCGACTTTTCTTTTATCCAATAAAGGAAAGGGTGAAAAGAACAGGAAAGACCTTTTGAGAATTTTCTTGAGTTCGGGGGGTAGGTTATGAAAAGGGAAGGTGTTAACACCCTTTTCATCCATATTTATCTACGAGCTCTTAGTTGCTTGATAGATCACTTTTGAAATTGCTTTGTTGTGGCGGGTTTTAAAGGATTTTTGAAAAGCGCCTTTGTTTTGGAAAACTTTGTAATGATTCTCGTCTCTATTAGAATGTATACAAAGTGTTGGAATTTTGAAAATATTTCATGTTTTGAAAGTGTTTGGTGTGTTTGAAAAGATGTTTATTTTTTAAGATGGATTGTGAGAAAGTAACTAGGAAAGTTCTACCTACTCAAAAGTCTTTTGTTCATTTCTCTCTTCCGTTGATATTGCTATCTTACCATTGATTGGTAAGAAGCTCTACCTTTGGATGTGAAGGGACGGGCACGGGCCATCATATAGTCATAAGATGAAATGTTGTGAGATATCTTAGCATTTTTCTTAAGGGACTAAGATCATTTGTAAGGCAAAATTTGCAGCATCATCGAGGGACTTTGATCTTGTATTTTGTTTGTTTTTGCTAAGATGTCTCACATGCATAACATGACCATTTTTAAGGCAACAAGTTGAGTTAACCCTAGAGGTGCAAGTTTGAAAAGTGTGTTTGATTGCATACATTTTTGTCTTGAGATTAGGGATTTTCTAAGCATCAATTTTATCCTACGCTATTACATCAATAGGGGGATGGGGATACAATTTATGAATGGGTATGTGTTAGAACATAGTTTGATTCTACAACCTTTAATTAGAGTTTTGATGATAACAAACACAAAGTACGAATATGCACTCTAAATTTATGTTATTTTGTATGCAGAAGTTCTGACCAAAGCAGCATCAGAAGTTAAGCTATAGAAGCTTTCACGCTGAGGTAATCAGAATTTACGCTGAAGAATGATGATCAGAACCTGTGCTTAAGTGAAGAAAACTTTGATTCTTAATAGAAGGTTCATAAACAATCAGATCCTCACATCTCTAAGTCATCAATGTTCTGAAGCACTTGCAGCATGCAAGATTGTAAGATTCTGAAGCGTTACTATTCAATCAAGACATCATCACATGCAACGGCTTCATTCAGACAAGATCTTCTCAATATGGAAACTGTTTAAATGTCCATTATCACGCTTTATGTTGGACAGGATTCCTTTTCCTATATAAACAAGCTAAGAGATCAAATCATTCACGATTTTCCAACACGAATGCAATACATCTCTAAACGCTACAAAAATACATACACTTTTCTAAGCTCTAAATTTTGTAAAATATCACAGTTGTGATAACTGTTTTTGTAACTAAAAACAACCATACACAGAATTATTTTATTTTGATTAAGCCAGTTTTTCCTTGAGATTGACCGATTTGTGGTTGTACTCAAGAGGACTTTGACAATTGTCAAAGTAGTGATTGTAATCAGTTTTTTACTAGTGGATTAAGTCCTCATTAGAGAGAGGCAAAATCACCTTGACGGGTGGACTGGAGTAGTTTGAGATCAAACGAACCAGGATAAAAATATTGTGTCCTTGTGCATTTGATTTTAATTTTTCAATTCAACCCCCCTTCCTGTGTTTTTCACTTCTTCAATTGGCATCAGAGCGCCTGGTTCTAAGTTAATACACTTAACTGTATCAGTACAAGATCCATGCTTTAGAAAAACACGATGGTGGGACCAAGCCAAAACATCAGCAATGACTATCATGAAGACAAGGACAGAATCAGTGGCAAACCTCCAGTATTTGATGGAGAAAATTTTGACTACTGGAAAGACACAATTGAGAGCTTCTTTCAAGCCCATGATGTTGATCTATGGGACATGGTAATTGATGGATACACACATCCAGTGGATGGAAGTGGCCAGAAGATAGACAGAAAAATGATGTCTGACCAGCAAAAACGTGATTTCAGAAACCATCATAAAGCCAGAACAATACTCATCAGTGTTATCTCATACTCAGAATATGAGAAAATTTCAAATAGAGAGACAGCCAAAAACATGTTTGACTCTCTAAGAATGACGCGTGAAGGCAACATACAAGTCAAAGAAACCAAGGCCCTTGCGCTCATTCAAAAGTATGAGGCATTCAAGATGGAAGATAATGAATCTATAGAAGCAACATTCTCAAGATTCCAGATCCTTGTTGTTGGGCTGAAGGTTCTTGACAAAGGATATTCTACTACTGATCACGTAAAGAAGATCATCAGAAGTCTACCCATGAAATGGAAGCCAATGGTTACAACACTTAATCTAGCTAAAGATCTCAACAACATATCTCTTGAGGAACTTATCAGCTCCCTCATAAGTCACGAGATAGAGCTAGAAGAAGATGAGCCTCAAAAGCAAGGTAAGCCACTAGCTATAAAATCTAACAAAAAATCTGATTCTAAGGTTCGCAGGCTATGGAAGAAACCTCTGATGGATCCTCATCAGAAGAAGATGAATTGTCTCTCCTCCCCAGAAGGGTGAATCAAATGTGGAAGCAGAGACAAAGAAAATTCGGAAATCATAGAAGATCATAGAATCAAAATGAATCCTCCTCCAGATACAGAAAGTCTGAGTCTTCCTCTAGACATAGAAGATCTGAAGGTTCTTCAGGACACAAAAAGTCAAATAACAAGGACATCATCTGTTATGAGTGCAATGAGCAAGGGCACTACAAAATTGATTGTCCAAGGCTTCAGAAGGAGAAGCCCAAAAAGAAGTTCTTCAAGGAGAAGAAGAAAAGCCTCATAGAAACATGGGATGATTCAGACACTTATGAGGCTGACTCAGAGTCAGATGATGAAAGAGAAAACATAGCTCTCATGGAAAACGTGTCAAAAGACAGTGAAGCTTCTGGTTCAGAATCAGACACTGAAGAGAATTTTGGTAAAACTAACAAACCAGGACCCAAGAAGATATGGGTACCTAAGGATAAAATTATATCTGTAGCAGATATCTTTAGCAGCAAGGCTAAAACACCAGTCATGGTACCTGGACTCTGGATGCTCTCAACACATGACGGGAAGAAAGCATATGTTCCAAAGCCTGGAACTTAAACTTGGAGGCTACGTGGGCTTTGGAGGCAACCAAAGAGGAAAGATCATTGACTCTGGAACAGTAGGTAATGGAAATCTTCCCTCTATAAATAATGTGCTCTTAGTTGATGGATTAATGCATAACCTGTTATCCATAAGTCAATTAAGTGATAACGGTTATGATATAATCTTTAATCAAAATTTATGCAAAGCTGTTAGTCAGAAAGATGGAACTATCCTTTTTAATGGAAAGAGGAAAAACAACATTTATAAGATAAAACTTTTTGAACTAAAGAGCCAGAATTTAAAATGTCTTCTCTCTATTAACAACGAGCAATGGGTATGGCACAGAAGATTGGGGCATGTTAGTATGAGAAGAATATCTCAAATTAACAAACTCAATATGGTCATAGGACTTCCTAATTTGAAGTTCAGCTCAGATGCTCTGTGTGAAGCATGTCAGAAAGGAAAATTTGCAAAACCCTCTTTTAAATCTAAAAATGTTATTTCCACCTCTAAGCCATTAGAACTTCTGCACATAGACTTATTTGGACCAGTACAAACTGCGTATGTTAGTGGAAAGAAGTATGGGTTAGTGATCATAGATGACTATAGCAGATGGACATGGGTAAAGTTCTTAAGACACAAGGACGAGTCACACTCTGTGTTTGTTGCATTCTGTAACCAAGTTCAGAATGAAAAGGATCTTAGAATTGTCAAAGTCAAAAGTGATCATGGTGGAGAATTTGAAAATAAAAATTTTGAATCATTTTTTAATGAAAAAGGCATCTTGCATGACTTCTCTTGTCCTAGAACTCCCCAACAAAATGGAGTTGTAGAACAAAAGAACAGAACACTGCAAGAAATAGCCAGAACCATGATCAATGAGACTAACATTGCTAAGATCTTCTAGGCAGAAGCACAAAAGTGTATCATGTTAGGATACTCTGAACGCTCAAGAGGATACAAAGTATACAATACAGAAACACGGATTGTTGAAGAGTCAATCAGTGTTAGATTTGATGATAAGCTTTACCCTTAAAATTCAAAGCATAATGAATTCTTTGCAGATAAAGAAGTTGAATTCACAGGTACTGAAGACAACTCGTCAGAAGTTCTCAACAGAGACGCTCCAACAACCTCAGAAAGAAATGTTACAAGCAACCCAGCACCTTCCGTTGATCAACTTCAGAAAAGGCTATCCAGAAGTAGCATAGCTCACCCAGAAGATAAGATCCTGGGAAAGAAGGATGATCCAATCAGAACAAGATCAACATTCAGAAACTCTGAAGAATCCCTCATGGAAATGGTCTCTCTAATTGAACCAACAACAATTGATGAAGCGCTTCTGGACAATGACTGGATTCTGGAAATGCAAGAGGAATTAAATAAGTTCACCAGAAATGACGTATGGGATCTGGTTCCCAAACCAAAAGGATTCAACGTCGTTGGAACAAAGTGGGTGTTCAGAAACAAACTGAACGAGCAAGGAGAAGTCATCAGAAACAAAGCACGACTGGTGGCACAAGGTTATAGTCAGCAAAAGGGGATAGACTATACAAAAACCTTTGC
Organism: Vicia faba; assembly: GCA_948472305.1. Lineage (NCBI taxonomy): Eukaryota > Viridiplantae > Streptophyta > Magnoliopsida > Fabales > Fabaceae > Vicia > Vicia faba. The sequence goes on along the minus strand of OX451739.1, from coordinate 1,483,671,568 downwards.
TCCAGTCGCCAGGTTAGAATCTATCAGACTCTTAATCTCATTTGTTGTAAACAATGGCATCACTCTGTATCATATGGATGTCAAAAGTGCATTCCTAAATGGCTATATATATAAAGAGGTATATGTGCACCAACCCCTTGGGTTTGAGAATTCCAAACACCCATAATATGTTTTCAAACTAAAGAAGTCACTTTATGGTCTGAAACAAGATCCCAAAGCTTGGTATGAAAGACTTAGTAACTTCTTGTTAGAAAAGGAATGAACCAGAGGGAAAGTGGACACCACCTTATTCTGTAAGACAGTTAAGAATGACATGTTAGTGTGTCAGATTTAGGTTGATGACATCATCTTTGGATCTACTAAACCCTCTCTGGGAAGAGAGTTTGCTAAGCGCATGCAGGCAGAGTTTGAGATGAGCTTAATGGGGGAACTCAAATTCTTTCTGGGCATTCAATTAAACCAAACTCTAGAAGGAACTTACATTCATCAGAGCAAATATGTCAGAGAACTTCTAAAGAAATTTGATCTCTCAGAATGTAAGCCCTCAAAGACTCCAATGCATCCCACGTGCATTCTGGAAAAGGAAGAGGTAAGCAAAAAGGTAGAACAGAAAGTCTACAGAGGTATGATTGGCTCTCTCCTTTATCTGACGGCTTCAAGGCCTGATATTTTATTCAGTGTTTGTTTATATGCTAGATTCAAATCAGATCCTAGAGAATCTCACTTAACAGCAGTTAAGCGAATTTCCAAGTATCTGAAAGGTACTACTAATCTGGGTTTGTTTTATAGAAAATACAATGAATATAGCTTAGTAGGGTAATGTGACGCTGACTTTGCTAGAGACAGAGTAAAGCGTAAAAGCACTTCTGGAAGCTGCCAGTTTCTGGGAGACAATCTGATCTCATGGAGCAGCAAGAGACAATCTAAAATAGCACTGTCAACAGCAGAAGTTGAATACATAGCAGCTGCTAGATGTAGCACTCAAATGCTCTGGATGAAAAGTCAACTTTAAGACTTCAACATATTTTAGAGTAACATTCCTATCTTCTGTGTTAACACTTCAGCTATATGTCTCAGTAAGAATCCCACTTTGCATTCTAGGGCTAATCGTATAGAAATAAAACATCACTTTATTAGGGACTATATTCAGAAAGGAACTCTTACCTTAAAATTTATTGACACAGACCATCAATGGGCTGATGTATTTACAAAACCCCTTTCTGAAGATAGATTCAATTTCATTCTGAAACATCTCAACATGAAGTTATGCCCAGACTTAAATGTTTTATTTTCATATCTTAAGCCTCAGAACTTTATTGTTTTCCGTGAACATCTGATCAACTTGTCTTCAGAAGTTAGAAGTACAGTTGTCTCATAATATATCTATGAAGATCTGAATGTTTCATTTCAAGGATAGAGGCATGCAGTTTACATCATCAAACATTTGTCATCCTCTCACAAGCTACCTTCTGAGGCTGAACATGCATTCAAATTCTGAAGGGTCCAAGGCTCTGATTGGATGCATTGAGACACCTGTCAGTGGTAACCGTTTAATATCTTTCTAAATCCCCTAATTTCAGGTTTCATTAATGCATATAATCATTACTTATTTTCTTGCTTACTGTTTACATTTTCAAATACCTATATAAACTCAAATCACTATTTCATTCATTCACTTTTACTCTCTTCTATATTCTCTCTTGTTTCAAGTTTCGTTTCCAAAAACCCTTTCCATTTTCTTCAACGAACCCGTGTGAACAATGGCATCATCATCAAGTCTCAAGAATCTCAGTGCTCTTGAATCTTCATCAACTGAACAATATGAAGAACCCATTAGAACGCTTCTCACTCCTGTTGACAACCTGGAAGTTCTCTCTGAACTGATCATTGATTTTGAGAGTTTACAAGAAAATGGGTTTAATCTCTATGAAGACGTAACTGCACAGGGATGGAACATATATCTTGACCGTCTGTTGGGTCCAACATTTCCCATTCTCGTCAAAGAGTTCTGGATTCATGCTACCTCATCAAACCACCAGGTTACTTCATATGTTATGGGAAAGAAAATAGTGATAACAGAAGATCTTATTGGGAAACTCATTGGATATAATAGTGGTGGAGTCAGATGCATTGATATGGCTGATAGGTCTTCTGACCTAAAATTTATTGCCAGGGAAATCTTCACTTTTGGACAGCCATCCAGCAAGATCAGAGACTTGAAGGATCATCACAGAATCTGGGCCAGAATAATTTTGGGATGTATAAATCATAGGAAGCCTACAAGCTCTCCTGATTACATCAATATTGATCAGCAATTCCTGCTTTATTTCATTGCAAAGAAGACCAAGATAAACCTTCCACACTTGCTCTTCAACCATCTCAGAACAAGTGTGAAAGAGACAAGAGAAAACGAAAGGACTAAGAGGGATTGGATTCCCCTAGGAAGACTGATATTAGATATTCTAACAGAAAACAGGCTAATAGAACATCTGATAGAGGCTCAAGAAATAAGCACTCTGGAAGCAACCGCTGGGAAACCTTTAAACGCCAAGAATCTGAAGAAAATGAAGATTATTGAGAATATTAAGAAGGAACCAACTATTGCTTCTCATGAAGCCATTACTTCTAGGAGAATCCCTCTGAAGGATTTTCCACTATTTTCTGAGATAGATGCCACCCTAAAAATCATATTCAGATACCTTGAAGCTTGCAAGGCTGATGGGACTGCTCCAGAAACCAACATTCAAGATCTTCACAAGCCAGCTCCAGAGGTTGTGTTAAAGAAATCCAAAAAGAGAAAGGCAGCAGGAGAAGGATCCTCTCAGAAGACACCTAAAGTTGTGAAAAAGAAAGGTAATCCATCTTCTGTTTCTGTTATAGAATCAATAGTTGTTCCAACATCTGAAACCATTCCCCCTCAACCAACAGAAAATCCTTCACCCCAAACTTTTGAAGATTTTGACATAGAGTTTGATCCATCTGTAACTCTAGGAAACTTTTTGAATGAACCTAACTCCCCCAATCAAAATCCAAACCCAAAACATCAACAACCAGAACTTTCCAAAGTTCTATCTGACATTGAAGTGTTTGATCAAGACTTTTCCTCTCCAATACCAGAAAATCCAAACACTCAACAACAACCAGAAAATCCACAACCACGCTCTCCTCAACCAGAACATCTGAACCTTAACTCACCACAACCAGAAAATAAACACACTCTCTCTCTCTCTCCACCTTTTGAAAACCCATCTTCTGAAATTCCTGAACCAGAAACTCAATACGCTACCGCAAACTAATCTGAAGACTCTCCTTCAGATTTTGATACCACTGTCCCAATCCCTGGAATAACAGAACCTCTTACAGTTCGCTTACCTCTCACTATTCATGATATTCCAGAAATCCCTTCATCATATGAATCCACACTACCAAACACCCCTAACACACCAATTCTAATTTCTGACTCTTCCACTCCATCACCAATCAACCATCCATCTGACAACCTCAGACTTGTCATTGGTCCACTAGTGCTGGACCAACTAGCTTCCACCTCACACAAAATTGCCATTCCCAAACCTAAACCAACCGCAACCAAATCAGATGTTGGTAAGAGTCTGTTGATTTTTGAAACAGAATTACAGGAATGGATCAATTCTTTGAAGTAAGCAAGCCAAGAGATTTCTAATCCTGCTACTTCTGATTCTCTGTGGGAAAGATTCATAAAATGGCTCAACTCTGAAACTCAGAAGCTGAAAGAATTGGGTTATGAAAGGGCTCAGCAGAACTTCAGTGATCAGCTGAAAGCCTTCCAAGATCAAGTTCTGATCCAATGGTGCAAGAAAGAAATTCTCCGGCTGATAATGCTCCCTGGAAAGAGCATCATCCTTCAGAAGTCACTAAACCAGATTATGATAGTCTCTCTCTGACTACTGCTCCAGAAGACATGATTGCAGCAGAAGAAGTGGTTCAATCAGAAGAGGCTGCAGAATGTTTTGAACAACATGCAACCCTTGAAGATACACCAGCTTCGTCTCTAGTCATGCAAACTATGGAAGAGTTGAAGAAAGAGAATGCCTTAATCCATGCCAGTTTGGATAAGAAAGAGGATACAAACAAAGAGATCAAGGGTATTCTGGATAAACAAGAAGATACTACAAAAGAAATCAAAGACATTCTGGGAAAGCAAGAAGAGTCAAGCACACAGATCAAGAGCTTGTTTGAAGCGTTGTTCACACGTCTTCCCCCTCCTTCTTAGATTTTCTTTAAAACTGTTTATCTGTAATTTTTTATCTTTACCTCCTTGTTTCTGAAACCTTTCATTGCATTCTATTTTCAATATAATTCATCTTTTTTTTTACTCTGATTATATTGCTTTTTGATACCTGACAAAAAGGCGGAGAAAGTTAGATATTTTCAATAACAGTATACCGGGACAAAGTCTCAAACATTCTGAATTTTTTTAATCTCTACTTTCTGAAAAGCTTGAACAGGAACACATTCTGATGAAAACAGAAGGAGATGCATCAAAAGCTCTGACGAGAAGGAACTTCAGGGAAGTAATCAACTCAGGGGGAGTATCTCTTAAGCCTTTTGTTCTCTATTTTTCATTTAAAATTATAGTTTTTTTCATCATCAAAAAGGGGGAGATTGTAAGAACATAGTTTGATTCTACAACCCTTAATTAGAGTTTTGATTATAACAAACACAAAGAACAAATATGCACTCTAAATTTATGTTTTTTTGTATGCAGAATTTCTGACCAAAGTAGCATCAAAAGTTAAGCTATAGAAGCTTTCACGCTGAGGTAATCAGAATTTGCGCTGAAGAATGATGATCAGAACCTGCACTGAAGTGAAGAAAACTATGATTCTTAACAGAAGGTTCATAAAAAATCAGATCCTCACATCTCTAAGTCATCAATATTCTGAAGCACTTGCAGCATGCAAGATTGTAAGATTCTGAAGCGTTACTATTCAATCAAGACAGCATCACATGCAACGGCTTCATTCAGACAAGATCTTCTCAATATGGAAACTGTTTAAATGTCCATTATCACGCTTTATGTTGGACAGGATTCCTTTTCCTATATAAACAAGCTAAGAGATCAAATCGTTCACGATTTTCCAACACGACTGCAATACATCTCTAAACGCTGCAAAACTACATACACTTTTCTAAGCTCTAAATTGTGTAAAATATCACAACTGTGATAACTGTTTTTGTAACGAAAAACAACCATACACAGAATTATTTTATTTTGATTAAGCCAGTTTTTCCTTGAGATTACTGGATTGTGGTTGTACTCAAGAGGACTTTGACAGTTGTCAAAGTAGTGATTGTAATCAGTTTTTGATTAGTGGATTAAGTCCTCGTTGGAGAGAGGCAAAATCACCTTGACGGGTGGACTGGATTAGTTTGAGGTCAAACGAACCAGGATAAAAATATTGTGTCCTTGCGCATTTGATTTTAAGTTTTCAATTAAACCCCCCCCCCCCTTCTTGTGTTTTTCACTTCTTCAGTATGGAATAGGAGCTTAAATATTACAACCATATTGAATAGCAATGAAGAAAATATGTAAGATATGTAAAAATAGGGTCAAAGAGAGGAAAATTGTATTTTTGAACATTATGTGTCGACACATGCTCCTTTTCATCAACACATGCTCCTTTTTCATCGACACATAAGCTTTTCTTGCACCTGCAAGTCTAAATCAACTCAGTATGAGTGGATGCATAAGGGTATGTGTCGACTCATTCCCTACATGTGTCGATACATTCGTGCTTTGTGTCGACTAATACACCCTTTATTCCTTCTATTTTGTGCCTGTATAGCAGTATGTGTCGATGCATAAAGGTTTTGTGTCAACTCATAACATGTTTTTCCACTAAGATGTGTTGACTCATATAGGTATGTGTCGACTCATACTGTAATTTTTTCACTCCAACATTGTTTTATGGTCTGTACAAGTCAGTTCTTAACATATAATTGACAAGGATGGAAGACAAGAAAAAGGTTAGCTTCAAGGGCAATGGTTACTACATTTTAACTTCAAATATGAATCATTAATGATGATTGAAATGAATGGTTAAAGTCAAGAAGACTTACCTTAAAGCTGGAATTTATGCTTTAAGCTTGAGTTGCTGCCTTGACTGTTCTTGAACTTGGAAAAAACAGAGGTGTTATAGAATCTTGTTCTTGAGTTTGAACAAACTTCTATATGATATATGTGGAGTGTTTGGATAGTTTGTTTGGGCAGAGCTTTGCAAGGTATGAGAGATTCAAACGTTTGGACTTCAAAACTCAAGAGTGGAAGCTTTGTGGACTGTTATGACTTTTGTGAATATGAGATTTTGAGGGTTTATCAATAAAACTTTTGGCTTTTCTCTCTATTTTTTTGACCTCTTTCTCTTGTAAATGCTTCTCCTATTTATAGGCAAGAGGTTTGTGAACAAGCTAATTTGGTTTACAAACTATGGAGTTATGGCTAGGTTGGATTGCAAATATCAAGGTATGTCATGGTCCCAAGATGAAGTACCAAAGTTACTGGTTTAGAGGGGTTACTTTTCATGATTTATGGTGGAGCAAAATCAGAAGAAAACAAAGTATGGGCTCAGGACAAATTTGTACCAAAAAGTTTGCTTTTCAAGAATAGTAATGGTAACTTTATGCCACAAATGGAAGATCTTTTAGACAAAGGCTTAAACACTTGGTTAATAGCTCAAGAGTAGGTGTAAGCATTACATTATGATGATATTTGCAAGCAAGGAGTCCTGCAACACAAGATTATGCAGCATAGCATAAGGGTTTTGTTATGTGTTCTTCAATAAAATGACTTGCAATTCAAGAACGGATGCCCAACTCTATGCCCTTGAATATTCTAGCTCAAGTATGATAAATTCATGCTCTTGGATGTTTTGGAAAGCTTGAAACACCCTTTATAACTTTCATATTAGCCATTTTGACGAAATCATCTTGTAACTATGTGAAAAATGCCAAGAAGTTGGGATAAAATCCTGACCAAAGTCTGTTGAAAATTTCTCTAAGTGTTAGGTGAAAATGTCATGACTTCATGAATGTATAACTCAAAATCCAAGCACTTCTAGGATTTGATCAGCAAAGCAAAGTTTTAGATCTCATCATGATCTACAACTTTCATATTGAAAGTTTTTTTGAATCATCTTGCATTTTGGTGAAAATTGTCATGAAGTTATGAAATAAACATGTGTAAAAACACTTAGAAAAATTTCTAAGTCTTGAAAAGTTTGACTTTTCAAATTGACTTTTGACTTTCTTGACTTCTTGATGATCAAGATTGATATTCTTGAATATCTTGATGAATTTTGATCTTTGGAATGTAATGTTTGACCAAAAAGTCAAAGTTTGACTTTTCAGGGTACATTTGACTTTTTCATTAGTAAAACTACTTTTAGGTCATCTGATCAATTGACTGAGCAATTTTGTGATTCAAGGCTTGAAACTTGTCATGAGCGTTCTTAGAGGTCCATATTGATCCATGAAAGTCATTTGGAGTATTAGAAGTCCAATTGTCTTTGTGCAAACTCAAACCCTAATTTGAGGTATCAGTGTTCAGGAAATGGCTTAACCTAGCCAACCCTCGTGCAAGCTTAAGCCACTGAAAATCTTGTGAAGAATGTGTTGAGAAAAATGGAGGGAAAATTTTGGGGTACAATAACATTCTTTTGGAGTTTCATACGGGTTGGAGCGAGTTCAGCATTATATTGATACTACTTGTAAAAAGAAGCAACCAAATCTTCCCAATTACGGATGTTGGTTCCTTCCACTTGATAGAACCACTCTAACTGTGTCCCTGACAAACGCTCCTGAAATAAGTGAACACATAATTTCCTATCAGTTGTATGGGGTTGAATCTTCCTTACGTAAGACCTCAAATGAAGTTTGAGACATGAAACACCGTCATATTTTACAAAGGTGGGAACCTTGAACTTATGTGGGATAACCACTCCTGAGACCATCCCTAGCTCTTCAAAGTCCAAACCAGGTACCCTTTGAATCTCCATAGCATTGAGGCAGTCCTCCATCTATTTATACTTGTCATCAGCAGGAGGATATTGTTCCTCAGAATAGTCTGGTTTCTCTTCATCAGTCCCCGGGCTATTATCTTCTTCTTTCACCTTCTTGTTATCATCATATTGATTATCCCCTTCATTTGATGGGGTTGCGAATTCTAGAGCTTGCTTGGATGGTCCTCTGAATCTTCTCCCCATGTCCAGGATGCCAATATATTTGTTTGCCTTCTTCTTCTTCTTCTCTTTAGTGATGAGGGCTTTGAGGTCTTCTTGTCCTTTAGCCAGAACTAGGAACATCTATTGGAATTGGGCATTTTGTGCTTGAAGATCCTTAACATTCTGTTCGAGATCCATTTCTTTTTGCTGAAATAAACAACGAAAAGATAAGAAACATGTCTTGAAATACCAGCTTATGTAATGATATGCATGACATGTTTATGCGATGTTTTCAAGGACCTCGTAGGATTTAAAATCTTTTAATCAAAACAGAAACAAAGACCTTTTATTAGTAAGTTCAAATGAAACAAAAGTTTACAAGGAAATAAAATTAAAAACTTCTAAAACTTCTAGGTTTCCCATGGACGCTTACTTTTTGTGCTGACATAGGCATTAAGGTTTTGCTCCTCGTGAAGCTTCTTCGTCGGTTCTAACACTTTCTTTTCACTGGCATAGAATTGGGTATCAAAGGTGTCTCGTTCTTCCTTGAGTTGGATCCAAAACTTTTGCAGTTCTTCAAAGTTTGTTGGCATATCAGGATGAAGAATGATGCAAGACTCGTTCCCTTGAATAATAGGCTCTAAGATCACCAGTAAGATGGCGGGATACGGCATCGTAAGACTTTGAGCACGATATCGCACCATTTGAGATATGGTTCCAATGGGATGGAATTCTTATGCACTAAAATCTTACCATCAGTCTTCTTAACCATGCCCTAAGCGCGTATGAACCTATGACGATAACCTTGCAGATCACTATCGTAGTCGAACATAATACCCAGGATGAGCATATAATGAGGACCTTCTCTTCGTGCATAACCAAACTGACGTAAGGCTAAATAAGGGTTGTAAGTGATGCCTCCTCTAATTCCAAGGAGTGGAACATTAGGAAATTCTCTGCAGCGATCAATAATAGAGACGTCTTCCTGAGAGCGGGAACACCAATAGATATTAGAGTGAGTTAGAGACGTCAATCTTTGAGACCATCTTAAGCCTATCTCATTCTTCATTACTGACTGAGGAAGGTGCGCAGTAAACCACCTATAGAGAAAAGGTATACAACATATAAGAGTTCCTCGTTTCTTCATAGTACGGGTATGGAGAGAATGCAGGATATCCCCGAGAAGTGTAGGCACTGGATTGTGAGTAAGGAAAACCTTGATGGCGCTCACATCTATAAGTTGGTCTGGATTAGGGAACAATACCAACCTGAATATTAGGAAGGCAAAGATATCCTCAAAAGCATGGAAACTCATGGCGTCTAGGAATATCTGAGCTTTCTCTATCAGAAACTTTGCAAGGACACCTTTAACCCCACTTCTCCTTTCCCACTTAGATTCAATGTTAGATGACTTCAAGTGCAAGGTTGTGGTAACATCTTCAGATTTTAGATCTTGTTCTAAACCTGTAAAGGGTACCTGTTCCAATATAGGCACTCCAAGTAGTTTAGAGAATTCTTATAACGTGGGCACCAACTGATAATCGGGGAACGTGAAGCAATGGTGTTTAGGATCAAAGAACTGGAACAGGATGTTCATCATACCCTCGTCAAAACCGGCAGTAACCAAACTGAGCAAATGACCATGTCTTTTGTTGAATTGGGAACTTTTAGGAACCTTTAAGACAAATTCCCTAAGCTTGGAAGGTATTCCTACGAAGTTGATCCGGATGGCATTTCCGTGATCGGAAGCCATAACCTACAAAACAGAGAAGAGATAAATCCCTAGGTCTTTGAAATAGTTAGTGCAAATGATATGTTATGATGTTTATGATGTCATGTTCATTGCGTAAAACAAAATAGCAAACACAAACAAGTCACACAAAGACCTTACATTTAAAGGCTTGCGTGAGGTCTATAGGTAAGTACCCTTTTGAAATTTCAATTGGCTCAAACTATCCTAGCAATAGTAACCGGGTTTTAGGGATCTCATATCATTGATCTTTCTCTCAGGCATTATTTCATCTCAAGCATCTAAATTATGGCCGAAATATCCCGAAAGTCCAATCTCAACGAGTGTAGCATCGAGTATCAACCAACTTCAGTTTTCACCAAAGTCGGCCATCTCACTACTTTCTAATGGCTAGGATGAGTCAATTTAAGGTTCTAAAGGTCAGTTAGCGCTTAATGACATTATGTGGAAGTCTAATGTTATCCTTGACTGACTCAAGGAACATTAGTAAAAGCCAGAGTGTCACGCTAACGTAGCTATCATATCATCCATATCGGTCTACACTCTACAGCCTCCATGATTCATTGCTACTTACCTAATGGGGTTCCCTGATCCGAGTGTAGGATCTTTGCAAGAAAATACCCAAAAAAAAACCTTAAATATAAAGCAATGAAGGCAAATAGTTTAAAGCAAATAAATGTGACCTAAGCTCTTAAGGTAACCCCTCTTTTAAGATCTTCTCCCCAACAGAGTCGCCAGTTCTATAATACGGTGGGAGAATTGACTATTTACTGGTTTTATACAAAAATGTGCAGATAGTTGAGGCGCCACCTAATTTTCTTTTATCCAACAAAGGAAAGGTTGAAAATAACAGGAAAGACCTTTGAGAATTTTCTGAGTTCGGGGGGTAGATTATGAAAAGGGAAGGTGTTAGCAACCTTTTCATTCGTAGTTATTTATGGGCTCTTAATCGCTTGCTCACTTTATTTGCTTTGTGTGTGTATTTTTGAAAAGTTTTGAAAGCTTTTAGGGTTATGCTTAAGGCTGGCTGCACGTATCCCTGTGGTCTGGCTCACTTGTGTTTATATGTGGTAGGAATTAGGTTAGCAAAACTTGTACAAAATCCCTATGGTTTATGACAAAATATGATATTTGAAAATTTTATCCAAAGTTGCCATTTTTGCTTCAAACATCTTCCATTCTATTTTTTCACGTTTTTTACAACTATTCATGAGCTTCTTGGGCCCTTGACTGATGCAATTGAAGCCTATCTGCATCTTAATCCATTTATTTAATATCTTAACTTAATTCTTTTGCAAAAATTAAATAAAAAATGGAATAAATAGAATATAATTAATGATCATGCACCAATGGTTTTTAAAGTCTTCTAACATGTTATAATCATATTTTGGTTTCAAAAAATAGTCTCACAAGCTTAGAAATTCGAAATTGCTCAATATGGACTTTGTGCATTTCACCAAAATTTCCCAACTTTCACTGGTCATAAAATTCTCAATTTTCATATTTTGAAGATGATCTTTGACTTTTTTTAAATCTCAAGGTGCCCCTACAATCTCTCTTTTGATCATTTTTGCATTTGGAGAATTTATCATAATGTAACTTGCCTTGACAAAAAATGCCTTTTTGTTGACTTTTAAAATGACCTGTAATGTATTGACTCATATCTTTCTTATGATGCATTTTTTGGACTTGAGATAAAAAACAAAATTGTAGAGGATTGGATTATCTTAAAAATGAGATTTTGTTGGGGCAAAATGGATGAAGCATGTGAATGTTATGCCTGGTCAAAGTTCAGTTGACTTTTCCTATGAAACCCTAATTTAACAACTTTTGATTCTTGATTATTTGAGAGCATTCCTTGAGGAATCATGATCAACCCTTGATAAAATGATGAATATTACTTCAAAATGTTGATGTTGACCAAAAATATTGAAGTTTGACTGTATATTGACCATGGTTGACTTTTGACCTAATATTGTTAATTTTCAGTCATCTGAGAAATTGGCTGAGCAAACTTGTGGTGCAAGGCATGAAACTTGGCATGAGAAATCTTGAGGACATATTAGGATACATTTAAATCACTTGAGGCCTTTGAAACCCAAACTTCTTTTTTAAAAGTGAAACCCTAGTTGGAAGTCCATTGCTTAGGAGGAGAATTTGTCTGATCAATTCTTGGTCAACCTTGAGCATTTAAGGATCTCTAGGAGTATGTTTTGAATAAAATAAGATGGAAAATTTTAGGGCAAAACACATATTACTTGGATGGTTTCCAAAATGGATCCAATTAAGTACATTTTTGAAAAACCTGCCCTAACTGGAAGAATTTCCCATTGGCAGATGTTGTTGTCTGAATATGATATTAAATATCATACTCAGAAGGCTATAAAAAGCAGTGTGTTGGCAGATTATCTTGCTCACCAACCGGTTGATGATTATCAGTCTGTTAAATATGATTTCCTTGATGAGGATGTAATTTTTTTGAAAATAAAATATTGTGATGAACCTTTACCTGAGGAAGGTCCTGATCCTGAATCCCGGTAGGGTATGGTGTTTGATGGAGCTATGAATGCTTCTAGGAAAGGAATTGGTGTCGTGATTATCACTGCTCATGGGTCACATATCTATTTTACTCAAGATTGTAATTTTATTGTACCAATAATATGGTATAGTATGAAGCTTGTATCATGGGTCTCGAAGAGGCTATAGATCTCAGAATCAAAATTCTTGATGTCTATGGTGATTCAGCTTTGGTAATAAATATGATTAAATGAGAATAGGATACTTGTCACGTTGGTTTGATTCCCTATAAAGACTATGCTAGAAGATTATTACCCTTCTTTAATAAAGTTGAATTTCATCATATTCCTAGAGACGTGAATCAGATGGTAGATGCTTTAGCCACTTTGGCTTCCATGTACCAAGTAAATACTTGGAAAGATGTGCCTCGTATCACAGTGCGACATTTGGATAGACCAGCTCATGTGTTTGCAATAGAGATAACGTCAAACGAAAAACCTTGGTATTATGATATCAAGAATTTTCTCCAGACTCAGGAATACCCGGCTGGTGCATTAAACAAAGATAGAAAGACATTGAGAAGGTTGGCAGGCACCTTTTTCCTCAACGAAGATGTGTTATACAAAAGAAATTATGACATGGTATTTCTTAGATGCGTAGATAGACACGTTGATGCATGAAATCCATGAAGGTTCCTTTGGCACTCATGCCAATGGACATTCGATGGCAAAGAAGATGCTTGGGGCAGGTTAGTATTGGCTGACAATGGAATCTGAATGTTACAAATTTGCAAAGAAGTTCCATAAGTGCCAGATTTATGCTGACAAAATTCATGTGCCTCCGACGCTTCTCAATGTTATTTCTTCCCTGTGGCCTTTTTCCATGTGGGCCATTGACATGATTGGAATGGCTGAACCCAAGGCGTCAAATAGACATCGTTTTATCTTGGTAGCAATTGACAACTTTACCAAATGGGTGGAAGCAGCTTCATATGTTAATGTCACTAAGAAGGTGGTAGTACGCTTTATCAAGAACAACCTTATGTGTCGATATAGTGTGCCAAGAAGGATTATCACCGACAATGGCTCGAATCTGAATAACAAGAGAATGACAGAACTTTGTGAATAATTCAATATTGTCCATCACAATTCATCTCCTTACAGGCCAAAGATGAATGGGGCTATTGAAGTTGCTAATAAAAACATTAAGAAGATCATCCAGAAGATGGTTGTTACCTATAAAGATTGGCATGAGATGCTCCCTTTTCCTTTGCATGGATATCGTACATCCGTCCGAACTTCAACAGGGGAAACCTTGTTCTCTCTTGTGTATGGTATGAAAGAAGTGCTCCCCATTGAGGTTGAGATTCCCTCTTTACGTGTGATAATGGAAACCAAGCTGTCAGAGGCTGAATGGATCCAGAACATGTTTGACCAATTGAATTTGATTGAAGAGAAGAGAATGGCAGCCTTGTCTCATGGTCATTTATACCAGAAAAGAATGAAGAAAGCTTTTGATAAGAAGGTCAAGCCTCGTGAATTCAAAGAAGGCGATCTCGTGCTCAAAAAGATCATGTCTTTTAATGATGATTTTAGGGGAAAGTGGACTCCTAATTTTGAAGGCTTGTATGTTGTCAAGAAAGCCTTCTCTGGAGGTGCTTTGATTCTTGAAACCATGAATGGCGGGGAGTTCCCACGTCCTATGAATGTTGATGCAGTCAAGAAATACTTCACCTAAAGAAATAAAAGAACAACTCAATAAGTCGAAAACCCGAAAGGGCAGCTTAGGCAAAAAAGAGCATCTCGGTAGGCTGAAAACTCGAAAGGGCGGTCTAGGCAAAAGTAAGAGACACAAACAGAATAATTTATTCCTGCTAGGTTGAAAACCCACAAGGGTAACCTAGGCAAAAGTTATGGATTTTCTTGGCAAGTAACTACGTCAGATAAGACTTGATCATTAAAGCAACAATCTTCTTGGATCCTCACCGCACTTCAACAGAAGTCGTTGTTCAGGAATTCAAAGTTGTTAGGGAGAATATAGGTCATTGTATTTCAATGTATCTTTTCCAATATATTACCATTTTCCGAACTTTGTAATCATCTACGGGGTCTTTCCATTCGCAGACTACCATTCTATTAATAAAGTTTGAGCTTTTATCCAATTCTTTGTAATTCTAATTTTATTCTGCTTGCAAAGATTCCATTTGTTATTGATAGTAATTTTCAAAACAAATAGATTAAACAACAAAATTGTTTTTGAAAAGAATTTACAAATTACTTTTTACTATAGATTTTGTGACTCAAGAACAAAAATAGTGATTCCAAGGACGAACAAACTCTGAAATTTTGGAAGTGTATATTCCCCAGGAAAGTTCCTTCAGGTCACTTTTGCTTATGTGCATGGTCTCTTTGTGTTTCTCAAATAGTTGGAGATGATACCAATTGATGTATGGTGCGGTGTTGAATTTGTGATCCCATTTTTCTCAGTCAAATCTTGGTTCAATTGTTTTTCTCCAGGTTATTTATTTTAATTTCGGGTTTTGCATGATCTGAAGCCTCTATCACAGATCCCCCAGTAAGGTCTTTGCTCATATGACAGACGTCCCTTCTCCCTTTGTGTGTTGAAATAGAATCATTTACAAAGCATTGCTCTTCGCAGTAATGGCATTAATGTTGTTTGTTTCCTAGACAACTAGACAAGCGCAGTATCTTTTCTAAGAAGTGTTGAGACAGTTGTCAACTTTTTGGGTTTTCTCCCGCCAAGTTTCGGGTTTGATTTAAAATCCCCATAATTTTGATTTCTTATTGTATCGTTTGACTTCTTAGATCCCCAAGTGAAGTTAAAGTAATGTTTCTCTCTGAAAGTTGTCATCTCTATGTGTTTTCATAATTTCTCCCCATGGAAGTTTGTGTAATCATTACTCTTAGTATTGAAGAATGTATTTTTAGGTTCCCCTTGACAATGTGGTGTTGTCCTCCCCAATGAAGTCAGCACGAGATCTTAGTTGATATCTCGATGATTTAGTTTTCATCTACCCTAATGAAGTCAGTATTATTATCTCCAGTAGAAATCTAGACGTTGAAACTTTATTTTCCCCATTGAAGTCTGTGTGATGTTCCCCGGTGAAGCCTGAAGGATAGTGTTATATCCTTGTATCTGTATTGATTTACTATTTTGACTTGATTATCTTTAGGACCGTGTTTCTTCCCAGAGGATTTAAGTTGTGAAATAGGAATTTGTTTCCTCAATTGGTGCTTACTTTCTTATGAAATTTTCATCCTGGATGTGATTTAGCCGAGTATTGACTTTACCCAAGCTGGTTTTGTCTAGTTATTTCCAGTGTTGTATGTCTGTTTTGTTAGCATATGCATGATAGAATTCATACATTCATACATACATCATGCATAGCTGAATTTAACATCCATTTCTCATCTGCATTCATTAATATTTTGTTGGCCTATTACCCTATTTTGTAGAGTTATGTTACCCTTACTCCAATAGAGTGTCAACCTTAAGCAGAATGTGTATGTTCTTTCAATTTCCCCACTAAGTTATACCTCGTGGAAGAATCTTGCTTTAGCCTTCTTATTCAGCTTATTATCTGAATGGAATATGATCCCTTTTTGTGTTTATTTCTCATCAAATGCTATCTTGGTTGACTGTTTCACTCCAGTTTATTTCAGGTTTGGATTTGTGGTCCCCGACAACATCTTTATTATGTTTTCTGCAGGACTTGAGCCCTGGTTTGAGAATGTGCATTTATTTTGCATGAGAAGACTATTATCTCCTCAACAGGACTGTGTTGGCATATCCCCAGAGAAGCCAAGATTCATTTCCCAGCAGCACTATTGCATTTCCTTCTCATAACAGCAGATGGCAGGTCTCTTTATTTGAACAACTTGTGCTTCCCCAGTAAGTCTGTTAGTTTCCAGAGAAGATTCGTGTTTTTTACTCTAATGAATGGTAGTCTCGTCATTATGGGAGATAGTTCATTATTGAGATTTGTTACTCCGATGAATGGTAGTCTCGTCATTATAGGAGATAGTTTTTGTTGAGATTTGTTACTCGACGAATGGTAGTCTCATCATTATGGGAGATAGTTAGTTGTTGAGATTTGTTACTCCAATGAATGGTAGTCTCCTCATTATGGGAGATAGTTCATTGTTGAGATTTGTTATTCCGATGAATGGTAGTCTCTTCATTGTGGGAGATAGTTTGTTGTTGAGATTTGTTACTCCGATGAATGGTAGTCTTGTCACTATGGAAGATAGTTCGTTGTTGAGATTTGTTACTCCAATGAATGGTAGTATCATCATTACGGGAGATAGTTCGTTGTTGATATTTATTACTCCGATGAATGGTAGTCTCGTCATTATGGGAGATAGTTCGTTGTTGATATTTGTTACTCCGATGAATGGTAGTCTCATCATTATGGGAGATAGTTTTTTGTTGAGATTTATTACTCCAAAGAATGGTACTCTCGTCATTATAGAAGATAGTTCGTTGTTGAGATTTGTTACTCCGATGAATGGTAGTATTGTCATTATGGGAGATAGTTCGTTGTTGAGATTTGTTACTCCGATGAATGGTAGTCTCGTCATTATGGGATATAGTTCGTTGTTGAGATTTGTTACTCCGATGAGTGGTAGTCTTTTCATTATGGGAGATAGTTCGTTGTTGAGATTTGTTACTCTAATGAATGGTAGTCTCGTCATTATGGGAGATAGTTCGTTGTTCAGATTTTTTACTCCGATAAATTGTAGTCTTGTCATTATGGGAGATGGTTCGTTGTTCAGATTTGTTACTCCGTTGAATGGTAGTCTCGTCATTATGGGAGATAGTTCATCGTTGATATTCGCTTTCCTCTAAAGAATTCACATGTTTCCAGTCATAAGTATCGATGCTGGTAATTAGTGACCTTCCCTAGTATTGGTATTTACTGGTATTATCCTACCATTTCTTTCCCCGTGTGGGTCGACATTACCTTTTTTATTATCTTCTCAGTGAGTGGATAGTTTACAGTTATCTATCGATCATTGTTATCCTTTACTTTCTCTCTTTAATATTTGAGTTAATGTTGCTTTATCTCCTCCTTGGGCTTTACCCTAATAAAGTCGAGTCTTCTGTTCACCAGTGATTTATTTTCCTGGTCGAATTTTCTTTTGATCCTTTATTTTTCTGTTTCCCCATAGGTGTCCCGTGACACCTTTGGATCTGTTGTTTGCATGCACCATCATAAGCATTGCATGGCTTCTTAGGGCTAAAAGTAGGGCTTGTTTTATATTTAAGTATCTTCAATCACGTCGACACGAAGATTTTAACCTTCGTATCTCCAGATATAAGACACTTAAATAAGGGAAGCTATTGTACCCCAATTTTTGACCCTAAGATTCCTATATCATCTCATATCAACTTAATCATATCAAGATCACACTAGGGTTTGGTTATTCTCCTTATCCTTAGGTTTTCTCATGAGGGATCACCAAGCACTTTTATTTGTATATTGTGACCATATATGTCTTGTATTGATTAACTTTTAACTAATAAACACAATGAATGTTTTCTCTAATTGATAATGCTATAGGTAAGGGCACAACACATTTCACCAGGTTGATTAATAGGTTCATGAGTTTATTTTCATGCCTTCTTCAACAAAGCTTCATTGAGATTCAAGCTTCATCATTGAGGATGCTTTAAAGTAATATCATGATAAGGTCTTCTATTATTCATCATGCCTCAATTTTTCAAATGAAGTCAAAAGCTGCAAGGATTGATTGAAGAAGTTTGACCTAATTGGACAAGTTCTTGATTTCTTGATCACAAGTGCATAACTCTCTCAGTTATTAATATTTTGAAGTTGTTATTGTTTCTTTGGTTTCTTACTATCATCCATAACAAATTCTATTCACATGGAAAAAGTCATTGTGTAAGAAAGATTGCCAAAATTAAAAGGGGTTTCCAAGGCATTTTGGTGCTTTATGAGTTAGGGTTTTGAACTTCAAAGGGCTATATCTTGCTCATCTTTTTGAGATTTTTGAGTGATTCCAAAGATACGTTTATCTTTAAAGGGTTATCAACCAATCACTTCAAAGGTTTCAAGCAAATTTTGTGTGGAAGATGCCTAATGATGAAGAAATATTACATGTCCTCTAGATAGGCTATCAAATTCCCTTATGTGACTTCAAAAGATCATAACTTGGTCAATTTTTATCTCCTTGAGCACATTCTTTTTCCATATTGATCTTAAGAATGTGAACTTTAACTCTTCTTTTATTAGCAAAGCTTGAAAATGGTTAGAAGATGCCTCAAAGTCTCAAACGATTATAGGTCTCCTCATGGATTTTCACCAATTTCACAAGGCCATAACCTTTTCAATATTTGGTATTTTTTAGGGATTTAAGTTTCACAATTCTTTTTAGGAAGTTACCTTCAAGCTAGCATCATTGATCAAAGCAAGATTTTGGAAGAAGGCCTTGCTTGGAATCGAAACACTATAGGTCACTTTTGAATAAAAACAGAATTTTTCTAAGTACAAAAAGTCAACATTTTTTCTCAACTTTGACTCATCACAACTCTTAGCTCAAGCATCCATATGATCTCATTCTTGGCACATTGCAAAGATGGTGACCTTATCTTCCAAATGCTTCAAGAATTATGCCCTAAGACCCCTTGAGCTATGAACAACATGGATTCAAAGTTGGTACCTTGAAACTGATGTTTTCTCTAAAGTCAGAATTTGAAATCTATATTGTTCCCTCTAAACACAAAGTTTTCATGCGTTTTTGCTCCTAATCATGTTTAGAAACTTTCCAGAAGCATTTAGCATCTTAAAACGAATCATTTGGTTGAGTTTTGATGCTAAGCAAGTCACACATTATTCATGCTTCAACATTGCCTCATCCTTTAATATAAATATGATGCACATTCCACCTATTTTCACAAGCTTTTGATACCCAATTGACCCCCGTTCAGATCCCACACGAACTCTGAATTTGAATTTATGATTTCTTTCATTCTCACTCCAAAACACCAAAAGCTCCATTCAGTTAACTCCATTGAACTTCTCTGAAGCTAACCATACTCTTACCTTCAAGAATTATGACCTATATTGATCTACAGAAGTCCATTTTCAGAGGCACTATTTGCTACTTCGTTCAGGTATATTTCTTAGTCAAATCAATCCAAATAAAAGACGAATCTACTCTCTTCATCCTTCTGATTCTCATGCTTTTTATAATTTTTGATTTCATTGAGATTTGAGTGAGATATTCTAGAATTTCGTGCTTGCTATTATTTTTGCTTTTTCTCAATTCAAGCCTGTTGAGTTTATATAAATTTGGCATGAGGGTACCATTAGAATCGTCTTGAAGAGACGAATCTAATGGTACCGTTCTGGTCCTCTAATTTTATAATTTGAGGAACCCCAATCTAGGGCATCTGGAGGTTGAAGACGACATATGTGTCGTGCTTCAACCAATGATGGCGTTACATATAATTTTTTTTAATTCAATCTAGTGTGTTTGCTTTATCATAAGCGCATTTTGAGAGTCCTTGGATCAGATTACTTCCATTAGTCAGACTCCATCCAACGCGCCTGAATTTTAGTTGTTTTAAATTATTAAAAGGTGATTCGGTGTAATTTTCAAAGGTGACCATGATATGCACAACGTGCCTGATCCTCTGAATCTGACTACTAGCGCGTTTTGACTCTCATCCATTGGTCCACATTTTTTTAAACTTTATTTTATTTTCAGTTTTTTACACCAAACTTCACAAAATCATAGAAAATTCATTTCTGACTCAAAAATTATGAAAAAATTCACAAAAATATTTTCAAATATTCTCTTTCTGATTTTTATTTTTTCATGATTTTATTTTTCAGATTTGATATTTTTTATAATTTTTTCTTTATTCTGACTTGTTTCTAATTATTTTAAAAATACTTTTGTTTTTTTTTTAAATTCTAATATTTTATAAAAATCATTTTCCCTATTTTTGCCTTTCTAAAATTTTATTTTGACTTCTACAATTTTTTATCTTTTTTTCACTTATTTGAGTGATTTTAAATAGTTTAAAATGCTTTTTCTGTTTTAAAAAATTACCAAAAATTTTATAAAAAAATTTGGGATCACTTCTGACTTTTCTATGGTCTCTTTTAATTTTTATTTGATACTTTGAATATAATTTGCTATTTTTTACCCTTTTATTTCCATTTAAAAAAACAATTTTAAAAATCATTTTCTTTTTTTACTTTTTTTATTAAATGCAATTTATTTTTTGAATATATTCTGGCTATGTGATTTTTGATCATGAGCTTCATTGACATCATTGGATCTTGGGTGTTGAGTTTAACTCCACCAAAATGGATGGATGATTTTAATGATAGTTTGATTAAAATCTTTGATTCAAATATTTGCTTTCCCTCTTCATCTCATCCCTTTCTCATTTGTGCTATATGATTGTTGGAGGATGATCTACATATCATCTCTCCAAACATAGGCACATAGATTGCTATTGACCGACCTCAAAATAGGTGCGACTTCTATATAAGTCCACTTACGATTGCTTAACATAGCGCTAAATTTTGTCCCGATTCGAGAAATGATCATCCATGGCCCAAATCTATGTTTGCAAGCCCAAGTATGTTTAATTTGTAACCTTTGATCCAATAACCTTGAGGTTCATTGTTAGTAAGCTTTGGTCTTATCAATCCTCTAATGAATCTTCATAAATTTTGGATTAAGTGAATCATTTAAACATCGTTGATCATTTGTTGTTGCCTCGGTAATTTCAAATAAATGATATACTTGACAAAAAGCAAATGAAACTTGTTGTTGAGAGACTTTGATTTTATCAATCTTCTAATGAGTCTTCAAATGCAATATTGAAGATGGTCATTCAACTAACCTCTAATTTCTAACTCATTAACAATTGACTTTTATTTCATGCTTTTACTTTATGTCTTTATTTTTATGCACCATTTATTTTAACATTTACATTTTCATGCTATTTTTATCTTTGCTCACTTGAGCATTTATCTTTATGTCTTTTTGTTTTGCTCACTTGAGATTTTCATTTTCTTTTTGAAGATACTTAATAACCAACTTGAACAATAAAAGTTTTAAGGTTGTTTGGACTATTTGGTTACTATCCTTGGTATGATGGAGTTATGGACTTCTTGGACTTAGGAGTAGAGACTTGACCACCCTTGAGACCTTGTGACTTCTATTTGTTCTTTTGTCTAGAGTTCTTGGAGTTTACCCTGAGACATTGGGTTGTTTATTTTCTTTGTGTGCAGGTTATTCTGATTATATGCCTTGTCTGTGATTGGAAATTCATTTGTATACAATCGTTACTCTGCCCAATTTTTGTGAAGACATAATGCATTTAAAGTTTGGTATTCTTAAGAGGTTTATATCTTTACTTGTTTAGTTTCAATCAAAAGGATGAGAATTCTACATTGACTCATTGTGTCAAGTGTTGGCTTCTTGTTAGTTAGACTGTTCTTTTCCCTAGCTTTTACCTTATGCTTTAGGATAGTCCCTTCATCTTCTCCCATCTTCTTTAATTTCAAAAATCTTCTCCCTCCTTTTGAAAACTCTTCTTGTTTTCCAAACTTGGACTTAGGTACATCCATTTATAAAAACACTTTCTTAATCAAAATCTAATCAACTTAATCATACTTTGACATCTTTTTGTGAAAAGACTAAAAGTCAATCAATCTCATTTAAACCATTTTCTATTTTGGCTTTTTACCTTAAAACTTTCTCAAAAGATTAGACTCTTGTCAATCCTTGTAGTGATGCGAACTACTATACTTCTATGATATGTAGTGAAGTGAAATATTTTCCACTTGGGTGTTGAGAGAGGGTTTGTTGATTTTAAAATCCAAGCCATATCCTCCACTTTGAGATGACGCAAATTCACCTTTCTCATAATCGTGGGTAGTAAGTATGTTCTTACATTTGGATACGACAATGATGTCTCGTCTCTTAAAATTAACCAACACACTTGTGTTTTAAAATTTTTAAAGGTGACCTACGAGTATCCTGATCCCCTATTGCATGGAAGTTGGTACGTAGGCACTAAAGGTTTGCAACTGCGACGAGTGCAAAAATTATTTAAAAAAATACTTCTTTTCTCATCCTCACAGTCTATTTTTTTATACAACTCTTATAGCCAAAATATACAAATTTTTAAAGAGGTTCCTACGGAGTACCGTAGATGTTTAGGGTGCTAGTACCTTCCCTTTGCATAACCAACCCCCGAACTTAGATTCATTCCCCCTCTTCTTGTGTTATTCGCTCTTTTCCCATTCCTTTGGAAACAATAAATCATGGTGGCAATTTTTATTTTGATCTGTCTGAGTCAAGTCAATCCAATGGCTTAGTCTCAACATTTCTACCGCTACACCAGGGTTTAAATTTTTGTTGTGGAAATCGATTTCCCATATGTGTAAATCGAATTCCTGCACGACACTTTAGAAAGAAAAAAAGAGGCAATTTTCAAGTTTTGTAATTTTGGCTCCAATTTCTTTTTATGAGAATATTCTTGGTTACAAAAAAATAATTTCCCACTTCATAATAATTAAATTCCATCATACACCTTAATTTGATCACATGTGCACCACTTGATTCAATTTTTCCTTTAAAACTTAATTACCAAACCTAATTTTCATTCTCAAACCAAAATCCAAACCACCACTAATCCCAAGCCTAAATTCTATAAATAGAGCCCTCATTTCATTCATTTCATAAGCTTTTGATAGCTAAAATCACCTTGAAAAAATTATTTCTACTCTCTCCATCTACCAAATTCAATCAAAGCTTTTTTTTCATAAAAGTTAGTAAGCTTTGCATTTAAGATTACTAATCTTTGAGCTAAGCCTTCATGCAAACATTTTTTCTTCATTAATTATCTACATCCAAGCTTGGAAGATTGATTCTTGAGGTTGAATTGAAGAAAGTTCATGAAGTGGTTTTGATAATTCTCTAGATCTACCTTTGGTAAGCTTGATCTTCATATTTCACGATGTGATCTCTTGATGATCTTTTGATTAATTCTTTCAGCTACTTTTTTTATTCCATTGGTTCTAATTTCTCATAATTTGATGGAACTTTCATGCTCAATTAAATCCAAGATCATAAGGTGTTTGATAAAAAGTTTAAACAAGAATTTTGCCTTTGAAATTTTGTTTTTGCTGTTTTTAACAGCAGGAAATCGATTTACCATATAGGGAAATCGATTTCCCTGTGTTTCCAGCGCCATAATTTTGAATATTTAGCGCAGGAAATCGGTTTCTTGCATGCAGAATGTGGTTTTTGCTCTATTTTGGGGCTGTTTTTGGTTCTTTTCAATTCTCTACTATTCTCTTTTAATTGTTACTTTGGATTACAATTTTAATATCAAATTTCTCTTCAAATTCAATGGACTTGGGATGTAGATGAAGTTGGATAAACATTCATTAATTCAAATCTATCTTAGAGTGAATTATTTAATTCATTCTTGGTGCTTTGAATTAGTGATAAATGTAGTACTTTAATCCATCAATTATGAGTCATTGAACTTGGAGATGAATGAATTTTGAGGATGTGACCCAAATTAATTTCTCATTCCCCTTTCCCTATTCATCTTATCACTTTCTTCTTTATTTTTATTTTTTTACTTGTGCTACATGTTTTACGGGCATGGTTTATATAATGTCACTAACATGTATGGTACATACATTGCTATTGAACAGCCTCAAAATAGGTGTGTCTTCTACATAAGTTCACTTACGATTGCTTAACATAGCACTAAACTTGTCTCGATTCGTAAAATGGTCACTCGTGGCCCTAACTTTATGTTTGAAAGCCCGAGTATAATTTATTATTGGATTTTGGTTCAAAACCTTTTAAGCTTGTTGTTAGGAGGCTTTGGTATTATCAATCCTCTAACAAGTCTTCATAAACTTTGACCTAAATTTAATCTTCAATCATCGTTGATTATATGTGGTGGCCTTGAGTACTTGAAATGAATGATATACTTGACAAAAAGCAAATGAAACTTGTTATTTGGAAGCTTTAATTTTATTAATCCTCTAATGAGTTTTCAAATGCAAGTTTCAAGGTGGTTATTCAACTAACCTTTTATTATACTTGACTTGTAATATACTGACTTCTAACTTCTAACTCACTAACAATTAACTTTATTTTATGCCTTTATTTCATGTCTTTACTTTTATGTACCATTTATTTTTAACATTTACATTTCATGCTATTTGTCTTTTGCTCATTTGAACATTTATTTTTTTATGTTATTTCTTCTTTACTCACTTGAGATTTCTTTTTCTTTTTTTAAGACACTTAATAACCAACTAAAACAAAAGCCTTAAAATTAATTTTGGACTATTGGTTACTATCCTTAGCATATTGAAGTTATGGATCTCTCGGGTCTAGGATTAGAAGCCTTGATACTTAGAGACCTTGTTGCCCTATTGTTATGTTGCCTGAAGTCCTTGGGGTTTACTCCAAGGCATTGGGTTGATTTTATCTGTGTGCACGTTATTCAGATTTTTATGCCTTATCTGTGATTGGGAATTCCTCTAAATACAGTTGTTACTCTGCCCAATTTTTTTGAAGACTTTATTGGATTATTATTTCATCTGAGGCGCAAGTTCACATGAGGCTTATTATCATCTGAGGCCTGGTTTTATTTTGGTATTATGCTTGCTTGGTTTTTAATTTGAAGGATGGGAATTCTACATTTACTTCTTTATGTCAAGTGTTGGCTTCTTGTTGGTTAGACCTTTCCTATACCTTAGTTTTTACCTTATTCTTTAGGATATTCCGTTCATCTCCTCCCATCTTCTTTAATTTCAAAAATCTTCTCCCTCCTTTTCAAAACTCTTCTTGGTTTTTTTCTAAAACTTGAATCGCTTTCATAATAAACATGGACTTAGGTCCATGCATTTTCAAACTTCTTTTTCTGAATTAAACCCTTAATCAATTTAGTCATTCTTTGACATTTTTTAAGACTAAAAAAAACATTAACCACATTCAAAACATTTTTCCACTTTGGCTTTTTACTTTAAAAATTTTTCTCAAAATATTAGACTCTCGTCAATTCTTATAGTGATGCAAGCTACTATACTTCTACAATATGTAGTAAAGTGAGCTATTTTGCACTTGGGTGTTGAGTGATGTCTTATTGATCTTAAATCCAAGACTATGTCCTCCACTTTGAGATCACAAAAATGCTCCTTTCTCATAATTGTGGGTAGTAAGTATGTTATCCACTCAGATATGACGACACCGTCTCTTCTTCTTAAAATTAACCAACACACAAACTTTTACAAAATTTTGGAGAATAACTATGACTTCCTTGATCTCCTATTGCACGAAAGGTGGTACGTAGGCACTAAAGATTCGCAATCGCGGTGGGTGCAAAAATTGTAAAAAAATACTTCATTTCTCATCCCCTCAATCTTATTCTTGTATATACCTTTAATAGCCAAAACACGCAGATATTCGAAGAGGTTCCTGCGGAGTACTGTAGATGTTTAGGATGCTAATACATTCCCTTTGTATAATCAACCCCCGTACCAAGATTATCTCCCTCTTACTTTTGGGTTTATTCGCTCTTTTCCAATTTTCTTTGGAAACAATAAAGCTCGGTGGCGATTCTTATTTGATCTGTACGAGTTAAGTCAATCCAATGGCTTAGTCTCAACACTTCTACCGCTACAGCTTTGACATGACCCATCTTGCTCAGACGTGGACTGGTCGGTTGAAATCTGCTCACTCATGATTTCATCCTCAGCATCACTTGCCATCGATACCTGAGAAGCAGCAGACAAAAGTGAATTCGACATCAAATCAAATCCACCCTTCCACCGATAGTCAACTAAAAGGGCATGCAAAGGCACGAGGACCATGTCCTCAACCAAAGCCCTTACTCAAACAACCAAACAAAGGCGTGAGAATGGATCTCCTCGATGGGTAACTCCTTAAACCCTCCCAAGGAAGATCTCCTCGACACACTACCGAGAATTTCGTTTGAGGATTCATCAGAAACTTCATACATTCATCGGAAACTTCATACATCCGTCGAAAAATGCATAAATCCACCATAAATTCATGGATTACGATGGCGACAAGCTAAGCTCGCCACCAAGACTACGGCCCCAGAACGGCCAAAACGAACATTTCGCTACTTAAACTAACCCTCTCACCAGCAAAAGGGCCAAAAAATGGCTTAAGCCACCGCCTGACACCAACAAGTCCCAAAAAAAACGCTCGTCCTAACTCACTCTACCCTATTTGCATGCATTTCTAACAAAAACGAAGTTAAAGCTAAACACAAAATGAAGAGAAGCAGAGAACTTACGTGATTAAAGAAGGTTGAACCTTGTTTGATCGGCTTGGAACAACGGCAGACATTGGCAGACGACGGTGATTGGAGTTACGAGCAGAAAGATCTATGAAGACAGTGAAGCAAAAATGCAAATGAAGCAGTTCATCTCCTATTTATAGAGCGGGCTCACTGACACGTGCATCTGCACGCGCGCTGTCCTAGTGCAACGCAGGGGGCATCATTAACCATATCCCTTAAATTATCATCATTACGCATTAATGGCAGTGTGTGGCTCGATGCAAGATGGCACGCAACCTCTCAGTCCCGTCAACCATTCAGATCCTCGCACGCCAAACACATGAGACCACGTTCGGGCTCCCCAAACATACCTATCCCTAAATACATCCTGAAACATTATTGCCTCCTCGACACACAGGCTGACTCTAAGTCATTACTCCTACGCCCAGGAGCAACGACTTGGGGGGCTCCTGTTCTAGACTGACCTAATGGCTAAGCAGGGCTCAATCCACTTCTGCATATAAGACGCCCCAACAACTTTCGCACAATAAATCATGAAGGGTAAATTACACTTTTTCCCTTTTGCCCCTCGCTCGTGGAGTCCTGGCTGGATAACCCCCAGGGCCTGCGAGGTCACTTCTTTCCTCTCAGACAAGTTGATCTTTGTCCTGTCAGTCACACGAGGACAACCACCCACGAATGACCAAAATCACGCCTGCCCATGAACACTTCTCTGCTCATTATAACGGCTAATTTCGAGCATATTTTCCTGACATAACGACTAGGTCTTGGCAGTTATTTATTTTTGAGGAACATAATATTTAGGCCCAAAATAGGAATCCATGGACAAGCGCCGAGGACACTACTATATAAACTCTCATACTTATGAGGGTCAGGTATCCAATATTCATTCTAAAAAATCCTAATCTTTTTCTTTTATATATATATATATATATATATATATATATATATATATATATATATATATATATATATATATATATATATATATATATATATATATATATATATATATATATATATATATATATATATATATATATATATATATATATATATATATATGAAAAAGGAATATACACTAACAATGTAAAATACTTTTACATTGTCAACCAACGAGAAGCATGTATCCAATTAAAGTATAATTTTATTTTTAAAAAACTGATATGACATGACAAGTATAATAATTTTAATTGGTTGTATGTGTAATTTTGATTTACACTGTCTCTGTACTACCTTTAAACTCTCTCTCTTAATTGAATAAATTGTTACATAAATGTAAAAATATTAATTATATTTTTATTTAGAAATTAATTAATTTATTAAATATGAATGCAAATATGAATGTCAGAATAATACATTTTAGAAAAACTATAATTCACCATCACCTTATATAAGTTATAATCTCTAATATCTGTAGGTAAACAAATAATTTATTCTATTTGTGTGAAGAGAATTTAAGAAGGATTAGTAGCACTTGTTAAAGGAAAAACTATATAAGTCAATCAAGTATATTTTGTTTGTCACTAAATCTATGTTTATCAAGACTATTGCCAAATAATTTTTCTAAATCTTTCTAAATTTTTATAAAAGTCAATTTATCGATCCTTTAATTTTAATTTTATCAATGTTTATATGATTTTTAGTTTTTGTACTAAAATATATTATGATATTTTGATCATCTAATTAATCTGTTATTGATTTAATTTCAGGAAAAATAGTATTCCAATAGGCATTCTCTACAATTCAACGATGTAAATATACTAACTGAAACTCACTATGACGACTGCAATAATTGATCCTATATGTTTCTGTACTATTTTACATTATAAAGGTAAGTCATGGGGCCACTAATTATGAGGGAGTAAATTTTGACCAAAGTTAGATTATCAAAATTCAAAAGTGAAAAAGGAAAGGTATAACTAGATAAATGATCATGATATACAAAGGACATGAAAAAAAACAAATATTGGTAGTGTAATGGAACTTTTTGAGATGAGTCCTTTTCTTTTGGTCTAGTTATAACTAGATTTTAATAAGTTTAACTATAGACTTGTTCAAAATTTCAAAGAATAAATGGAATGTAAAAATGGAGGGAATAGAAGGAAAAAAGTGTCTTTTCTTGTTTCTTGTCAAATCCTCTTAGGATGAAGAATGATCACTGTCCTTTGTACCTTTCGGTGCTTATTATACTTCCCTACTTTGCATGTCCTCATCTTTGACCATTGCTTGACTATGTATCCTTTTGTATTAGTTTAAGCAATTCATTTTAGGTTTAATTACATTTATATTTTATTTTAGGTTTTTGGAATTCATTAACTTAATTTAAATTTTTAAATTTAATTTCTTATTTAATAAACATCATTTTCATTTTCTTAGTATCTAAAAACTATTATGTTAGTGAACATTGTCACTTTTATTAAATTTTATTTAAAACTGTTTTTTGCTAATGTGACAATCAAATTGAAAAAAAATGGATAAAGTGAGTCAACAAACATCATTTAAATAAGAAAATAATTAATTAAAAAATAGATTGTTTCCTTCACCTTAATCTTCTTCCCACATCATCTTCATTTCCATATTCGTCACAATCCAGCGAGTATTTAATGTTTACCTGTGAAATTAGAATTGTTCAGGAAACGGTGAAAATATAACCTTGGTACATTGGAGTAAGCTTTCGATACGCCAGAGAGAGGACTAACCTGTAAGGTTAGCACTCCAATGTCCAAGTTAGTGAGAGAATGAAAAAGGGATGTGTGAGTGAGAATAATTTTGAAATTTTTTCCTTTATCTATGCAGGATCCCTTATATACAAAGGTTGGTTGAGGCGTCCCAAATTTGGATCATATGTAGGTTTTTCTCTCATCAAGCTTGTGGCTAGTCTATAACAGTCTCCCCTAAGGCTTCGTGTGGTCTAGTAGCGATAAGCCTTTCAGATAACTAGGTCGGGTTCTATGTACTAGGGTCATTGCTTGGAGAAATGGAATAGGTCATCCAATGTGTATGAAGTAGGGAACATAGACACTAAATGCTAGTCTCATCATTGAGACGTTTCACAGAATTTCTAGGATATGCGGTCCTAGGTCTCTAGGTTTGGACGTGACACATCTTTCAACGATACTCAAGTGTTCTCAAGTGTCGTTGAATTTTCGAGACGAATTTTAACTATTGTTTTTTGTCTTCCCATTTTATTTCATTATGGACTGTTGATTTAATCATCTTGTTGTACTATATAAATGTCATTAGATCTTTGTTGTAATTGGTTTTTAAATCAGAGTCGTCACCCTTAATTTTTATCCTAAGGAAGAGAATATAAATGATAACCCTAAAAGTTAGAGATTCTAAGCTTTTTGGACTCGATTCTAGATGAAGGGTAGGTGTTAGGCACCCATCATCTACATTGTTCACAAGGATACTAGGGTTAGAAACGTGTTTTTAGGAAATAGGGTTTTAATATTTTATTATGGAAACTCGCCACGATTTTAGTTGTATATCTATGTATTCTCTTAGGAGGAATCAGAGTCTCAATTCGTAGTTCGCAGCGTTTGCGTTTTTTATGGATTACGCGGATATTTTAATTCCCTTGCACTTAGTCTGGGTGTGTGAACAGCGGAGATTTTCGACCAAGTGCGTAGTTAATTAAAATATGCTTCGTATTCTTTTTTGAAAATTAAATTCTTGAATTAATTTTTTATGAAAATTATTTTATTGTTGGTTAAATATTTTTTATGCGTTAATTATAGAAAACATATTTATTTATATGCATGATTAAAAATAATTTAATGCAAATAAATAAATAAATATTGGATGAGTTTAGAAAATATTATTTGATTTATAAGTATAGTAATATAATAACATTAAATATATTAAATATATCAAATAGAAAATATATTAAAAAAATAAATATAGTAAGATAAAAAAGAAAATAATTTTTTTTTAAAAACGCAGGAGGTGAAAATTACATTGAGGTAGTAAAAATAGGGAGGTGTTAATAGCATGTTCCTGAATTCAGATATTGAATTCAGGCCCAAAAGGCATGGGGTATGTTTTTTGTGTTGACTAGTAAAATAAAACAGGAGGGGGTTTGTTCAGATATGGGCCAGACCCATAATGGTTTAGGACGGGTCCATTTGGTTCAGGTATGGGCAGGAGTACTGTAAGATCAATAGGCACGCGTTTTAGTACCGTATGATGGTGATCAGATGGTGATGACTGAAAGCGCGTAGTAGTGACCTGTGACAGCGCGTACCGGATCTATGGACACAATATATTTGTTTTTTGTAAAACAAAATTTTACTTTCCATTCCTCTTCTTCTCTCTCTCCGTCTTGTTTCTTCTTTTCTCTCCTATCTCACCATTTCTCTGTTCTCTCTCTAACACAACCCCATCACCACAAACCCTAATATGTCACTTCTTCCACAAACCTCAATCGGTGGCGGCCCTATCTGAAGATGTGAAAAACACAAGAAGGGGGGTTGAATTGAAAAACTTGAAATTAACAGCTCAATGACATAGTATTTTTATCCTGGTTCGTTTGATCTCAAACTACTCCAGTCCACCCGTCAAGGTGATTTCGCCTCTCTCCAACGAGGTCTTAATCCACTAATCTTAACAAGATTACAAAAGCTACTTTAACAACTGTTAAAGTCTTCTTGAGTACAACCACAGTCCTATTAATCTCAAGGAACACTATTTCAATGTAAGTATACAAGATATGTGTTGTTACGTTTCTAACAAAACTGTTTATCACAACTGTGATAAATTACAAAAGATTACAGCTTGGAAATATAAACAATATTGCTTGCAGCTTTGAATATGTGTGAGTGGTAATATGGAAAAGACCGTCTTTGATTTTGAAAGCTGATTTCATTTATATAGGCAGTGGAATGACGTTGATCATAAAGCTTGTTTAATGTCATTAACACACTTTCCATTTGGAGAAGATCATGTCTGAAAGAAGCCGTTGGAATTTATGTTGTCTTGAATGATCAGTAACGTTTCAGAATATTATCTCCTTACATGTTGATGACGCTTCAGAATATTAATGACTTGGATTGGTATGTTCTTGTTCAGAATCAGAGTTTACTTTGATTAAGCGCAGGTTCTGGTCATCAATCTTCAGCGCATGTTCTGATTGCTTCAGCGTGTAACACTTATGGCTTATCTTCTGATGTTGATATGATCAGAACTTTTGCATACATAAAACATAATTTTTAAGGTGCATATTTGTTCTTTGTATTTATTTATTCTTTGTATTTGTTATCATTAAAACTCTAACCAAGGGTTGTAGAATCAAACTATGTTCTAACAATCTCCCCCTTTTTGATGATGACAAAAACTAGATTTTTCAATTAAAAATAAAGAATAAAAGGTTTAAGAGAAACTCCCCTAAGTTGATTACTTCCCTTAAGTTCCTTGAGCATCAGGGTTTAGCTGCATCTTTCATCAGAGTTTGTACCTGTTCAAGCTTTTCAGAAGATAGAGGTTAAGAAATTTAGAATGTTTGAGACTTTTGTCTCGGTAAACCGTTATTGAAAATATCTTACTTTCTCCCCCTTTTTGTCAGTTATCAAAAAGGCAATATAATCAGAGCCAAAATAGTTGAATTATATTGAAGAAAAAACATGAAGCAATGATAAGTTCCAAAAATAGAAGTGGAAAAAAAATTAAGCATTACAAATAAACAGATTTAAAACAGAAAAGAATTAAGAGGGAGGAGGAAGACGTGTGAACAAAGCTTCCAGTAAGCTCTTTATTTGGGTATTAGATTCTTCTTGTTTGCCCAAGATGCTTTTAATCTCTTTGTTTGTGTCCTCCTGCTTATCCAACCTTGCATGGATAAGAGCATTTTCTTTCTTCAACTCTTCCAGAGTTTGCATGACTGAGGAAGGTGCTGGAGATTCTTCAGTAGTTGGACGCTTCTCAGAGCATTCTACAGCTTGTTCACAGTGAACCATTTCCTCTGTTGTGATCATCTCTTCTGGAGCAGCAGTCAGGGAGAGACCTTTTGATTCTGGTTGAACTTCATTTGAGGGATGATGCTCTGACCAGGGAGCATTATCCAGAGGGAGAATATCTTTCTTGAGAAGATGGCTCAGAACTTGGTCTTCAAAAGCCTTTAGCTTAGCACTGAAGTTTTGTTGAACCTGTTCATAACTCAGTTCCTTTAGCTTTAGTGTTTCAGAACTCAACCAGTTTCTGAATTTTGTCCATATATAATCAGAAGCAGCTGGATTAGTCATCTCTTGACTAGCTTGCTTCAAAGAAGTTATCCATTCCTGTATCCCTGTTTCAAAAATCAACAAACTTGTACCAACATCTGATGTGGTTTCAGTTGGTTTGGGTTTAGGAATGGCAGTTTTGTGAGATATAGAAGCTAGTCTTTCCAGCGCAATAGGATCAATGACAAATCTTACGTTGTCATCTAGACTGCTAGTGGATGAAGGAGTGGGAGAGTCACGTATGATGCTTGGACTAGTAGGGGAGTTTGGTGGTGTGGATTCTAGAGAAGAAGGAATTTCTGGAATGTCGTGGATGGTGAGAGTCATGCGAATGGCAAGTGGTTCAGTGATTCTAGGTATTGGGATTGTATCAGAATCTGAATGAGGTTCTTCAGATTGGTTTGTTGAAACATTGTGATGTTCTGGTTCATGGA
Source organism: Vicia faba (assembly GCA_948472305.1). Classification (NCBI taxonomy): domain Eukaryota; kingdom Viridiplantae; phylum Streptophyta; class Magnoliopsida; order Fabales; family Fabaceae; genus Vicia; species Vicia faba. The sequence continues at coordinate 1,483,638,072 of OX451739.1, read as the reverse complement.
TATCAGAGGATTGATTCTCAGAAAGTTGAGCTTCTAGTTGTTGTTGTTCAGGTTGAGGTGATGGTGGATGAGGAATATTTTGTTGTGGAGAGAGAGGTTGTGGAATTTCTGGTGTGGTATCAGAGTTTGGATTTTCAGGGAGTTGAGAATTTGGATTTTATGATACGGGAGCTGAAAAGTCTTGGTCAAATGAATCAATATCAGACAGAACTTTGGCAAGTTCTGGTTGAGTTTGTTCAGGATTTGGATTAAGAGGAAGGGAGTGAGTTTCATTCAGACCTAGAGTTTCTTATGGATCAAACTCTATGTCAAAGTCTTCAAAAGTTTGTGGAGTTGGATGTTCTAGTTGAGTAGGCGTGGTTTCAGATGTTGATAAATTTATTGATTCTAAAACAGTAACAGAGGAAGGATTACCTTTCTTTTTGGCAGCTTTTGGAGTCCTTTGAGATGGTCCTTCTGTTGCAGCTTTCCTTTTCTTGGTCTTCTTCAAAATAACTTGTGGAGCTGTCTTATGCAAATCCTGGATGTTGATTTCTGGTGCAGTACCATCTGCCTTATAAGCATCCATATATCTGACTATTATCTTTGGCTTGGAGTCAATCTCAGAGAAAAGAGGAAAATCATCCAGAGGAATTATTCTTGAAGTGATGGTTGCAAAGGAAGTAACGTTGGGTTCCTTCTTGATATTCTCAATGATTTTCATCTTCTTCAGATTTTTTGCATTCAGGGGCTTCCCAGCAGTTGCTTCCAGTGTGTTGATTTCCTGAGCTTCAGTCAAATGCTCTATTAGCCTATTCTCTGTCAGAATATCTGATATGAGCCTGCCTAAGGGAATCCAGTCCCTCTTGGTCCATTCATCTTCTCTTGTTTCCTTCACACTCGTTCTAAGGTGATTAAACAGCAAGTGTGGAAGGTTTACCTTAGTCTTCTTAGAAATAAAATAGATCAGAAATTGCTGATCAATGTTGATATAATCAGGAGAGCTAGTTGGCTTCATGTGGTTGATACACCCCAGAATAATTCTTGCCCAAATTATGTGGTGATCCTTCAGATCTCTGATTTTGCTTGAGGGAAGTCCATGAGTAAATATTTCCCTTGCAATAGAGGCTACATCAGAGCATCTCTCAACCATGTCAATGCATCTGACACCTCCACCATTGTAACTAATAAGCTTTGAAATTAGGTCTTCTGTAATGACAATTCTCTTCCCCATGACATAAGAAGTAACTTGATGATTTGAAGAAGAAGCATGTATCCAGAATTCTTTGATAAGGATTGGAAATGTTGGCCCTAGAAGACGGTCAAAATATTCATTCCAACCTTGAGCATTGACGTCTTCATATAGATTGAAGTCGTTTTCTTGTAAGCTTTCAAAGTCAATAATCAGTTCTGAAAGAACTTCCAGATTATCAATGGGAGTGAGTAGCATTCTGTAAGGTTCTTTGTATTGTTCCATTGAAGCAGATTCCTGAGTACTGATGTTTTGGACGCTTGAAGAAGCCATTGTTCACACAAGATTTGAGAAAGATGAAAGGGTTTTTTTGAAAATAGGATCTTGAAACGAAAGAAAGTATTTTGAGATTAAAATGAAGTGAATGTAAAAAGTGAGATTTGAGTTTAAATAGTTTTTCTTGAAAGCGTAAACAGTAAGAGAGAGAAATAATTAGTCATGATTATAAGCACTAATGACAGCTGAAATTAGGGGATTCAGAAAGATACTAGAATGGTTACCCATGACGTGTGTCTCAATGCACCCAATCAGCGCTTTTGACCTTTCAGAAAAGTGAACGCATGTTCAGCCTCAGAAAGTAGCTGATGAATGGATGACAACTGTTTGATTATGTGAATGGCACGCTTCTATCCTTGAAATGAAACGTTCAAATCTTCATGGATAGATTCTGATGCAATCTGTACTTCTAAAACTCTAGAGACAGGTTGATCAGTAGTTCACAGAAAATAACAAGGTTCTGAAGGTTAAGATATGTAAATAGAACAATTTATTTTGGGCACAACTTCATGCTGAGATGTTTCAGAATGAAGTTAAACCTATCTTCAGAAATAGGTTTTGTGAAGACATCAGCCCATTGATGGTCTGTGTCAATGAATTTTAAGTTAAGAATCCCTTTCTGAATATAGTCCCTAATAAAATGATGTTTTATTTCTATATGCTTAGCCCTAGAATGCAAAATTGGATTTTTACTGAGACAAATAGCAGAAGTATTGTCACAGAGGATAGGAATATTACTCTCAAATATGTTGAAGTCTTCAAGTTGACTTTTCATCCAGAGCATTTGCGTCCTACATCCAGCAGCTGCTATGTATTCAGCTTCTGTTGTTGATAGTGCTATTATGGATTGTCTCTTGCTGGACCATGAGATTAGATTTTTTCCCAGAAACTGGCAGCTTCCAGAAGTTCTTTTACGTTCTACTCTGTCTCCAGTGAAGTCAGCATCACAATATCCTACTAAGCTGTAATCATTTTATTTTCTATAAAACAAACCCAAATTAGAAGTACCTTTCAGATACTTGAAAATTCGCTTAACTGTTGTTAAGTGAGATTCTCTAGGATCTGATTGGAATCTAGCACATATGCAAACACTAAATAAAATGCCAGGCCTTGAAGCCTTCAGATAGATGAGAGAACCAATCATACCTCTATAGACCTTCTGTTCTACCTTTTTATTTACCTCTTCCTTTTCCAGAATGCACGTGGGATACATTGGGATCGTTGAGGGCTTACATTCTGAGAGATCAAATTTCTTCAGAAGTTCTCTGACATATTTACTCTGATGAATGTAAGTTCCTTCTGGAGTTTGGTTTATCTGAATGCCCAGAAAGAATTTGAGTTCCCCCATTAGGCTCATCTCAAACTTTGCCTGCATACATTTAGCAAACTCTCTTCCCAGAGAGGGTTTAGTATATCCAAATATGATGTCATAAACATAAATCTGACATACTAACATGTCATTCTTAACTGTCTTACAGAATAAGGTGGTGTCCACTTTCCCTCTGGTGAATTCCTTTTCTAACAGGAAGTTACTTAGTCTTGCATACCAAGCTCTGGGAGCTTGTTTCAGACCATAGAGTGACTTCTTTAGTTTGAAAACATATTATGGATTTTTGGAATTCTCAAAACCAGGAGGTTAGTGCACATATACCTCTTCAGCTATATAGCCATTTAAGAATTCACTTTTGACATCCATCTGATACAGAGTGATGCCTTTATTAACAGGAAATGATATTAAAAGTTTGATAGATTCTAACCTGGCGACTGGAGCAAAGGTTTCTGTATAGTCTATCCTCTCTTTGCTGATTATAACCTTGTGCTACAAGTCATGCTTTGTTTCTGATGACTTCATCTTGCTCGTTCAGTTTGTTTCTGAACACCCACTTTGTACCAATGACATTGAATCCTTTTGGTTTGGGAACCAGATCCCAGACGTCATTTCTGGTGAATTGATTCAGTTCCTCTTTCATTGCCAGAATCCAGTCATTGTCCAGAAGTGCTTCATCAATTGTTGTTGGTTCAATCAGAGAGACTAGTCCTATGAGGGATTCTTCAGAGTTTCTGAATGTTGATCTTGTTCTGATTAGATCATCCTTCTTTCCCAGTATTATCTCTTCTGGGTGATCAATGCCGCTTTTGGATAGTCTTTTCTGGAGTTGATCAATAGAAGGTGCTGGATTGCTTGCAGTGACTCTTTCTGATGTTGAGGGAGTGTCTCTGTTGAGAACTTCTAATGAGTTGTCTTCAGTACCTGTGAGTTCAACTTCCATACCTGCAAGGAGTTCATTCTGCTTTGACTTTTGAGAGTCAAGCTTATCATCAAACCTAACACTGATTGACTCTTCAACAATTTGTGTTTCTGTATTGTATACTATATACCCTCTTGAGCGTTCAGAGTATCCTAACATAATACACTTTTGTGCTTTAGAGTCAAACTTGTTCAAATAATTTTTTGTATTCAGAATAAAACATGTGCATCCAAATGGGTGAAAATAAGAAATGTTGGGCTTTCTGTTCTTCGACAATTCATATGGAGTCTTTTCCAGAATAGGTCTTATGGAGATTCTATTCTGAATGTAACACGCTGTGTTAATTGCCTCTTCCCAGAAGATCTTAGCAACGTTAGTCTCGTTGATCATGGTTCTGGCCATTTCTTGCAATTTTTGTTCTTTCGTTCTACAACTCCATTTTGCTGGGGAGTTCTAGGACAAGAGAAGTCATGCAAAATTCCTTTTTCATTAAAAAATAATTCAAAATTTTTATTTTCAAATTCTCCACCATGATCACTTCTGACTTTGACAATTCTAAGATCCTTTTCATTCTGAACTTGGTTGCAGAAGGTAACAAACACAAAGTGTGACTCGTCCTTGTGTCTTAATAACTTTACCCATGTCCATCTGCTTTAGTCATCTACGATTACTAACCCATACTTCTTACCACTGACTAAATCAGTTTTTACTGGTCCAAATAAGTTAATGTGCAGAAGTTCTAATGTCTTAGAGGTGGAAACAACATTTTTGGATTTGAAAGCAGGTTTTGCAAATTTGCCTTTCCGACATGCTTCACATAGAGCATCTGAGTTGAACTTCAAATTAGGAAGTCCTCTGACCAGATTGAGTTTGTTAATCTGAGATATTCTTCTCATACTAACATGCCCCAATCTTTTGTGCCAGACCCATTACTCGTTGTTAACAGAAAGTAGGCATTTTACATTCTGACTCTTTAGTTCAGAAAGTTTTGTTTTATAAATGTTGTTTTTCCTCTTTCCATTAAATAGGATAGTCCCATCTTTCTGACTAACAACTTTACATGAATTTTTATTAAATATTATATCATAACCGATATCACTTAATTGACTTATGGATAACAGATTATGCATTAATCTATCAACTAATAATACATTATTTATAGAGGGAAGATTTCCATTACCTACTGTTCCAGAGCCAATGATTTTTCCTCTCTGATTGCCTCCAAAGCCCACGTAGCCTCTAGGCTTAAGTTCCAGGCTTTGGAACATATGCCTTCTTCCCGTCATGTGTCGCGAGCATCCAGAGTCCAGGTACCATGATTAGTGTCTTAGCCTTGCTGCTAAAGATATCTACTACATGTATAATTTTATCCTTAGGTATGCACATTTTCTTGGGTCCTAATTTGTTAGTTTTACCAAAATTCTGATTGAACTTTGGTTTGACAGAATAATCACTACTTGTGTATTTTATGTCATGTGTGTGCCCATATATAAATTGTGAATTTAGTCGTGTGCATTTTATAACTAAGTCCATGGCATTTTTTGGTGTAGATACCTTACCTTGATATCCTATCCCTTTTCTGCCTTTTCTGCTAACTCCATAGATCATTGAAGCCATATTGCTTCTGTCTATGTTTTTAGCTAGAAATTTTTGAAAGTTGTGATCATACTCCTTGATGATCTCATCAGCATTGCTGGGAGTTTCAGAGATTGTTTCCTTCTGAGAGTTTTGCAAATCATTTTCTAATTTTGAAATTTTTTCTTTTAACTCAGAATTCTCTAATCTGAGACTCTTAGACTTTTCAAAGTCAGAGGCAAGATTCCTTTTCAGGTTCCTGCATTTGACTCTGATTTGTTGATACCTTTCCAGATTTTCATTTAGACTTTCTGCAAGTTCAGCCTTAGTAAAGTTTATGGTGAAGTCAGGAAATACCTCTTCAGTGTCTGATTCTGAGTCTGAACCAGAAGCTTTACTGTCTTCAGATACGTTTTCCCTGAGAGCTATGTTTGCTCTTTCATCATCGAATTCTGAGTCAACTACAGATGTGTCAAAATCATCCCATATAGCCATGAGGCTTTTCTTCTTTTCCTTGAAGAACTTCTTTTTGGGATTTTCCTTCTGAAGCTGTGGGCAGTCACTTTTGTAGTGCCCTTGCTCGTTACATTCATAGCAGATGATGTCCTTGTTCTTTGGCTTTCTGTATCCTAAATAACCATTAGATCTTCTGTGTCCAGAGGAAGACTCAGACTTTTTGTATCTGGAGGAGGATTCATTCTGATTCTCTGATATTTCGGGATTTCTGAACTTTCTTTGTCTCGGCTTCTATAGTTGGTTCACTCTTATGGAGAGGAGAGACAGTTCATCCTCTTCTGATGAGGATCCATCAGAAGTTTCTTCTATAGCCTGCAAAACCTTAGAGTCAGATTTTCTGTTAGATTTTAAGACTAATGGCTTACCTTGCTTTTGAGGCTCATCTTCTTCTAGCTCTATCTCGTGACTTCTGAGGGAGCTGACAAGTTCCTCCAGAGAAATTTTGTTGAGATCTTTGGCTAGCTTAAGTGTTGTTACCATTGGCCTCCATTGTTTGGGCAAACTTTTGATGATCTTCTTAACGTGATCAGCAGTGGAGTACCCTTTGTCAAGAAACTTTAGTCTAGCAACAAGGATTTGGAATCTTGAAAACATAGTTTCTATAGATTCACTATCTTCCATTTTGAATGCCTCATACTTCTGAATAAGTTCAAGGGCCTTGGTCTCTTTGACTTGAATGTTTCCTTCACGCGTCATTCTCAGAGAGTCAAACATGTTTTTGGCAGTCTCTCTGTTTGATATTTTCTCATATTCTGAGTATGAGATGGCGCTGAGAAGTATTGTTCTGGCCTTGTGGTGGTTTTTGAATTCACGCTTTTACTGATCAGACGTCATTTTTCTGTCTATCTTCTGACCACGTCCATCCACTGGGTGCATGTATCCATCAGTCACCATGTCCCACAAATCAACATCATGAGCCAGAAAGAAACTCTCAATTCTGTCTTTCCAAAAGTCAAAGTTTTCTCCATCAAAGACTGGAGGTTTTCCACTGAATCTGTCCTTTTCTTCATGGTTGTCATTGCTGATGTTTTGGCTTGGTCCCACCATAGTGTTTTTCTGAAGCTTGGATCTTGTACTGACACGGTTAAGTGTTTAAGCTCAGAACCAGGCGCTCTGATGCCAATTGAAGATGTGAAAAACACAATAAGGGGGGTTGAATTGAAAAACTTGAAATTAACAGCTCAATGACACAGTATTTTTATCTTAGTTCGTTTGATCTCAAACTACTCCAGTCCACCCGTCAAGGTGATTTCGCCTCTCTCCAACGAGGTCTTAATCCACTAATCTTAACAAGATTACAAAAGCTACTTTAACAATTGTTAAAGTCTTCTTGAGTACAAGCAGTCCAGTTATTCTCAAGGAACACTGTTTCAATGTAAGTATACAAGATATGTGTTGTTACGTTTCTAACAAAACTGTTTATCGCAACTATGATAAATCACACAGGATTACAGCTTGGAAATATAAAGAATATTGCTTGCAGCTTTGAATATGCGTGAGTGGTAATATGGCAAAGATCCTCTTTGATTTTGAAATCTGATTTTGTTTATATAGGAAGTGGAATGGCGTTGATCATAAAGCTTGTTTAATGTCATTAACACACTTTCCATTTGGAGAAGATCATGTCTGAAAGAAGTCGTTGGAATTTATGTTGTCTTGAATGATCAATAACGTTTCAGAATCTTATCTCCTTGCCATTTGATGACGCTTCAGAATATTGATGACTTGGATTGGTATGTTCTTGTTCAGAATCAGAGTTTACTTTGATTAAGCGCAGGTTCTGGTCATCAATCTTCAGCACATGTTCTGATTGCTTCAGCGTGTAACACTTATGGCTTATCTTCTGATGCTGATATGATCAGAACTTCTGCATACATAAAACATAATTTTTAAGGTGCATATTTGTTCTTTGTATTTATTTATTCTTTGTATTTGTTATCATCAAAACTCTAACCAAGGGTTGTAGAATCAAACTATGTTCTAACACTATCCTTCTTTTCCAATTTCTTTTTGGTTCAATCTGGTTTCTGATTTTTCCTCTTTGCGTTTGACAGGTACAGATGCTGACGATGGTGACGAAGATGAAAGAAGCAGTGGAGAAAGCTAGGGTTTCAGATATTGAAACCCAAGGTTTTCCAAGAGCGGCAGTTCTTCAAGGGTTCCGGAGAGCGCAAATGGAGCAAGCTCTCTCTCTCTCTCTCTCTCTCTCTGTTCTATAACCTCTCCCGATTCTCTTTTCTTTTCAATTTTTCCTTTTTCTCTGTAAATTTCTCCCTCCCCATTCTTAGTTTTTTTTAAAGTTTTTATAGTAATTTAGGGTTAGTTGATTTAGGAAATAGAGTTATGATTGAACATTATTATTAGATTATCTAGGAAATTAGGGATTTAGACATTGATTATAATACAAATTTGTTATAAGTTTGATTTTGTTAATCTTGTGTTAGGCCTTGGTTCGATTTGATTCGAAACTGTAATGATTTTGTATTGATTGCTTTTGATTTTGTTTCAATGTAAAGTTTTGATTTTGTTTGCAAACCTGATTTATATGTAATAATGAAAATGTTTGATTTAAACAGTGCCTGTTTCAGTAGTAAAACGTGCGTTTCTTTTCAATAAATTTGCATAGTGTGTGTTTTTATTCAAGTAATCAGTACAATACGTATTTCATGCATTTTCTTTTTGTTTTTTGGGCCGTGTTTTCTGATTTGCAACAAAAGAATTTTTAATCGAACTAGGCTTGGGCTAGTAATGGATTTGGACTGTAATACTGAAACCATAAATTATTCATCTTTAAAAAATAATAACTTCAATAAGAAAACAAAACAATTTCCCACACAAAACCAAAAACTGAACGGGCCACATGTTTAACTTATTGGGCCTTAAAAAAGACATACTTTATGGGCCTATTCTCTTAACAACAACCTTTTTAACCAGCGCACCTCTTTTTTTTCTAAAAAACTCTAAAATAGACCAAAACATTGACTGACACACCCCCCTTTTCTAAATGGGCCTTCTAAAAATAGTATAAGCTATTAGACCTGATAATTTTAAACAAAAACCATCCCATATTTTTAATGGACTCTTAAAACCTTAATGGATTATAACCTGATGGGCTAAAAGATTTTTTAATAGCATGCCCCTCTCTCTATAAAAAATGTGCCCCTCTCCAAAAAAGAACGAAACCTTAATGGGCCATCAGATATTGATGGTCCATCTTAGATCAATACACCTATTTTCCTTTTTAAACCCCCATTTACACAATTTGATCTACTTATTTAGAAACCTAAATATAATATAATGGTAGGGAAATTTTTGGGTATGAAAGCTGCCTCTATTTAATCATCTTTCGATTGAATAGTGCGAGAATATGTAGGTCTCATATGTTTTGATCAGAAGTTTATTAAATATTGGAAGACCCTAAAATTTGTCTGAAAGATTATAAGGATACGTTGTACAGCGTTCCCATGAGTGTGAAGAATAAGCATAGATGATGATGTATCATCTTACCAGCTTTTGAACAAAAGTTGATTTGACTTAGATATGACAATGCGGATAACCCGTCAGTATCTGAGAAAAGATCATTTGCATATTTATCCTAACCTAGGGGGTAAAATAATACAAGTTTTGCACAACTGACTTACTAATGCTTAGAGACTAATATAGTAAGTTTGTGACATAGATTTTATATATTCATCACAACCCAGGGGATGAATAACATAGAGCATGATAATGCACTACTGCTTAGAGACTAACGCATTGAGCCAAAGATTTTCCGTATACCTACCATGGCCTAGAGGATAAATAATACGAGCTTGAAACCAGATATTTGGAACTTGGAAAGACGATTTCGGTTTTGTCTTCCCTCAACCAAGACTCGATAACCAAATGAAATATGCTAGATTTGAAGCGATGAAACCCAAATTCACTGATGACGTCGGTTGTGTCAGCCCGCAACCAAGACTATCAATCATGAAGAAATAAACCCCAAATTTATTGATAATGTCGGTTGTGTCAGCCCTCAACCAAGACTATCAATCATGAATAAATAAACCCCGAGTTCATTGATGATGTCGGTAGTGTCTGCCCTTAACCAAGATTATCAATCATGAAGAAATAAACCCCAAATTCATCGATGATATCAGTTTTGTCAGCCCTAAACCAAGACTATCAATCATGAAGAAATAAACCCCAAATTCATCGATGATGTCGGTTGTGTCATCCTTCAACCAGGACTATCAATCATGAAGAAATAAACCCTAAATTCATCGATGATGTCAGTTGTGTCATCCCTCAACCAAGACTATCAATCATGAAGAAATAAACCCCAAATTCATTGATGATGTCGGTTGTGTAATCCCTCAACCAACACTATCAATCATGAAGAAATAATCCCCAAATTGCTTAAAGTTTGAACTAGTTAGTTCACACAGATAAGTTTGCTAATGATGGACCCCAAGAAAATTTGTAATTTTAACCAAAGTAGCTTTGCAAGATGCCATGCATGCATAATGCCCTAAATTGATGTGCTATCCAAGTGTGATGAATGCCCCAAAATGTTTTGTTTATATTCTCACGCACCAAATGCTTATATATGCCCCCAAATATTTACATTTGTACCAAATGTGTGTATATGCCCCAAATGTTTGTGTATACTCCAAGTATTTTGAATTTTTTTTTGATAATTATCCTTTGTTAAACCATCGGGTTCTCGTAATCACCAACTCCCCAACATTTCTTGTTGCTAGTTGTTGTATTTCCAAGTTGATTTGAATTTTGATAAAGCATGGTGAACAGTGGAAACGTGTCATAGGTAATTTGTTTCGCAGACGTAGGCATGGACATGGGCGTGGACCCAGGAGATGACCTCTTTCAATGTTTTTCTAACCAGAATAAACTTTGATGCTTTATCAAATGCACTTTGGTGTTTCCGTATGTTAGATGCACCAAATGTTATGAATGTCCTTGTTACTTTGATATGGTTATGTGTATGTCATGCTTAATGTGAGGGTCTTAACGGGAAATCTACTGCCAATATTTCCAAGGAATCTACTACCGAGATTCAATTAAGTAATACCTACTATCGGGTGCTTCTAGAAAATCATCTGCCGAGATTAACCAAGAGAATCTACTATCGAAATTCTATTGAGAAAATACCTTCTGTCGAGGTCTTCTGGATAATCATCAGTCGAGATTAACCAGGGGAATCTACTACTGATATTCAATGTAGAATTACCTTCTGCCGAGGTCTTCTGGAAAATTATCTACCGAGATTAACCAAGAGAATCTACTGCCGAGATTTTGTTGAGAACTACCTTATGCTGAGGTCTTCTGGATAATCATCTGCTGATATTAACCAGGGGAATCTACTGTCGAGATTCAACGTAGAATTACCTTATGTCGAGGTCTTTTGGAAAATCATTCGCCGAGATTAACCAGGAGAATCTACTGTCGATATTCTATTGATAACTACTGTAATACGGTGGGAGAACTGACTTTTGGGTTTGCGCTTTATCGCAAATGTTGCAGATAGCAAGAGTCGCCACCGACTTTTCTTTTATCCAATAAAGGAAAGGGGGAAAAGAACGGGAAAGACCTTTGGAGAATTTTCTGAGTAAGGGGGGTAGGTTATGAAAAGGGAAGTTGTTAGTGCCCTTTTTATCCGTAGTTTATCTACAGGCTCTTAATCGCTAGTTCACTTTGAAAATGCATTGGGTTTGTGTATAAAATATTTTGAAAATGCCTAAGTACGACAATTTTGTAATGATTCTCGTATCATTGAGAATGTATAAAAAATGTTTGTTTTGAAAAGATGTTTTGAAAATGCCAATGTAAGGAAATTTTCCTTATAATAACCCTTGTGTCAGTCCTCAAGAGTGTTTATAAAGCGTTTTGAAAGTAGTTGTTTTGAAAGTGCGAAGTGTGGAAATTGTTTTAGTTTGTGAGCAAGAGATTACGAGTGATCTACCTACTCAAAAAGTCTTTGTCCATTTCCTCCTCCTTTAGATAGTGCTATCCTACCATTAGTTAGTAGGAAGCCCTATTATTGGATGTGAGGGACAGGCGCGGGTCATCGTACAGTCATAGAAGGCAACTTGCAGGATGCTTTAACATTTGTCGTATGGGACTAAGATTATTTTATCTGAAGGCAGCATCGAAGGGTCATCGAGGGACTGCGCTCTTTTAACCGAGGGTCTTTGCTAAAGCATCCACGTTCGAGGGACATGACTATTTAAATTCGAGGAAACAAGTGAGGGTAACCTTAGAGGTGCATACGTGCGAGATTTTTTGATTTCAGTTATTTTGTCTTTGAGATTATGTTTTCTAATGTTTGCTTTTAGTCTTGTCATACAAACCTTAATTACTAACAGTAATAAGGAAAGTAGTAAATTGCGGAAATCAAATGTTCTACGCTATTATAAAGCTTCGGGAGTGGGGGTACAAGTTTATGAATAGGGGAGGAAAGCAATAAACCCTAATTATCTATTACAAACTTTAACATTTACCATGTGAAAGAAGTGAATGAGAGGAGATGGAAAAGAGGGAAGGTGTTAAAAAACCCTAAAAAGTTCTAAGTATTTTAAGAAAATATTTTTGTTTATTTTTTTGCTTAGAAAAATATTTGAAATGTGAGATGAAAAGTTAGACCTAATTCTAATTCAATTTACAATTTAAAAATGAAATAAGATGTGATTAAATTAATTAATTTTATGAAAATTAAACTAATTAATTAAAAAAACCTAAAGAATTCTAAGTATTTAGAAAAATATTTTTTGGAGTTTTATTTAGAAAAGAAATTTTATAATACAAGCCCTAATTCTAATTAATTAAAAATCAAAGTGATTAAAATAACTTTTATTTGTCAAAAATTAAATTAACTAATTAAAAAAACATAAATCTAATTTTTTATCATTTTTTTATGATTTTTGATGATTTTAAAAAAATGATTTAGAAAAAGAAAAAAAAAGTTAATTAAAATAAGAAGGAAATAAAATGGGCCTGTGTTTGAACAAGTAAAAGTGGGGGTTAGAAGCAACAAAAATTCCAGGCCCAAGATAGAGAGCCCAGTTGTTGTTTGGATCCAGTGAGGACAATGCCTGAGGGCTCATGGTGAGGGAGAAAACTCTAGCGCGTTGATCTGGATTTTTGAGAGATCCAAGGGTGATGAAGAGAGGGGTGCACCATGTACTTGCATAGGCTTAGTATGCTAAATCTGCAAGAACAAAATATTAAAAAAAAAACAAAAGGATACCACTGGGACTCGAACCCAGGTCCCTCACATTAACGCGCACTTGTTTTACCACTGGGGTGGCTGTTTCATCCGGTTATGAAATGTTCCCCAGTAAATATATTATAAACTTGTTTTCAAAATTTGGATGTCATCTTCTTCCTCGCGCACGTTTACAACAACAACAACAACAATGTTCAAATTTCTAACTCCTCCAACTCTCAATCATTTTTAAAAATGTAAACATGAAAGTTGCTTAATTTTTTACCACGAATTCAAACATGTCACTAGCTTAAGCTAATACTCAAAGATTAAAGTGAATTTCTGTTGTTACCAAACTGAACCCTAACATTTCAGAAATTTCAAATCCAAAATTCTCATCACATGGTCAACATAAATGAAAACTAAGGACATGGCTAGCCTCATGGCATTGATATCTACATTTTTACTTCATAAAATAAATGCAAATGATGCCTGTACAGAGATTTAAAAGTTTAGAAAACATACCTCAAAAGTGAGAATTGAGTTTGAAGTTAGAGCACTTCTGGAAGTGTTAGGATGATCTGGATAGCTTCACTGAACTTCCAGGAAGCTTTTGCAATGCTTACTTTGTGTTGAAAGTGTCTGAATCACTCCAACCAAGTCCAGTTGCAAAATCTATTTTTGAGTTTGGAAGATGATGAAGATGGTGTTACAGTGATGAAACAGGTCTTTGGATAAGTTCTATATGAGTTATATAAACTTTGTAACTGATTTAGAGTGAAAACGCACGAGTGGATTGGGTGTTTGGTATTCAAGGTCAGAAGTTGCAACAAATAGAGTTTTATATATAGCTTCTGATTTTGAGAGGTTTTTAAGGTTATGTCTTCATGCTATGGATTGCAAATGCTCTCTCTATTTATAGAGAAAAGTTTTGGAAGACTCAAGTAACCAGAATTGAAAGATAACAAGTTATGGTTTGAAAAAATGAAAAATCAAGTTGGATGAGTTTCTATGGTTCCAAGGCTCAAGTACAAGCATGATCTGTGGTTTGTTAGGCGCAGGGAGGTTACTTTTGATGTTAGAGATTTCTTGTACTCAAATACAACAAGTTGGGATATCAAGAAGTTGACTTTGTGATTAAACTTAGTTTACAAGAATGGAAATGTAACCTTTCTCCCTTAAATGGCAAGTAAGCTTGGACAAAGCTTTAATCACTTGGATCATAGCTCATAAGTTTGTATAATCTTTTGATTATGGATTGATTTGGAAGTTAGAAGCCTGAAAAGTGAGATTATGCCGCATGGCTTGAAGATTTGATCTTTTGTTCATCACAAAAATGACTTGTATTTCAAGAATGGATGCCCAACTTCATGCCTTCGAATCTCCTAGCTCAAGCATGATAAAATTGTGTTCTTGGACATTTTGGAAAGCTTGAAACATTGTCTACAACTTTCATGTTGACCACTTTGGCTAAATCAAATGGGAACTTGTTGAAAATTGACCATGAAGTTGGGACAAAAATCTGATCAAGACTTGTAAAAAATTTCTAAGTGTTGGACAAAAAACATCATAACTTTATGAGCTTATATCTCTTAATCCAAGCATTTTTTGAGGTTCATCCCACAATGACGAAGTTGTAGAATTCATCAATCCCTACAACTTTCATGTTGAAAGTTTTACTTGAATCAACTTGTATTTTGAGGAAATTTGCTTGTGAAGTCAAGGTTTTTTAGGTATAAAACACTTGAAATTTTTCTAAGTGTTTGAAAACCTTTACTTTTTGAATTTTGTTGACTTTCTTGATTCTTGATGATCAATTTTGATAATTTTAAATATCTTGATGATTCTTGACTTTTGATTTCCAATGTTGACCAAAAAGTCAAAGTTTGACTTTTGAGTGACTGTTGACTTTCATTAGTTGATTCAAATTTTCAAATATCAATCACTTGCATCGTTGGAAATGTCTTGAGCCATGTAAATAAGTCAAGAAGTTTTATTTGAGCTCTTGATATCATGCTTCAAACCATTAGGTCATGCACTAGGTCAAAAGTCAATGATCAGTCATTGTCAATCAAAACCCTAATTTGGGCAATTTTTTACCTTTGGTTATTTGAGGGCTTTCCTTGAGGAATCATGATTAACCCCTAATCAAATGATGAATATCACTTCAAAATGTTGATGTTGACCAAAAATATTGAAGTTTGACTGTATGTTGACCACATTTGACTTTTTGTCCAATACAATTGATTTTCAGTCATCTGAGCAATTGACTGAGCAAGCTTGTGATGCAAGGCTTGAAACTTGACATAAGCATCATTGTGGACCTATGATGAATCGTGAAAGTCACTTGAGGCATTAGAAGTCCAATTTTCCTTGAGAAAACCAAAACTCTAATTGAAGACACATTGTTTAGAAGGTGAGTTTGTCTGAACATCTCTTGAGAATCCTTGAGTATTTGAGAATCTTAGAAGAAAGCCTTAAAGAAAATGGGAGGGAAACTTTTGGGGTACAACATCTTCCCTTGTTAAATCTTCTTAAATCTGAAGAGTTAGATTGACACGTCCACCATTCGTGACTTGAAGGTAGAAGATGATTGAACACTTAAGTGCCTAGAAATTTGCACTCGCATTGGCACAAAGTAACACTGTAATACTGGGAATGGGCTTAAAGATTCCATTTGGAGAGGTGACAGAGATTCGTCAGATATGGGCTTATGGATGCCATCCAAAGTAACTGTTGAGAGAAATTAGACTAAGTTTATGCTCGACTTTAAATGCGAGAAGTATCTGAATAAATCTACGCTTGATTTACTTTGAGCCAGAAAATGTCTACTGGAAGAAATATCAGAATAAATCTTTGGTCGACTTAATCTGAGCCAGAAGATGTCTATGTCTATCTTTAACTGGAAGAAGGATCAGAATAGATCTTTGGTCGATTTAATCTGAGCCAGAAAATGTCTACTGGAAGAAATATCAGAATAAATCTTTGGTTGACTTAATCTGAGCCAGGAAATGTCTACTGGAAGAAGTATCAAAATAAATCTTTGGTCGATTTAATTTGAGCCAGGAAATGTCTACTGGAAGAAGTATCAGAATAAATCTTTGGTCGATTTAATCTGAGCCAGGAAATGTCTACTGGAAGAAGTATCAGAATAGATCTTTGGTCGATTTAATCTGAGCCAGAAAATGTCTACTGGAAGAAATATCAGAATAAATTTTGGTCGACTTAATCTGAGCCAGGAAATGTCTACTGGAAGAAGTATCAAAATAAATATTTGGTCGATTTAATTTGAGCCAGGAAATGTCTACTGGAAGAAGTATCAGAATAAATCTTTGGTTGATTTAATCTGAGCCGGGAAATGTCTATTGGAAGAAGTATTAGAATAAATCTTTGGCAGATTTAATTTGAGCCAGGAAATGTCTACTTGAAGAAGTATCAGAATAAATCTTTGGTCGATTTAATATGGGCCAGGAAATGTCTACTGGAAAAAGTATCAGAATAAATCTTTGGTCGATTTAATCTGAGCCATGAAATGTCTACTGGAAGAAGTATCAGAATAAATATTTGGTTGACATAATCTGAGCCAGAAGATGTTTGAAGGGAGTGTTTATCATGTAGATAGTCACCCTGTCTTGTTTTGGGAATTAATCCATAATCTTTTGTTTACAGATAGTTTCCCTGTCTTGTTTCAGGAATTAATTTGTGGTTGGTCATCCAGATAGTTGCCCCGTCTTGTTTTAGGAATTAATCTGGAACCTGCTTTGAGAATTGTTGATGATATTCGTCTGTTTATTGACCCTTCCTGAAAAGGTAAAAAGTTAGTTGTATGCAATGTCATGATGTATGAAATGCATTGCGTAATGATGTTCTAAAAATAAATTAGATTGTGCTATATGTGTTTCATATGTATATGCTATGACGTATGAATGTGAAATATCGTGAAGTGTATTTGTAAGCCCGTGCAATATTTGGTCATGGAAAATAAATCCCTGACTATTACTAGGGATGAAGAGTATGTGTATCTTCAATCTTGTCTAGAATTCTTCCACTGGGGATTCTTGTCTTTTGTTCAAGGAAACTCTTATGGGGATTCTTATCTTTTGCTTTAGGGATAAGAGTTCAGGAACATTGGTCATCTGTCACTCTATTGGGGAATTTAATTCTTATATACCCTGACTGAGTATAAAAGAGATGGATAACCCTCCTACATGTCTGGGGAGGATAATTCTTATATACCCTGACTGGGGATAAAAGAGATGAATAACCTTCCGACTCGTCTGGGGAGGATAAAGTTGACTGATATTTGATCCAATTCTAGGTTTCATAGAAAATCTCTAGGGATAATGGTGACTTCACTGGGGAGAGGAATTTCCCCGGTGATTCATAGCCATATGAGGAATAGACTCAAACTAGGGAGACTGTAATCTGTTGGGGAAATAAACCCTGTCGGGTAAATAAACCCTATTGACATAGAAATACTATGTTGAGGAAGTAAGCTCTGCTGGAGAGAAAGAATCTACAGGGGTTTTTACAGTTTTAGAGGAATGAACTCAGTTGAGGAAGAGAATTTCCATGAATTGTACTGATTGGAATACTATAGATGGGTGGTATTGCCGGGAAGGAGATCATATTTTGCTATCTGTTGGAGTGAACTGCTTGGGAAATTGCGGGGAATGTTTCTTAATGGAAGTTGAATTTGTGAAGATTACACTGTGGGGATAATCCCATGGAAGTGGCTCTGTGGGGATTTGTGGAAAATCTGAACGTCATCCCAACCCCAAGTGTCTTTGTAAATGCTTATTCTTGTTCTTATGCATATATTTGTTAACAATTAATCGTGTCGATATGCATATGTTCCTTTAATTTAGCCATTGGACGTTCTTTGCAAACAAAACAGAAAAATTAACAAAAAAATAGAAAGTTTCGATTGACGGGTGTATTTATATTGATAGTTTGCCTATAATCAGACGATTCTGTAGAAAGATACATAAATCCTAGTAACAGGAAATTATCGTGAAGCGAAAAGAGTACAAGGTGAAAACAAAATATATAGCTATGTGGAAATGATCTCGTTGGGTTTCAACTCTGCTATTAACCCTATGTCTTCGAACATCTCATCCCTTGCTGTTGGAAGAAGTTGATTGAGTTGATCTGTACCATTTGAAATTTTGACTTTGATAATAAAGCTTGTGGTAAGTGATCCACCGGGACATAGTCGTACGCTTTTGATCCCTAACTTTTCCTGGACCGTCTTTTTAGATTTTCAGTCCACCGGGATACCCTTTCTTGCCCAAGCCGCCTTTTCAGGTTTTCAACTTGCCGGGTGTAAAATCTTTTATATATATCCCTAAGTTTTTCACAAACCCTTTTGGTTCGCCGGAATGCCCTTATTTTTCCTAGGCCAGTTGTAGGGGTAGAAATGTTTAATACTAAGCCATTGGATTAACTAGACTTATACAAATCAAAATAGAAAATCTCCATCGTGCTTTATTGTTTCCAAAGGAATGGGAAAAGAGATAATAACCCAAAAGAGGGGCAAAGATTCTAGGTAAGGGGGTTGGTTATGCAAAGGGAAGGTATTAGCACCCTAAACATCTACGGTACACCGCAGGAACCTCTTTGAAAAATCTGTATATTTTGGCTATAAAATGTTGTATGTAAAATAGATTGTGGGGATGAGAAAAAGAAGTATATATTTTTTATGATTTTTGCACCCGCCGCGGTTGCGAACCTTTAGTGCTTACATACCACCTTATGTGCAATAGGGGATCAGGGTACACATAGTTCCTCTTTAAAAAAAATTGAAACATAAGTGCATTGGTTAATTTTATGAGATAAGACATCATCGTCATTGTCCGTGTGGAAAATATACTTACTACCCACAATTATGAGAAAGGAGACTTTGCATCATCTCAAAGTGGAAGATATGGCTTGGATTTTAAAAATAAAAAAAACCTCACTCAACACCCAAGTGGAAAATATCTCTCTTCACTACATATTGTAGAAGTATAGTTGTTTGCATCACTACAAGGATTGACAAGAGTCCAATCTTTTGAGAAAAGTTTTAAAGAAAAAGCCAAAGTGGAAAAAATGGTTTAAATGAGATTGATTCGCTTTTAGTCTTCTCACAAAAAATGTCAAGGTATTATTAAATTGATTGAAGTTTGGTTAAGAAAATATTTTTGAAAATGCATGGACCTAAGTCCAAGTTTAGTATGAAAGTTGTTCAAGTTTTTAACACAAGAAGTGTTTTCAAAAGGAGGGAGAAGATTTTTGAAATTAAAGAAGGTGGGAGGAGGTGAAGAGACTATCCTAAAGCATAAGGTAAAAGCTAAGGAAAAGAACCGTCTAACACCCAAGAAACCAAAACATGACATATTGAGTCAATGAATAATTCCATCCTTTGGATTGGAAACCAAGCAAACAGTTAATAAACCTTTGAAGAGTACCAAGCTCCAATTGCATTTAGTCCTCACAAAATTTGGGTAGAGTAACAGCTGTATACAGATGAATTCCATATTACAGATAAAGTATGTAATCATAATAACCTGCATACAAAACAAATAAACAACCTAATGCATTGAGGTAAACCCCAAGAACTCCAGAAAACAATATCAATTAAGGTCACATGGTCTCCAACATAGGTCAAGGTTTCTACTCCTACGTCCAAGAAGTCCACCACTCCATAATGCCAAGGATAGTAACCAAGTAGTCCAAGTAACATTAAAGTTTTTTAGGGTTTAATTGATTATTAGGTATCTTCAAAAAGAAATGAAAAGTTCAAGTGAGCAAAATAAAATGACATGAATATAAAGGCTCAAGTGAGAAAAGATGAAAATAGCATGAAATGTAAATGCTAAAGTAAATGGTACATAAAGTAAAAGCATAAAATAAAATTAATTGTTAGAAGTTAATGGTTAGTTGGATGGCCATCTTGAAACTTGCATTTGAAACTCATTAGAGAATTGGTAGAACCAAAGCCTCTCACCAATAAGTTGCATTTTCTTTTTGTCAAGTATATCGTCCATTTTAAGAATCTCAAAGTAACACTTAATGATCAATGATGTTTAAGTGATCTACTTTGACCAAAATTAATGTAGTTCCATTAGAGAATTGGTAAAACCAAAGCCTCCTAATAATGGATCTCAAAGTTGTTGGATCAAAGGGTTCAAATTAATATACTTGGGCTTGCAAACATAGGTTTGGGCCACTGTGATACGGTGGCAGAACTGATTGTTTTTTGTTACTAATGGTTTTGCGTTTTTTTCCCGCAAATGCACGGTAAGCAAGAGTCGCCACCTTATTTTATTTTATCCAACAAAGTAAAAGGGAAAAAGAACAGAAAAAACCTTTTTTAAGATGTTTCTAAGTACGGGGGTAGATTATAGAAAGGGAAGTTGTTAGCACCCTTTCTATCCATGGTTTTCCATGGGCTCTTAAGTACTTGCTCATTTTTTAAATTGATTTTGTGTGTTTGGGTGCTTTGAAAATGCCTTAGTGCAGTGTTTCACTTTATGGTAACTCTTGTATCAGTCCTCAAGAGTGTGATAAAGTGTTTTTGGAAACTTTAGTTTGAAATTTGTTTGAAACTGTATGGTGTAAAAGATTATTTTGAGAAAGTACTTAAGAGTTTCTACCTACTCGAAAAAGACTGTTCGTTTTTCTTATTTCCTTTAGACAGTGCTATCCTACTATTAAGGAGTAGGTAGCTCCATTGTTGGAGTTTAAGGGACAATCGAAAGGGACGATTACAATCACTTAAGGCAACAGGGCGAGATCTCTTAGTAACTATCCTAAAACTCTAAGATCACTTTTTTACCGAGGCAACATCGAAAGGGTCATCGAGGGACTAGTGATCTTTCTAATTAGAGGACATCCACTAAAAATTCTCAAGTTTCGAGAATAATGACCGTTTTCCGAAGGTAACCGAAGTGGGGAAAACCCTAGGAGTGAGCATGTGCAAGTGTTTGTTTTTCAGTCAATTATCTTTGCACATATAGGGTTTTCTATTGTTTTAAACATTGATCTTTTGCATACAATCCTATTATCAATCATCTAACAGTTTAATTAATAGCAAAAAATAAAGTGCGAGAAATTTAAACCTAGCTATTACAAGGCTTTAGGGAGGGGAATTACATAATCAAAAACTTGGGGAAAACAATAAATGAAAATGGTAATAAACCTAAGTTAAAAGCTATTACAAACTCGGAGCGATTACAATAATTGGAAATAAATAAATAAATGCGCTCGAGAATAACTTAAACGAGGAATTAAAGTTAAATTCAAAGACATTTAATTTAGTGAATAAAGAAAAAATATATTTTTTTGGATTTTTTAAGAAAGTAATTAATTTTGCAAATTAACCTAGTCTCTAATTAATTTTAATTATGAAAAAGGAAATTAAATTATCCTAATTAACCTAATTAATTAATGAAATTAAATATTTTATGAAAAACCTAGTTCTAATGTTTTTGTGTTTTTATGATTTTAAGATTTAATTAAAAAAAGATTTTTAAAACAATTAAAAATAAATAAAATAGTAAAAAGGTTAAAGAAATTAAAACAAATATTAAAATGGGCCTGATGTTGGAAGTAATTCTGGGAGGTGTATGGCTGAAATTTTCCAGGCCCATAATAGTTGGCCCAAGGCTGGCGTTTGATCTAGTGTCATTAGATATGGGATGCCCACTATACACTGCACCTACTACACATTGGATCTTGGATGGAGATGAATTTGATGGTCATATCCTGAGTTGTATGGTGGAATCCTGACCATGAAGCACGCTGGATCTGAAATAAGTAAATCAGAAAATAGAAAATGTATGGACCTGGGATCGAACCCAGGCCCTTCCTCTCACACACGCAACGCTTGGACCAACTATGTTGGAACACTTATTTGTTAATGTAATAAACCAAAAAACATAAGGTAAATAAAGTATTATGCCCAAGAAAACGCGCTAAATTCAAACGGGACAGTGGTATGCTGCCACCTATTGTCTTCTTCCCAGAACTGTCGTTTTTGATACTAAACCTTTACCTACGGACAAAATTGTCACTAAAAGCTATAGTGACAGTTTTTGTCCATAGTTATAACCCGGTAACATCTCAAAATGCAATGCAAGCAATATTAATCAGAACCAAAGACATGAATCAATTGCTCATGACCTCCTGAATTCAATATCACCCAAAATTTTATCCAATTTTTCCTCTAGCTAGGGTTCCCCAATTTGGAGCTTCGGAACCCTAACAATGGCGAAGGGTTGTACCTGCGCTTAAACTCTGATTAAACCATTCAAAAACATTGCAAATGTCATAGCAAGCATGGATATATGATCAAAAAAATTCATGATGGGCAAATCATTGAAGTCGAGTTTGAAAAAAAAGACAAACTATGACTGTTCTTGCGCTTGATTCTTGAAGCTTCAGGCTTGGGGAATGAGTGTGGTAGCTTCCTAGAGGTCCAAGGATTGTTGTTTTGTCCTTGAAACGCCTTGAATTCGCCTGGGGAGAAGAATTTGATCTACATTTTTTTGACAAAAATTGACACTTTATTCTTGCTCTTAGGGAGGCAGGTTGCGCATGAAATCTTTTTCTTTAGGGTTGGAATGGCTTGGCATATATATGTGAATCATATTAGGTCAACTAGTATGGCAAGAATCCAAAGATATCAATGCCTTTCAATTTTGATTCAAATCTTTCCAATTTTGAATATCCTTGCTCATTCATGGCTTGCACGATTTCTTTGGGCTATTGACAGCACATGAGATCTCAATCAATGACAAAACAAATCTTATCCCATTTATTTGATTTATTTTTGATTTAATTTGATTCTATTTGTATTTTAAATAAATAAAATCAAAATAAATTAAATAAATAAGTGAATAAGGCATAGAGGGTCCCATAGGTCGTGGACCATGCTAGGACTGAGATTCAATCTTGAAAAGATGGGCCCATGTGGAAAAAATTCAATTTTGAGCATTGTTGACTTTGTGCAAATTTCCAAAAATGGTCAACTTTGACAATGCATATCTCTCTCAATTTTGACCCTAAGAGGATGTTCTATGACTTTTTAGAAAGCTTAGGATGTCCTCTAAACAATACTTTGGTTTCATCGTCGTTGGATCTTCCATGTTTATGTAAGGAGCTTTGACCCAAAAGGTGTTTTTGTTGACTTTTTGAAATGACCTATAATGTCTGAATTTATATCTTTTCATGAGTGCATTTCTTGAGCTTGAATGCTGAAGTTGAGTTGTAGGGAATTTGATTCTCTTCAAAATGAGCCTTGGATGAGAAATTTCTAACAAATTATGAGAAAGTTATGCCTGGTCAAAGTTTGGTTGACTTTTCCTATAAAAACCTTAATTTAGCAACTTTTGAATTTTGATGAATTAGGAGCATTCCTTGAGGAATCATGATCAACCCTTGATCAAATGATGTATATCACCTCAAAATGGTGATGTTGACCAAAAATCTTGAAGTTTGACGATATGTGGGTCACAGTTGACTTTTGACCTAGTACAGTTGATTTTCAGGCATTTGAGCAGTTGACTGAGCAAACTTCTTGTGCAAGCCATGAAACTTGGCATGGATGATCTTGAAGACATATTAGGGCAATGGAAACCACTTAGGACCCTTGGAACTCAAACATCTTGATGAGGAGTAAAACTCTAGTTTGGGGCTCATTGTCTTAGGAGGAGGATTTGCCTGGCCAATCCTTAGTTAACTTGAGCAATTGAGGACCTCTAGGAGTATGTCTTGTGTGAAAATGCGAGGGCAAATTTTGGGGTGCAACAGCCACGAATGATTATTTTCTCAAATCGGGACAAAATTTAGTGCTATGTTAAGCAATCGTAAGTGGACTTATATAGAAGTCGCACCTATTTTGAGGTCGGTCAATAGCAATCTATGCACCATTTGTTTTGAGACATGATATAGAAATCATGCTCCAATAACACTTAGTGCAATAAGAAGGGGATGAGATGAAGAGGAAAGAGAAATATGAATAAACCACATTTGAATCAAAGTTTTAATCAAACTATTATTAAAATCATTCATCCATTTTTATGGAGTTAGACTCAACACCATGGATTCAATGATGTTAACAAAACTTATGATCAAAAATTCAATCCAAGATCAGCCAGAAAATGTAGAAAAAAAATTGTATTTAACATATAAAAATAAAGGTTTAAAAAATGATTAAAATGAAAATAAGAGAGAAAAATGTTAACTATGTTCAAATTAATCAAGAAAAATAAGATAAGGCCATAGAAAAATCAGAAAGGAACTCAAATAATTTTATGAATTTTTTTTGCAATTTTTAAAGGTCATAAACTATTTTTAAACTAATTAAAATTACTCAAATAAATGGAAAATAGATCAAAAATAGTAAACATCAAGATAAAATTCCTTAAAATTTTCATAAATTCAGAAATGAGAAAAATGATATTTATGAATATTTTCAGAATTTAAAAATGTCAGAAAGTATTTTTAAAACAATTAAAATAAAGCAAATAAGGAAAAAATTATATATAAAAAATACTAAATGTCAAAATAAAAATATGAAAAAATATTCATAAAATCAAAAATAATTCAAAGTATTTTTTTTATATTTTTTCATAATATTTGGATAAAAAATTAAAGAGTTATGAATTTTTGAAATTAAAATGAAATTAAAAAATAAATTTATAAAATAAAACAAATCAGGAAAAAACCGTGCGTGTTGGATCTTTCCTCACTAATACAGGCTGGTACATCCAACGGATCAGGGTTGAGGGAGAATCATGGACCCAAGGCTGAGCGCGCACATGAATCACAATAGAATCCAGCCAATAGAATTAAAACAATTGGGCTAATGTCATTGGTTGAAGAACTACACGTAGGTCGTCTTTAACCTCCAGCCTCCTGCAAATAGGGAAAACCTCAAGTTATTGAATCTGTAAATTTAGGCGCTCACAGTGGTACAAATAGACACATCTCTTTAAGACGATCACAACCATATCCTCGCGCCAAATTTATATAAAACGCAGCGTAGTCGATTTGGAAAAAACTATGGATGTTTAAAAATGCCAAAATCAAAAACCAGAAGTATCAAATGCATTGTTTCTCCAAAATTGAGTTTACAGCAAGCATCAGTGAACATCATAGATTATTCCAGTAATTTGAGTTGGAAGATTTGGTGCCTTAAACTACCTGAACGAAGTAAGATGAAGTTGCTCTGTAAACGGACTTGACTAGCATAATTTCGGGCACCTAAAGGCTTGATTCTTCTTCTGTTAGCCTCAAGGAAGTTCAAGGATGAGGGATCAAGGAAGAAATCGAATTCAAAATTGGTAGAAATAAGAATTTGAAATCTTAGAAAAGGGTATTATGGAGAGAGTTTGACAGAGTGATTTTGACTCTTCAAGCTTGAGGAAATGAATTGAATAAGGTCCTCTATGTATAGGAAAATGAATGTCAATGAAAATTGGAGAAAACAAAGAAGTTTGGAGGGAAATTGAGTGGAGATTGGACACGAGTGAAGTGTGATCTCATTTTCACCAAAACTCATCCAATCTTTGCGTTTTGAGGTTATAAACACTTATGGCAAGTTTGTTAATCAATTTTAAATCAAAAATGTGCACAAATCTTGTGATTAGAGGCCACATTATGGATTTCAAAATTCTGACTTGGTGAGAAATTCAATTTCAAGTTACTAATTTCAAAACAATGGAATTTTCAACTCAAGGGGTCTTAGGGCATGGTTCTTGAAGCTTTAGAAATATGAGGTTACAAGCTTTACAATGTGAAAAGAGTGGGATCAAATGGATGTTTGATTTGAAATTTGCAATGAGTCAAAGTTGAGAAAAAGAGGTTGACTGTCTATACTTAGAAAATTTCTAAGTTTTTCTTCTAAAATGACTTATAATATCTTGTAATAGAACATGGCCTTCCACTTGAAATTTACTCTTGACCAAAAAATATGGCATGAAGTAGATCTCTTGAATGAAATTTTGAGGCTTGAACCATTCAAAATCTCCAAAAATTGAGAAAGTTATGACTTGTTGAAGTTGGAAAAAGTTCATGAAATGACCTATAATCTTTTGCATCCTTAGTGAATCTTACATCCATTTTCACACTTTTAACATAAAATAAAGGTTGAATTTAACATATTCAAGATCATTATGGAAAAGTAATGGGCTCAAGGTGATAAAAATTGATCAAGTTATGATTATTTGAAGTCACATGAAGGGATTTGAGGGTCCATCTGGAGGACTTGTAATCTTTCTTTATCATCAAGTTTCTTACACACAAAATTTCCTTGAGACCTTTTAATTAATTTATTAATAACCCTTTGAAGAGAAGAATTTCTTTGGAACCACTCAAAAATACCAAAAGATGAGCAAGATATACCCCTTTGAAGTTCAAAACCCTAGCTTCTAGAGCAAGAAAATACCTTGGGAGAACTTTGCAATTTTAATCAACCTTCTTGCACCAATACTTTTATCTTAATAATAAAGGTTGTTTAGGATGATAATGAGAAGCCATAACAACCAACATCACTTCCACATCTTGAAAATTGAAGGAGATATGAACTTGTGATCAATGGAGACAAAGACTTGTCCAATTGAGTCAAACTTCTTTAGTCAACCCTTGTGCTTTTGAGATAACTTTGACAACTTGAGGCATAATGAATCATGAAATATTTTGTCATGATGTTACTTCAAAATATCTTTCATATAGGCTTAAATCTCAATGAATCTTTATTGAGGAAGGTACAAAGAAGGAACTCATGAATCCAAAAGCTGAATTTGATGGAATGCATTGTGCTTTCACCTACATCATCAACAATTAGGATACACATACATTGTATTTGTTAGTTAAAGAGTAATCAAACATAGATGATCACAAAATACAAGTCAAGGTGCTTGATGATTCCCCATAGAGTAAGACTAATGATAGGGAGAGGAAACAAACCATAGTGTGTGTCTTTGTTGTGATTGAATTGATATGATATGATGAAGGGATCTTAGGGGCAAAATTTGGGGTACAACACCAGTCAACCTAGCAGGTCATTTTTATGCGTAGTATCTTTTGACTATGTCCACGTTCACAGGGTGTGGGAAATTTCAACGTCCATGATGGTTAGTATCATAGCACCGCCCAAAAATACTTTCTTGATAATAAATGGAACTTCATAGGTGGGAGTCCATTTTCCCTTGGGACCACCTTGTGGTAGAATGATGTGCTTTATTACCAAGTCACCATCATAATATACCTGATGCTTGATCTTCTTGTTGAATACCTTCATCATACATTTCTGATACATCTGACCATGACAGACAGTCATAAGTCTTTTCTCGTCAATCAGATTCAACTGGTCTACCCTAGTTTGAACCCATTCATCTTCGTCTAAGTATGCATCTTTCACAATTCTCAGAGAAGGAATTTGAACTTCGATAGGTAGGACAACTTCCATGCCATGGACCAGAGAAAATGGGGTTGCTCTAGTTGATGTTCACGCTGAAGTGTGATAGCCATGAAGAGAAAATGGTAACATCTCGTGCCAGTCTTTGTAAGCCACAACCATCTTTTTTATGATCTTATATATGTTCTTATTGGCGGCTTCCACGGCACCATTCATTTTTGGTCGATACAGAGAAGAGTTGTGGTGCTTGATCTTGAAATGCATGCAGAGTTCGGTGATCATAGTAATGTTAAGGTTGGCACCATTGTCTGTGATGATCCTCTCGGGGATTCCATAACGACAGATGAGGTTATGCTTATTGAATCGAGCTACCAAATTCTTTGTAACTGAGGAAAATGAAGCCGCTTCAACCTATTTTGTGAAGTAGTCAATGGCGATGAGAATGAAGTGATGTCCATTAGGAGCAGTAGGCTTGATTTCTACGATTATATCAATGCCCCACATTGTGAATGGCCAAGGAGCAGTCATGACATTCAAAGGAACCAGAGGCACATGAACTTTATCAGCATAAATCTGGCACTTATGACAAGTTCTCGAGTGGTGATGACAGTCAGTTTCCATGGTCGACCAATAGTAACCTCCTCTCAAGATTTTCTTAGCCATTGTATGCTCGTTGGAGTGAGTACCAAAGATGCCTTCGTGCATATCCTCCATAATTTTCTCTATTTCCTTCTTGTCCACACAACGAAGCAGGGTTGAATCATGATTATGCTTTTACAAAATTCCGCTGCTCAAGAAGAACTTAGCTGAGAACCTCCGCAGGAATTTCTTGTCATTGATTGATGCCCCTTAAAGGTATTATTGAGCTTTAAGGTATCTTTTCACTTCATGAAACCAAGGCTTCTCTTCTACTCCGTTAGTGTCAACTTCGTAGCAGTGTACAGGTTCGTCAAATCTTTCAATGGTAATTTTGGGAGCCTCATTGTCCCAGCTGACTTTGAACATGGATGACATGGTAGCTAATGCGTCTGCCAACTGATTCTCTTCTCTTGGGATATGCTCAAAAGTAATCTCTTCGAAGAACGAAATCAAGGTTAGCACATGTTCTCGGTAAGGGATAAGATTTGGATGCTTCGTATTCCATTATCTTTTGACATGACTAATTACCAAGGCTGAATCCCCATATACGCTCAGAAATTTTATTCTCAGGTCAATAGCAGCTTTAATACCCATGATCCACACCTCGTACTCAGCCATATTATTGGTGCAGTCAAAGCAAAGTCTGGCAGTTAAAGGTATATGAAAACCTTGAGGAGAGATCATTACAGCACCAATTCCATTTCCAAGTGCGTTATAAGCTCCATCAAAAACCATAGTCCATCGGGATCCTAACTCAGGTCCTTCATACGGCCCAGGTTCTTCACAATCTGTAATTAGCATGATGTTCTCATCTAAGAATTCGAAGTGCATAAACTGATAGTCGTCTACAGCTTGATGGGCCAAATGATCTGTTAGTACACTTCCTTTGATTTTTTTTGAGTGGTACATTGAATGTCGTATTCCGTTAAGATCATTTTCCATCGGGTTTTTCTTCCAGAGAGAGTTGGCTTCTCGAATATGTACTTGATGGGATCCATTTTAGAGATCAACAGAGTAGTAGGAGTCAACATATACTATCTTAGTCGGCGAGCAGCCCATGCCAAAGTGCAGCAAGTTTTCTCGTGCAATGAATATATTGTTTCACAGTCGGTAAACTTTTTGCTAAGGTAGTATATTGCATGCTCTTTTCGACCAGACTCGTCATGCTGCCCCAACACACACCCCATTGAGTTCTCTAGCACTGTTAGGTACATGATTAGAGGCCTTCCTTCAATTGGTGGCATCAGAATCATAGGTTCTTGTAAGTACTCCTTGATTTTATCAAAATCTATTTGACTGTCGTTGTTCCACCTAACTACTTGATCTTTCTTCAACAGCATGAAGATTGGCTCACACATAGCAGTCAAATAAGAGATGAATCATGAAATGTAGTTTAGTCGTCATAAGAAACCTCTGACCTCCTTCTCAGTACGAGGAGTCGGCATTTCTTGAATAGATTTAACTTTTGCAGGATTAACTTCAATACCTTTACCAATGACGACAAAACCTAGGAGTTTACCAAACCTCACCCCAAAGGTGCATTTGTTTGGATTCAACCTTAGTTTGTACTTCTCTAGCCTTTCAAATAACTTGTACAAATGATCAAGATGTTCTTCCTCAGTTTGTGACCTTGCTATCATATCATCAACATAGACTTCTATCTCATGATGAATCATGGCATGGAATAAAGCTACCTTGGCGCACTGATAAGTTGCCCCTGTGTTCTTCAACCCAAAAGGCATGACCTTGTAATAGAATATGCCCCACTATATGACAAAGGTAGTTTACTCCATGTCTTCAGGCTCCATCTAGATTTGATTATAACCCGAAAAACCATCCATGAAGGAGAATACCTTATGTTGAGCGGTGTTGTCGACCAGGACATCAATATGTGGAAGTGGGAAGTCGTCTTTGGGGCTTGCCCTAATCAGATCCTTGTAATCTACACACATACGTACCTTACCGTCTTTCTTTGTAACTAGAACAACATTTGCAACCTGTTGTACCCCAAAATTTGCCCTCTCATTTGTCAATACTTTTCTCACAAGATTTCTTTGACACAAGACTGGATTAGGGTTTAGTCAGCTCAAGACATCTCATCTTGCACTGATGACCCAAAATTAGGGGTTGATATTGCATAAGGAATTTTGGACTATCAATGCTTCATATGACTTTCAAACATCATTTTGGACCCCTAAGATCATTCATGACAAGTTTCAAGCCTTGAACCACATTTTTTGATCAGTCAATTGGATAGTTGACCTAAAAATCAGTTGTATTGGGGAAAAAGTCAACCATGGCCAATTTACAATCAAACTTAATAATTTTTTATCCACATCAACATTTTAAACTTATATGTATCATTTGATCAAGTTTGGACCATAATTCCTCAAGAAATTTGATCAAATCACCAAAAGGGCAAAATGGTCAAAATTAGTGTTTTGACTGAGGAAGGGCAATTTCTGATTTTTAACCTAGAAAATGACCAATTGAGTTAAGGCATTATTTCAAGGATTCAATTACATCATCTTGACCTTATTACATGGTACAAACCTTAACAATACTATGATCACCACCTTGTGCGAGCAGTTCAAGATTCAGCATCACAATTCATCCCCCTATCGGCCAAAGATGAATGGTGTCGTTAAAGCTGCAAATAAAAACATTAAAAAGATCATACAGAAAATGACAGTCACCTACAAGGACTGGCATGAGATGCTACCATTTTCTCTCCACGGGTATCGTACCACGGCTCGCACATCAACTGGGGCAACACCATATTCTTTGGTTTATGGCATGAAGGTTGTCTTGCCTATTGAGGTTCAGATCCCCTCTTTGAGAACTATGAAGGATGCAGGTTTGAATGAGGACGATTGGATCCAGACTCGGCTTGATCAACTAAACTTAATTGATGAAAAGAGACTCATTGATGTTTTCCATGGTCAGATGTATCAAAAAAGGATGATCAAGGCTTTCAACAAGAAATTTAGATGCCAGGTATATCAAGTTGGAGATCTAGTGATCAAACGCATCATCTTACCACAAGTAATCCCATGGGCAAATGGACTCCTACCTATGAAGGACCATTTTTAATCAAGAGCATTTTCTCCGGTGGGGCAATGATCTTAACCACCATGGACGGCGATGACCTGCCACACCCTACGAACGCGGACATAGTCAAAAGATACTACGCATAAGAGACCCGCTAGGTTGACATACCTAGGCAAAAAAAGGGCATCCTGGCGAACCAAAAGGTTCGGGAAAAAATTATGGATAAAATATAAAAAAATTGTAAACCCGACAAGTTGAAAACCCGAAAGGGCGACTTGGGCAAAAAAGGGTTTCCCGTTGGACTAAAAGCCCGAAAGGGCGGTCCAGGCAAAAGTTAGGGAATTTAAGTGTATGACTATGTCCCATCGGATCACTTTGAGGATAATCTCTTTACTGACAAATCTGGAGTTTCTGATCAATTCAATCATCTTCGGACGAAGCCACAAATAGACAAGATATTCGGAGATACGGAGGCTATAGCAGAATGGGAACCCCATGGGATTATCACACATAGCTATCTTTCTTTGTATAAATTTTTCTTATTGTTATGACACCATCCTCTTACTAGGATGTCTGTCTCCTTTGTACAAAATACTTATTCAAAGTAAATACAAAGGTATCTCTTTAAAGTACAGAAAACTATTTCCTTTTTCTTTACACTTGTGTTTTATTTGCAAAAACATCCAATGATTCATTAATGAACATATGCATTTGAACATAATTACTGTTTACAAATAAACAAAATGAAAAAAGACAATTACTGACAGGTTGAAAGAATAGGAAAATGTCTTTAGTTTATTCCATGAGCAATCCCCAGAGTACGTCATTTAGATCCCCGACGGAACTAAAACTTCAAACTATTAATCCCTGGTGGAAACCGTCCAGTTTCTCCAAATTCCCCAGCAAGTTTGTTTTGAAGCTTGAAAACCAATCGGATAACAGCTGACTTCTGATACTCCCCAACGGAACAAAGACTCTCATTCATTAATCCCCAGTAGAAGTCATCAAAATTCTCTGGATTCCCCAAGCAGATTCCTCAAGCAGTATATGACATTGCTCTCACAATAGGATTTTGTCAATACTTCAATTTCAAGATATGAAGAGTCCGCATATCCTCAGCAGCAGTCAAGGATTTATTTTCCTCAATCAAACAACAATGCAGCAAATCATCTTACATGCACATACATTACATCCACATATCATAAACATTGATAAAACACATATATTGCATCATACATTTCATGCAACATAATTTTGTGTTCCAGCTAACATTTTACCCTTTTCAGGATGACATTAACAACTACCATTAACAATATGCAATCATGATACAGTTTAGATATGCTTCAAACATGGATGACATCCTGTTACTCATTCAGATTTCAAGATTCAGATACGCTCCAGACACGGATGCCATTCTGTTACTCATTCAGATTCAACCTTTTGATACAATTCAGATACGCTCCAGACACAGATGCCATTATGATACTCATTCAGATTCAACCTTTTGATACAGTTCAGATACGCTCCAGACACGGATTCCATTCTGATACTTATTCAGATATTCAAGTTCATATACAGTACGGATACGCTCTAGATACGGATGCCATTCTGATACTCATTCAGATTTCAAGTTCAAATATAGTACGGATACACTCCATACACGGATTCCGTTCTGATACTCATTTAGATTTCAAGTTCAGATACTGTACGGATATGCTCCAGACACGGATTCCATTCTGATACTCATTCAGATATTCAAGTTCAGATACAGTACGAATACGCTCCAGATACGGATGTCGTTCTGATACTCATTCAGATTCAGACTTCAGATACAGTACAGATACGCTCCAGACACAGAAGCCATTCTGATATCCATTCATATACAGTACGGATACGCTCCAGAAACAGATGCCATTCAGATACTTGTTCAAAATTCAAATCCAAATACAGTTCAGATACGCTCTAGACACAGACGACATTCTGATACTCATTCTTTCATCTTACAATTTACAACCCAACAAACATTCTTGGATGGCATCTAAAAGCCCATCTACAAGAAGATCCTATCACTTCTCTAAATGGAATCTTTAAGCCCATTCCCTCAACTACACATTGTCGAGCGTAAATTTATGGGCACTCTAGTGTCCAATCATCTTTCACCTTCGAGTCACGAACGGAGAAACTCACCAATCTAACTCTTCAGGTTTAAGAAGATTGAACAGGGGCATCTGTTGTACCCCAAAATTTTCCTTCTCATTTATCAATACTTTTCTCACAAGATTTCTTTGACACAAGACTGGATTAGGGTTTGGTCAGCTCAAGACATCCCATCTTGCACTGATGAACCAAAATTAGGGGTTGATATTGCATAAGGATTTTTGGACTATAAATGCTTCATATGACTTTAAAACATCATTTTGGACCCCTAAGATCATTCATGACAAGTTTCAAGCCTTGAACCACATTTTTTTGATCAGTCAATTGGACAGTTGACCTTAAAATCAGTTGTATTGGGGAAAAAGTCAACCATGGCCAATTTACAGTCAAACTTCATAATGTTTGATCCACATCAACATTTTAAACTTATATGTATCATTTGATCAAGTTTGGACCATAATTCCTCAAGAAATTTGATCAAATCACCAAAAGGGCAAAATGGTCAAAATTAGGGTTTTGACTGAGGAAGGGCAATTTCTGATTTTTAACCTAGCAAATGACCAATTGAGTTAAGGAATGATTTCAAGGATTAAATTACATCATATTTACCTTATTACATGGCTCAAAACATTTCAATTTTATTGGATTGACAGATGAAATTTGTAGTCAACTGATCAAAAGTCAATTGTACACTGAAAAGTCAAACTTTGACTTTTTGGTCAAAATCAATTGCCAAGGATCACAATTCATCAAAACATGTCAAAATGAGAAACTTATTCATCAAGAAATCAAAAAGTCAAGATTTCATTTTGAAAAGTCAAAATTTCTAAACTTAGAAATGTTTCTAAGTGTTGGAAATTTCATGTTTTTTTCATAACTTTGAGCAAAATTTTCACCAAGATGCAAGTTGATTCGAGAGAAACTTCTAACATGAAAGTTGTATATCTCCATGATATCTACAAAATTTATTTACACAACTTCTCCTAAATATGCTAGGATCTCAAATTATAAATTCATGAAGTCATGACATTTTCATTTAACACTTAGAGAAATTTTCAACAGATTTTGTTCAGGATTTTATCCCAACTTCTTGGCGTTTTTTCACATATTTCCAAGATGATTTTGTCAAAATGGACAACATGAAAGTTATATAGGGTGTTTAAATCCTTCCAAAACATTCAAGAACATGAATTTATCATATTTGAGCTAGGAGATTCAAGGATCTGAAGTTGGACATTCATTCTTGATTTACAAGGCAGATTTGTGATGAACAAGGAACCAAAATCTTAGCCATGCTGCATAATCTTACTTTGCAGGCCTTGTGACTTGCAAATATTACCATAATTTAATGCTTACACAAACTTTTAATCTATGGTCCATTTGGTTTAAGCATTGTCCAAGTGATCTTTCCATTTTTGGCACAAAGTTGACATTGCCATTCTTGCAAAGTAGCTTTAATCATAAAGTCAATTTCTTGAGCCTCTAACTTGTTGTTCTAATCACACTCAACTTCTACAAGTATTAACAAACATGTTTAAAGTGATCAACCACTTTTGATAGCTTGGTACAAGCATTGGGAACATGTTCTTCAAGCTTGCTTCATGTACAATCTAACCTAGCCATAACATGTGATCAAAAATCTGAGTTTGTTCAAGTCTAAAACCTTCTCTATAAATGGAGAGTCCAAACACAAGAGAAAGAGGTTAGGAAAAAATAGAGAGAAAAGACAAGGAGAAAAGCCATAAGTTTATTGGTAAACCCTCAAAATCTCATTCATTCAAAAAACCCAGTTCTGTTCTTATTCAAACTAGAACCCCAACCCATCATTCCACCATACAAACTCTCTGTAAGCCAAACACTTCATCACATACAAAGTTTGTCCAAACATAAAAACAGTCCTTGTAGTGCTATTCATCTTCACCATCAAATATACCAAAAATATTACAGTACAGTCCAACTCAGTTCCAGCAATCCGGAGTAGCTTTCTGAAGACTTACAAAGTCATCACAGCATTTGGAAAAACATTAAGATCTAAAACAACTAGTCCAACCCAAAGGTAAGTCCTCTTGACTTGATATCTTTTATACATCATTAACAATTTGTTGTTCTTGAAGATAAGATGTAGTATTTTATTATCCCTTTGAACTAGTCGTTTGTTTATGATTTAGGCTTATTCACTCATTTTTTATTTACATCTATCCATCATATGTTGTAAGCTAACCTGTATAGACAAGAAAAACAATGTTTAAGGCAGGAAAATATAGCATGTATCGACACATAACCCCCATGTGTCAACCCATACTGAGTTCAGATTGCAAAACAGAAGCTGGAAGAGCCTATGAGTCGATACATACGCGTTTTGCGTCAATTCAAGAAGGTGCATGAGTCGACACATCCCATTATGTGTCGACCCATACTGGAATGATTTTGTTTTAAAGGAGTAGGGAAAAGCTATGTGTCAATGTGTAACAGCATGGGTCGACACATAGCAGTTCAAAATACATTTTTCCCTTGGTTTTGCACTGCTTTTACATTGCTTTCATTATTATTCTATATGGTTGTAATATTTCAGTCTCCATTTCATCCTTATTGTTAAATTGTACCCCGATCCCCCTAAAGTGATGTAATAACTTAGATTTTATTTTCCGCATTTTTACTTGCTTTTCATATATTGCTAGTAAATAGGATGTATGGCAAGATAAAATTAATAAATAGATAACTTTCAAATATAACTCAAAATGCATGCAAACTGATGCACTTGCACACAAACATCCTTAGGGTTTCTCCATTTGTTTGCCTTATACAGAAATAGCCATATTACGCATGTGAAATATCTTGGCAAAACAAATAAATATAAGATCATAGTCCCTCAATGACGCTATTCAAAGTTGCCTTACAAAATGATCTTGGTCCCTCAAAAATGCTAAAATACTTTGCAAACATTGCTAATCATGGCTATACGATGACCCACGCCCGTCCCGTTTACATCCAAAGATAGGGTTGCTTACCAAATCAATGATAAGACAACAATGTCAAAAGTATAGAAAATGACCAAGAAATACATTTGAGTAGGTAGATAGCTTCTAGTTACTTGCTCCATTTCAAACAACTATCCTTGCTATTTTCAAAAAAAACACACACATTTCAAAACATTTTACAATCATTGAACACATTTTCAAAAAGACAAACATTTTTGTGTCTATTCTTACGCACGAGAATCATTACAAAGATTGTCTAAACGAATGGCCTCTTTTACAAAATACTTTCAAAACCACACCAAACACATTTTCAAATAACAAAAGCAAGTGATCTAAGCAAGTAACTAAGAGCCCATGGAAAACCATGGATGAAAAGGGTGCTAATACCTTCCCTTTTCATAATATACCCCCCGAACTCAAGAAAACATCTCAAAGGTCTTTCCTGTGCTTTTTCACCTTTCCTTTTGGATAAAAGAAAAGTCGGTGGCGACTCTTGCTAACCGCAACATTTGTGATAAAACACAAAACACCCAAGTTAGTTCTCCCACCGTATCACAGAACCCATTGAGGATATTACGTCACTGCTAAGAAACCTGCATTGAATTGTTTCATAACCTCGACTTTGATCTTCTCAGACATCTCAGGACGCATACGACAAACTTTCTACTTAATTGGAGAACAACCCTCTTTCATTGGCAGACGGTGAACCACAATATCAGTATTGAGCCCTGGCATGTCTTCGTATGTCCAAGCAAATACCTCAACATAGTCGTGAAACATCTGAATCAATCTTCTCTTGACATTTTCCTCCAGGTTGGCGCCAATCTTGACTTCCTTCCTATCTGTCTCAGAACCCAAGTTTACCACTTTGACTGGCTCTTCATGTGGTTGGATAGCCTTTTCTTCTTGAATTAAGAGTCTTGCAAGTTCTCCAGGTATTTCACAATCTTCTTCACCTTCGTCCTCGACTTGGTAGATTGAATTTTCAAAGTCATAAGTGGCAATACATAATCGTTTTCAACGAGATCCGAAGTGGATGGGAATCTGCAATGTAGTGTGTGAGTGTGTGTAAGAACACATAACTATTTGAAAGTGTAACAAAGTAAAATAAAGACAGAGAGTGCAAAATTTGAATGCAAAACATCCAATATTTTTCATTAAATGAAAGTATGACATATGAAATGACAACCCTTAACAAATGGGCCATTGTGCCCCGGGCAAGGTACAAGGTTTAAAGTCATTGTTTTTTAAAGAGATTACATTACCAAAATTCTTAAATGAAGACAGAAATAGCTATGACTCCTGACTTAAGGAGATTGATACAAAGTCTTTAGCCTTCTATTTGTTGAGTCCACCGCCAATGGTAGGGAAAATCCAGTTGTCCAAGTCACCGTCACTATCAGTGTCTTCTAGAGCATTGACTTCATTATTGCTGATACAGAAAGGTGGTCCTCCAGCACGAACGCGACGAACCTCCTTATGAGCCTCTGAGGTGAAACCAAAACTGAATTTGTTGGACTTGTAGGGGATATCAGGAAGCTGACCCCAAACAGTACAACCGACTTCTTTTACCACAACTCTAGCATCCTTCAGAGAAGCCATTCTTGGTGTGTCCTTGGTAATCTTAGGAGTAGCAGGAGTAGCTTTAGCAATGACAATCATCAGATGGATTACTTCAAATGTCTGGCAGGGAGTTTCAATTAATTCACCATCCATTTCAACATATTTGAAAGAATTTAAATGGCTGACCATATATTCTTCTTCTCCACAAACTATAACGATCTTCCTTTTCATCAGATACTTCATTTTTTTAAGTAAGGTAGAGGTAACAGCGCCGACCCATTAATCCAGGGGCGTCAGAGCAAACATGAATAGGTTAGACGAATATCCATTACATAGAAGATGGAGTTGAAGACCTGAGATCCCACCTTGATTGGAAGACCAACCTCTCCATGCACCATTCTTGTTGACCCGTTAAAAGGCTCTTACCACAATGTCGTGAGGTTTCAGCACCAACCCCTCACTATCCAGTCTATCCAGAGCACCTTTTGGTAACACATTCAGGAAGGAGCATGTATTTACTAACACATGCGCCAAAGTATTGCCCCTACACTCAATAGAGATATGAAGGGCCTTGTTATGATTCTTTTTTGCCGGAGTTAAGTCAGCATCAGAAAATCCTAAACCATTATCAGCTGTTAGGCTTGTAACATAATTCTCAAACTGATCAGCAAAGGTCTCTTGTGGTACATGAGCATTATTTAGAAATTTCAACAAAGCCCGAGCATGGGCTTCAGAGAATAATAGCAAGGACAACAAAAATATTTTGGAGGGTGTATGCCCCAGTTGTTCAACTATTTTGTAGTCACTTTTACAAATGATCTTCAGTATTTCTTCCATCTCTTGTTTAGAGGAGTCTTCAATTGTAACATATTTTGAGGGGGCCTCCGTCTTGGCAGGCTCAGTCACTTTCTCTTTGCCCCGCGCGTCAGTAGTTGACCTAGCAGTAGGAATATGAACAGATGTTGTGATAGTTTTTAGAGGAGAGATCTTCGGGGAGAAGATCATTCCCGTTCGGGTAACTTTACTAGTTCTAACAATATTTTTGACATTGAGATTGGTAACTTCAGAATCTTCATCTTTGGTAATCCATGGCTCTTTCTAAACACCATGGTAATAAACTTCTGCTCCGTAATTCCAGGGAACAACCTTGTCAGAGGATTAGGGGACTGACCCCAGTGTGGTAATGATTAGGGGAGCCACCCTTGGCTCGGCAGGAATCCTTATAGGGCCTCTAGAGATGATCCTTACAGGAGTATTGGAAATTTTGATTATAGAAACATCTTCAAGTCTTAGTTCTTAAGATATACTTTCATGCAAACTCTTCATGGACGGAGTTTTCTCAAACATAATTTCATGGCTATCAATCAAGCATTGAATACCCTTCTTCAGCCACATACAACCATTAGTTTAGGATGCACAATGGTAACAATCTTCAGGACAACCCGAAAATAAACCGGCTTGTAACAGATTCTTCTTAACGGTTATCAAGGGAGTGGCCAAGTCATTTATGGTGGAGACATAGGAAACATCGTCAATAGCATTAACACCTTTACCGTGATTGGGCATGGGCGCAGTAATCACATTAGGGGTCTCGGGAGGATCAAATTCAATTTCTTTTGCATCAATCATGTCCTAGATTTCACTTTTTAGGGCCCAACAACTGTTGGTGTCATGCCCAGGATTGTTCGAATGATAAGCACACCTCGCCTTTGGGTCGTACTTTGGAGAGGATATGTTGGGATTCTGAGGAGGATCCCACGGTGTTATTAGTTATACTTTCAATAGATGTTGTAAAGCTTGAGACAATGGCATACTAATTCTGGTGAACTTCCTTCTCGGTGCGTCTGACCTACACTGATTTCCCGATTGTTGAGGTCAAACAGGCGTCGGGTTAGAGATTAACATTGCCCTTACAGACTGATGACGTTCATTCTTACTACGGTTACTCTGACCATAGACAGTGTTGGTTTCTTTCTTACCACTAAAAGGATTCTTCATAGCATTATAAGATGTAGCCATTGGAATCTTCCCGCTCTTGATTCAACTTTCAACTCTTTCTCCAGTAAAAATCAGCTCAGTAAACCCCGATGAGGAACTCCTAATCATCAAATTAAATAATGGACCCGTCAGAGTGCCCATGAACATATACACCAATTCCTGGTCAGTCAAAGGAGGTTACACCCTTCCAGCCATGTCCCTCCATTTTTTAGCATACTCCTTGAACCCTTCATTTGAGCCCATGGACATGCTTTGCAACTGCACATGAGTCGGTGCCAGGACAGCATTATATTGATACTAATTGTAGAAAGCAGCAGCCAAGTCTTCCCATGTTTTAATATTGGTTCCTTCCAACTGGTAAAACCATTCAAGTTGAGTATCGATCAAACTTTCTTGAAAGCAATGGACCCACAGTTTCTGGTCAGTAGTATGGGGTTGAATCTTTCAGACATACGAACTCAAATGGAGTTTGGGACAAGAGACCCCATCATATTTAGCAAAGACAGGGACCTTAAACTTATGGGGATGACTACCCCTGGGATCAAACCTAAATCTCTAAATTCCAATCCAGGAACTTTTTTAATTTCCACAGCTTTAAGTCAGTCTTCCAACTACTTATATTTGTCATCTGCGGGAGGGTACTGCTCGTCAAAGTAGTTTTCATCCTCAGAAATATGGTTATTTCCACCTCCAGTCTTGGTGCTTCTAAAATCCTATTCTTGATTGTCGTCTTCCTTAGAGGAAACATCATCTTCTTGAGCCAGTCGGGTAGGACCTTTGAATCTTCTCCCTATGTTGAGGATAACAACCCACTTCTTAGTCTTCTTTTTCGTGGTGAGGAGCGCCATCTTCTCTTATTTCCCTTTGGCTAGGTTCAAGAGATTCTCTTGAAACTGTGCATGTTGATTTTGCAGATCTTTGACAGTTTTCTCGAGGGCCATCTTATACTGAAATAAACAGTAAATAGATGAGGAAACTGTATTGGAAAAATTATTTATGAAATGATGCATGATATATGCATGCAATGTTCTCAAGGACCTTAAGAGATTTAAATTTGCTAGCCAAAAATGAAACAGAAACAAAGATTGCATTAATAAGTTAAAAAATTACAATTGCCTCTTGGGCTTACAATGAAAAGCAAAAAAGAGTCTCAAAAAGACAACAATATGAACTTCTAAAACCTAAGACTCAAGTCTCTCATGGATGCTTCCTCTTCGTGTCGATGTATGTATTAAGGATTTGCTCCTTGTGATGTTTCTTCGTGAGCTCCAACACTTTCTTATCGCTTGCATATAATTGAGCTTCAAAGGTGTCCCGTTATTCCTTGAGTTGAATCCACAACTTCTGCAATTCTTTAAGGTCAGTAGGCATGTCTAGATGGAGAATGGTATAAGGAATATCCTATTCGGCAACAAGCTCCATGACCAATGGTAGGATAGTTTGATATGGCATCATGAGGTTTTGAGTGTGAGCTCGTACCTATTTGAGATAAGGCTCTAGAGGGATGGAATTCTTATGTCCCAAAGTCTTGCTATCAATCTTGCTTACCATGCCCCAAGCACGCATAAACCTCTGACGATAACCCTGAGGATCTTTTTTGTAACTGAACACTATTCCCTGGATAAGCGCGTCATGAGGACCATCTCTTCGAGCGTAACCAAACTGACATAGAGAAATAGAAGGGTTGTAAGTAATACCTCCCCTAATTACAAGGAGTGGAACATTACGGAATTCCCTGCAGAGGTCAATGATAATAACATCCTCTTGAGATCGGGAGCACCAATAGGTATTTGGATGAGAGAGCGACATCATTCTTTGAGACCACCTCAAACCTTGTTCATTCTTCAATATTGGTCGGGGAAGGTGCAAAATAAACCACCTTGATAGCAAAGGTATGCATCACATAAGAGTCCCTCGCTTCCTCACAGTATGAGTGTGAAGAGAATGCAGAATGTCTCCGAGCAAAGTAGGTACAGGGTTACGAGTGAGGAAACTTTTGACAGCATTCACATCTATGAGTTGGTCTAGATTAGGGAACAGTACTAACCCATAGATTAGAAGAGCCAAGATCTCCTCGAAATCTTGAAAACTCAAAGCATCCAAAAATAGCTGAGCTTTCTCTAATAGAAATTTAGCAAGAAAATCCTTGACTCCACTTCTTGTTTCCCAATTAGACACAATGTCGGACCGTTTCAAATTAAGGCTGCTGCAATTTCTTTAGGTTATGGATCTTTCTCTAAATTGGTGAAAGGTATTTGATTGAGAACAGGAACTCCCAGTAATTGGTAGAACTCCTCCATAGTGGGTACCAACTGATAATCGGGAAAGGTGAAGCAGTGATACACAGGGTCAAAGAATTGGAATGAAACACTCATCAAGTCTTCCTCAAAACCCAAGGTAACCAAATTGAGCAGTCGACCATGCCTTTTGATGAATGGAGAACTTTCAAGAACTCTCGAGACTAACTCTTTAAGTTGAGGAGGCATTCTTACAAAGTTGACCCGAATAGTGTTCCTGCAAGCGGAGGCCATAATCTACAAAATAGAACAAAGATAAATCCCTAGGTCCTTGAAATGGTTAGTAAAAATGGTATCGTATGATGTTATGATGTCATGTTCGAACAACTAATCATATAGAAACAAAGCACACAAGGCCTTAGGTCCAGGATTGCATGGATTTTATAGGTAAGTACCCTCTTGAAGCTTTAGTTGGCTTAACCTATCCTAAAAGAATTAACTGGGTTCTAAGAATCTCAATATCACTGATCTTTCTCTCAGGCATTGTTTCAGCACAAGCATCTAAATTGCGACTGAAATATCCCAAGAGTCCGATCTCAATGAGTGTAGTATTGAGTATCAACCAACTTCAGTCTGCACCAAATCCATCTATCTCACTACTTTCTAATGGCTAAGTTGTGTCAACTAAGGTTCTACGGTCAGTTAGTGCTTTATGACACCACACAGCGACACCGTATTCTCATTGACTTGACTGAAAGGACACCGGTACTAACAAATGTGTCGCACTAACATAGCCATCGCTTTAACTATATCGGTCTATGTCGTACAGTCTCCACGATCTTTTTCTACTTACCTAAAATGCCCCCATATCTGGGTATAGGATCTATACAAGAAATAAGCCCAAGCATAACCCCAAAATATAAAGCATACAAATCAAGAAAGTAAAGCATTTTTAAATGTGATCTATCTCTAAGGTAACCCCACTTTTAGTTTTTATCTCCCCAACAGAGTCGCCAGTTCCCCAACAGAGTCGCTAGTTCTGTAATAGAATGGGAGAACTGACTTTTGGGTCTGCGTTTTATTACAAATGTTGCGGATAGCAAGAGTCTCCACCGACTTTTCTTTTATCCAATAAAGGAAAGGGTGAAAAGAACAGGAAAGACCTTTGGAAAATTTTCTGAGTAATGGGGGTAGGTTATGAAAAGGGGAGGTATTAGCACCCTTTTCATCCATAGTTTATCTATGGGCTCTTAATCGCTAGCTCACTTTGAAATGATTTGTGTTTGTGTGTGTTTGCAAATATTTTGAAAATTCCTAAGCACGACAATTTTGTAATGATTCTCGTAACATTGAGAATTTATACAAAATGTTTATTTTGAAAATATTTATTGAAAGGGAGTGTTTGGAATGATGTTTTGAAAATGCCAATGTATGGCAATTTGCCTTATAATAACCCTTGTATCAGTCCTCAAGAGTGTTTATAAAGCATTTTGAAAGTAGTTGTTTTGAAAGTGCGAAGTGTGGAAATTGTTTTAGTTCGTGAGCAAGCGGTTACAAGAAATCTCCCTACTCAAAAAGTCTTTGTCATTTTCCTCATCATTTAAATAGTTCTA
Source organism: Vicia faba (assembly GCA_948472305.1). Taxonomy (NCBI): domain Eukaryota; kingdom Viridiplantae; phylum Streptophyta; class Magnoliopsida; order Fabales; family Fabaceae; genus Vicia; species Vicia faba. The sequence continues at coordinate 1,483,594,378 of OX451739.1, read as the reverse complement.
TCCTACCATTAGTTAGTAGGAAGCCCTATTATTGGATGTGAGGGACAGGCGCGGGTCATTGTACAATCATAGAAGGAAACTTGCAGGATGCTTTAGCATTTGTCTTATGGGGCTAAGATCATTCTATCCGAAGGCAACATCGAAGGGTTATCGAGGGACTACGATCTTTTAACTAAGGGTCTTTGCTAAAGCATCCCATGTTCGAGGGACATGACTGTTTAAATCTGAGGCAACAAGTGAGGGTAACCCTAGATGTGCATATGTGCGAGGTGTTTTGATTTCAGTTATTTTTATCTTTGAGATTAGGTTTTCTAATGTTTGCTTTTAGTCTTGTCATACAAACCCTAATTACTAACAGTAATGAGGAAAGCAGTAAATTGCGGAAATCAAATGTTCTATGCTATTACAACGCTTCGGGAGTGGGGGTACAAGTTTATGAATGGGGGAGGAAAGCAATAAACCCTAATTATCTATTACAAACTTTAACAGTTACCATGTGAAAGAAGTGAATGAGAGGAGATGGAAAAGAGGGAAGGTGTTAAAATACCCTAAAAAGTTCTAAGTATTTTAAAAAAAATATTTTGTTTGTTTTTTTTTTGCTTAGAAAGGTATTTGAAATGTGAAATGAAAAGTTAGACTTAATTCTAATTCAATTTACAGTTTAAAAATGAAATAAGATGTGATTAAATTAATTAATTTTATGAAAATTAAACTAATTAATTAAAAAAATCTAAAGAATTCTAAGTATTTAGAAAAATATTTTTTGGAGTTTTATTTAGAAGAGAAATTTTATAATACAAGCCCTAATGCTAATTAATTAAAAATTTAAAGTGATTAAAATAACTTTTATTTGTCAAAAATTAAATTAACTAGTAAAAAAACATAAATCTATTTTTTTTAATCATTTTTTATGATTTTTATAGATTTTAAAAAAATGATTTAGAAAAAGAAAAAAAAAGTTAATCAAAATAAGAAGGAAATAAAATGGGTCTGTGTTTGAATAAGTAAAAATAGGGGTGAGAAGTAGCAAAAATTCTAGGCCAAAGATAGAGAGTCCAGACGCTGTTTGGATCCAGTGAGGACAATTTTTTAGGGCTCATGGTGAGGGAGAAAGCTCTAGCGCGTTGATCTGGATTTTTTAGAGATCCAAGGGTTATGAAGAGAAGGGTGCACCATGTACTTGTGTAGGCTTAGTGTGTTAAATCTGCAAAAACAAAATATATAAAAAAAACAAAAGGGTACCACTGGGGCTCGAACTCAGGTCCCTCACATTAACGCGCGCTTGTTTTACCACTAGGGTGGCTGTTTCATCTGGTTATGAAAGCCCCCCAATAAATATATTATAAACCTGTTTTTAAAATTTGGACTTCATCTTCTTCCTCGCGCACGTTTACAGCAACAACAACAACACTGTTCAAATTTCTAACTCCTCCAATTCTCAATTATTTTTAAAAATGTAAACATGAAAGTTGCTTGATTTTTTACCATGAATTCAAACATGTCACTAACTTAAGCTAACAATCAAAGATTAAAGTGAATTTTTGTTGGTACCAAATTGAACCCTAACATTTCAGAAATTTCAAATCCAAATTTCTCATCACATGGTCAACATAAATGAAAACTAAGAACATGGTTAGCTTCAGGGCATTGATATCTACATTTTTACTTCATAAAATAAATGAAAATGATGCATTTACAGAGATTTCAAAGTTTAGAAAACTTACCTCAAAAGTGAGAATCGAGTTTGAAGTTAGAGCACTTCTGGAAGTGTTAGGATGATCTGGATAGCTTCACTGAACTTCCAGGAAACATTTGCAATGCTTACTTTGTAATGAAAGTGTCTGAATCACTACAACCAAGTCAAGTTGTAAAGTTCTGTTTTTGAGTTTGGAAGATGATGAAGATGGTGTTACAATGATGAAATAGGTCTTTGGATGAGTTCTATATGAGTTATAGAAACTTTGTAAATGATTTAGAGTGAAAACGCACGAGGAGATTGGGTGTTTGGTGATCAAGGTCAGAAGTTGCAACAAGTGGAGTTTTATATGTAGCTTTTGATTTTTAGAGATTTTTGAGGTTTTATCTTCGTGTTATGGCTTGCAAATGCTCTCTCTATTTATTGAGAAAAGGTTTGGAAGACTCAAGTAACCAGATTTGAAAGATAACAAGTTATAGTTTGAAAAAGTGAAAAATCAAGTTGGATGAGTTTATATGGTTCCAAGGCTCAAGTACAAGCATGATCAGTGGTTTGTTGGGTGCGGGGAGGTTATTTTTGATGTTAGAGATTTCTTGTACTCAGATACAATAAGTTGGGAGCTCAATAAGTTGACTTTGTGATTAAAGCTTGCTTTACAAGAATGGAAATGTAACCTTTCTCCCTTAAATGGAAAGTAAGCTTGGACAAATCTTTAATCACTTGGATCATAGCTCATAAGTTTGTGTAATCTTCTGATTATGGATTAATTCAGAAGTTAGAAGCCTGAAAAGTGAGATTATGCAGCATGGCTTGAAGATTTGATCTTTTGTTCATCACAAAATGACTTGTATTTCAAGAATGGATGCCAAACTTCATGCCTTTGAATCTCCTAGCTCAAGCATGATAAAATTGTGTTCTTTGACATTTTGGAAAGCTTGAAACACTGTCTACAACTTTCATGTTGATCACTTTGGCTAAATCAAATGGGAAATTGGTGAAAAATGGCCATGAAGTTGGGACAAAAATCTGATTAAGACTTGTAAAAAAATTTCTAAATGTTGGACAAAAAACATCATAACTTTATGAGCTTATATCTATTAATCCAAGAATTTCTTGAGGTTAATCCTACATTGACAAAGTTTTAGAATTCATCAATACCTACAACTTTCATGTTGAAAGTTTTCCTTGAATCAACTTGTATCTTGAGGAAACTTGCTTGTGAAGTTAAGGTTTTTTAGGTATAAAACACTTGAAATTTTTCTAAGTGTTTGAGAACCATGACTTTTTGAATTTTGATGACTTTCTTGATTCATGATTATAAAGTTTGATAATTTTGAATGTCTTGATGATTCTTGACTATTGATTTCCAATGTTGACCAAAAAGTCAAAGTTTGACTTTTGAGTGATTGTTGACTTTTCATCAGTTGATTCAAATTTTCAAATATAAATCACTTGCATCTTTGGAAATGTATTGAGCCATGTAATTAGGCCAACATGTTGTATTTGATCTCTTTAGATCATGCTTCAAACCAGTAGGGCATGCACTAGGCCAAAAGTCAATGATCAGTCATTCTTAGTCAAAACCCTAATTTGGGCAATTTTTGACCTTTGATGATTTGAGGGCTTTCCTTGAGGAATCATGATTAACCCTTGACAAAATTATGAATATCACTTCAAAATGTTTATTTTGACCAAAAATCTTGAAGTTTGACTGTATGTTAACCACAATTGACTTTTTGTCCAATACAATTGATTTTCAGTCATTTGAGTAATTGACTGAGCAAGCTTGTGATGCAAGGATTGAAACTTTACATAAGCATCATTGAGGACCTATAATGAACCACGAAAGTCACTTGAGGCATTAGAAGTCCAATTTTACTTGATTAAACCAAAACCCTAGTTGAAGTCCGTCCTTCATATTCATGCTTGTTGGGAAGGCCATGGATCCACAACGCTGGGGCAGTCACTTCTTCTCTACACCAGATGCTCAAATACCCAGTCCAGGGTAAGATCATAACAGTTCATGGTGAGGAGGAGTATATGATAAGCCACCTTAACTCTTTCCGCTACATGGAGTTAGATGGTGAATTCATAGAAACACCTTTCCAACACTTTGAAGAGGTTTCTCCTGAAGTTGCGGTAGCCAAGACAATGACTGATGTGCCCATCATTACCAAGCCTATGTCTCAAATTTTATCCCTTAAAGATGCATAGGTTGTGATCAAGGAAGGAGGAAGTACAGTGTGGGGTCAACTGCCAGATTTTCCTTACAAAACAGATAAGTTTGGATTGGGTTTTACTGCTGCTAGCCAGAAAGCTATGCGTCGCTCCCAGGTTGGAGGACCGCCATTGAAAATCACTCATCATGGAGTTCATGCTTTAGAGGATGATGAAGAAGGAAGCTATTTTTAAGATTGGATCTTTCCAACTATTGAAGGAGGAGTGAACAACTGGGAGGCGAAAGACTTCATTCCCATTACTTTCATCAATCAGTAATTTATCTTTTGAACATTTCCTGTTTGGTCTGTAATAACTTTTAAACAATTCGTACACTCTTTTCACCTTATGCCTTACCCGAGGCATATAGGTCCATTTGTAAGGGTTTTGATTCTTCATTTTCATATGCCATTTTTAATGAATCATGGACGTTTTCATCTATAAACTTTTGTGTTCATTTTCTTTCTTTTTACATTTCATTTTTTTAAAAGGTGGCTATCCGTTACACACACCCACACTCACAAAATAGAGGTACCCATCCACTCCGGATTCCATGGGTAACAATTCTGCTATGGCCTTTAGTGACTCTGAAGATCTGGTCAATCATGTCGAATACGAAGGTGATATAGACTGTGAAGTGCCTGGAGAGTTGGCCAGACTTTTGCAACAAGAAGAAAGGGCTATTCTGCCCATGAAGTGTTGTTAGAGACTGTCAATTTGGGAACAGAGGAGGACAAAAAAGAGGTTAAAGTGGGTGCCAACCTGGAGCCAAATGTCAAGGAGCGCTTAGTTCAGCTTTTGAATGAATATGTTGAGATCTTCGCCTGGTCCCTACAAGAGAAGACTGTCCACCAATCAAGCAGAAAGTTCGCAAAATGAGGCCCGATATATCTGAGAAGATCAAAGCTGAAGTGATGAAGCAGTTCAATGCTGGCTTTCTGGATGTTACTTCCTATCCATAATGGGTTGCTAACATTGTGCTCGTGCCTAAGAAGGATGGCAAATTCAGAATGTGTGTGGATTACAGAGACTTAAATAGGGCTAGCCCTAAAGATGATTTTCCACTACCATACATTGACATCTTGGTTGACAACACAGCTCAACACAAGGTATTCTCTTTCATGGACGGATTTTCAGGGTACAACCAGATCAAAATGGCCCCCGAAGACATGGAGAAGACTACTTTTGTTACGCAGTGGGGTACCTTCTGCTATAAAGTGATGTCGTTTGGACTAAAGAATACCGGGGCAACCTATCAGCGAGCCATGGTAGCTTTGTTTCATGACATGATACATCATGAGATTGAAGTCTACGTAGACGACATGATAGCCCATTCACAAACAGAGGAAGAAAACCTCGACCATCTGCAAATGTTGTTTGTCAGGTTAAAGGAATACAAGCTAAGACTGAACCCTAACAAGTGCACTTTTGGAGTCAGGTCCGCTAAACTCTTGGGATTCATCGTCAGCAAAAAAGGCATTGAAGTTGATCCTGCCAAAGTCAAAGCTATACAAGAAATGCCTGCCCCCTCGCACTGAGAAGGAGGTCAGAGGTTTCTTGGGACGCATAAACTACATTGCAAGGTTCATCTCACACCTAACATCTACCTGTGAACCGATCTTCAAGCTGTTGAAGAAAGATCAGGTGGTTAAATGGAATGATGACTGTCAAGTTGCTTTCGATAAGATCAAGGAGTATTTGCTGGAACCTCCTATCTTGATGCCACCTATCGAAGGAAGGCCTTTAATCATGTATCTGACCGTTTTGGATAATTCAATGGGGTGCGTATTGGGCCAACATGACGAGTCTTGCCGAAAAGAGCATGCCGTTTATTACCTTAGAAAAAAGTTTACCGATTGTGAGACTCGCTACTCACTGCTCGAGAAAACTTTTTGCGCTTTGGTATGGGCTGCTCGCCGGCTAAGGCAGTATATGTTGACACATACCACTCTGTTGATTTCTAAAATGGATCCGATCAAGTACATCTTCGAGAAGCCTGCTCTATCCGGAAGAATCGCTAGATGGCAGATGATCCTCACCGAATATGATATACAGTACACGACCCAAAAAGATATAAAGGGGAGTGTGCTAGCCGATCATTTAGCTCATCAAGCTGTCGAAGATTACCAATCCATGAGGTTCGACTTCCCCGACGAGGATATCATGACTTTGGATAACATTGAAGAGAATAGACCGTATGACGGACCTGAACAAGGTTCCCGATGGACCCTGTACTTTGATGGTGCTTCAAATGCACTTGGCAACGGTATCAGCGCGGTACTTATCTCACCAGAAGGTTGCCATACACCTTTCAATGCTAGACTCTGCTTCAGCTGCACCAACAACATGGCCGAGTATGAAGCTTGTATCTTTGGTCTCAAGGTCGCTATTGACTTGGGAATTAAATCTTTGATCGTATTTGGGGACTCAGCTTTGGTTATCAGTCAAATCAAAGGAGAGTGGGATACTAAGCACCCCAACCTCATCCCTTACAAAGAACATGTCCTGGCATTGTTGCCTCATTTCGAGCAGATTACCTTCGAGCATTTCCCGCGAGAAGAAAATCAGTTGGCGGATGCTCTAGCTACAATGTCATCCATGTTTAAACTTAACTGGGATAATGAGGCATCTCAAATCAACGTCGAACGAATGGATGAACCTGCTCATTGTCACGAGATTAATACCGAAGAATCAGTGGACCGACCTTGGTTTCATGACATCAAAAGGTATCTCGAAGCACAAGAATACCCTGAAGGAGCTTCAGTCAATGATAAAAAGTTCTTAAGGAGGTTCACTGCCATGTTCTTTCTGAGCAATGGTATCCTATACAAGCGCAATCTTGACTGTTGCCTACTCCGGTGTGTGGACAAGGTTGAAGCTAAGCAGATCATGGATGAACTACATGATGGCACCTTTGGCACCCACTCAAGCGGTCATACGATGGCTAAGATGATTCTACAGGAAGGCTACTACTGGTCTACCATGGAAGCTGATTGTCATCAACATTCCCGTACTTGTCATAAATGCCAAATCTATGCTGACAAGGTACATATTCCCCCAGTTCCTCTCAATGTCTTAACAGCTCCTTGGCCATTCGCGATGTGGGGAATCGACATGATTGGAGAGATCAAGCCTATAGCATCCAATGGACACCGTTTCATCCTGGTGGCCATTGATTACTTTATCAAGTGGGTCAAAGCAGCTTCCTTCGCATTCGTTACAAAGAATGTGGTTGCCCGCTTCATTAAACAGAACCTCATATGCCGGTATGGTATCCCCGACAGGATCATGACAGACAACGGTACAAACTTGAACAATATTATGATCATCGCTCTGTGCGAGCAGTTCAAGATTCAACATCACAATTCATCTCTCTATCGGCCTAAAATGAACGGTGTTATCGAAGCTGCGAACAAAAATATCAAGAAGATCATTCAAAAGATGACAGTCACCTACAAGGACTAGCATGAGATGTTATCGTTTGCTCTGCACGGATATCGTACCACGGCACGTACATCAACTGGGGCAACACCCTATTCTTTGGTATACAGCATGGAAGCTGTCTTACCTATCGAGGTTCAGATTCCCTCCTTGAGAATCATGAAGGATGCTGGTTTGAGTGAATACGATTGGATTCAGACCCGGCTTGATCAACTTAATTTGATTGACGAGAAGTGACTTACTGCTGTTTGCCATGGTAAAACGTATCAAAAACAGATGATCAAGGCTTTCAACAAGAAAGTTAGATGCCATGTATATCAAGTCAGAGATCTTGTAATCAAGCAGATCATCTTTCCGCAAAGTGATCCCAGGGGAAAATGGACCCTTACCTACGAAGGACCATTTGTGATAAAAAACATCTTTTCTGGTGGGGCTATGATCCTGACCACCATGGACGGCGACGACCTGTCGCACCCTGCGAACGCAGACATAGTCAAAAGATACTACGCATAAACAACCCGACAAGTCGAAAACCCGAAAGGGCGACTTGGGAAAAAATGGGCATCCCGGTGAATCGGAAACCCGAAAGGGCGGTTCAGGCAAAAATTAGGGATAAATAAAAAAATCTGTACACCCGGCAAGTTGAAAACCCGAAAGGGCGACTTGGGAAAAAAAGGGTTTCCCGGTGGATCGAAAACCCGAAAGGGCGATCCAGGCAAAAGTTAGGGAATTAAAGCGTATGACTACGTCTCGTCGGATCACTTTAAGGACAATCTCTTCAACAGACAAATTCCAAGCTTCTGATCAATCCAATCATCTTCGGACGAAGCAACGAAAGGACAAGATACTCAGAGTTGTGAAGGCTATAGCAGAATGGGAACCCCATGGAATTGTTACACATAGCCATCTTTCTTTGTATAAATCTTTCTCATTTTTATGATAACATTCTCTTACTAGGATGGTTGTCTCCTTTGTACAAAATACTTATACAAAGTTAATACAAAGATACTTCAAAGTGCAGAAATTTTCTTGCCTTTTCTTTCTTTTTACACTTGTGTTTTATTTGAAAACGTCCAATGATTTATTAAATGAGCATATGCATTTGAATATAATCACTGCTTACAAATAAAACGAAATGAGAAAGAATAATTACTGATAGGTTGAAAGTATAGGAAAATGTCTTTAGGCTATTCCAGAGAAAATCCCCCGCAGTATGTCTTTCAGAACCTCAATAGAGCTAATACATATCCACAGCGGAGTTAAATACATATCGCCATCAGAACTAAGTTTCCAAACTCCCGATCCCCAGTGGAGCTAGAAAACTTTGAACTGCAAACCCTCAGTGAATATAAAACTTTCTTCCCCAACGGAGTCCAGAGTTTCAAATCTTAAGCCCCAGTGGAATACCATCCAATTTCCTCCATAAATCCCCAGTAGATCGGCATGCAACCCAAGCTCTTGAGAACTCTTCGACGGAATAAGCATTCTCCCCACAGAGTTATTTCCCAGCAGAACAAAGATTCTTATTCTCATTTCTCCAATTGAAGCCTCCCAGGTTTTAATTCCCCAGTAGAGATCGTCAGAGTTTTCCTTATTCCCCATGAAAGTCATGAAAGATTCTCAATTCCCCGCAGAAGTTGTCAAAGATTTTGTTAATCCCCACAAGTCACCAAGGATTTTCAATCACCAGCAGTTGTACCCCAAAATTTTCCCTCCCATTTCCTCAACATTTGCTCATCACAATACCCTTAGAGCTCAAGATCCAGTTAGGGTTTCCTCTGCTCAAGACTCCTCTTTGCATTGTTGACCCAAATTAGGGTTTGTGTTTGCACAAAGATGTTTTGACCTAGAATGCCTAAGATGACTTCCATGCTTCATTTTGGACTCACAAGTTTATCCATACCAAGTTTCAAGCCTTGATTCCAATCTTTGCCCAGTCAACTGGACAGTTGACCTAGAAATCAGCTGTATTGGGGAAAAAGTCAACTGTGGTCAATTGACAGTCAAACCTCATGATTTTTGACACACATCAACATTATGAACTCATTTGAACCATTTGGTCAAGTTTGGATCACAATTCCACAAGAAATTTGATCAAACCACCAAAAGGGCAAAATGGTTATTTTTAGGGTTTTGACTGCACAAAGGCAATTTTTGACTGTTTGACCTAGCCAATGGCAAACCAAGCTCATATATGGACTCAAGGACTCCATGGAATTGTCTTGACATGTTCAACAAATTCAAAAGATCCCAAATGCACAAGATTGACAGATGAATTTTCCAGTCAATTGATCAATTTTTGACTGTATACTGAAAAGTCAAACTTTGACTTTTTGGTCAAAATCAAGTGTCAAGATTCATTTTTCATCAAAACATGCCAAATTATGAAACTTGTTCATCAAGAAATCAAAAATCACAAATTAGGGTTTGAAATGAAGAATTTTCATAACTTAGAATTTTTCTAAGTTATGAAAATCCCTAATTTTTTCCTAACTTTGTCCCGTTTTTTCACCAAGATGCATTTGGATTCAATCAAAGGTCAAAACATGAAACTTATAGTCCATGTCAAAATCTACAACTTTGATTCACAAAGTTTCCTCAAAAGAAGCTTGTAGCTCAAGTTATGATTTTTGGAACAAGGGTGCAAAACATTCTCAACTTAGAGAAATTTTGACCTATTTTAGGCAGGATTTTTGCCTAACTTCATGGCCACTTTTCACATGCTTCCACTTGGAATTTCAATTTACATTACAAATATGGATTGTATTACACATTCCAAGCTTTCCAAAATGTCTAAGAACTCATCAAACAACCTCATGGTTAGGGAGAATCGAATTTGGTAATATGGGCAAAACTCACTTTGTTCATGGCCAATGTACATGTCCATAACCTTGCATTTTTGAACTCAGCATGTTCTAAGATGAATTACAGGTCTTTTATCTCATTCACACTCATAAATTTAATGCAAATCCCTTGTGTTCAGGTCTTACATTATGTGTTTAAGCATTGCATACAAGATTAAGCCTTAATAAGAAAAAGCATATTATCCATTTTTGTAAAGTGTTACTTTATGTCAACTTTGCAATCTATGAGGTACAATGCAGATCTTTGAGACACAAAGGCATAGGCATATCCCACTAATAAAGACTCAATTGTGCAGCATAGATAGAGGCCTGTACAAGTCTAGAGAACCAAGTTGATACTTTCTTGCTTAAGAGTGAAGAAACTTGCATAACTAACACCAACTCTCATTTCAGCAAGAACAAGCTTAAGCAAAGTTGTTTTACACCTTCCAAATAACATAACTGAGTTGAAACACGAGCCTATCACCTCCCATATCTCTCCATTCACAGAAACACCATAAAATTGCAAAAACAGGGCATAAGCTGCAGTTTGAATCCCATAGCTCAATCCACTCGTGCATTTTCATCCAAACCAGTTCAAACACATTCCCTACCATCCATACAAACTGTCCCAAGCCTTGGAAGCAGACTGTAACACCTCTAACCAACTTCACCATTTTCACATTTTTTGTTTTGCAGGTGGATTGCTATAGCTTGATTCACTTGGTTTCAAAGCAAACTAAAGGTTGGAATAGCATCTCTAAACTTCAAGCAAGTTGTACCAATCCTCATTTTGCCTTGAAGGTGCCTCCATTGTCAGACACGATCCAAGCTGAACAGGTAAGTTCATGAACCTCTATCTCGCAATATAGGAAGAGTTAGCTCTAAGTTTGTGAATAAAAAATGTTCTACTCATGTCCCTGAAGCCATACATATCTTTACTTTCCATTTATATTGCATATGCTGAGAGTATTTTGAACCTGAACATTGACAAAAACTTAGGTTAAGAATTAGGGATGAAGAAATTCTCTCTCATTTCTGAGAGTTAGGTTAAGTTTTTTATATGTCTGGAATCGTGGCTTGATGCTTAACATTTTTCATGTTGTGAGTTTGTGCTAAAAGTCCAAGGATCTTGAGATAGCAGAGGCACGCGTTTTGTTCAAAGAAGCTGAATGTTGAAGAAGACAGAGTCTTGGGCTGGGCCTGAGATTTGTTTTTTTCTTTTCACACCACTATTTCACATTTGCACCTCCTTGGCCCATTGCATTTTATTTTCATTATTTTTTACTTTTGATTTTTGTTTCTGACTTATTTATTGTTGACAAAGCATAAAAAATATTAAAATTATTTTTCCCATATTTTTTGCATTTATTTTGATATTTATTTAGCCTTATTTAGTTTTGTAAATAAATAAATAAGTATACTTTTATTTTAAAAATATAAAAAAATAATACAAACATATTTTATTTCTGATTTTTTATTTTTATGTTATCTCTTGAAAACATTTTATAATAAATATATTTTTTATAATATTAAATATTTTATTTTTTGTACATATAATATATATATAATAAATAATGTAAAATACTTATATATTTATTAGTATATTTAGGGAAAATACAAAGAATTAATACATTTTATTTTTATTAATATTTTGACCTCAAAAAATACTTTGTTATATAATATACCTTCTTTTATTTATTTTTTGTACATAATTAATAAATATCATATATATATCATAAATAAATACCTTTTATTCATAAAAATTAGGGTTTAGCCCTAAATGCATAAAAATACCAAAAATTAATTAATGTTATTTTTTTTATTTAACCCATAAAAATACCTTTTTTTCCATACATATCAAAAACCATTTTTTTTTGCATCTTGCACATTTATTATATTTGCATTTTTGTTTAATTATTGTATATTAAATAATTTGTATAATTCAATTTGGATGTAATAGCTTAGGTTTAATTTCTTGCTAAAATATCCCCATTTGAACATTTGTACCCCCCATCCCATATATTATGTTGTAATAACTTAGGACCTTTTATTTTTTTTTTTGCATTTAAAAGCTTTCTAATTATGCCATGTTAGAATTAGGGTTTTGTATGCAAAATTAACCAAAAATAGTTTAACCTAATACAAGACAAATGCATGAAATCAATACACAATCACACTTGCACCCCTAGGGTACTCCACTTGTTGCCTTCAAAAATGGGCCATATTGTATGTTAGGTATCTTTGGCAAAAACAAAAACAATCAAATGATCATAGTCCCTCGACGACGCTTTCGAAAGTTGCCTAAAAATGATCAAGTCCCTAAAGGAAAAATTGCCCAAAGATACTTGGCACCATTACAATCATGGTCTAAATGATTACCCGCGCCCGTCCTGTTCACATCCTAACGCAAGATTGTCCACCAAATACAATGGTGGAACAAAATTGTTAAAAGGGTTAAAAACATAGGAGAAATCTTTGAGAAATTTAGGAGTAGACAAACTCTTAGTTACTTGAATCAAACTTGCAAAAACACTTGCCTATTTTCAAAACCACACCTCACAAACACATTTTCAAAACAACTTTCCAAAAACATTGAAAACTTTTCAAAAGACATACATCTTTGTATACATCCCAACATGGATCATTACAAAGGTTGCCACCCCATTGGCCTCTTTTCAAGACATTTTCAAAACCCACACACAAAAGCACCATTTCAAACAATTGAAAATGCAAGGCAAGTGATCTAAGCAAGTAACTAAGAGCCCATGGATAACCATGGATAGAAAGGGTGCTAATACCTTCCCTTTCTATAATCTACTCCCCGAACCCAAGAAAACATCTCAAAGGTTTTTGCTGTGCTTTTTTAACCTTTCCTTAGGATAAAATAAAAAGTCGGTGGCGACTCTTGCTCAACCGAAACATTTGCGAAAACAAATGCAAAACCCAAGTCAGTTCTCCCACCGTATCATAGAACTGGCGACTCTGTTGGGGAGAATAGAAAAGTGGAGTAACCTTAGGGCTTAGATCACCCTCTTGCATGACTAATTGTTTGTTTTGATTGCTTTACATCTTGGCTCTCTTGTTTGGGTTTGCAATCCTACACCCGGATTTGGGGAAACATTCATAGATAGCAATACGTTGTGGAAACTGTGCGGGGTATACCGACACGGTTGAAGCAATAGCTATATTAGTGCGACATATTTGTGAGTACCGGTAACCCTTGAGTTCAATCAAGGAGAGTACGGGGCCGCTGAGTGATGTCACTAAGCACTAATGACCTAGAACCTTACTTGACCATCTTGGCCTTTCATTAGGAGTAGTGAGATGACCGACTTTGGTGCAGTCCAAAGTTGGTAGATACTCGATACTACACTCATTGAGGGTTGTTTTCTTGGAATATTTTGGTCGCTAGTTAAGTGGCTAAACCAAAACAATGAACAATGAAAACAATCCCGTGATATTGAGCTCCTTAGAACCCGGTTACTATTTATAGGACAGGTTTTTAAGCCAACTACACTCAAGAGGGTACTCACCTATGAAACCTCATGCAAGCCTGAAACTAGGGTTTGGTGTGAATTGCTTGTACATGTGTTTGTGCATACATCATGAACATCATAAAGCATCATATGCATACACTAACCATTTCAAGGGTTTAGATCTTTATCTTTGTTCTTGTTTTGTAGGTCATGGAAATTCCTCGCAGGAAAACTATCCAAGTCAACCTTGTGAGAATCCCTCCTCAACTCAAGGAGCTCACATCAAGAATTCCGTAAAGCTCTCCCTTCAGTGAAAGACATGGTAGACTGCTCAGCCTAGTCAGCACCAACATTGAAGAGGACATGGTAAAGGTGTTGTTTCAGTTCTTTGACCCCCTTCACCACTGTTTCACTTTCCCCGACTACCAGTTGGTACCCACTTTGGAGGAATTTTCTCAACTCCTGAGAATTCCTATCCTTAATCAACTACCTTTCAACGGTACGGAAAAGGAACCAAAGCCTGAAGATGTTGCTCGAGAACTACATCTACAACCATCTGATATCAAGGGGCATTGGGAAACTAGAAGCGGTGTCAAAGGCTTCTTAGCAAAATTCTTGTTTGAGAAGGCACAAGAATGTTGGAATTCATTGGACCTACAAGCCTTTGAAGAAATTGTGGCCCTCCTCATCTATGGGTTGGTCTTGTTCCCAAATCCTGACCAGCTTATAGATGTCAACGTCGTCAAAATCTTCTTATCCAGAAATCCAGTACCAACATTGCTTGGGGACATTCTTCACTCATTTTACACTCGAACAATGAGAAAGAGGCGTGTTCTCATGTGTTGTACTCCTCTCCTTGCAAGGTGGTTTATTTCGCACCTTCCACAATCTGTCTTGAAGAATGACCAAGGCCTAAGGTGGTCACAACGGTTGATGACCCTTACTCACTCTGATGTACATTGGTGTTCTCGGTCCAGAGAAAATGTCATCATCATCGATCGTTGTGGAGAGTTCCCTAATGTTCCATTACTTGGCATTAGAGGAGGCATTACCTACAACCCTTGTCTAGCTTTGAGACAATTTGGATATGCACGGAGGGATGGCCCTCATGACATGTTGATTCCTGACCTAGTTTTTGACTTCGACAACGATGCGCAAGAAATTCGCCAAAGATTCATCAGAGCTTGGAGAATGCCTAACAAGGTTGACAGCAAGACACTGGGGCACAAGAACTCCATCCCTCTTGAGCCTTATCTCAAGTGGGTACGAACCCGGGCCCAGAGTCTGATGATGCCTTATCCTCATGTTCTCCCTGTGATTAAAGAGCCCGTTACGGAAGGATAGGTTCCCTATACCATCCTATATCCTGACATGCCTACATCGTGGGAGGAGATGCAGAAGAGTTGGATCCAACTCAAGGAGGAACGAAACACTTTTGAAGCCAGCTTCTACGCCAGTGAGAAGAAGGTTTTAGAGCTCACTCGCCGACTCCATGAGGAAGAGACCCTCAACACCTACATCGCACCGAAGAGGATGTGCGACGTCTTTTTACCTTAATAAGTTTTTGTAATATATGGCCCATGGGGCATTTATGTACTGACAAATTTCTTCTTATTAATATGACGTGCGTTCTTTTTGTTTGCAACAATTTTGAACTTTCTAAATCCTTGAATGCATTGCATACATAAGCATACCATTCATCATGTGCATAAGCAGGTCTCCACACCAGGTTTCCTTATCTTTCTGCTGTTTATTTCAGTAAGATGGATCTCGAACAGACGGTCAAGGACTTGCAGTCTCAGAACGCACAGTTTCAACAACTCCTGATGACCTTGGCTAAGGGTCAGGAGGATCTGAAAGCTCTGTTGGGGAACAAAGACCAAGTGAAGAAGAAGAAGAAGAGAGTCGGGGTGGCTACCCTGGGGAGAAGGTTTGAGGGTGAAGCCAGAAGGGTTCTTGAATTTCCTTTCGCATCCGAAGAAGAAAACAGTAAAGGAAAAGGGGTTGCGGTACCTTCCGAATCCGAAGCCGAAGAAGAAGAGGCTGAAGAAGACGAAGACTACTCAGAACAACAGTACCCACCGGCTGATGACAAGTACAAGAGTTTGGAGGACAGGTTGGCAGCTATGGAGCTGCAGAGAGTTCTCGGTTTGGATTTCGAAGATTTGGGATTAATTGTTGGAGTTGTGATCCCCCCGAAGTTCAAAGTGCCTATTTTTGCAAGATATGACGGGCTGTCCTGCCCAAAAATGCACCTAAGGTCATATGTCCGAAGAATCCAACCTCACACAGCTGACAGAAACCTTTGGGTACATTTCTTTCAAGATAGCCTGTCTGGAACTCAGCTAGACTGGTTTTACAAGCTGGAAAGGTCGGAGATACGTAGTTGGGAGGATCTGGCAGCTGCTTTTTATCGCCAATATCAGTATAACTCTGACCTGGCACCAACCCGCACTCAGCTGCAGAGTATGGGAATGGCCTCAGGTGAGGTATTTAAGGAATACGCCCAGAAGTGGCACGACCTGGCTGGAAGGGTGCAGCCACCTCTTTCCGATAGAGAACTTGTTGATATGTTCCTAGGGACCCTGTCTGGTCCATTCTTTAATCATCTAATCGGTAGCTCTTCCTCGGGGTTTACTGAATTAATTCTGACTGGCGAGCGGGTAGAAGCCGGTATCAAGAATGGGAAGATTCAGAAGGATGCATCTGCATCTACAATTGCTAAGAAATCATTTCCAGCGAAGAAAGAAATAGGTGTTGTGTATTCTCAAAGGGGAGCAGGAAGAAGTGAGCGCAGGCCGACTGTGGGGGCCGTAATGATCCAAAATCCACCAAATGATCAGCCTCGCAATAACCCATCCAGACCTAAACAGCAATGGGGAGAACGGCCACCACGGCAGTTCACCCGCATTAATATGACGCCCGCGCAAGTTCTTCCACACTTGTTAAAACTGAATCTCACAAATATCAAAGAAGCGTCTAAAAATGTGAATACGACCTCACCAGCTTACAATGCCAATGCCAAATGCGCCTACCATTCCGATAGCATCGGACATGACACAAATAATTGTTGGGCGCTGAAAAATAAAATTCAAGACTTGATATATGCGAAAGAGGTGGAGTTCGATGCTCCAGAGAAACCAAACGTGATATCTGCTCCGATGCCGAAGCACGGTCGAAATGTCCATGCTATTGAGGAAGATTTGTATGTTTCTGATGTCAATGACCTGATAACTCCGCTGTTAACCATCAAGTTAAATCTGTTAAAGGCCGGGATTTTCCCGGGATGCAAAGAAGACTGCTACTGTTGTTACTCTCTGCCAGTTGATTGTCCGTTATTGAAGAAAGGCATCCAAGGCCTGATGGACAGTCAACAAATTTTGTTTGAAAAAGTTTCTGCTATTCCAACCCCTACTGAAGATGTCTCAATTATCACCATTCACGCCAATCTTTCCAAGGCCGTCAGAAAGCCTGTTAAGATTACATCTGCTACAAATTCTGTTCCTCTGAAGATAAATATGCCAGGGCCTGTCCCATACGGTTCTGAAAAGTCAATACCATGGAATTACGGTGGAGAAATCTACTACCATGGTATTAAACAAGTTGAAATAACCGAAGGAAGCTCTGATGAAGAAGATGCCAACATTGGGAACATTGCCGGCACAAGCAAGATCACCCGAAATGGGAGAATATTTTCTCCAGAGATTGCTCCCCCAAAGGCAATCTTTGGACCCTCATCTGCCACCAAAGTTATTCTTGCACCAATAAAACTTTCCGCTGGAACCCCATTGATTAAAGATGATGCTGTTCCTGTTGTTGTCCCTCCTACTTCTGCTGATAAGGGTAAAGGGATCCAAGATGAGCTCGTCAGGACGAGGGCTCAACCTTTGGTCATCCCGGAAACCTCTAAGAAAGAGATGGAGGAGATGTTGAAGATAATTAAAAAGAGTGATTATGACGTGGTAGAGCAACTGGGGCAAACCCCCTCGAAAATCTCCATGTTAGCATTGCTACTTTGTTCAGAGGCGCACGCCAAAGCATTGATAAAATTCCTGAAGACAACCCATGTACCCCAGGAAACCTCTGCCGACCAATTCCAAAACTGTGTAGCCAGTCTTACAGCAGACAACGGTTTAGGTTTCTCTGATGCTGACCTAACCTCAAAAGGAAGAAAACACAACGACGCGTTACATGTGTCAGTAGAATGCCAAGGGACTACTCTGGCCCATGTTCTAGTCGATACTGGTTCTTCTCTGAACGTACTTCCTAAGAAGGCCCTCGACCGTTTAGACTGTGAAGGCTTGGAGCTGAAACCAAGTAACATCATTGTAAGGGCGTTTGATGGGTCAAAGAGAATGGTACATGGGGAGGTAGACATTCCCATTAAGGTTGGCACAGATGTTTTCCCCTCAACTTTCTATGTGATGGACATCCGTCCGTCATACTCTTGCTTATTGTGGAGACCATGGATACACAATGCTGGGGCAGTCACCTCTTCCCTACATCAAATGCTGAAGTACCCTGTCAAGGGAAAGATAGTAACCGTCCACGGTGAAGAAGAGTATATGATCAGTCACCTGAACTCGTTCCGATATGTAGAGGTAGAGGGTGAATTCATTGAGACGCCATTCCAACACTTCGAGGAAGTCTCTCCTGAGGTGGAAGTAGCAAAAGTGGTAGCGGAGATACCAAAGCAGATGGCCAGGATGGCATCTCTAAAATACGCGAAGGCCGCAATGAAGGAAGGGAAGAACTCAACATGGGGGCAGTTGCCGGACATTCCTCACAAAACAGACAAGTTTGGTTTAGGATTCACTGCTGCGGGGCAGAAAGCTATGCGCCGTTCAAAGGTTGAAAGAGCACCCATCAAGATCTCACCTTATGGGATCAACGCTTTGGAAGGTGAAGACGAAGAAGTCAACATTGAAGATTGGATCTACCCAACCATCGAAGGGGGACTACGCAACTGGGAGGCAAAGGACTTTGTCCCCATTACTTTTATTAATCAGTAATTATATGTCAAACATTTCCTTTGGTCTGTAATAATTACTTTTGAACAATCCGTACACTACTTTTTCACCTCATGCCTTGCCCGGGGCATGTAGGTCCATTTGTAAGGGTTTTGATTATCTTCATATCCATATGCCATGTTTAATGATTCATTGGACGTTTTTCATTGATAAACTGCTATGTTCATTTTTATTTCCTTTTGCATTTTTGGTTTAAGGATGGCTATCCCTTACACACACCCACACTCACAAATGCAGGTACCCATCCACTCTGGATTCTATGGGTGACTATTCTGCTATGTCCTTCAATAACTCTGAAGATCTGGTCAATCAAGCTGAGTATGAAGAAGACGAAGGTTGTGAAGTACCAGGAGAGCTAGCCAGACTTTTACAACAAGAGGAAAGGGCCATCTTACCTCACGAAGAGTCGTTGGAAACTGTCAACTTGGGAACAGAGGAAGACCGGAAGGAAGTGCAAGTGGGTGCCAATCTGGAACAAAGTGTCACGGAGCGCCTGATATAGCTGTTAAATGAGTACGTTGAAATCTTCGCCTGGTCTTACGAAGACATGCCGGGTTTAGACACAGACATCGTGGTTCACCGTCTCCCTACAAGAGAGGATTGTCCACCGATCAAGCAAAGAGTCTGCCGAATAAGGCCCGACATGTCTGAGAAGATTAAAGCAGAAGGGATGAAACAATTCAACGCTGGCTTTCTGGCTGTTACGTCCTATCCATAATGGGTTGCTAACATCGTGCCAGTTCCTAAAAAAGATGGCAAGGTCAGGATGTGTGTAGACTACCGGGATTTGAATAGGGCCAGCCCCAAGGATGATTTTCCGCTACCGCACATTGACATTCTGATTGACAACACAGCTCAACACAAAGTGTTTTCCTTCATGGATGGATTCTCGGGCTACAATCAAATTAAAATGGCCCCCGAGGACATGGAGAAAACAACCTTTGTTACACAATGGGGTACTTTCTGTTACAAAGTGATGCCGTTTGGACTGAAGAACGCAGGGGCAACTTATCAACGCGCCATGGTAGCTTTATTTCATGATATGATACATCACGAGATCGAAGTTTACGTAGACGATATGATAGCTCGGTCACAAACAGAGGAGGAACACCTTGAACACCTGGAAAAGTTGTTTTCCCGGTTGAAAGAGTACAAACTCAGGCTGAATCCAAGTAAATGTACTTTTGGAGTTAGGTCTGGTAAACTTCTAGGGTTTATTGTCAGCAACAAAGGCATTGAGGTCGATCCAGCAAAAGTAAAAGCAATACAAGAGATGCCTGCTCCCCGTACTGAAAAGGAGGTTAGAGGGTTCTTGGGGCGCTTGAACTATATTGCCAGATTCATCTCTCATCTAACTTCTACCTGTGAGCCAATTTTCAAATTATTAAAGAAGGATCAGGTAGTCGAGTGGAACGACGATTGCCAAGCTGCTTTTGATAAGATCAAGGAGTATTTGCTAGAACCTCCTATTCTGATGCCTCCTGTCGAAGGAAGACCATTGATCATGTATCTGACCGTCTTGGATAACTCAATGGGGTGTGTTTTGGGCCAGCATGACGAGTCTGGTCAAAAAGAGCATGCTATTTATTACCTTAGCAAAAAGTTTACTGACTGTGAGACTCGCTACTCACTGCTCGAGAAAACTTGCTGCACTTTGGTATGGGATGCTCGCCGACTAAGGCAGTATATGTTGACTCATACCACCTTGTTGATTTCCAAAATGGATCCTATCAAGTATATCTTCGAAAAGCCTGTTTTATCTGGAAGAATAGCTAGATGGCAAATGATCCTAACAGAGTATAACATCCAGTACACCACTCAAAAAGCTATAAAAGGGAGTGTACTAGCTGATCATCTAGCTCATCAAGCTATCGAAGATTATCAATCCATGAGATTTGACTTCCCAGACGAGGACATCATGAATTTGGACAACATCGAAGGTAACGGACCGTATGACGGACGCGAAAAGGGATCCCGATGGACCCTGTACTTTGATGGTGCTTCAAATGCACTTGGAAACGGTATCGGTGCGGTACTCATTTCCCCGGAAGGATGCCATACTCCTTTCACGGCTCGACTCTGCTTCAGCTGCACAAACAACATGGCGAAATATGAAGCTTGCATCTTTGGTCTCAAGGCGGCTATAGACTTAGGGATCAAATCTTTGATCGTATTTGGGGACTCGGCTTTGGTTATCAGTCAAATCAAAGGAGAGTGGGATACCAAGCATCCTAATCTTATCCCATACAAAGAACATGTCCTAACATTGTTGCCTCATTTCGAGCAAATTACCTTCGAGCATTTCCCGCGAGAAGAGAATCAGCTAGCAGATGCTCTGGCAACAATGTCTTCTATGTTTAAACTCAACAGGGATAACGAGGCTCCCCAAATCACCATCGAGCGAATGGATGAACCTGCGCATTGTCATGAGATTAATACTGAAGAAGTAGTGGAACAACCCTGGTTTCACGAAATCAAAAGGTATCTCCAGGCTAGAGAATATCCCGAAGGAGCTTCTGTAAATGACAAGAAGTTCCTAAGGAAATTTGCTGCCAAGTTCTTCCTGAGCAATGGCATCCTCTATAAGTACAACCATGATTGTGTTTTACTCCGATGTGTTGACAAAGCTGAAGCGGAGTTAATCATGACAGAGATGCACAACGGTACATTTGGCACCCATTTGAGCGGGCATACTATGGCTAAAAAGATCCTAAGGGTAGGCTATTACTGGTCTACCATGGAAGCAGATTGCCATCAGCACTCCCGTACTTGTCACAAGTGTCAAGTCTACGCTGACAAGATTCATATTCCTCCGGTTCCTCTCAATGTGCTGACAGCTCCTTGGCCATTCGCAATGTGGGGTATTGACATGATTGGAGAGATCAAGCCCACGGCTTCCAACGGACATCGCTTCATCCTGGTTGCCATTGACTACTTCACCAAATGGGTCGAAGCAGCTTCCTTCGCCTCTGTTACTAAAAATGTGGTTGCCCGCTTCATCAAGCAAAACCTCATATGCCGGTATGGTGTTCCAGACAGGATCATCACGGACAACGGTACAAATCTGAATAATACTATGATCACCGCATTGTGTGAACAGTTCAAGATTTATCATCACAATTCATCTCCCTATCGGCCGAAGATGAAAGGTGTTGTTGAAGCTGCGAACAAAAACATTAAGAAGATCATTCAGAAAATGACAGTCACTTACAAGGACTGGCATGAGATGTTACCGTTTGCTCTGCATGGATACCGTACGATGGCACGTACTTCAACTGGGGCAACCCCATTTTCTTTGGTATATGGCATGGAGGTTGTCCTGCCCATGGAAGTTCAGATTCCCTCTTTAAGGATTATGAAGGACTCGGGTTTAAGCAAAGATGATTGGATTCAGACCCGACTTGATCAACTCAATTTGACGAGAAGCGACTCGCTGCTGTGTGCCATGGTCAGACGTATCAAAAGCGGATGATCAAGGCCTTCAACAAGAAAGTCAGATGTCAGGTATATCAAGTCGGAGATCTCGTAATCAAGCAGATCATCCTGCCGCAAAGTGATCCCAGGGGCAAATGGACTCCTACATACGAAGGACCGTTTGTGATCATGAGCATATTTTCTGGTGGTGCAATGATTCTGACCACCATGGACGGCGACGATTTGCCGCACCCTGCGAACGCAGACATAGTCAAAAGATACTACGCATAAAATAACCCGACAAGTCGAAAACCCGAAAGGGCGGCTTGGGCAAAAATTAGGTATAAAACAAAAAAAATCTGTACACCCGGCAAGTTGAAAACCCGAAAGGGCAGCTTGGGCAAAAAGGGGTTTCTCGGCGGATCGAAAACCCGAAAGGGAGATTCAGGCAAAATTTAGGGAATTAAAGCGTATGACTATGTCTCGTCGGATCACTTTAAGGACAATCTCTTCAGCAACCAGCTCCAAGTTTCTAATCAACCCAGTCATAGGCAGACGAAGCATTGAATGGACAGATATTCAGAGTTGTGGAGGCTATAGCAGAATGGAATCCCATGGAATTGTTTCACATAGCCATCTTTCTTTTGTATAAATTTCTCAATTTTTACGACGGCATCCTCTTACTAGGATGACTATCTCCGCTGTACAAATATACTTATAGAAAGTTAATACAAATACTTTTCCAAATACAGAAATTTGTGTTGTCTTCCTTTTCTCTTTTCTTTTGCACTTATGGTCTATCTGAGAAACGTCCAATGTTTTGTTAATTAGGCATATGCATTTGAACATAATCATTTCCTTATGAATCAAGAAAGATGATTACTGATAGGTTGAAGGTACAAGTAGATATCTTGATGCCCTTTCAGAAGGAATCCCCAGCAGAGTTAAATTCCAAATTCCCCAGCCAGAGGGCCTTCCAAAACTCGATTCTCCTCAGAGTTAAGTTACGGAATCCTCAGTGGAGTCTTAAAAATCTGGAAGTCCAATCCCCAGCGGAGCTAAGATTTCTTGCCATCAAATCCCCAGCTGAACCAGGCTAGTGAAACTTCTCCCCGCAGAGATACCTGATTCCAAACTGAAAATTCTCAATCATACCTCTCCAACATGAGTCTATCAGATTCTAAACTTCCCCAGTAGAGATCCCCAGGAATTCTCATCCCCGCAAGTCACCAAGGAATGCCATTTCTCCAGCAGTGGCCCTAAGATCCCTCAACGATTGAAGATCTTGTATTGCCCAAGCAGGGTGAAGGCTCATCCTCAGTGCCTCTCAGGATAATCAGATGTTCTCCAGTGAGTATCTCCTCAAGACAAGAATCCCCAGAAGATTGGTATACAACCCAAGCTCCTATTTCTCCAGCAGTAGTCGACAAGGTTGTCTCATCCTCAGCAATCAAATTTTTTGTCTTCCCCTGCAGCAGTCAAGGATTCACTTTCCCTGGCGGCAATCAAGATTCTTTATCTCCAGGATTCATCTATCCTCAGCAAGACAGCTCTTCGGCTTACATACGCATTCATTTACATTCATATCATAAACATTGATATAACATATTTTACATCATACATATCATGCAACATAACTTTATGATTTAGCTAACATTTCACCCTTTTCAGGATAAGTTTGAAAGACTATCATTAACAATTATTCAGATACAATATGGATACACCCCAGACACGGCGGTCATTCTATTACTCATTCAGAATCTCAAGTCAGATACAGTATGGATACACCTCAGACACGACGGTTATTCTACTACTCATTCGGACTACAGCACTCAGATACAGATTAGATACGCTCTAGACACGGCAGCCGTTCTATCTCCCATTCAGATTCATTTATCCACCTCAAGGTTCAATGCATTCCAAACACGGATACCATTCTAACCCTTACAACAGCAGCTTGATTCTCTCCAGTGCATTCGCCACAGAAGTCATTATGTCATTTGTCTACATCCCAGTTACAGTTTCAGATACACTTCAAGCGCAGAAGTCATTCTATTACTCATACGGATCTCAATCCTAGTTACAGTTTCAGATATGCTCCAGACACGGAAGTCATTCTGCTACTCATACAACTCTCAACATCAGATACAGTCCAGATACGCTCCAAACATGGTTGCCATTTCTGTCACTCATTCAGAATTTGTCCCCAGCATGCAGTTTCTCCATACAGATGTTTCTCTGTTACCCAGATACAATACAGATACACTCCAGACACGGCAGTCATTCTGATATTCGTTCTACACTTTAAACACAGTTACATCTCAGATACACCCCAGACACGGAGGCCATTCTTCTGTTCATACAAACTCAGTCCTTAGATGCAGTTCAAGTATATTCCAGACACGGATACCCTTTTGATCCTCACTCTTCGGACCCATCACACTACAGTTCAACAAACCTTCCAGATGGCATCTTTAAGCCCATCTCCGACAAGGTTCTGTCACCCTTCAGATGGCATCTTTAAGCCCATCTCCGACAAGGTTCCGTCACCCTTCAGATGGAATCTTTAAGCCCATCTCCAAATGGCATCTCTAAGCCCATTCCCATATCCATTGTTCTGATGAGTGCAAATTTAAGGGCACTCTAATGTCCAATCTCCTTTTACCTTCGAAACGCGAAAGGCAAACCTGCCAATCTAACTCTTCAGGTGCAAGAAGATTGAACAGGGGCAACTATTGTACCCCAAAATTTGCCCTCCCGTTTCCTCAACATTTGCTCATCACAATACCCTTAGAGCTCAAGATCCAGTTAGGGTTTCCTCTGCTCAAGACTCCTCCTAGCACTGTTGACCCAAATTAGGGTTTGTGTTTGCACAAAGACGTTTTGACCTAGAATTCCTAATATGACTTCCATGCTTCATTTTGGACTCACAAGTTTATCCATACCAAGTTTCAAGCCTTGATTCCAATCATTGCCCAGTCAACTGGAAGTTGACCTAAAAATCAGCTATATTGGGGAAAAAGTCAACTGTGGTCAATTGACAGTCAAACCTCATGATTTTTGACACACATCAACATTATGAACTCATTTTAACCATTTGGTCAAGTTTGGATCACAATTCCACAAGAGATTTGATCAAACCACCAAAAGGGCAAAATGGTGATTTTTAGGGTTTTGACTGCACAAAGGCAATTTTTGACTGTTTGACCTAGCCAATGGCAAACCAAGCTCATATATGGACTCAAGGACCCCATGGAATTGTCTTGACATGTTCAAAAAATTCAAAAGATCCCAAATGCACAAGATTGACAGATGAATTTTCCAGTCAATTGATCAATTTTTGACTGTATACTGAAAAGTCAAACTTTGACTTTTTGGTCAAAATCAAGTGTCAAGATTCATTTTTCATCAAAACATGCCAAATTATGAAACTTGTTCATCAAGAAATCAAAAATCACAAATTAGGGTTTGAAATGAAGAATTTTCATAACTTAGAATTTTTCTAAGTTATGAAAATCCCTAATTTTTTCCTAACTTTGTCCCGTTTTTTCACCAAGATGCATTTGGATTCAATCAAAGGTCAAAACATGAAAGTTGTAGTCCATGGCAAAATCTACAACTTTGATTCACAAAGTTTCCTCAAAAGAAGCTTGTAGCTCAAGTTATGATTTTTGGAATAAGGGTGCAAAACATTCTCAACTTAGAGAAATTTTGACCTATTTTAGGCAGGATTTTTGCCTAACTTCATGGCCACTTTTCACATGCTTCCACTTGGAATTTCAATTTACATTACAAATATGGATTGTAGTACACATTCCAAGCTTTCCAAAATGTCTAAGAACTCATCAAACAACCTCATGGTTAGGGAGAATCGAATTTGGTAATATGGGCAAAACTCACTTTGTTCATGGCCAATGTACATGTCCATAACCTTGCATTTTTGAACTCAACATGTTCTAAGATGAATTACAGGTCCTTTATCTCATTCACACTCATAAATTTAATGCAAATCCCTTGTGTTCAGGTCTTACATTATGTGTTTAAGCATTGCATACAAGATTAAGCCTTAATAAGAAAAAGCATATTATCCATTTTTGTAAAGTGTTACTTTATGTCAACTTTGCAATCTATGAGGTACAATGCAGATCTTTGAGACACAAAGGCATAGGCATATCCCACTAATAAAGACTCAATTGTGCAGCATAGATAGAGGCCTGTACAAGTCTAGAGAACCAAGTTGATACTTTCTTGCTTAAGTGTGAAGAAACTTGCATAACTAACACCAACTCTCATTTCAGCAAGGATAAGCTTAAGCAAAGTTGTTGTACACCTTCCAAATAACATAACTGAGTTGAAACACGAGCCTATCACCTCCCATATCTCTCCATTTACAGAAACACCATAAAACTGCAAAAACAGGGCATAAGCTGCAGTTTGAATCCCATAGCTCAATCCACTCGTGCATTTTCATCCAAACCAGTTCAAACACATTCCCTACCATCCATACAAACTGTCCCAAGCCTTGGAAGCAGACTGTAACACCTCTAACCAACTTCACCATTTTCACATTTTATGTTTTGCAGGTGGATTGCTATAGCTTGATTCACTTGGTTTCAAAGCAAACTAAAGGGTGGAATAGCATCTCTGAACTTCAAGCAAGTTGTACCAATCCTCATTTTGCCTTGAAGGTGCCTCCATTGTCAGACACGATCCAAGCTGAACAGGTAAGTTCATGAACTTTTATCTCGCAATATAGGAAGAGTTAGCTCTAAGTTTGTGAATGAAAAATGTTCTACTCATGTCCCTGAAGCCATACATATCTTTACTTTCCATTTATATTGCATATGCTGAGAGTATTTTGAACCTGAACATTGACAAAAACTTAGGTTAAGAATTAGGGATGAAGAAATTCTCTCTCATTTCTGAGAGTTAGGTTAAGTTTTTTATATGTCTGGAATCGTGGCTTGATGATTAACATTTTTCATGTTGTGAGTTTGTGCTAAAAGTCCAAGGATCTTGAGATAGCAGAGGCACGCGTTTTGTTCAAAGAAGCTGAAGGTTGAAGAAGACAGAGTCTTGGGCTGGGCCTGAGATTTGTTTTTTTCTTTTCACACCACTATTTCACATTTGCACCTCCTTGGCCCATTGCATTTTATTTTCATTATTTTTGACTTTTGATTTTTGTTTCTGACTTATTTATTGTTGACAAAGCATAAAAAATATTAAAATTATTTTTCCCATATTTTTTGCATTTATTTTGATATTTATTTGGCCTTATTTAGTTTTGTAAATAAATAAATAAGTATACTTTTATTTTAAAAATATAAAAAAATAATACAAACATATTTTATTTCTGATTTTTTATTTTTATGTTATCTCTTGAAAACATTTTATAATAAATATATTTTTTTATAATATTAAATATTTTATTTTTTGTACATAATATATATATATATATATATATATATATATATATATATATATATATATATATATATATATATATATATATATTATATATATATATTATATATATTATATATATATATATATATATATATATATATATATATATATATATATATATATATATATATATATATATATATATATTATATATATATATATATAATATATATATATATATATATATTATATATATATATATATATATATATATATATATATATATATATATATATATATATATATATATATATATATATATATATATATATATATATATATATATATATATATATATATATATATATATATATATATATATAATAAATAATGTAAAATACTTATATATTTATTAGTATATTTAGGGAAAATACAAAGAATTAATATATTTTATTTTTATTAATATTTTGACCTCAAAAAATACTTTGTTATATAATATACCTTCTTTTATTTATTTTTTGTACATAATTAATAAATATCATATATATATATATCATAAATAAATACCTTTTATTCATAAAAATTAGGGTTTAGCCCTAAATGCATAAAAATACCAAAAATTAATTAATTTTATTTTTGTTTATTTAACCCATAAAAATACTTTTTTTCTTCCATACATATCAAAAACCATTTTTTTGCATCTTGCACATTTATTATATTTGCATTTTTGTTTAATTATTGTATATTAAATCATTTGTATAATTCAATTTGGATGTAATAGCTTAGGTTTAATTTCTTGCTAAAATATCCCCATTTGAACATTTGTACCCCCCATCCCATATATTATGTTGTAATAACTTAGGACCTTTTATTTTTTTTTGCATTTAAAAGCTTTCTAATTATGCCATGTTAGAATTAGGGTTTTGTATGCAAAATTAACCAAAAATAGTTTAACCTAATACAAGACAAATGCATGAAATCAATAAACAATCACACTTGCACCCCTAGGGTACTCCACTTGTTGCCTTCAAAAATGGGCCATATTGTATGTTAGGTATCTTTGGTAAAAACAAAAACAATCAAATGATCATAGTCCCTCGATGACGCTTTCGAAAGTTGCCTAAAAATGATCAAGTCCCTAAAGGATAAATTGCCCAAAGATAGTTGGCACCATTACAATCATGGTCTAAACGATGACCCGCGCCCGTCCCGTTCACATCCTAACACAAGATTGTCCACCAAATACAATGGTGGAACAAAATTGTTAAAAGGGTTAAAAACATAGGAGAAATCTTTGAGAAATTTAGGAGTAGACAAACTCTTAGTTACTTGAATCAAACTTGCAAAAACACTTGCCTATTTTCAAAACCACACCTCACAAACACATTTTCAAAACAACTTTCCAAAAACATTGAAAACTTTTCAAAAGACATACATCTTTGTATACATCCCAACATGGATCATTACAAAGGTTGCCACCCCATTGGCCTCTTTTCAAGACATTTTCAAAACCCACACCCAAAAGCAACATTTCAAACAATTGAAAATGCAAGGCAAGTGATCTAAGCAAGTAACTAAGAGCCCGTGGATAACCATGGATAGAAAGGGTGCTAATACCTTCCCTTTCTATAATCTACTCCCCGAACCCAAGAAAACATCTCAAAGGTTTTTGCTGTGCTTTTTTAACCTTTCCGTAGGATAAAATAAAAAGTCAGTGGCGACTCTTGCTCAACCGAAACATTTGCGAAAACAAACGCAAAACCCAAGTTAGTTCTCCCACCGTATCACACCAGCAGTAGTCCAAAAGGTTTCTCAGCAATCAAATGTTTTGAATCTCCAGCAGTAGTCAAGGGTTTATTTTCCCCGGCAGCAGTTAAAGATTTCATTATCTCCAGCTATCAAGGATTTATTTTCCTCAGCAAGACAGCTACTCAGCTTACATGCGCATCCATTACATTTGTATATCATAAACATTGATAAAACACATTTTATTGCATCATACATATCATGCAACATAACTTTATGTTTTAGCTAACATTTTACCCTTTTCAGGATAAGATTAAAAGCTACCTTTAACAAATGTTCAAAGATCTCAAATACAGTACGGATACGCTCCAAGATATGGAAGTCATTCTTCTACTCATTCAGGTCTCTTATTCAGATACAGTATGGATACACCCCAGACACGGAGGTCATTCTGTTACTCATTCAGAATTTCAAGTCAAGATACAGTTCAGATACGCTCCAGACACGGATGCCATTTTGTCACTCATTCAGACTTCAACAATCAGATACAGATTATATGTGTTCCAGACACGAAAGCCATTCTATTTCTCATTCAGATTCAACTATCAACCTCAGGTTCAGATACACTCCAGACACGGAAGTCATTCTACTACTTATACAGATCTCAACATCAGATACAGTCCAAATATGCTTTAGACACGGTAGCCATTATGTCACTCATTCGGAAGCTATCCCTAGCCCAGAGATGCTCCATACATAGATGTTTCTCTGTCGCCCATTCAGAATTCAGATACAATATAGATACACTCCAGACACGGCAGTCATTCTGATATTCATTCAAGAATCAAATACAGTTACAGCTTGGATACGCTCCAGACACGGACGCCATTCTTTGCTCATACAAATCCAATTTCCAGATACAACTCAGATACGTTCCAGATACGGATACCATTCTGACATTCATTCTCCTGATTTTCAAAAAAATCTTGGATGGCATCTTTAAGCCCATCTCTAACAAAATTCTACCAACTCCAAATGTCACCTTTAAGCCCATTCTCTCGGCTACATTTTGACGAGTGCAAATTTACGTGCACTCTAGTGTCCAATCCTCTTTTACCTTTGAGTCACGAAAGGCAAACTCGCCAATCTAACTCTTCAGGTTCAAGAAGATTGAACAGGGGCAGCTGTTGTACCCCAAAATTTTCCCTCTCATTTTATCAAGATTTCCCCCTCACAAGACTCTGTGGACCCAAGACCAAGCTAGGGTTTGCACTGCTCAAGACATCTCTTTGCACTGATGACCTAAATTATGGTTTGAGTTTGCATAGGGATTTTTGGACTTCTAATGCTCAAAGTGACTTTCATACTTCATGTTGGACTCATAAGTTTGTCATTACCAAGTTTCAAGCCTTGAATCAAATTTTTGCCCAGTCAATTGGACAGTTGACCTAGAAATCAGCTGTATTGGGGAAAAAGTCAACTGTAGCCAATCTACAGTCAAACCTCATGATTTTTGACCCACATCAACATTATAGAATCATATGAACCATTTGATAAAGTTTGGACCACAACTCCTCAAGAAATTTGATAAGATCATCAAAAGGGCAAAATGGTTATTTTTAGGGTTTTGACTGTACAAGGGCAATTTCTGACTTTTGACCTAGCCAATGGAAAATTAGGCTCAAGCATGGATTCAAGGACTCAATGGCATCATCTTGACCTATTTAACATGCTCAAAAGATCTCAATTGCATTGGATTGACAGATGAATTTTTCAGTCAACTGATCAAAATTTGATTGTACACTGAAAAGTCAAACTTTGACTTTTTGGTCAAAATCAAGTGCCAAGGGTCATTTTTCATCAAGATGTGTTAAAACATGAAACTTGTTCATCAAGAAACCTAATTTTGCAAATTATGGTTTAAGATTGAAAAGTTTCATAACTTAGAATTTTTCTAAGTTATGAAATTTTCTTATTTTTTCCCAACTTTGCCCAACATTTTCACCATAATGAAATTGGATTAAAACAAAACCTCTAACATGAAAGTTGTAGTTCTCCATAAAATCTACAACTTTGATTAACAAAGTTTTCTCAAAAGAAGCTTGGATCTGAAGTTATGATTTTTGGAACAAGGGTCCATGAAACTTTTAACTTAGTGACATTTTGTCCTAGTTTAGGCAGGATTTTGACCTATCTTCATGGCCATTTTTCACATAGTTACACTTGGAATCTAAAATTGAATTTCATAGATGGATTATAGATAATGTTGCTAGCTTTACAAAATGTCCAAGAACTCTCCAAACACATTTGTGGTTAGGGAGAATCGAAGGCTTGAAGTTGGCAAAAACTCACCTTTCATCCATGGCATGTTCATATTGATACAAGTTGCAAATTCAAATCAGCTTGCTTTGCACTATATTACAGGCCTCAAAACCATTCCACACTCAATAATTAAATGCAAATCCATTGGTATAAGGCATTTTTTTGGTCATTAGGGCATTGCATACAAGATTAATCCCTAAATGGTAAAAGGTACATTACTATTTTTGCCAAAGTTTGCTTTATGTCAAAACCACAATCCTTGAGCATAGAGCCAAATCTTGTGCAGCAAATCAGATCCACAAACTTGAGGCGCCAAGGGCAAAGTGTGCAAGCTGATGGATAGCCTGTACAGGCCTTCTTCACGTCACTTCTCATACTTTGCATCATAACCAAGAAATTGATACAATACACTAAAACTTGAACATCAGCAAAAACTAACTTGGGCAAGCTTTTGAAACATTTTTCTCACATCCCCTTGAACCAGAAACACGACCCTTTGAGCCCTCAAACTTCCCATAGCACAAAATCATATCTCATTGTCAAAACAGTGCAGCATCTGCAGTTTGGTTTCCATAACACATTTGGCTCGTGCGTTTTGCCTTAAACCTGTTCAAACACCTTCCATACAACCTATCCAAGCTATCCCAACCCTTAAACACTAACTGTAACTCCATTTATAGGGTTTGCCATTTTTTATTTCAGCTTGTGCAGGTTGAGTTTTGTAGGCTTGTTCAAACACATTCAAGGCAAGCTAGGCATTGGAGAAGATCAAGGGAAGTTCAAGCAAGCTCCCAAACATCTCAGGCCTTGTTGAAAAGCTCCACATTGCCATACATGAAGTCAGCTGAAACAGGTTTTTATCAACTTCCTATCTCTCTATTTAGGAACATTTAGACTTAGGTTTGTGAATAAGAAATGTAGTATTCATAGCCATAAAGGTATACATATGCTCAGTTTTCATTTTAATTAAGCATGCTGAGAGAATTTGATCCATGAACTTCCTGAAAAAATTAGGTTAGACTTTAGGGCCAGAGAAATTCTCTCTGGTCTTTGAGAGTTAGGACAAGTTTTTTATATGGTTGAATTCGTCTTGGAAAACTCTACAACTTTGATGTTATGTGTTTTTGCATTAGAGCTCGTATGCAGGTTGTTCAAGTTTGGTACAGGGCGCCGGAAATTTTGAGCCAAGGTTGAAGATGAAGTTTGGCTTGGGCTGGGCTTTGCTTCTTTTGATTTTGACACCCCCCTTTTGTTGAATGCACCCCCTGGCCCAATTTCTTTATATTTTATATTTTTGTATTTTTATTTTCATTTCTGATTTTATTTTACTATTTCCAAATATAAAAAATACTCAAAAATATTTTTATAAATTTTCACATTTATTTTGTATTTTATTTTTATTTTTTCTAACATAAAAAAATAATTTAATTAGTATATACTTTTATTTCTTGAAAATTTGAAAATAATAAAAAATAACATTATACTTTTTATTCTTTATTTTATTTATACTAAAAAAATATTGTTCTAAATATATTTTTGTCTTGTATATTTTTTTTATTGTACATATTTAATATAATTAATATATATATATATATATATATATATATATATATATATATATATATATATATATATATATATATATATATATATATATATATATATATATATATATATATATATATATATATATATATATATATATATATATATATATATATATATATATATATATATATATATATATATATATATATATATATATATATATATATATATATATATATATATATATATATATATATATATATATATATATATATATATACATTTATTTTATTTAATAGATACTTTAGAATAAAAACATAAAAATATTATACTTTTATTTTTATTATTATTTATACTTAAATAATACTTTTTCTAAATATATTTTTTTTGTATATACATTATTTTATTTTATTATATATAAATACTATATTTAATATACTTGCATTCTTAAAAGAAAAATAGGGTTTACCCTTAATAAAAAAAATAATAATAATCTCTTTTTATTTTATTTCTTTCTTTTTACATTAAATATTTTTACATACATAAAAATAAACAAAAACCTTTTTGCATATTCATATTATTATATATATATTTATTTAAACTGTTTATTTAAATATTATTCATTTGTTATTTATGCCATTTGGTTCAATTTGGATGTAATAGTAAAACAAGGGTTTTAATTCCTTGTCAAATATACCCCCATTCAAAAATTGTATCCCCCTCCCCATAATCTTGTTGTAATAGTGGTAGATTTATTTTTACGCATTCTATGTTTTCAATTATACCAGGATTAGAGATTAGGATTTATATGCAAAAAAAATCCAAAATCAACAAATAGCTTGACCTAATACAAAGACAAAAATGCATGAAAATGACAACACAATGCACACTTGCACCCCTAGGGTTTCATCCACTTATTGCCTTAAAAAATGGGTCATGTTATGCATGTTGAGTACGTTGGCAAAACAAAAGATCATAGTCCCTCGATGATGCTATCTTGGTTGCCTATACAAAAATGATCTAGTCCCTCAAAAATTTGCTAAAAATACTTAACACAATTGCTATCATGGTCTATACGATGACCCGCGCCTGTCCCGTTTAACATCCTAATATAAGGTTATTTACCAAATGCAATGGTAAAACAACACTGTCAAAAGGGTTAAAAATATATAGGAAATATATTTGAGTAAAATAGGGTAGATAACTCTTAGTTACTTGATCAAAACTTGTAAAACATCCTTGATATTTCCAAACACACTTCACAACACAATTTTAAAACATTTCCCAAAACAAACTTTCAAACTTTCAAACATTGAAACATCTTTTCAAAAGACAAAAACACATTTGTATACATTAAAACAAGAATCATTACAAAGGTTGCCACAACGATGGCCACTTTTCAAAACATCTTTCAAAACCACACACAAAGCACCATTTCAAACAATTGAAAAGCAAAAGAAAGTGATCTAAACAAGTAACTAAGAGCCCATGGATAACCATGGATGAAAAGGGTGCTTGCACCTTTCCTTTTCATAATCTACTCCCCGAACCCAAGAAAACATCTCAATGGTCTTTCCTATGCTTTTTGACCTTTCCTTAGGATAAAATAAAAAGTCGGTGGCGACTCTTGCTAAACCGAAACATTTGCAAACACAAACACAAAACCTCAAGTCAGTTCTCCCACCGTATCACACATGTAATGAGTGACTTGGATATGTATCAATGGATGTTAGATTTTGAAATGTGAATGCATAATTGAGCTTTTTTTTTAGATATGATTGATCCATGCTGCCAAAATTCGTCAGATGGATGCGATGATAAGTAAAACTTGATTCTAAATCAAAGAGCCCTAATGTATGATTTGTGTAGCCTTATTGTAGCGGTAGAAATGTGCAAGACTAAACCATTGGATTGACTAGACTTTATACAAATCAAAATAAAAATCGCCACCGCGCTTTATTATTTCCAAAGGAATGGGAAAAGAGCGAATAACCCAAAAAAGGGGAAAAGATTCAAGGTAAGGGGGTTGGTTATGCAAAGGGAAGGTATTATCACCCTAAACATCTACGGTACTCCGCAGGAACCTCTTTGAAAAAATCTGTATATTTTGGCTATAAAAATGTGTTGTATATAAAATGGATGGTGGAGGTGAGAAAAGAAATATTTTTATGATTTTTTGCACCCTCCGCGGTTGCGAACCTTTAGTGCCTACGTACCACCTTTCGTGCATTAGGGGATCAGGGTACACGTAGTTCATCCTTTAAAAATTTGAAACACGAGTGTGTTGGTTGATTTTATGAGATAAGACATCATCGCAATTGTCCGTGTGAAAAACATACTTACTACCCATAATCATGAGAAAGGAGAATTTGCATCATCTCAAAGTGGAGGATATGGCTTGGATTTTAAAATCAACAATGCCTCACTCAACACCTAAGTGGAAAATATCTCACTTCACTACATATTGTAGAAGTATAGTTGTTTGCATCACTACAAGGATTGACAAGAGTCTAATCTTTTTTTGAGAAAAGTTTAAAGATAAAAGCCAAAGTGGCAAAATGGTTTGAAATGAGATTGATTGACTTTTAGTCTTCTCACAAAAAAAAGGTCAAGGTATTATTAAATTAATTGAAATTTATTTATGAAAATGTTTTGAAAATGCATGGACCTAAGTCCAAGTTTATTATGAAAATGTTTCAAGTTTCAAAACAAGAAGAGTTTTTTTTAAAAGGAGGGAGAAGATTTTTGAAATTAAAGAAGATGGGAGTAGAAGAAGAGGCTATCCTAAAGCATAAGGTAAAAGTTAGGGATAAGAACCATCTAACCAACAAGAAGCCAATACTTGACATTATGAGTCAACATAGAATTCCCATTCTTTGGATTGAAACCAAGCAAGCAAAGATACTAGACCTCTTGAGAGAACCAAACTTCAAGTGTTTTAAGTCTTCGCAAAAATTGGGCAGAGTAACGGCTGTATACGGGTGAATTCCAGATTACAAACAAAGATCGTAATCTCAATAACCTGCACACAAAACAAACAAACAACCCAATGTCTTGAGGTAAACCTCAAGAACTCCAGACAAAATATCAAATAAAGTCACAAAGTCTCCAAGATAGGCCAAGGTCTCTAATCCTAAGTCCAAGAAGTCCATCACTCCATAATGCAAAGGATAGTAACCATGTAGTCCAAGTATCATTAATGATTTTTATGATTCATGTTGATTATTAGGTGTCTTTAAAAAGAAACAAAAGCTCAAGTGAGCAAAATAAAAATGACATAAAAGTAAATGCTCAAGTGAGCAAAGATGAAAATAGCATGAAATGTAAATGGTAAAATTAAATGGTACATAAAGCATGAAAATAAAAGCATAAAGTAAAGTTAATTGTTAGTAATTAGTGGTTAGTTGGATGACCATCTTGAAACTTGCATTTGGAACTCATTAGAGGATTGGTAGAACCAAAGCCTCCACACAACAAGTTGCATTTGCTTTTTGTCAAGTATATCATCCATTTTTGAATTCTCACAAGGCAACATGTAATGATCAACAATGTTTAAGTGATCCGCGTTGACCAAAGGTGTTGTAGATCCATCAGAGGATTGGTAGAACCAAAGCCTCTACACGATGAATCTCAAGGTTATTGGATCAAAGAGATCAAATTAACATACTTGGGCTTGCAATCATAAGTTTGGGCCACGAATGATCATTTATTCGAATCGGGACAAAATTTAGCGCTATGTTAAGCAATCGTAAGTGGACTTATGTAGAAGCCGCACCTATTTTGAGGCCGGTCAATAGCAATCTATGTACTTCATGTTTGGATAAATGATATAGATATCACCATCCCTTAACATGTAGCACAATTAAAAAAGAAAGGGATAAGATGAAGAGGGAGGGAAATGATAAGCTAATTTGGATCACCATTTCAAACTTCTTTCATCTTTAAATTCAACCACTCCTCTAGATGGATTAAAGCACTAAACATATCATTAATCCAAAGCACCAAAAATGAATTAAATAATTCACTCTTAGGTAGATTTGAATTGATGAACATTTATCCAACTTCATCTACATCACAAAGTCCATTGAGTTTAAAGACAAATTGGACATTTAAAATTGCAATCCAAACCAACAATCACAAGGAGTGAGTAGAAAAAGCATTTTGGATCAAAGCTGCCCCCAAACAAGGCAAAAAATACATTCTGTTCTGGTGTAAATCGATTTACACTACTATGTAAATCGATTTACACAGTATAATTTTCAAAAATTCATGCAAAATTATGATGTGTAAATCGATTTACACTTAGTGTAAATCGATTGCACACAGAAGCAGTAGCAAAAACATCATTTTAAAAGGGCAATTGCTTGTTCAAACTTTCCATCAAACACCTTATGATCATGGATCCACTTGAGCACAAAAATTCCATCAAATTATGAGAAAATATCACCATTGGAATCACAAAATAATGCTCAAAGAATCAATCCCAAAGACCACCAAGAGATCATATTGTGAAAGATGAATTATCCAACTTACCAAAGGTAGATCTAGAGAATTATCAAAACAACTTCAAGAATTTGCTTCAATTCAAACACAAGAATCAATTTACCAAGCTTGGATGTAGAGAATTGATGGAGAAAAAGTGTTTGGATGAAGGTTTAGCTCAAAGATTAGTAAGCTTCAATGCAAAGCTTACTAACTTTTTGAAAATGGAGCTTTGAGTGAATTTGGTAGATGGAGAGATTTGAGAGATTTTTTAGCAAGGTGGATTTGGCTATCAAAAGCTTGAAATTTGAATGAAATGAGGGTTCTATTTATAGAGTTTTGGAATTGGGATTAGTGGTAATTTGGTAATTGATTCTTGGAGCCAAAATTTGAATTAATGATAATTCTTTCAAATATTAGTGCCAAAATTTGAATTAATGATAATTTTTTTTTTTAAATGAAAGATTGGCACTAAAATTTGAATTAATTATACATCTTTCAAAAGTGAAGGAAAATTGGAGCCAAACATTTGACAAGTTGAAAATGCTGATTTTTTTTTTAATTTTCACTCTATGCAAATCGATTACACTATATTGCAAATCGATTTGCACAGTGTATTTTTTCCAAAAATTGTGCAAAATTCACTTTGTGCAATCGATTGCACTCTAGGAGCAATCGATTGTACAGTGAAAAAAATAAAAATAAAATTAATTCTTTTTTTCTTTGCAAATAGAGATTTTAGGAAAATGATACCAGGAATCCTTATTTGTCAGATGCTTCGACTTGGTACCTACAAAACAAAAATATACAAAGGCAAAGACAAATATTTTTTGTATTTCGATTAGAAGTTAGTCAACAACACGTATACAAAATACACAACCAAGGTGCTTGGAGATTCCTCAAGAGCAAACTTAAAGATAGGAAAAAAGAGGAAGAACCAACCCTAATGTGATCTTGTTATGATCAAGTTGACATGATATGATAGGGGAATCTTAGGGATAAAAATTGGGGTACAACAGCTGCCCTTATTTAAGTGTCTTC
The DNA here is from genome assembly GCA_948472305.1 of Vicia faba. NCBI lineage: Eukaryota > Viridiplantae > Streptophyta > Magnoliopsida > Fabales > Fabaceae > Vicia > Vicia faba. The sequence goes on along the minus strand of OX451739.1, from coordinate 1,483,555,713 downwards.
TATCCGGAGATACGAAGGTTAAAAATCTTCGTGTCGACGCGATTGAAGATACTTAAATATAAAACAAGCCCTATTTTTGTCTCTAAGATGCCATGCAATGCTTATGATTATGGATGCATATGAACAGAATAAAAGAGATGCAAAGTACCACTGGGGATGCCACAAAAATGAAGAAACAAAGGAGCAACCCCACCAGGAAAATAAATCACTGGTGGACCAAAAGAATAGAACCAGAGAGGAGAATAACAAGCATCGACGTTCACTGCTGATGTCTACCAACGTTCACTGAAGGTAGAGAGAAAATATAATAGCACCGCCGTTCACTGACGATGAACTATCAACGTTCACTGAAGATAGCAAAAAGATAACAAACACCGACGTTCACTGCCGATGTACTACCAACATTCACTGAAGGTAGAGAGAAAATATCACATCACCGTCGTTCACTGATGATGAACTATCAACATTCACTGAAGATAGCAAAAAGATAACAAACACCGACGTTCACTGCCGATGTACTACCAACGTTCACTGAAGGTAGAGAGAAAAATATCATATCACCGCTGTTCACTGACGATGAACTATCGATGTTCACTAAAGATAGCAAAAAGATAACAAACACCAACGTTCACTGCCGATGTACTACCAACATTCACTGAAGGTAGAGAGAAAATATATCATATCACCGCTGTTCACTGACGATGAACTATCAACGTTCATTGAAGATAGAAAAAAGATAACAAACACCAACATTCATTGCCAATGTACTACCAACATTCACTGAAGGTAGAGAGAAAATATATCATATCACCATTGTTCACTGGCGATGAACTATCAACATTCACTGAAGATAGAAAAAATATAACAAACACTGACGTTCACTGCCGATGTACTACCAACGTTCACTGAAGGTAGAGAAGAAATATATCATATCACCGTCGTTCACTGATGATGAACTATCAACGTTCACTGAAGATAGCAAAAAGATAACAAACACCAACGTTCACTGCCAATGTACTACCAACGTTCACTGAAGGAAGAGAGAAAATATAATACCATCGCCGTTCACGGACGAGGAACCACCACCGTTCACTGATGATAGCAAAAAGATAAGAAACATCGAAGTTCACTGCCGATGCACTACCAACATTCACTGAAGGTAGAGAGAAAATATCATACCATCGCCGTTCACTGACGAGGAACCACCACCGTTCACTGATGATAGCAAAAAGATAAGAAACACCGACGTTCACTGCCGATGCACTACCAACGTTCACTGAAGGTAGAGAGAAAATATAATATCACCGCCGTTCACTGACGATGAACTATCAACATTCACTGAAGATAGCAAAAAGATAACAAACACCAACGTTCACTGTCGATGTACTACCAACGTTCACTGGAGGTAGCGGGAAAATATAATATCACCGCCGTTCACTGACGATGAACTATCAACGTTCACTGAAGATAGCAAAAAGATAACAAACACCAACGTTCTCTGCCGATGTACTACCAACATTCACTGAAGGTAGAGAGAAAATATAATATCACCGTCGTTCACTGACGAGGAACCACCACCGTTCACTGATGATAGCAAAAAGATAAGAAACACTGACGTTCACTGCCGATGCACTACCAACGTTCACTGAAGGTAGAGAGAAAATATAATATCACCGCTGTTTACTGACGATGAACTATCAACGTTCACTGAAGATAGCAAAAAGATAACAAACACCAACGTTCACTGCGGATGTACTACCAACGTTCACTGAAGGTAGAGAGAAAATATAATATCACCGTCGTTCACTGACGAGGAACTATCAATGTTCACTGAAGATAGCAGAAAGATAACAAACACCAACGTTTACTGCCAATGTACTACCAATGTTCACTGAAGGTAGAGAGAAAATATCATATCACCGTCGTTCACTGACGATGAACTATCAACGTTCACTGAAGCTAGCAAAAAGATAAAAAACACCAACGTTCACTGCCGATGTACTACCAATATTCACTGAAGGTAGAGAGAAAATATAATATCACCGCCGTTCACTAACGATGAACTATCGACGTTCACTGAAGATAGCAGAAAGATAACAAACACCAACGTTCACTGCCAATGTACTACCAACATTCACTGAAGGTAGATTTTGAAAATATCATATGTTCCCCAAACTTCTAGTGTTTCACCTAGATAGGGGCTCAACTTCTTCCTTAACCAAGGAATTCTGCCTAGAAAGGGTAATATGTAAGTTGTCTCAAATAAAGAGACTTCCACTTGCAAAGATTTCACAACGAGCAATTTTTGTGAATTTGAAAGTCTTGCGATCCACTGGCGTAAACTGACGACGGACTGCAAGCTAACCACTCATAGAGGAAATAGAAAAAAAAGTTATGTCGACTTGTACAGGGAAGCACGAGTTGCTCAAACAAAGATACTTGTTGCTTGTTATCATGGAGGATTGCAAAAAGAAACGACTTTCTGGGGATAGAAATGTTGCTTCCTGGGGAAATGAGATATGACTTCCTAGGGAAATGCCACATTATTATTGCTGAAGAGATAAAGTCTTCTCGTGCAAAATAAATGCACAAATCAAAGCTCAAAGTCCTCAGAAATCCAGAGTAAATAATACTGTCATGCAACCACGAATCCAATTAGAAACAAACTTGAGCAAGACGGCCAAAGAAGATACATCCTTTGAGAAATAGACTCAAGAAAGAAAACCAAATCCAACTAAACAAGGAGCGCTGCAGGAAGGTTTGAATACAATGTCAATACTGTCCCTACAAACGAATTGACCCGAACACCTCCAACGGTGGTGCTACCTACCTCTCAATGGTGGGATGGCACTACCTTAAGGACATTTACACAGCCTAATTCTTTAGGGTAGGTAAATGACTCATGGATACTTGCTCTATTCAAAAACAAATCAAAACTCTTTTCACACCGACACTTTCAAAAAAAGCTTTCAAAACAATTTTTCAAACACTCTTGAGGACTGATACAAGAGTTATTCAGAAATCTTTAAACGAAACTTTTTTCAAACCCACTCACTTTGAAAAGCAAACACTTTTGAAAACACAATGAGCAAGTATCTAAGAGCCCATGGATAACCATGGATAGAAAGGGTGCTAACACATTCCCTTTCTATAAATCTACCTCCCGAACCGAGAGACAATCTCATAAGGAATTTGCTGTGCTTTTGTCCTGTCCATATTGGAGAAAATAAAAGACGGTGGCGACTCTTGCTTCCGCGACATTTCGCGAAACCAGCATTAAACAGTCAGTTCTAAATCCACCGATCACAGAACTGGCGACTCTGCTGGGGACTACTTTAAAGTGAGGTGTACCTTAGGACTAAGATCACTTGTGTTTTCAATTGTCTGAATTGTTTGCTTTATTATTGTGGGTACTGTCTTGGGAGTTCTATAGATCCTAACCCGGATCTGGGGGAATACCTTCTTAGAAAGTAGCAACAAGGCTGTGAGGGAACTATGCGGGGTATACCGACATGGTTGAAGCAGACTGCTACGTTGATGTGGCACTTTGGTGAGTACCGGTAACCCTTGAGTCCAGTCAAGGAGAGTACGGGGCCGCCGCGTGGTGTCGTGAAGCATCAACTGACCTTAGGAACCTTAATTGAACCATCTTGGCCTCTTTAGGGTAGTGAGATAACTGAATTTGGTGCAGTCCGAGGTTGGTTAATACTCGATACTACACTCAGTTGAGGGTTGTTTTCTTGGAATATTTCGATCGCCAGTTCAGTGGCTAAATCGAAACGATGAACAATGAAAGCAATCCAATGATATTGGGACCCTTAGAACCCGGTTACTTTGATAGGACAGGTTTGAGCCCACCAACTTCAAGAGGGTAATACCTAGACCCCATGCTGGCCTAAACTCTAAGGGCTGTGGTATGACTTGTGTGCCTTCATACTTGAACTACTTGCATACTTGTTATCTGACACAGGAGTTTCTTGCAGGGTTTGTTTACAGTCCTTAATCTGGGCTCATAACAGGGTCTACTTACATCACTCCATGCATAGCATAACATCATACCATTGCACGCATCCTACATAAGGACTAATCCATTTCAAGGATCTCAAGGGTCTGTGATGCAGGTCATGACGAATCAAAATGTCTAGCAAGGGGCAAAAGGGATTTATTTTTCCCTAGCCAAGGTTGATAACTTGAGCCAGGGGCTATGACCCACTCGATATGGTGAGCCTTGACTCTTGAAGAAGGCCTCTCAATAATATGCAGTGCCTTCCAGCAAGCTACAAAATGCAGATTCTAACAAATTTTCTTGTTTACCCCGCGAGATCCTTGAAAACGTTGCATGCATATCATACACATCATTGCATTATAGGTACCCTTATTGCATGTCACTTACCCTTTTTCGCTGTTTATTTTAGCAATGGCTTCCCAACAAGATAACCAGGGTCCTCATGCTCAAGAGACTCAGTTCAGAGAGATCTTCCTAAGCCTATCCAAGGGGCAGGAAGAGTTGAGGACACTCCTCATGGGGAATTTGGCTAAGAAAAGTCCCGAAGATGACAAGGACAAACGGCCGAAACGTCTGCAAGCTGAGGTAGATACAATGAGAACCCAGATGCTGGGGCAAATGGCTCTCATCCAAGGCTTAGCTCGGGAACAAGAAGAGTTGAGAACTGTGATCAACCAGCTTCAGCAAGACATGAAGTGACCAGTCCAAGTCAGGGACCAGGTCATTGATCAACTTTCAAGAGGACAAGAGTCTGGTATGGTGAGGAATAGATCTCTCCAAATTGCTACCACTTCACAAGCCCAGCATCAACCTCGCCCAGAGCAACAGGTTGATCAGAGTAAGCCAAGCAGGTCCAAGAGGCAATTTACCCAGCTTAACATGTCGCTGTTTCAAGCTCTACAACACCTGTTGAGGTTAAATCTGATTACACTAAGGGCTCCTCCCCGGAACCCCAATATCTCTGCTCCTAACTATCATCCCAACAAGAGATGTGCATACCACTCTGATAGTCCTGGACATGACACTGCCGATTGCTGGGCTCTGAAGAACAAGGTCAAGGACCTGATTAATGAAGGAGTAGTGGATTTCACCCAAGTGGGTCAGGCTGAGTGCTTCTACCATCCCTACAGGATTCACCATTTGAAGTAACAAGTCCTGAAATGAGAAGACGTTTTGTCTATTAGAATTTTCAAGTTGTAATTTTCTTTTGATTGTTCAAACATTTATTCGTGTTAAAACGTTGTTATTTCATTAATGCATCGCATATGTTTGTTTTGAATCAATATATTCGCATTCGCTATATTCAAACTGTTCTCATTTTTTTGATGTCAACTCTCAATTAATAATCCTAAGCCTCTTGAGGGAGGATGACGAAAACTATACCACAATCTACAGTATGCTTTTGAGCAGACCCCGCTGATGAGGTACAGGCACTGTTTCAATTCCTAAACACTGGAGTTATAAGGAAGATAATCCCTCGTCAACCCCTTTGAGCCAAAGAAGTAGGAGTTTTTCTTTTCAAAAATTAAAACCCTTAATCATAACCTGGGGCAGGGTAGTTCTCTCAGTTGATCCGAGTGCACAACGAATAGCACCAAAGAAGTCCTTACAAAACGAAAGACGACGATGGTTCTGAATAATCATAAGGACGGGCAGTCATTATATATCAAAAATAAACGCCCATTAAGTCAAAACCTATGAAGGAGACTTACAAAACTGGGGCATCCCGCTGACTGTAATCACAAAAGAAACAGTTCAGGCAAAAAACAGGGATAACGAAAAGAAAAGAGGACCTGCAAACTCTCAACAAAAAAGAAATGACTGCCTGGTCAAAATAAATTGTCAATATCCGAACCATCACTAGTATATCAAAGCAGAGACTCAAACAAGGTCTAACGCACGATCAGCTGAGTTTAGGTTTGAAGAACATCACGAAGAGCGGGTGGGTACAAATAAAATTTGAGCCTTTATCCTTTGTTTCTTAAACCGTGAACCAGGCCACGTTATAACCCTTAAAAGTCCTAGCTGAAGCATGGGTTAGTTCAAAAGCATACTGTTACGAAAGGTATCCTGACTCCTTAAGGCTTGCGGTAAAATAACGAGTTGACATCACATTGTACAAAATTTGTTTGTTTTACTGAAGGATGCATTTTCATAAACTTCGAAACAGACTGAAGCTTTGCATTTTTAACATAACTTTGTCTGCATATGACTTTTTGTTTGAACAGCATAAGAGTTCGTACGACGAATGTCTAATGGACAAAAGCTCTTGCAACCAAGGGGCAGACATGATCATGGTCCATCACCTGGGGCAGTTAAGTCAAGATTCAGAGAATCTCTCAAAAGGCCAACCAACTTGGGGCAAATCTCCACCTGAGTCACTTCGGGCATTCTAGCAACGAATCTTGCCTGATCAAACATCTTCTGGTGGCATGGCACAATGCTACTGACAGGGGCACCTCCCTACACTCTGAGAGCATGGACATAGTCGAAAAATACTGCGCATAATCAAAGACCCGCTAGGTTGACACACCTAGGCAAAAATAAGGGCTTCCCGGCGAACCAAAAGGGTTCCGGCAAAAATAAGGGATGAAAATGAAAAAATCTATACACCCGGCAAGACGAAAACCTGAAAAGGCGGCTTGGGAAAAAAGGGGTATCCCGATGGACTGAAAACCCGAAAGGGAGGTCCAGGCAAAAGTTAGGGATCAAAAGCGTACGACTATGTCCCGTCATCTCGTCACTTGCCTACCAGAAGAAGATTTGTCGAATCGGCAGTTATCAGGCACCTCCACAAGGTATCATCTTCTCTCCCACATCAACAGGGGCAATGATGAGTTGTCTAAAGCGATCTAATTGCTCTGTCCACCAAGGTACCAAGGTAAGTTCGGCCGAAGAATGTAACCAAGATATCTTAATTCCCTAGAGAGTGAGCCAAGATTCAATAATTCTCTCCCAAGCAGTTGGTCTCTCATCAACCCTGAACAAGGCATATTATTCCCAGCAAATCAGCCATACTCTCCCCAAGCAGAGTTAGCCTACTCTATCAGCCTTAAGGAAGTTGGGTATCCCCAGCAGATCTCAACATTCCCCAGCGCAATATACAAACATTCTTAACAAGCATCCCCGACAGTCTTGATCTAAGATTGTTCCCCGGTGGTATACAGACATTTAGTGGAGCCACTTCCCCTGTACATCTCAAAATTTCCCCAGGAGAGTCCAGTCCAAAAAAATCCCCAGGAAAGTGGAATCCATCTCCCCAGCAGGAAGCTTATCCCCAGTAGATTTTGGAAGCTTATCCCCTGCAGAGCACGAATGCGTCTCCCGGCCTTATTCAAAGGTTATTTCCCCACCAGGATATAACTGGGTTATCCTCAGTCAATAGCCACGGAAAGATCGTCCTCGGCGTAGTTCTTCCTATCCCCCAGCGGAGTTCATCAAACATTCCAACAAAACTTAACAATGGTATCCCCAGCGGAGTTATCACCAATCTCAGCAAAGTATCTCTTTCCCCACAGAGTTCACTCCCCGCAGAGTAATCTATTCGCCAAGTTTATTCCCCAACGGAGTCATCTTCTCCTACCGGTATTCTTGCAACTATCATCCCCAGCGGAAACAAAAAGCTCTATTCTTCAAACATCAGCCCAGGAATTAATCTCCCGGCATCCGTCAAGGATTTATTTTCTGAGACGAAAACATTTACATACATAGCATGCACATACGCATCATGAACATACAATCTCATTCATTCTGAGAACATCACGCATGTCATACATCATGACATTTCATACAACTAATGTTTTGTCTTTTCAGGACAAAGGTCAGTACAAAGATGATTACTATCAACGGTCGCAACTAAAGATCTGATTCCTGTATCTTGCCAGGGTGTATCTGTTGACGACTATATTCCAGACTCGATTCCTGTATCTTGCCAGGGCACGTCTGAAGAGTTCGAAGATCTGATTCCTGTATCTTGCCAGGGTGTATATGTTGACGACTATTTCCAGACTCGATTCCTGTATCTTGCCAGGGCACGTCTGAAGAGTTCGAAGATCCGATTCCTGTATCTTGCCAGGGTGTATCTGTTGACGACTATATTCCAGACTCGATTCTTGTATCTTGCCAGGGCACGTCTAAAGAGTTCGAAGATCCGATTCCTGTATCTTTCCAGGGTGTATCTGTTGACGACTATATTCCAGAATCGATTCCTGTATCTTGCCAGGGCACGTCTGAAGAGTTCGAAGATCCGATTCCTGTATCTTGCCAGGGTGTATCTATTGACGACTAATTCCAGACTCGATTCATGTATCTTGCCAGGGCACGTCTAAAGAGTTCGAAGATCCGATTCCTGTATCTTGCCAGGGTGTATCTGTTGACGACTAATTCCAGACTCGATTCTTGTATCCTACCAGGGCACGTCTGAAGAGTTCGAAGATCCGATTCCTGTATCTTGCCAGGGTGTATCTGTTGACGACTATATTCCAGACTCGATTCCTGTATCTTGCCAGGGCACGTCTGAAGAGTTCGAAGATCTGATTCCTGTATCTTGCCAGGGTGTATCTGTTGACGACTATATTCCGGACTCGATTCCTGTATCTTGCCAGGGCACGTCTGAATAGTTCGAAGATCCGATTCCTGTATCTTGCCAGGGTGTATCTGTTGACGACTAATTCCAGACTCGATTCCTGTATCTCGCCAGGGTGTATCTGTTGACGACTATATTCTCCGGACTCGATTCTTGTATCTTGCCAGGGCACGTCTGAAGAGTTTAAAGATTCGATTCCTGTATTCAGCCAGGACACATCTACATAAAGAGTTTGAAGATCAACTCCTGTAACAGGCCAGGTAATTATCTTTCTTTCTCAGGTACGCAAGTTCTCGCTAAGGAATCTCTTACGCGATCGACACCCAGATGGCATCTATAAGCCCATCCTCCTATCCATCAGTCTCCAAATGGCATCTGTAAGCCCATTCCCTGCATCACACTGCTGATACTCTACTATGTGAGTGCAAATTTCTGGGCACTCTAGTGTTTAATCATCTTCCACCTTCGGATTACGAAAGGCACGCCAGCCAATATACATCCTCAGGTCTAAGAAGATTGAACAGGGGCAACTGTTGTACCCCAAAATTTGCCCTCCCATATTCTTCAAGATTTGCCAAGATCAATCTCCAGATGATTCAAAATCTCTCAAGGGTTGCACAGTCCAATTGCCTCCTAACACAGTCAAAATTAGGGTTTTGGTTCTGGCAAAGAAATTGAGGTTTCCCAGGGTCCAATCAAGTCCCATATGCCTACATACATTGTCAAGCATCCATATGCCAAGTTTCAAGACTCGCAGCATCAAATTGCACAGTCAAAAACCCTAAATGCTTCACAGTCAACTGCAGGGGCAAAATGGTCATTTGACAGTCAAAAGTCAAAATTTTTGGTCAACATCTTATTTTGAAGCCACAATCATCATTTGATCAATTCTTGATCATGATTCCTCAAAACATGGCTCAAAAAGTCTCAAGATGCAAAAGTTTCTATTTTGGGACAGTTGAAAAGTCAACTGCAAATTGACCAGGGCATAACTTCCTCATGGTTTATCCGAAAAATTCCATCCAAAGCTCATTTTGAAGAGGATGACATTTCCTACAACTCATCTTCACACTTCAAGTCCAAGAAATGCTCTCACAAAAAGTTATCAATTTCAACATTATAGGTCATTTTCAAAAGTCAACAAAAAGGCACTTTAAGTCAAAGACCATAACTGGAGATTGGTAAATCAAAATGACATGGGACCAAATGAATGGGTTAGAGGACTTCAATACCTTTCCAAAATGTCCAAGAACATGTTCATAGCTTCAAAATTGAGCAAGATATGCCTTGGAGAAGTTGGGAAATTTTTGGGAATTTTGAAAAGTCAACTTTGCTTAAAACACTTCAAAAATGCTAATGGGCCTCAAATTCTTCCTATAATCATTACCCAAAGCATATGAACGACCCATTAAGCTCAAAGGGATTTATTTTCTTATTTTTAATTAATTAATTGAATTTTTATTCTTATTAATTCATTTAATTAGTTTTAATTGTAGGAAAAAAATCAAATAATACTTTTTCAAATCTTTTTGTGCAGCAAATCAAACTAGGGCAAGCTAAAAAATCGTTTCTCATTCAAAAAGGAAAGATTCTCCATGATTGGCAAGGGTTTCAATGGCAAAAGATTGAAATTGATATAATTGAAAATCAAATATTCAAAACATGAATGGATGGATCTTTGGGCTTGTTTTTGACCTAATTTCGTTCATGTACATATGCACAACATAACCTAATGCAAGACACACGAAATAGCTGCTGAAAGCTCACAACCACTTGGCAAAATTTTCATAAAAAACTTGAAACTGATTTCATACCTGGAGGATAATTCAAAGCTTCAAAAGGATTCCAACACATTGCTGGACCATCCAGGAAGCTTTTGCAATCAAGAATCAATCAAAACGTGCCAAGAATCATAGAACACAGGCCATACGGTTTGCAACATTTTCTTGAATTCCATATCATGATTCATGCGCATTTGATGCATATTTTTGGTTGTTTTGCATTCACAGGAACATTCTGAAGCTAATGATATGATTCAATTGTATTATGAGGCCATGTATCGTAATTTGCCATTAACGTTTTTTAGGGTTTCAGAGCTCAAAAATTGGGGCTTTGCATAGGGTGTAAAATTGGACCATCAAACCAGTATAGGCAAACTCGTTACAACAATTCGAAGCAAACCAATACCTCGCGCTCAATTTATCATGTTTGTAGACGTGTTCGCTATTTTCCAATGTTCTATTTAGTGGGGGTTTAAAACCCCCGCTACTTGTTTTATATTTTTCAGGAAGATGAAGAAGAAGGCTAGCGTGTCCAAGACTGGTTGGGTAATTTAAATGTTAGCGCGTTTTTTTTGTTTGTTCCAGCATGATTACTTTTTCATATATTATATTCTTCGTTCATCCATATAACAAATGCGCGCATTAGCTCAGTTGGTGGGTGAGTTGTCTTGCAGGTATTGGGACCTGGGTTCGATTCCCAGGTCCCCCACATCTTGCATAATTTTTGTCTCAATGTATTCCTACGCAGCGTTCATTCCATGGCCTACCATACACGCTCATACGCTAGCTTGCCAAGTGGCTTCAAGGTACAATCCGAAGGCTGCAGGATGAGGTCCATCATACACCTGGGTCAACCATCAAGCATGTAATTCCTGAAAGTCAACAAGGCTTTGATTCAATGGGCCAAATTGCTTCACAAAAACCTCCAAAATGGGCCAGACACCCCCCAATGTTTGTATTATATTTTTTAACTTCCTTTTCTTTTCTTTTTTTGTTTTAATTTGTTTTAATTGTTTTAATTATTTTATTTAATTCACCCAAAATAATTTTCATAATAAAAAATAAGAAACTAAAATATGTTAATTAATTTATTCATTAATTTATTTTTAAATAAATGTTAAATAATTAATTTAGTTAAATTAGGTTTCAACTTTAACACTTTTTCTTAATAAATAAAAAATGTAGAAATTAGGGTTTATTGACATTTTCATCTTTTTCTTAATAAATAATTTTCTCTCATTATTATTATTATTATTAATTACTAAATAGTTTTGTAAATAAATATGTGAATAATTAATTAGCATAAATTAGGTCAACTTTAATATTTTTCATTTAATAATTAAAAATAACTTAGAATTAGGGTTTCTCTTGATTTTCAATTTTCTTTATTTTCATAAATACCAAAAACCTAAAAAACATTTATTTTCTTTAATTTAATAATAATTAGCTTTTAATTTCAATTTAATTTCAAAAGGGTCAAAACCTTCGGACGTCCTAACTTTTATTCTTTCGCATGTTATTCTTATTTTCTTTTCGAATATTATGTAACTGCTCAAGGATTGTAATAGTAATTAGGTCTTTTACTTTCCGCATTTTTATTAAAACGGGTCTTTGTATTTTGGCGATGTATAGACCCGCGCCTTGTAATAGCGTAGGATTTATCTTTCCGCATTTAAATTTCCGCACTCTTAAACTGCTAAAATTGTATGAAAGAATGTATGGCTAATTAAAAACAAGCGTAGCTCACGATACAATGATCAAAGATAAATATTGACATGAAAATAACATACAAATTCACACACCACTTCTAGGGTACGCCTCACCTGTTGCCTTGCCTTCGAAACGTGGTCGTCGAGTATAGGACGTTTTAGTAAGTCCTTATGTCCATGATCCAGTTGCCTCGAAACGGTTGCCTCGGATTAAAAAAGGATCAAGGGCATAAGGGTAGCTTCTAAGGTTTCCTACTGTTGCTCTGGTGACCATACTGTCCCTACAAACGAATTGACCTGAACACCTCCAACGGTGGTGCTACCTACCTCTCAATGGTGGGATGGCACTACCTTAAGGACATTTACACAGCCTAATTCCTTAGGGTAGGTGGATGACTCATGGATACTTGCTCTATTCAAAAACAAATCAAAACTCTTTTCACACCGACACTTTCAAAAAAAAGCTTTCAAAATAATTTTTCAAACACTCTTGAGGACTGATACAAGAGTTATTCAGAAATCTTTAAACGAAACTTTTTTCAAACCCACTCACTTTGAAAAGCAAACACTTTTGAAAACACAATGAGCAAGTATCTAAGAGCCCATGGATAACCATGGATAGAAAGGGTGCTAACACCTTCCCTTTCTATAAATCTACCTCCCGAACCGAGAGACAATCTCATAAGGAATTTGTTGTGCTTTTGTCCTGTCCATATTGGAGAAAATAAAAGACGGTGGCGACTCTTACTTCCGCGACATTTCGCGAAACTAGCGTTAAACAGTCAGTTCTAAATACACCGATCACAGAACTGGCGACTCTGCTGGGGACTACTTTAAAGTGAGGTGTACCTTAGGACTAAGATCACTTGTGTTTTCAATTGTCTGAATTGTTTGCTTTATTATTGTGGGTACTGTCTTGGGAGTTCTATAGATCCTAACCCGGATCTGGGGGAATACCTTCTTAGAAAGTAGCAACAAGGCTGTGAGGGAACTATGCGGGGTATACCGACATGGTTGAAGCAGTCTGCTACGTTGATGTGGCACTTTGGTGAGTACCGGTAACCCTTGAGTCCAGTCAAGGAGAGTACGGGGCCGCCGCGTGGTGTCGTGAAGCATCAACTGACCTTAGGAACCTTAATTGAACCATCTTGGCCTCTTTAGGGTAGTGAGATAACTGAATTTGGTGCAGTCCGAGGTTGGTTAATACTCGATACTACACTCAGTTGAGGGTTGTTTTCTTGGAATATTTCGATCTCCAGTTCAGTGGCTAAATCGAAACGATGAACAATGAAAGCAATCCAATGATATTGGGACCCTTAGAACCCGGTTACTTTGATAGGACAGGTTTGAGCCCACCAACTTCAAGAGGGTAATACCTAGACCCCATGCTGGCCTAAACTCTAAGGGTTGTGGTATGACTTGTGTGCCTTCATACTTGAACTACTTGCATACTTGTTATCTGACACAGGAGTTTCTTGCAGGGTTTGTTTACAGTCCTTAATCTGGGCTCATAACAGGGTCTACTTACATCACTCCATGCATAGCATAACATCATACCATTGCACGCATCCTACATAAGGACTAATCCATTTCAAGGATCTCAAGGGTCTGTGATGCAGGTCATGACAAATCAAAATGTCTAGCAAGGGGCAAAAGGGATTTATTTTCCCCTAGCCAAGGTTGATAACTTGAGCCAGGGGCTATGACCCACTCGATATGGTGAGCCTTGACTCTTGAAGAAGGCCTCTCAATAATATGCAGTGCCTTCCAGCAAGCTACAAAATGCAGATTCTAACAAATTTTCTTGTTTACCCTGCGAGATCCTTGAAAACGTTGCATGCATATCATACACATCATTGCATTACAGGTACCCTTATTGCATGTCACTTACCCTTTTTCGCTGTTTATTTTAGCAATGGCTTCCCAACAAGATAACCAGGGTCCTCGTGCTCAAGAGACTCAGTTCAGAGAGATCTTCCTAAGCCTATCCAAGGGGCAGGAATAGTTGAGGACACTCCTCATGGGGAATTTGGCTAAGAAAAGTCCCGAAGATGACAAGGACGAACGGCTGAAACGTCTGCAAGCTGAGGTAGATACAATGAGAACCCAGATGTTGGGGCAAATGGCTCTCATCCAAGGCTTAGCTCGGGAACAAGAAGAGTTGAGAACTGTAATCAACCAGCTTCAGCAAGACATGAAGCGACCAGTCCAAGTCAGGGACCAGGTCATTGATCAACTTCCAAGAGGACAAGAGTCTGGTATGGTGAGGAATAGATCTCTCCAAATTGCTACCACTTCACAAGCCCAACATCAACCTCGCCCAGAGCAACAGGTTGATCAGAGTAAGCCAAGCAGGTCCAAGAGGCAATTTACCCAGCTTAACGTGTCGCTGTTTCAAGATCTACAACACCTGTTAAGGTTAAATCTGATTACACTAAGGGCTCCTCCCCGGAACCCCAATATCTCTGCTCCTAACTATCATCCCAACAAGAGATGTGCATACCACTCTGATAGTCCTGGACATGACACTGCCGATTGTTGGGCTCTGAAGAACAAGGTCAAGGACCTGATTAATGAAGGAGCAGTGGATTTCACCCAAGTGGGTCAGGCTGAGTGCTTCTACCATCCCTACAGGATTCACCATTTGAAGTAACAAGTCCTGAAATGAGAAGACGTTTTGTCTATTAGAATTTTCAAGTTGTAATTTTCTTTTGATTGTTCAAACATTTATTCGTGTTAAAACGTTGTTATTTCATTAATGCATCGCATATGTTTGTTTTGAATCAATATATTCGCATTCGCTATATTCAAACTGTTCTCATTTTTTTGATGTCAACTCTCAATTAATAATCCTAAGCCTCTTGAGGGAGGATGACGAAAACTATACCACAATCTACAGTATGCTTTTGAGCAGACCCCGCTGATGAGGTACAGGCATTGTTTCAATTCCTAAACACTGGAGTTATAAGGAAGATAATCCCTCGTCAACCCCTTTGAGCCAAAGAAGTAGGAGTTTTTCTTTTCAAAAATTAAAACCCTTAATCATAACCTGGGGCAGGGTAGTTCTCTCAGTTGATCCGAGTGCACAACGAATAGCACCAAAGAAGTCCTTACAAAACGAAAGACGACGATGGTTCTGAATAATCATAAGGACGGGCAGTCATTATATATCAAAAATAAACGCCCATTAAGTCAAAACCTATGAAGGAGACTTACAAAACTGGGGCATCCCGCTGACTGTAATCACAAAAGAAACAGTTCAGGCAAAAAACAGGGATAACGAAAAGAAAAGAGGACCTGCAAACTCTCAACAAAAAAGAAATGACTGCCTGGTCAAAATAAATTGTCAATATCCGAACCATCACTAGTATATCAAAGCAGAGACTCAAACAAGGTCTAACGCACGATCAGCTGAGTTTAGGTTTGAAGAACATCACGAAGAGCGGGTGAGTACAAATAAAATTTGAGCCTTTATCCTTTGTTTCTTAAACCGTGAACCAGGCCACGTTATAACCCTTAAAAGTCCTAGCTGAAGCAAGGGTTAGTTCGAAAGCATACTGTTACGAAAGGTATCCTGACTCCTTAAGGCTTGCGGTAAAATAACGAGTTGACATCACATTGTACAAAATTTGTTTGTTTTACTGAAGGATGCATTTTCAAAAACTTCGAAACAGACAGAAGCTTTGCATTTTTAACATAACTTTGTCTGCATATGACTTTTTGTTTGAACAGCATAAGAGTTCGTACGACGAATGTCTAATGGACAAAAGCTCTTGCAACCAAGGGGCAGACATGATCATGGTCCATCACCTGGGGCAGTTAAGTCAAGATTCAGAGAATCTCTCAAAAGGCCAACCAACTTGGGGCAAATCTCCACCTGAGTCACTTCGGGCATTCTAGCAACGAATCTTGCCTGATCAAACATCTTCTGGTGGCATGGCACAATACTACTGACAGGGGCACCTCCCTACACTCTGAGAGCATGGACATAGTCGAAAAATACTGCGCATAATCAAAGACCCGCTAGGTTGACACACCTAGGCAAAAATAAGGGCTTCCCGGCGAACCAAAAGGGTTCGGGCAAAAATAAGGGATGAAAATGAAAAAATCTATACACCCGGCAAGACGAAAACCTGAAAAGGCGGCTTGGGCAAAAAGGGGTATCCCGATGGACTGAAAACCCGAAAGGGCGGTCCAGGCAAAAGTTAGGGATCAAAAGCGTACGAATATGTCCCGTCATCTCGTCACTTGCCTACCAGAAGAAGATTTGTCGAATTGGCAGTTATCAGGCACCTCCACAAGGTATCTTCTTCTCTCCCACATCAACAGGGGCAATAATGAGTTGTCTAAAGCGATCTAATTGCTCTGTCCACCAAGGTACCAAGGTAAGTTCGGCCGAAGAATGTAACCAAGATATCTTAATTCCCCAGAGAGTGAGCCAAGATTCAATAATTCTCTCCCAAGCAGTTGGTCTCTCATCAACCCTGAACAAGGCATAGTATTCCCAGCAAATCAGCCATACTCTCCCCAAGCAGAGTTAGCCTACTCTATCAGCCTTAAGGAAGTTGGGTATCCCCAGCAGATCTCAACATTCCCCAGCGCAATATACAAACATTCTTAACAAGCATCCCCGGCAGTCTTGATCTAAGATTGTTCCCCGGTGGTATACAGACATTCAGTGGAGCCACTTCCCCAGTACATCTCAAAATTTCCCCAGGAGAGTCCAGTCCAAAAGTTTCCCCAGGAAAGTGGAATCCATCTCCCCAGCAGGAAGCTTATCCCCAGTAGATTTTGGAAGCTTATCCCCTGCAGAGCACGAATGTGTCTCCCGGCCTTATTCAAAGGTTATTTCCCCACCAGGATATAACTGGGTTATCCTCAGCCAATAGCCACGGAAAGATCGTCCTCGGCGTAGTTCTTCCTATCCCCCAGCGGAGTTCATCAAACCTTCCAACAAAACTTAACAATGGTATCCCCAGCGGAGTTATCACCAATCTCAGCAAAGTATCTCTTTCCCCACAGAGTTCACTCCCCGCAGAGTAATCTATTCGCCAAGTTTATTCCCCAACGGAGTCATCTTCTCCTACCGGTATTCTTGCAACTATCATCCCCAGCGGAAACAAAAAGCTCTATTCTTCAAACATCAGCCCAGGAATTAATCTCCCGGCATCCGTCAAGGATTTGTTTTCCGAGACGAAAACATTTACATACATAGCATGCACATACGAATCATGAACATACAATCTCATTCATTCTGAGAACATCACGTATGTCATACATCATGACATTTCATACAACTAACGTTTTGTCTTTTCAGGACAAAGGTCAGTACAAAGATGATTACTATCAACGGTCGCAACTAAAGATCCGATTCCTGTATCTTGCCAGGGTGTATCTGTTGACGACTATATTCCAGACTCGATTCCTGTATCTTGCCAGGGCACGTCTGAAGAGTTCGAAGATCCGATTCCTGTATCTTGCCAGGGTGTATCTGTTGACGACTATTTCCAGACTCGATTCCTGTATCTTGCCAGGGCACGTCTGAAGAGTTCGAAGATCCGATTCCTGTATCTTGCCAGGGTGTATCTGTTGACGACTATATTCCAGACTCGATTCTTGTATCTTGCCAGGGCACCTCTGAAGAGTTCGAAGATCCGATTCCTGTATCTTGCCAGGGTGTATCTGTTGACGACTATATTCCATACTCGATTCCTGTATCTTGCCAGGGCACGTCTGAAGAGTTCGAAGATCCGATTCCTGTATCTTGCCAGGGTGTATCTGTTGACGACTAATTCCAGACTCGATTCCTGTATCTTGCCAGGGCACGTCTAAAGAGTTCGAAGATTCGATTCCTGTATCTTGCCAGGGTGTATCTGTTGACGACTAATTCCAGACTCGATTCATGTATCCTACCAGGGCACGTCTGAAGAGTTCGAAGATCCGATTCCTGTATCTTGCCAGGGTGTATCTGTTGACGACTATATTCCAGACTCGATTCCTGTATCTTGCCAGGGCACGTCTGAAGAGTTCGAAGATCCGATTCCTGTATCTTGCCAGGGTGTATCTATTGACGACTATATTCCAGACTCGATTCCTGTATCTTGCCAGGGCACGTCTAAATAGTTCGAAGATCCGATTCCTGTATCTTGCCAGGGTGTATCTGTTGACGAGTAATTCCAGACTCGATTCCTATATCTCGCCAGGGTGTATCTGTTGACGACTATATTGTCCGGACTCGATTCTTGTATCTTGCCAGGGAACGTCTGAAGAGTTTAAAGATTTGATTCCTGTATTCAGCCAGGACACATCTACATAAAGAGTTTGAAGATCAACTCCTGTAACAGGCCAGGTAATTATCTTTCTTTCTCAGGTACGCAAGTTCTCGCTAAGGAATCTCTTACGCGATCGACACCCAGATGGCATCTATAAGCCCATCCTCCTATCCATCAGTCTCCAAATGGAATCTGTAAGCCCATTCCCTGCATCACACTGCTGATACTCTACTATGTGAGTGCAAATTTCTGGGCACTCTAGTGTTCAATCATCTTCCACCTTCGGATTACGAAAGGCACGCCAGCCAATCTACATCCTCAGGTCTAAGAAGATTGAACAGGGGCAACTGTTGTACCCCAAAATTTGCCCTCCCATATTCTTCAAGATTTGCCAAGATCAATCTCCAGATGATTCAAAATCTCTCAAGGGTTACACAGTCCAATTGCCTCCTAACACAGTCAAAATTAGGGTTTTGGTTCTGGCAAAGAAATTGAGGTTTCCCAGGGTCCAATCAAGTCCCATATGCCTACATACATTGTCAAGCATCCATATGCCAAGTTTCAAGACTCACAACATCAAATTGCACAGTCAAAAACCCTAAATGCTTTACAGTCAACTGCAGGGCCAAAATGGTCATTTGACAGTCAAAAGTCAAAAATTTTGGTCAACATCTTATTTTGAAGCCACAATCATCATTTGATCAATTCTTGATCATGATTCCTCAAAACATGGCTCAAAAAGTCTCAAGATGCAAAAGTTTCTATTTTGGGACAGTTGAAAAGTCAACTGCAAATTGACCAGGGCATAACTTCCTCATGGTTTATCCGAAAAATTCCATCCAAAGCTCATTTTGAAGAAGATGACATTTCCTACAACTCATCTTCACACTTCAAGTCCAAGAAATGCTCTCACAAAAAGTTATCAATTTCAACATTATAGGTCATTTTCAAAAGTCAACAAAAAGGCACTTTAAGTCAAAGACCATAACTAGAGATTGGTAAATCAAAATGACATGGTACCAAAGGAATGGGTTAGAGGACTTCAATACCTTTCCAAAATGTCCAAGAACATGTTCATAGCTTCAAAATTGAGCAAGATATGCCTTGGAGAAGTTGGGAAATTTTTGGGAATTTTGAAAAGTCAACTTTGCTTAAAACACTTCAAAAATGCTAATGGGCCTCAAATTCTTCCTATAATCATTACCCAAAGCATATGAACGACCCATTAAGATCAAAGGGATTTATTTTCTTATTTTTAATTAATTAATTGAATTTTTATTCTTATTAATTCATTTAATTAGTTTTAATTGTAGGAAAAAAATCAAATAATACTTTTTCAAATCTTTTTGTGCAGCAAATCAAACTAGGGCAAGCTAAAAAATCGTTTCTCATTCAAAAAGGAAAGATTCTCCATGATTGGCAAGGGTTTCAATGGCAAAAGATTGAAATTGATATAATTGAAAATCAAATATTCAAAACATGAATGGATGGATCTTTGGGCTTGTTTTTGACCTAATTTCGTTCATGTACATATGCACAACATAACCTAATGCAAGACACACGAAATAGCTGCTGAAATCTCACAACCACTTGGCAAAATTTTCATAAAAAACTTGAAACTGATTTCATACCTGGAGGATAATTCAAAGCTTCAAAAGGATTCCAACACATTGCTGGACCATCCAGGAAGCTTTTGCAATCAAGAATCAATCAAAACGTGCCAAGAATCATAGAACACAGGCCATACAGTTTGCAACATTTTCTTGAATTCCATATCATGATTCATGCGCATTTGATGCATATTTTTGGTTGTTTTGCATTCACAGGAACATTCTGAAGCTAATGATATGATTCAATTGTATTATGAGGCCCTGTATCGTGATTTGCCATTAACGTTTTTTAGGGTTTCAGAGCTCAAAAATTGGGGCTTTGCATAGGGTGTAAAATTGGACCATCAAACCAGTATAGGCAAACTCGTTGCAACAAGACGAAGCAAACCAATACCTCGCGCTCAATTTATCATGTCTGTAGACGTGTTCGCTATTTTCCAATGTTCTATTTAGTGGGGGTTTAAAACCCCCGTTACTTGTTTTATATTTTTCAGGAAGATGAAGAAGAAGGCTAGCGTGTCCAAGACTGGTTGGGTAATTTAAATGTTAGCGCGTTTTTTTTGTTTGTTCCAGCATGATTACTTTTTCATATATTATATTCTTCGTTCATCCATATAACAAATGCGCGCATTAGCTCAGTTGGTGGGTGAGTTGTCTTGCAGGTATTGGGACCTGGGTTCGATTCCCAGGTCCCCCACATCTTGCATAATTTTTGTCTCAATGTATTCCTACGCAGCGTTCATTCCATGGCCTACCATACACGCTCATACGCTAGCTTGCCAAGTGGCTTCAAGGTACAATCTGAAGGCTGCAGGATGAGGTCCATCATACACCTGGGTCAACCATCAAGCATGTAATTCCTGAAAGTCAACAAGGCTTTGATTCAATGGGCCAAATTGCTTCACAAAAACCTCCAAAATGGGCCAGACACCCCCCAATGTTTTTATTATATTTTTTAACTTCCTTTTCTTTTCTTTTTTTGTTTTAATTTGTTTTAATTGTTTTAATTATTTTATTTAATTCACCGAAAATAATTTTCATAATAAAAAATCAGAAACTAAAATATGTTAATTAATTTATTCATTAATTTATTTGTAAATAAATGTTAAATAATTAATTTAGTTAAATTAGGTTTCAACTTTAACACTTTTTCTTAATAAATAAAAAATGTAGAAATTAGGGTTTATTGACATTTTCATCTTTTTCTTAATAAATAATTTTCTCTCATTATTATTATTATTAATTACTAAATATTTTTGTAAATAATTATGTGAATAATTAATTAGCATAAATTAGGTCAACTTTAATATTTTTCATTTAATAATTAAAAATAACTTAGAATTAGGGTTTCTCTTGATTTTCAATTTTCTTTATTTTCATAAATACCAAAAACCTAAAAAACATTTATTTTCTTTAATTTAATAATAATTAGCTTTTAATTTCAATTTAATTTCAAAAGGGTCAAAACCTTCGGACGTCCTAACTTTTATTCTTTCGCATGTTATTCTTATTTTCTTTTCGAATATTATGTAACTGCTCAAGGATTGTAATAGTAATTAGGTCTTTTACTTTCCGCATTTTTATTAAAACGGGTCTTTGTATTTTGGCGATGTATAGACCCGCGCCTTGTAATAGCGTAGGATTTATCTTTCCGCATTTAAATTTCCGCACTCTTAAACTGCTAAAATTGTATGAAAGAATGAATGGCTAATTAAAAACAAGCGTAGCTCACGATACAATGATCAAAGATAAATATTGACATGAAAATAACACACAAATTCATACACCACTTCTAGGATACGCCTCACCTGTTGCCTTGCCTTCGAAACGTGGTTGTCGAGTATAGGACGTTTTAGTAAGTCCTTATGTCCATGATCCAGTTGCCTCGAAACGGTTGCCTCGGATTAAAAAAGGATCAAGGGCATAAGGGTAGCTTCTAAGGTGTCCTACTGTTGCTCTGGTGACCATACTGTCCCTACAAACGAATTGACCCGAACACCTCCAACGGTGGTGCTACCTACCTCTCAATGGTGGGATGGCACTACCTTAAGGACATTTACACAGCCTAATTCCTTAGGGTAGGTGGATGACTCATGGATACTTGCTCTACTCAAAAACAAATCAAAACTCTTTTCACACTGACGCTTTCAAAAAAAAGCTTTCAAAACAATTTTTCAAACACTCTTGAGGACTGATACAAGAGTTATTCAGAAATCTTTAAACGAAACTTTTTTCAAACCCACTCACTTTGAAAAGCAAACACTTTTGAAAACACAATGAGCAAGTATCTAAGAGCCCATGGATAACCATGGATAGAAAGGGTGCTAACACCTTCCCTTTCTATAAATCTACCTCCCGAACCGAGAGACAATCTCATAAGGAATTTTGCTGTGCTTTTGTCCTGTCCATATTGGAGAAAATAAAAGACGGTGGCGACTCTTGCTTCCGCGACATTTCGCGAAACCAGCGTTAAACAGTCAGTTCTAAATCCACCGATCACAGAACTGGCGACTCTCCTGGGGACTACTTTAAAGTGAGGTGTACCTTAGGACTAAGATCACTTGTGTTTTCAATTGTCTGAATTGTTTGCTTTATTATTGTGGGTACTGTCTTGGGAGTTCTATAGATCCTAACCCGGATCTGGGGGAATACCTTCTTAGAAAGTAGCAACAAGGCTGTGAGGGAACTATGCGGGGTATACCGACATGGTTGAAGCAGTCTGCTACGTTGATGTGGCACTTTGGTGAGTACCGGTAACCCTTGAGTCCAGTCAAGGAGAGTACGGGGCCGCCGCGTGGTGTCGTGAAGCATCAACTGACCTTAGGAACCTTAATTGAACCATCTTGGCCTCTTTAGGGTAGTGAGATAACTGAATTTGGTGCAGTCCGAGGTTGGTTAATACTCGATACTACACTCAGTTGAGGGTTGTTTTCTTGGAATATTTCGATCGCATGTTCAGTGGCTAAATCGAAACGATGAACAATGAAAGCAATCCAATGATATTGGGACCCTTAGAACCCGGTTACTTTGATAGGACAGGTTTGAGCCCACCAACTTCAAGAGGGTAATACCTAGACCCCATGTTGGCCTAAACTCTAAGGGCTATGGTATGACTTGTGTGCCTTCATACTTGAACTACTTGCATACTTGTTATCTGACACAGGAGTTTCTTGCAGGGTTTGTTTACAGTCCTTAATCTGGGCTCATAACAGGGTCTACTTACATCACTCCATGCATAGCATAACATCATACCATTGCACGCATCCTACATAAGGACTAATCCATTTCAAGGATCTCAAGGGTCTGTGATGCAGGTCATGACGAATCAAAATGTCTAGCAAGGGGCAAAAGGGATTTATTTTCCCCTAGCCAAGGTTGATAACTTGAGCCAGGGGCTATGACCCACTCAATATGGTGAGCCTTGACTCTTGAAGAAGGCCTCTCAATAATATGCAGTTCCTTCCAGCAAGCTACAAAATGCAGATTCTAACAAATTTTCTTGTTTACCCCGCGAGATCCTTGAAAACGTTGCATGCATATCATACACATCATTGCATTACAGGTACCCTTATTGCATGTCACTTACCCTTTTTCGCTGTTTATTTTAGCAATGGCTTCCCAACAAGATAACCAGGGTCCTCATGCTCAAGAGACTCAGTTCAGAGAGATCTTCCTAAGCCTATCCAAGGGGCAGGAAGAGTTGAGGACACTCCTCATGGGGAATTTGGCTAAGAAAAGTCCCGAAGATGACAAGGACGAACGGCTGAAACTTCTGTAAGCTGAGGTAGATACAATGAGAACCCAGATGCTGGGGCAAATGGCTCTCATCCAAGGCTTAGCTCGGGAACAAGAAGAGTTGAGAACTGTGATCAACCAGCTTCAGCAAGACATGAAGCGACCAGTCCATGTCAGGGACCAGGTCATTGATCAACTTCCAAGAGGACAAGAGTCTGGTATGGTGAGGAATAGATCTCTCCAAATTGCTACCACTTCACAAGCCCAACATCAACCTCGCCCAGAGCAACAGGTTGATCAGAGTAAGCCAAGCAGGTCCAAGAGGCAATTTACCCAGCTTAACGTGTCGCTGTTTCAAGCTCTACAACACCTGTTGAGGTTAAATCTGATTACACTAAAGGCTCCTCCCCGGAACCCCAATATCTCTGCTCCTAACTATCATCCCAAAAAGAGATGTGCATACCACTCTGATAGTCCTGGACATGACACTGCCGATTGCTGGGCTCTGAAGAACAAGGTCCAGGACCTGATTAATGAAGGAGCAATGGATTTCACCCAAGTGGGTCAGGCTGAGTGCTTCTACCATCCCTACAAGATTCACCATTTGAAGTAAAAAGTCCTGAAATGAGAAGACGTTTTGTCTATTAGAATTTTCAAGTTGTAATTTTCTTTTGATTGTTCAAACATTTATTCGTTTTAAAACGTTGTTATTTCATTAATGCATCGCATATGTTTGTTTTGAATCAATATATTCGCATTCGCTATATTCAAACTGTTCTCATTTTTTTGATGTCAACTCTCAATTAATAATCCTAAGCCTCTTGAGGGAGGATGACGAAAACTATACCACAATCTACAGTATGCTTTTGAGCAGACCCCGCTGATGAGGTACAGGCATTGTTTCAATTCCTAAACACTGGAGTTATAAGGAAGATAATCCCTCGTCAACCCCTTTGAGCCAAAGAAGTAGGAGTTTTTCTTTTCAAAAATTAAAACCCTTAATCATAACCTGGGGCAGGGTAGTTCTCTCAGTTGATCCGAGTGCACAACGAATAGCACCAAAGAAGTCCTTACAAAACGAAAGACGACGATGGTTCTGAATAATCATAAGGACGGGCAGTCATTATATATCAAAAATAAATGCCCATTAAGTCAAAACCTATGAAGGAGACTTACAAAACTGGGGCATCCCTGTTGTACCCCAAATTTTGACCTAAGATACCATCTCTCATCTGCATCATTACATTGCAAGGGTTTTGACCTATTTTTATCAATTTTCAAAGCAGATTTTAAATTCATAACTTTTTCAAGTCGAGAGCTGTTTATTGTTGAAACGCTAAATTTATTAATTGATCAATGCTAAAACAATGTTTATTAATTATTTATTATCTTAAATTTAAATAATTGGGATTTATTTTCAGTTATTATATAATTTAAAGATTTATAAATAATAAAATAAATATTTGAAAAGAGTTTATTAATTGATCAAACAATGTTATTTAATTATTTATTATTCCAGGTTTAAATAATTGAAATTTTATTTTCAGTTATTATAATTTAGAAGAATTATAAATAATGAAATAATTAATTGAAGAGAAGTTAATTGATCAATGATGTTTGTTTAATTATTTATCATTCTAAATTTAAATAATTGGAATTGATTTTCAGTTATTATATAATTTAAAGAATTATAAATGATAAAACAAATAATTGCAAAGAAGAAAAGAATTAATTGGTAAAATATTGGAGTTTTATTCATTTTATTCTAATTATTACAATTGTCATTTAAATATCGTATTTACTTACAACGTATTTACATTGATAATTTTTTACAATGTTTAAAATGAAATAAAAATTATCCTAATTTTTGTCCTAAGTTCTAAATCTTCATCTTCTATCCAATGCTTATTTGTTTTACCTGCAAAAGAATTAAAAGAAAAGTCAGAAATGAATATAATTAAAAGCAAAAAAATTAATTTAGCGTTCATCATTAAAAGCAAACGGCTGGAATCAGTTTTTACCCTTTTTGCAAATCACGGGATTTCTCCCGGTTCACAAAAAGGGATGAATTTTTATTGATAAAAATGAATGCACAAGTTAAAAATATGCACAAACTCAATTTTTGGTCAAAACTGCATATTTCACAAATCAATATCATATGCATAGCAAACAGCATATGCAATTTTCAACACAAGACAAAAGTGCAACGTAAACTATCCAACAGGTAGGAAGAGGCAAAAAAAATAGGCTCCATGTTGTACATGCAATTGACAAAGAGAAGCATGCAGTTTAAAACCAAATATGCAAGTAATGTATTTTCCATTTTTCATCATTTTCCAGTTTGCTTTTTCAGAACCAAGTAAAGTACATACAACATTTTAGTATTTCAATTGTACTTAAGAGAGAGAAGAGAGGAAGAGTGTGGTTTTACAGGTTTTTGGCTTAGGCAGAAAAAGGATAGCAAACAAACTGCAGCAGCATACAGTAAGAGAAGAAAGCATGAAAAAGGAATAGAGACAAACTGAATAAAACAGTATGGTATGCAGAGGTCAAAGGCAAAAATATACCAAAAAATATATACAACCTGTAACGTAAACCTCAAGAATAGGAAGGCCAAACTGTTATAACAACAACAAAACTCTTCAAAGAAAAGATAGTTCATAACCTGCTGAAGGCCTTAAACCAAAAAACTGAGTTCACATATACATAACCTGCAACATAAACCAAAACATACAAGAACCTGCATCTAGCAATCAACACCATAACCTTGTCAAAGCCTTTCAAACAAACCACTGTCCAGCTCTAAAGCCTAAGCCATAGTAACATCAACCATGGCCTAAACAAAACCTGTTTCCATAACCTGTTAAACCATGTCAAAACCAACAACCTTGGCCTAAACCATAAAACCTGCTATCACCAACAAAAACCAATATAACCTGCTGCCTCAAGATCAAAACCAATATGGCCTAAATCATAAAACCTGTGAACCTTCTAATGCCGTAACCTGCATAAACCAGCTATACACGCCCAACCTGACCGAAACCACAAACACATAGCATAAACCAGAAAAGCCATCAAACCAATATGGCCTAAACCAGTAAAACCTTATGGCCTAAATCATAAAACCTGTGAACCTTGCCAAAACCAAAAAGCCAGAATACCAAATAATACAAACTTATCCAACCAACGTCCAATACCATCCAGCCTCAGTAATATCCATCATAGGCCACATTAAAGCGTACAGAATCACAGAAAGAAGAAGAAGTCAAGCTAGTCAAAACAAAAAAAACATTCCAACGATAGCATGTTCAAGGCAACCAGCAAGGCCTCAGAAATCTTCATCATAGGCCATTAGAAAACAACAGAAGCACAGCCCACAGAAGAAGAGAAGAAAAATATGCGAAGGCAACACAGAAGTAGACAAAGGCTACCAAGAAGAAGAAGATAAAGTTTTTTTTTCGTTTTCAGAGTTTTCATCACTAAACAAAAGGGACAAAGGAACGAAATACCGGGAACAAGCCACAGCATCGCGCTTCTTTCCTCCGCCATCGAGCCTCCATAACGCCTCTCCCTCCTCCATAAAGGTAGCCTTGCTTTCCTTTTTTTTTCTTTTCTCCATTTCAACAGAAACCATGTAAAAAACGAAATCAGAATCAAATGAACACAAATCATAAGCATGCAAATCAAGAAAACTTAACGCATTAATGGACGAATCATCACCTTCACTGTATCGTTGAGCAACGCACGGGGAAGAAGGGACGTTGGTGTCTCGGGCAAGGGAAGGCGAAGAGAAGGCGTTTTTATGAGAGCAGCGAAGAAGACGATCGAAGGAGAACGCACAAGGATGAAGAGAACGGCGCAAAACCTTAAGCCCTTTTGCTAACCCTAATATTTCCCTAATGAACTAAAGATGTTTAACCCTAAAAAACAAATTATGAAATAACATATGGACTAGCCCTGCTTCCTGCCTAAGCCCAACGAATTTCCACAGCACACCTCACCCCTTGTCTGTTCGTTTTGGTTAAGTCCCACTTAAGCCCAAAAGCCAAACGAATTGCTTATCCACCCCCCTATCTTGCTTCTGATTATTCTTGATTTTTGGCCCCCTTAAAACCATTTGGCCCATAAATTATTTATTACCCACCCCCTTTTTATTTAATACCCCTCTTCCTATTTATTTTCTATTTAGTTTCTCTTCCCCTTTTTTAGAATTTTTGTTAATTTAGTTAATTAATGAACTTAATCAAATAGGTGTAATTTAATTAACATTTTTAAATAAATTGATCATTTTTATTAACTTAACCTTAGGTTTAATTTAATAATTTTAGTATTCCCTTTTAATTAGAGTTAAGTTAATAACCTTTTAAGTTTTAATTTAGTTTAATTATTTAATAATTCTTAAAGCAATATCTTATATTAATATTAAAAAACATAAAAAATAGAAAATTAAAAACATGTTATTTTATTTAATTAATTCCCTCGCTTTAATTAATATTAAACAAAAAATACAAAAATGCATGTTCACACCATTTAGTCTATTATTTAATTATTGTATATCACTTAGCTCTTTAATCATTTTTGCATAATTTTCAGTTTGATTTATTTCATCTTTATTTGTTTATTCTGTTTACGTCTAAATCCAAGGGAAAAAATGATTAAATTTGTTGACTTCATGTCCTCAAGTCTAATCACGCGAATATTTTCATCTCATTAAAACTTAAGACAATTTTTCCTCAAATATTCAACCTTTTCAAAATTTATACCTTTTAAGCCAAAACTTCGACATTAGGTCGTCGTATCTTCAAAAAACCCGTCCGTACCCCTTTTTCGGCCAAAATAATTTATTTTTTAATCAAACGAACATTTTAATAAACAGATATTTCAAAAGGTTCCTATAGAGTACTATAGATACATTGGGTGCTAATACCTTCCCACTGTATAACCAACCCCCGAACCATAGATCTCTTTTCAAAGACGCTTTATATTTTTATTACTTTTAAAAAGTATTATTTTACATTGCATATTTAGGGTTTTATTTCGCTCTTTTCCCTTTTCCCTTGGAAATAATAAAGCGCGGTGGCGACTCTTGCTTTTGTGAGACGAATTAATCAATAATTCGATCTCCGATTTACCCCGCTACATTTTTTATCGCTACAGAATTGGCGACTCTGCTGGGGAGAGATTGACCTCTTGCTGGTCCATCCCTAAGTGGGTTAAGCCTAATTTGTCTTATCTGTTTTATTATTATTTGATTTGTTTGATTATGTGTTTAAATTGGGGTTGTTTGGGTTTTTTGCAAAGGACGAATCCTATACCCGGATTAAGTTACACTTAAGAATAGGACGGGCGGTACAGTCATGTTAACTTTGAGGGAGTAATCCCGAAGAAGGAGGCATGAGATCCCCCACTCAATGGAAGGCCCTCTTGAACATAATATTTGTTTACCGAGTAATCGGGAAGACACTATTATCTTCGACCTAGGAGCCAGAGAAATTGAGAACCGTAGAACCCTAACCCATCTTGGCTTTTTTAGGTGTAGCGCGGAGACTATAACGGAGTAATTTGGAAGTAGTTGTTACGCGATGCTACGCTCGGATGAGTTTTTCTTGAGAATATTGCTAATTATTGAGTAATCAAGACGTTGGTAATATCCGAAGGAGGAATGTAGACTCTGGGAACTCTTAGAACCTTGTCTTACAGGTGTGATTGAACCGTTAGTACATACCTTGGGGTGGGCTTTACCCTCGACTCCATGCTGAAACATTGAACCTTCGAACCCCATGTTTGTGAACTTGTGTGTAACTGTTGTATTATCATTCATTCATGCATCCATCAACATTTTTGTAAAAAAACCTGTTTTTCAAGGAACTTAGGAATGATTTTTAAAGACATCTCCGGTACTATTATTTTGGAAATTGGAAGGAGAAACACTCGAAGTTTTAGTTTTAAGGAGCCCGAGATTGAAGAACTGAAGAGTTTGATTCCTAAGATCAAGAACCCGACGGATTTTCAGGAAAAGTATGGGTCCATTATACCTCTCATGAAGCACAAGATGAAGGAAGGCATCCTTAATACGTTGGTCCAATTCTATGATCCTTTGTACCGATGTTTCACTTTTCCGGATTACCAGTTGATGCCCACCTTAGAAAAGTACTCCTACATACTTGGTTTGCCGATCACCGACTGTGTTCCTTTTTCCGGATTAGAAGAGGAACCCAAATCTCACGAGATAGCAACCATCACCCACTTGAAGAAATCAGAGATAGAGGAGAACATGACTACAAAAGGGGGAATCCGAGGCTTGTCTGGCAGTTTTTGTTGAGGAAAGCTCGTCATTTCGCTGAGATAAAAGATATTATTGCCTTTGAAGACGTCTTTGCTTTACTTGCTTATGGTTTATTCCTGTTCCCTAACGTTGATAAGTTTGTGGATGTCAACGCCATCAGAATTTTCTTGATTGGAAATTCGGTCCCTACGTTGCTAGGAGATACCTACTACTCCATCCATCTTCGAAACTCTTATCAAGGAGGGATGATCTTTTGTTGTGCACCGTTGCTGTATCAGTGGTATGTTTCTCATCTACCTATGTCTGATGTTTTCTGGGATCTCGAGAAGGAGCCGCGATGGGCGCCAAAAATTATGGCTCTCACTCATTTCGACATTGATTGGTACAATCGAGCTTACTATGACGTGAAGATCATCGATAGCTGTGGTGCTTTTCCTAACATGCCCCTTCTTAGTACGAAAGGAGGAATTAACTATAATCCTGTTCTCGCGCGCCGTCAGTTTAGATACCCGATGAGGGACAAGCCAAACAACATCCATGTGAGTGGTTTCTTTCTACAAGAAGGACAAGATTACCAGGCAGCTAAGAGGGAGATCGAAGGAGCTTGGCGCCACATCCATAGGAAAGGGAGAGACATGTTAGGACATAGGGGTGTTGTTTCTTTGGAGCCTTACCTACAATGGGTCCGTGCTAGGGCTTGTGCTCTCAAGATGCCCTATAAACCTGAGAAACCTTTATTCCATACCGTTGCATCATCATCTGTTGTTGTCCCTATCGAGAATATGGGAGAATACCAAGGAAATCTGGCTAGGATGAAGTCTGAGAGAGATGCTTGGAAAGAAAAGTACAATATGTCTGAATATGAGAATCGGGTCCTGACTCGACAACTAAAGGAAAAGGAGGATTTGCTATTTATTCAAGACGGCTGGTTCATTGATCATGATGAGAAGCTTCGTCAAAAGGATGTTTTACTGAAGAAGTATGCTAGTGAAAGGAAGAGAAAGAAGGAAGGTTCGGTAAGCGTTGCTCTTGTTCCTAATTCGCAAAAGGAAATCGTTGATCGACTAGTAGCTGAGAAGGAAGAGATGGAAGACTTTTATGAAAAGAAGATCAGGAAGCTCCGGTTACAGTTGGCATTTGGTCCTTCATCTGATGATTCTGAGTGATCTTTAGCTTTTAGTTTTATTTTATTGATGTCATTTGTAAAACTTTGTAAAAGGGCTTCATGTTCCAAAGTTGTAATTTACTGCTTTTTATTATGGGCTTCATGTTCCAAAGTTGTAGTTTACTGCTTTTATTATTGGGTTGTTATCCCAAAGTTGTAATTTCTTGTTTTGTTGTTCCAAAGTTGTAAGTTGTAATTTACCGCTTTTGATTAGTGAATGAGTTTTTGTTGTTCCAAATTCCTTTACCATTGATGTGTGCAAAATCATTGAAGGTCCTTGAAAAACTATTAAAATGAATCATCATTTGCATCACACATCATGCATCATCCAACATTCCACTTCACATGTTTTCTAGAGTCTTATCCTTGTTTCTTTTTCAACTCCGATAGATTGTCAAGCTGTCTCATTGATACGATACTCGAGCCAATCGTCAGAGAAAGATGGAAGATCTGGAACAGGAAAACCACGAGCTTCGTGAGGAGGTCGCTACCCTTCGTGTCGGTATGGAAAAGTTAACCGCGCTAGTGGAAAGTTTGATGGCTGCTCAGAATCAGCCATTGACTACAGCTGCTGAGATTCAGACTTCAACTACTGTGGTTTCCGAGATTGTCACCGTTCCAACATTTGTGACTCAAATCAACTCTCCGCTTCAACATCAGATGCCGAAAGGTTTTCCGTGGGGAATGCCTTACAACTTTGTGCCAGAGGGGTATCAGCCTGTCGTACAAACTTTGTTTCAACCGGCTTTGTCTCTTCCTCAACCAGAGACAACTGCCATGCCGTCGGTAATCCCGTCTGTGACACCTTTCCCGCAACCGGTAATGACAATTGTCGCTCCTGTGGTTCACTCCGTGCCATACTTGAATGAACCTACTTATCCTGCCGAGCCTGCTGAAAGTTTGGTTCTCTTTGATAGAATGGAAGAATTTCAAGACCAATTCCAAGAAATGCAGAGGGAGCTCAGAGAGTTAAAGGGGAAGGATTTGTTTGGGAAGAACACGCATGACCTTTGTTTAGTTCCGAATGTCAAGATTCCAGCAAAATTCAAAGTGCCAGACTTTGAAAGATATAAGGGTGATTCGTGTCCTCGAAGTCATTTGACTATGTACGTGAGAAAGATGTCTACGTATTCTGATGATCATGACTTGTTGATTCACTATTTTCAAGACAGTTTGACGGGTGCTGCTCTAAAGTGGTATATGGGTTTAGACAGCATTCGGATCCGCAACTTCAATGATCTTAGCGAAGCTTTTGTTCACCAGTATAAGTACAACGTTGACATGGCGCCGGACAGGGATCAACTCTGGGCGATGTCCCAGAGAGACAGAGAATCTTTTAAGGAATACGCCCAGAGGTGGCGTGAAATTGCTGCTTAAATCTATCCTCCTCTTGAGGAGAAAGAGATGACGAAGATATTCTTGAAGACTTTAGGTTCCTTTTACTATGAAAGAATGATCGCCAGCGCACCCAGTGACTTCACCGAAATGGTAAGCATGGGCATGCGGTTAGAGGAAGGGATTCGTGAAGGGCGTTTGGTTAAATAAGGAAGTCCGTCTAGTAGTACTAAGAAGTTTGGAAGTGTTTTCCCGAAAAGAAAAGAACAGGATGTCAGCGCAATCTTCCCAGGGAGACCGATGAGAGGTTACTCACACGTCGCGGCAGTCACTCCGACTGTCCGCCCAGCTTTGATGACCCCAGCTCATCAAACCCCACCAACTCAACAACGGCAATTTCAGCAGCAGCCTCGACAACAGGCTTATCCATTCAACAACCAGAACCGTTCACCAAGAAAACCGCAATTCGATGCCATTCCTATGACTTATACTGAATTGTTCCCTGCTCTTATCAGAAATAATCTCATAACGACGAAACCTCCTCCTGTCGCACCAAATAGTACTTCTCCGTGGTACAAGGCGGATCAGTTTTGTGAATACCATCAAGGGTCACCGGGGCACAACCTTAAAAATTGTTTTGCTCTAAAGGCGGACGTGCAGAGGTTGATTAAGAATGGTATCTTGTCTTTCAAGGATGTTAACCCAAATGTTAGAGATAATCCTTTGCCTCGACATGGGGCAGCATCAGTGAATATGGTGGAAGGTTGTCCGGGAAAGTTTCGAGTTTTTCAAGTTGAACACATAAGAGAGTCGTTGGTCAGGTTACATCAGAGCTTAAGAAGACTTGCCTTTGTTAGGCATCAGCATGATTATGATGTTTGTGAATTTTGTTCAAGAGAGGTTGATTGCCCCATTGTGAAGGAGGATATTCAAAAATTGTTAGACCAGGGGGTTATCACTATTACATATGACAGAGATCCGGAGGATGAAGTGAATGTTATAATACCACAATTCAATTTGCCTGAATCAGTAGAGATCGTTTACGACAGTCAGACTGCACCTGTTGATCCTTTGATCATTTACCCACCTGGTCATGTGCCTTACAACTCAGACCAAGCTATACCGTATAAGTATAATGCCACAATGATTGAGAATGGGGTAGAAGTCCCTATATCGACAAGGCCATCTTTTGTTAACATTGTTGATGTGAGTAGAGTTACGAGAAGTGCACGTGTCTTTGCAGCAGTACCTTTGAAGAGACCAGAAGTTTAAGTTCGGAGGCCCATACCGGCAGAGGTTCCAGCGAGAAATGTTGAACCAAGGGTTGAGATAGGCCGATCCAATGAACCTATCCCTCGCCCTGAGGATGATGAGATTCGGAAGCTTATCAAGAGAAGTGAATATAAGATTGTGGACCAACTATTGCAAACTCCTTCCAAGATTTCCTTGCTTGCTTTACTGAGAGATTCTGGTGCCCATAGAGAAGCTTTGATGAAGGTCTTGGACCAGGCGTTCGTGGATCATGATGTGACGGTTGACCAATTTGATGGAATTGTGGGAAATATTACTTCGTGTAACAATCTTGGTTTCAGTGATGAAGAGCTTCTGGAGGAGGGAAGGAACCATAATATGGCTTTGCATATCTCAATAAGTTGTGGAAATGATACCTTATCAAGTGTGTTGGTAGATACAGGTTCGTCGTTAAATGTAATGCGCAAAACTACATTATCTCGACTCTCATATCCAGGTGCTCCCATGAGACCTAGTGGAGTAATTGTCAAAGTGTTTGATGGTTCTAGGAAGACTGTTATTGGTGAAGTGGATCTTCCTATAGTAATTGGTCCTCATACTTTTCAGATCACTTTTCAAGTAATGGATATTCGTGCTGCCTACAGTTGCCTATTGGGTCGTCCATGGATCCATGATGCAGGGGCAGTCACTTCCACGCTCCATCAGAGATTGAAGTTTGTAAGGCATGGAAAGCTGGTAATGATTGGTGGAGAGCAGGCTATGGTGGTAAGCCATTTGTCATCTTTCTCTTTTATTGATGTTGATGAGGATGTTGGAACCCAATTCCAAGCTCTATCTGTTGCTAATAATGAAATGAAGAAGCAAGGGACATCTATTTCTTCTTTTGAGGATGCGCGACGAGTGGTTGAAAGTGGTTTGGCTGAAGGTTGGGGTCAGGTGTTGACTTTGCCCGAGAACAAGTCTGGAGAAGGTCTTGGTTTTCATCCCGTGTCTGCAAGAGTCAAGCAGGAAGTGGTTACTCGTCCGATACAAGAGGTTTTCCGAAGCGTAGGTTTTATCCATCCGACTCCTCCTGAGGTTGATGCTATAATAGGAGACGATTCTGAAGAGGATTTACCCGATTTTGTAACGCATGGAGTGGCTTTCCAGAACTGGATTGTTGTTGATGTTCCTGTTGTGATGCACATTTCTGAGTAATGTTTTGTTTTATTTTTTGAGAAAAAACTTTCGCTCTGCCCAAGGCGAAAAGTATTTGTGTCGGGATATGTTGAAAATAAATCCTTTTGCTCTGCCCAAGGCAAAAGAGAAATGTATGGGCTCTTTGTTTCAAGTATTTCCCTTCATGAATAAAAATGTTATTTTGTCCACTACTGTTTTATTTTTCACATTTTTCTGGGAAATAGTAATGAAAATTAATTGGTAGTAATAGAAAAATATAATAATATTTTGTTTCATTTGTACAACATTCATATTAATCGATTTCTAAAATAAAGCATAATCATATGTGTAGATTAATCCATGACTTAACCATTGAAAACAATGATCCTATGCCCTCTCCCAACTTTGAATTCCCTGTGTTCAGAGCCGAAGAAGAGGATAGTGAAGAGATCCCTGATGAAATTTCCCGTTTACTTGAGCATGATGAAAAGATTATTCAACCATTTGAAGAACCTGTAGAGTTGATCAATTTGGGTGATGAAGAAGATAAAAAGGAAGTCAAGGTCGGAGCATTGCTTATCCCAGAGGTCAAAGAGAAAATGTTGGAGCTTCTCAAAGAGTATGTTGATGTGTTTGCTTGGTCCTACCAAGATATTCCAGGTTTGGACAACAATATTGTGGAGCATCATTTACCGTTGTGACCTGAATGTCCGCCAATTAAGTAGAAGTTGAGAAGGACTCGTCCCGATATGGCTGACAAGATCAAGGAGGAAGTTCAGAAGTAGATTAATGCAGGTTTCCTTGTTACATCGGTCTATCCTCACTGGTTAGCCAATATAGTGCTTGTTGCTAAGAAAGATGGCAAAGTTCGAATGTGTGTAGACTATAGAGATTTGAATAGAGCTAGCCCAAAGGATGACTTCCCATTACCGCACATTGACGTATTGGTCGACAGTACCGCAAAGTTCAAAGTCTTTTCTTTCATGGATGGTTTCTCTGGTTACAATCAAATCAAGATGGCACCAGAAGATATGGAGAAGACAGCTTTCATTACACCGTGGGGAACATTTTATTATCGGGTTATGCCGTTTGGTTTGAGGAATGCTGGTGCAACATACCAAAGAGCCATGACTGCTTTGTTCCATGACATGATGCATAAAGAGATAGAAGTGTATGTAGATGACATGATTGCCAAATCACAAACTGAGGAAGATCATTTGGAACATTTATTGAAGTTATTCCAGCGTTTGAGAAAGTATAAACTCCGTCTGAATCCCAACAAATGCACTTTTGGTGTTCATTCTGGAAGACTTCTGGGTTTCATTGTCAGTCAGAAAGGTATTGAGGTAGACCCTGATAAAGTCAAAGCTATTCGAGAAATGCCCGCACCCAAGACGGAAAAACAAGTAAGAGGATTCCTTGGGAGATTGAACTATATTTCTAGGTTTATATCTCATATGACTGCTACCTGTGGGCCAATTTTCAAGCTTCTCAGAAAGAACCAAGGATGTGTGTGGACAGAAGATTGTCAGAGAGCTTTTGATAGCATCAAAGAATATTTGCTTGAACCTCCCATTTTGATTCCTCCGGTGGAAGGAAGACCTTTGATTATGTACCTGACTATATTGGAAGATTCCATGGGATGTGTGCTTGGTCAACAAGATGAGACTGGAAGAAAGGAACATGTCGTATATTATCTGAGTAAGAAATTCACAGACTGTGAGTCTCGATACTCATTGCTTGAGAAAACCTGTTGTGCTTTAGCTTGGGCTGCTCGCCGTCTGCGCCAGTATATGATTAACCATACCACTTGGTTGATCTCCAAAATGGATCTGATCAAGTATATCTTTGAGAAGCCCGCCTTATCTGGAAGAATAGCCCGTTGGCAGATGTTGTTATCCGAATATGACATTGAGTATCACACTCAGAAAGCAATCAAAGGGAGTATTTTAGCCGACCATTTGGCTCACCAACCAATTGACGATTATCAATCCATCAAGTTTGATTTCCCAGATGAGGATGTTATGTACTTGAAAGCTAAAGATTGTGAAGAGCTGTTACCCGAAGAAGGACCTGATCCCGAATCGCATTGGGGTTTGATATTTGACGGAGCTGTAAATTCTTATGGAAATGGAATTAGGGCAATCATCGTCACTCCCCGAGGTACTCATATCCCGTTCACGGCGAGATTGAAGTTTGACTGCACGAACAACATGGCTGAATATGAGGCATGTATTATGGGTCTCGAAGAAGCAGTGGATTTAAGGATTAAGATTCTTGATATTTACGGAGATTCGGCATTGGTAATTAATCAAATCAAAGGAGAGTGGGAGACTCGTCATCCGGGTTTGATCCCTTACAGAGACTATGCTAGAAGATTGTTAACTTTCTTCAACAAAGTGGAATTACATCATATCCCTAGAGATGAAAACCAGATGGCTGATGCTTTAGCTACTTTGTCTTCAATGTTTCAAGTGAATGGTTGGAACGACGTGCCTACAATCCGGGTCATGCGCCTCGACAGACCTGCTCATGTGTTCGCAGTAGAAGAGGTCACCGACGACAAACCGTGGTTCTATGAAATCAAACGTGTTCTTCAAACTCAAGAGTACCCGCCTGGGGCATCCAATAAAGATAGGAAGACATTGAGAAGATTAGCAAGCAGTTTCTTCCTCAATGAAGAAGTTTTGTATAAAAGGAATTACGACATGGTCTTGCTCAGATGTGTAGACAGACGTGAAGCGGACATGCTGATGCAAGAAGTGCATAAAGGATCTTTTGGTACTCATGCCAACGGACATGCAATGGCTAGAAAGATGTTGAGAGCTGGTTACTATTGGATGACAATGGAATCTGATTGCTGCAAATATGTGAAGAAATGTCATAAATGCCAGATTTATGCGGACAAGATGCACGTGCCACCGACCCTCCTTAATGTTATCTCTTCACCTTGGCCTTTCTCTATGTGGGGCATTGATATGATTGGAATGATTGAACCCAAAGCTTCAAATGGTCATCGTTTCATCCTAGTAGCGATTGATTATTTTACTAAATGGGTGGAAGCGGTATCTTATGCTAATGTAACCAGACAGGTGGTAGTCAGATTTATCAAGAATCAGATCATTTGTCGATACGGCATCCCAAGCAAGATCATCACTGATAATGGTTCGAATTTGAATAACAAGATGATGAGAGACCTTCGTGAAGAGTTCAAGATCGAACATCATAATTCTTCTCCTTACAGACCGAAGATGAATGGGGCTGTTGAAGCTGCTAACAAGAACATTAAAAAGATTGTCCAGAAGATGGTGGTAACTTATAAAGATTGGCATGAAATGCTTCTGTTTGCTCTGCATGGATACCGTACTTCAGTTCGAACTTCAACAGGCGCAACCCCATTTTCCCTAGTTTATGGTATGGAAGCAGTACTCCCCGTGGAGGTTGAGATTCCATCTCTGAGAGTGTTGATGGAAGCTAAACTTTCTGAGGCCGAATGGTGTCAAAGTAGATATGATCAGTTGAATTTAATTGAAGATAAGAGATTGACAGCTTTGTGTCACGGTCAATTATATCAGCAGAGAATGAAGAAGGCTTTTGATAAGAAGGTTCGACCACGCGAGTTCAGAGAAGGTGACCTTGTGCTCAAGAAGATATTATCATTCCAACCTGATTCTAGGGGAAAGTGGGCTCCGAATTATGAAGGACCGTATGTCGTTAAGAAAGTTTTCTCTGGAGGTGCCTTGATTCTCACAAATATGGACGGTGAAGAGCTCCCACGCTCCATGAACGTCGATGCAGTCAAGAAGTATTTCGCTTAGGTTTGAGTTGATAGTTTGCTAAGTTGAAAACCCGAAGGGGCGACTTAGGCAAGCTTTTGGTCAGACCAGTCTTGGTATTTGAGCACACTTTGGAATTCGACGTTGTTAGGGAGAATAGTGATCGTTGTTTTTTGTGTAACCCTTTTCTTTCATGTACTATTTCCCAAACTTTTGTAAACCATTGGAGTCGCGTTGTTAGCGAACTACCATCTTATTAATGAAATTCGAGCATTTACCTTTTGTGGGAAAAATTTTAATTTTACGGAAATATTTGAAACAAAGTTATTTAAAGTATTCTTATTTTTAAAAATGTGTCGTGAATAATGAAAGGAATATAAACAGTTATTCCGAGGATGGTCAAGCCATGAAATGCGAAACAATACAGTAATTTATCCTTGCATGATGAACATGTTTTATTTCAAAATCGTCATGAGGTGTTGGTGTTGGCTCCTAAATTCGACACCTTTGTTTTGATTGATGTCAGCCATTAAAGCTGAAGGATGTCTTCGACTGGCTTAGTCTGTCGAAATGTCTGTCGAAGGATGGCAAAGTACTTAGAAGATTTCTTCCAAGGAAGAAGGCTGATTGCCTTCGACGTCGAAGGAGTTTTCGTCGAAGATGTCTCTTGATGAAAGTGTTCGATGGTCCAGAGTGGAGCAGTTTGAAATTCAAGTGTTTGGAGGGAAAACGGTTTCCAGCAGTTACCACGTGCAAACGTGCAAGGATCTGGAGCGTCGAGCATGGAGAACGTGCCAAGTGGATTGATCTCGAAGCAGTGTAACTGCCCGACGGTTACTTGGGATGTTTTAGTATAAATAGGAGTAGACATGTAGTTTCTCGCGTGTGTTCACAATTATATACAAAGTCACTCATTTAGATTCGAGTACCCAGCGTGTGAGAAAGAATTGTTGAGAAATGTATGTGTGAAACACCAATTTTATCAATTAAAGTCATTTACTTTCCCAGAATTTTACTTGCTTTTCTCTTTACATTTCCTGTCGAACCTTTACCTTAAAGCCTTGTTTATTTTACCAAGTCTTTCCTTTTATGCAATTTACTTGAAACCTTTTATTTAAAGCCTTATCCAACTTAATCAAACTTCAAAATCAACCTATGTCCATAGGATCAATCTGATCGATCCTGCGAGTAACCAAATAAGTAACCATTTGGAGGATCAGCGGTTGTTTACCAAAACCCAAGGTAAACAAAGTGGCACACCTGGTGGGACTGTGTGTTGATTGTTGAAAATAATCTCATCTTTTCGAGTTGTATGTTATTGAGGAGTGTTAGAATATACACCAACGATAACAATACTGCCAGAAGAAGGGAAGAGATGGCGAATCCGCCAAACAATAACGAAATCCCACAAACGAGTGTGGGAGCAACGGTTAGTATGACCGTAAGTGAAGCGACAAACGTTGGTTCGACACCAGCAGTGTCGGTCACAACCATGGGGCCAATAACTTCGTTAACAGGCCCCAGAATACCTTTGGGAACTCCCCCACCAAGGGGAAATATAGGCACAAGGCCTGTGGTTCCCCCAGGATTTAGTCCATTTTATGGTATGCCAACTTCTGAAGTGGCAAGCCTGACGAATGCTGCGTCCACTTTTTCAGACCCTTTCGTGAGTGCCTCTTCGCCACTCCAAGGTTCTGGAGTAGGCATGGCGAATAGAAATAGGACCCAACTCTTAGGAGGAACGTCCCAAGTAGCCCATGGCCTTACAAATGCCTCGACAGCAGTCTTGAGGCAACAAATGGACGAAAGCAACCATGATATGGTGCAAATGTTGGCACAAACTTTGAGTACAGTGCTAAACCCTCTAATACAAAACACTACTCAATCGAATCAGCAAGTTACAGCGCAAATGACGCGTTTGGCTGACTTCTTTGGAGTACCCCCACCTATTCGACAGCCCCAAAGGGCGCAAATAAGGGGAAACCAGGGGATATTTGTAGAGGAGGAAACCACCATTAACCAGGCCCAACAGCCTGTCGAACAACCTGTTGAAGAACCTAGGGTAATAGCCCCAGAGGTAAGGTTAGTTAACAGAAACCAAAATGCTGACGAAGTGGTTCAGCATATCCAATACCAAAACATGGGTTTGGAAAACAATCTGGCAACCATGATCGAAAGAATCATGACTCAGAATGGGATGAACATGGGCTTTCGGAGGCCCAACTTTACATCTCCATTGTCAGAATACGTGTTACAAACGGATTTACCTCCTAGATGCAAAGTCCCCAAATTTACTAAGTTCTCTGGGGACACGACAGAATCTACTGTCGAGCATGTGGCGAGATACTTGATCGAAGCAGGAGACATTTCGAATAACGAAAACCTAAGGATCAAGTACTTCCCAAGTTCTTTAACCAAGAACGCTTTTACTTGGTTTACAACTCTCCCCCCCAATTCGATCCATCATTGGACCCAGTTGGAAAGATTGTTCCATGAACAATTCTACATGGGGCAAACCAAGATAAGCCTAAAAGAACTGGCCAGTGTGAAGAGATGTTTCACTGAACCTATAGACGAATATCTGA
Organism: Vicia faba; assembly: GCA_948472305.1. Classification (NCBI taxonomy): domain Eukaryota; kingdom Viridiplantae; phylum Streptophyta; class Magnoliopsida; order Fabales; family Fabaceae; genus Vicia; species Vicia faba. The sequence goes on along the minus strand of OX451739.1, from coordinate 1,483,514,459 downwards.
ATAGGTTTAGGTTGCTCAAGGCGAGATGTTTTACACAAGTGCCAGAACATGAGTTGGTCGAAATAGCCGCAGGCGGTTTAGATTATTCCATTAGGAAGAAGCTAGACACCCAATACCTAAGAGACATGGCCCAACTGGCCGATAGAGTTCGACAGGTCGAACGCCTCAAAGCTGAAAAAGCTAAGGCAACGAAAACTCACAAGAGAGAGAGAGAGAGAGTAGCGTACGTTGAGATGGATGACGAAGATCTAGAATCCTTCGACGATACCTTAACTGTCGAAGAAGGAGAAGTCGATTTAGCAGAACTAAAACAAGGGCCTCCATACTCTTGTAAACAGTTAGTCCCCTCAAATGGGAAAAATCCCATTGGTCCAGACAGGACCAATGATAGGTTCCCAAAAAAGACTTATAGTTTTGACATCACAAAATGTGATGAAATATTCGACTTGCTAGTTAAAGATGGCCAAATGATAGTACCCCCTGGGGTAAAAGTGCCTCCTCTTGATCAAAGAAAGAAGAGAGGTTTTTGCAAATATCATAATTTTTTGGGCCATAAAACTTCTCAATGTTTTCTTTTCAGGAATCTTGTGCAAGACGCTATTGAGGAAGGGAGATTAAAGTTTGCAGACAAATCCCCCATGGCTGTCGACTCCAATCCACTGAAGGCTGAAGCCCACTATGCAGAACCCTCTGAGGTGAACATGATAGAGGCGACCAGGATTCAGTCGAAGAAGCCAGGAATTACTATGGTCGAAGTCTCAAAGGACCACATCAACATGCCAATCTTTGGCAGTTTTTCTGGAAATTTATCCAGGAAGACAATTGAAGCTGTCCAGGAAGCGGTCGAAGGCCCGAAGTCGAAGACTGCTGAATCACAAAAAACTGGACCAAAGCCCAGTTCCCACTTGGCCACTGTTCAAGGCCAGACGGAGAATCTGGAGACACAAATGAAGCAGTTAACTCTTGCTAGCAAAGATACAATGAATATCAACATGGTTGAACTTTCTGATCCAAAAACATCAGAAGAAGCCATAAGGCAAGAGCAGGCTAATAAGACGGCTTTCCCTCGGGAAAACGAAAACTTGGCAGATTTTTTACAAAGATGCCAGAAGAAAAAATCAGAGGTGATGCTGTGTCCAAGATGCAGTTCGATCTTTGATAAAAAAGCTGCTGAGCACATTCAAGGCGTGAGAGCAGCGAACAAGAGAAGGGAGAATGCTGACCTTCGACATGAGCCCAGAAGGGGTTCTCACCAAGACAAGAGGCCATTGACTTTTAGGCCTCCAACAAATGTACCAGTAGACACTTGGTACAAAACTTCTGGCCGAAAAAGGCCAAATGAAGAGAAATGGCATTCTTTCGATGTGCCAAGAGGTTCCTCTTTGACTCAAAAGAAAGAGCCTCAAGTTGCTGCACCTAAGGTTGCTCAAGTATCCAGCAACTACAAGGGTAAAAATCCTATGTCTCGATCCCAATGGAGGAGATATCAAAGGAGACGAAAAGCTGAAAGGGAGGCTGCCAACGAACCTAAGGCAGAAACTAGTTCGAATGTTCCTCAAAGGAAACAAAGGAAGCCTCTAGAGAGAGAACCAGTTACCAACAGGCTAGTTTGGCCTAACCAAAGTGAAGTCGAAGACGAAGACGATGCTGAGTCCGACGATACTCTGGACATAATGGTGAATATTGTTTCAGTGCTTCCCAGGGAATTCAATCGACAGGTAGAAGTCGAAGCAAGTGACTGGGAGGTGGAACAAGAAATGGCCAAACATAGGCCAGTGTGCTATTTTGTCATGGACAATGGCACTACTGAGGAACAAAATGGCTTCTTCGAGCCACCTACAGAGGCAATGAAGAATCACCTCAAGCCTTTGTTCATAAGGGCTAAGCTCGAAGAAACTACTGTGAATAAAATATTGGTCGATTGTGGGGCAACTATCAATATTATCCCTCATTCTATGCTAAGGAAGATTGGCAAAAGGGATGAGGAAATCAAACCTCACAATATGGTCCTGTCGAACTATGAGGGCGGCATTGGGACCACCATGGGAGTGATCCAGCTAGATATCAAAGTTGGGTCTATCCTTCGACCAACGATGTTCATGGTCATATCGGCCAAACCTAACTACAACCTTTTGTTAGGCCGTGAATGGATTCATGGTGTAGGCGTTGTGCCTTCATCGATGCACCAAAGACTGCTGCTATGGCGTCCAGATGGGATGGTCGAAAACATAGAGGCAGATCAAAGCTACTACCTTGGCGAAGTGAATCACTTGGGTGTGGCAGATTTCGACAAAAACTTGGCTCACATAGGGCCATGTCCAACACCTGACTTCGACATGGCGCCAGCGCCAAACACCTTTTGTTCCCTATACCTGCATCCTGAGCATGGTTTCCAATGGGACAGAGAAGACTTGTCCCACATAGACTTCAGTGGGCTAACTGATATCCAACCAACTGGTTGGGGAAGTGAATTCAGTGACAATGACTGAGTCACAATCCTTGAAGCGAATTTCGGCTTATGTGGCCGAAACCAAGATGATAACGGCTCTCGAAGCCGAAGTAAAGTATATGGCCTCACAGGCCAACAATCAACAATTATCTGCTGTTGGCCCAGGAAAGGATTTCGATCCAAAACCTCCTGATATCATGCCAGAAGAAATGCAGGAACAGAGGCTCGACGCTATCTATGACGATGAGCCTTTGGGCTTCGAAAAGGATCCCTTGGCGAACAACATTAAAATGTTAGCACAAGACCCTTTAGAAGAAATCAACTTAGGCGAAGGATCAGAGAAGAGGCCAACTTACATCAGCGCCAAAATTGATCCAGAACTTAGGTTGGAAGTAATCCAATTGCTGAAAGAGTTTAAAGACTGTTTTGCATGGGATTATGACGAAATGCCTGGTCTCGACAGAGGATTGGTAGAACTTCAGTTGCCAATCAAACCTGGAAAGAAGCCAATCAAGCAAAATCCAAGGCGCTTCGCTCCGGAAATATTGTCGAAGATCAAAACGGAGGTCGAAAGACTTCTGAAATGCAAATTCATCCGTGTTACAAGGTATGTCGAATGGATTGCAAATATTGTGCCAGTAATTAAGAAAAATGGCACATTAAGGGTGTGCATAGATTTCAGAGATTTGAATGCTGCCACCCCCAAAGATGAATATCCTATGCCTGTGGCGGAAATGCTGGTCGATTCTGCCGCTGGTTATGAATACCTGAGTATGCTCGATGGTTATTCAGGATATAATCAAATATTCATTGCTGAAGAGGATGTGTCGAAAACAGCTTTTCGATGCCCTGGGGCCTTAGGCACTTACGAATGGGTAGTGATGCCTTTTGGCCTAAAGAACGCTGGGGCAACGTACCAGCGAGCAATGAATACTATCTTCCATGATTTTATTAACACTTTTATGCATGTCTATATTGATGATATTGTTATAAAATCTGTTTCCAGGAAGAGTCACATTGACCACCTTCGACAATCATTCGAAAGAATGAGAGAACATGGTCTGAAGATGAACCCTTTGAAGTGTGCGTTCTGTGTGAAAGCTGGAGATTTCTTGGGCTTCGTTGTCCACAAGAAAGGAATCGAAATCAACCAGAACAAGACGAAGGCAATTCTGGAAGCGAAAGCGCCATCGAATAAGAAGGAATTGCAATCTCTCTTAGGCAAGATAAATTTCTTAAGGAGGTTTATATCTAATCTAAGTGGGAAAGCTCAGGCCTTTTCACCCTTACTTCGACTGAATAAAGAGGGGTTCGAATGGGGGCAGGAGCAACAAGAAGCCTTCGACGAAATCAAAGGGTACCTCACTAAGCCACCTATTTTGGTGCCTCCTTGTAGCAATAGGAGTATGAGATTGTACATAGCTGCATCTGATAAAACTCTGGGAAGTATGTTAGCCCAAGAGGATGAGAATGGAGTCGAAAGACCCATTTATTATCTCAGTCGAGTTTTGAATGATGCAGAAACTAGATATAGCGAAGTTGAAAAGTTGTGTCTATGTCTGTATTTTTCTTGTACAAAACTCAAGCAATATATAAAACTAGTTGATGTTTATGTTTCGTCTCATTTTGATGTTTTCAAATATATGTTGTCGAAACCCATCTTGCACAGTAGAATTGGCAAATGGGCATTAGCATTAACTGAATACTCTTTGACCTTTATGCCTCTTAAGGCAGTAAAAGGACAAGTGTTTGCAGATTTCATAGTCGACCACTCAATTCAGGTCGAAGATATTAATTATGTGGAGATAGAACCTTGGAAATTCTACTTCGATGGTTCCAGCCATAAAGATGGAACAGGGGTAGGAGTCTTGATTATTTCTCCAGATAAAATTCCAACAACATTCAAGTACAAAATAGCAGGTTCTTGTTCGAACAATGAGGCTGAGTATGAAGCTCTAATTACTGGCCTTGAGATATTGTTGGAATTGGGGGCAACTCGAGTCGAAATAATGGGAGACTCAGAGTTAGTCATCAAGCAAGTCACAAAGGAATATAAATGCATAAGGGAGAATCTCATTATGTACTTTGTGATAGCAAATCGTTTATTGAAACAATTTGAAAGTGTCAATATTCGACACATACCCAGAGTCGAAAATCAAATAGCCAATGACTTGGCACAAATTGCATCTGGGTATAAGATTTCAAAAACGAAACTACAAAGAGCAATCGAAGTTCGAGAGAAGATAAAAGCAACTTGTCTATCACCATCAGACTTGGAATCGACGAGGCTAGGATATGCTGATCACTCAAACTTCGAGATTTCGTTCATTGATAATTTGTCAGAGCAAGATTGGAGGAAACCCATTGTGGACTATCTTCAAAATCCAGGAGCTTCGACAGAACGAAAAACAAAATACAGGGCGTTGAGTTTTGTACTCATGGGTAATGAGTTATTCAAGAAGACGCCTGAAGGGGTGTTGCTGAAATGTTTAAGTGAAACTGAAGCATACATAGCCCTTTCGACTACGCATGCTGGGGCATGTGGGGCTCACCAAGCAGGCCATAAGATGAAATGGTTGTTGTTTCGACAAGGACTATATTGGCCCACTATGCTGAAAGATTGTGTTGAGTTCGCCAAAGGTTGCCAAGAGTGTCAAGTTCATACAGGCATCCAACATGTACCAGCAAGCGAACTTCACTCGATAGTGAAGCCTTGGCCCTTTAGAGGATGGGCGTTGGATCTCATTGGAGAGATTCGACCAGCATCATCAAAGAGTCAGAAATACATATTGGTAGGCATTGATTATTTTACTAAGTGGATCGAAGCTATCCCTTTAGTCAATGTAGACCAGGAAAATGTCATTGAATTTATTCAAAAGAACATTATCTTTAGATATGGAATTCCTGAGACAATAACAACTGATCAAGGGTCAGTTTTCACTGGTCGAAAGATGCAGGAATTTGCTCAGGAAACAGGTTTCAAACTCCTAACATCCACGCCTTATTATGCACAGGCGAATGGTCAAGTCGAAGCAGCTAACAAAGTGGTGATTGGCTTGATAAAGAAACATGTTGGGAAGAAACCAAAGAATTGGCATAAGACGTTAGACCAGATTTTATGGGCTTGTCGAACGTCCCCAAAAGAAGCCACTGGTACAACACCATATAGGCTAACTTTTGGCCATGATGCAGTGTTGCCAGCAGAAATTTGTCTTCAATCTGCAAGGGTTCAGAGGCATTATGATATTCCTTCTGAGGTTTATTGGAATATGATGTTAGATGAACTGGTGGATTTAGACGAAGAGAGATTACGCGCTCTCGACTTACTCAGGCTTCAGAAGAAAAGAGTAGAAGACTCTTATAATAAAAAGGTAAAACCTAAGGTATTTTTGCCTGAAGAACTAGTTTGGAAGGTGATTCTTCCCATGGATCGAAGGGATCGAAGCATGGGGAAATGGTCACCCAAATGGGAAGGACCCTTCAGAGTTATCCAAACTTTTTCTGGTGGAGCCTATGAAGTCGAAGAGTTAAGTGGAGATAAAAGGCTCTTGAGAGTAAATGGTAAATATTTGAAAAAATACAAACCTATACTTCAAGAGATAAAAATAAAATAATAAAAGAACAAGTCTAAATTAACCACATAAAAATGCCAAAATGGAAATTTTTATTAATTTCAGCCAAGATGGCAATTGTTGTCGAAAAAACGATTACAGAAGATGGTTACAAAAGAGAATCAATCAAAAGGTAAGAGAATTCTTGAGTCGAAGATACTTGGCGTACTGCAGCTCCAACCTCTTCTTGCACCAGGAGTTTTCCTGCACTAGTTTAGCAATTTGAGCGTCGAGGCTTTGGGCCCTCTCAGCGAATTCCAAGCCTTGTTTGATCTCAGTCTGGCTTTCAGTGTCTGAGATGGTCGAAAGAATTTCCTCCTTGAGTACAGTGTTGGCGTTTATCTTCGCCTCTATCTCTGCGATTTGTGCCCGGAAGGAGACATTCTCTCGATCAATGGCATCAACTCTTTCCTGTGCAGACGCTTTTTGTTTCGACAACTCAGCAATTCGAGAAGTCGAATCTGAGACAGCAGTCCACGCAGATGAGCTTTTGCCATGCAGCACTTCAAGCTGACTGTTAAACCCTCTTTGGCGCCTGTAATCCGCTGAAACTTGATCAATCATAGAGTGTAACTCCATGATCAAGTCTGAGATTTCTGGGGCTACAGCTTCAAAGTCGACAGCATTCAAGACCTCCTTTAAGCATGATGCAGCAGTGGGGTCCCCCTCTAAAGTCTTCATCAAGTCCCTCTTGAAGAACTGGGCCTTAACCTTCGCCAATGCATCATCAAGAGGAGAAGTTTCAGTAGACTTCCCCGACAGGGTAGGAATTTCCTGACTAGTGTCAGACGAACTCTTACTCTCGATGATTGCATTGAGGTAGCTAACAGGGTCAGCTTGTTTCAAGCGTTCCAAGTCCTCTTTTGACCTATGCTTCGAGGAGGTAACCCTTGCAATAGTATTATCTTGGGTTTGAGGTTCTTGAGTGCTAAGTGCCTCGACTGGTTGCTCTTCGACTCTGACTGAGGCGGTACCAGCATCGACTTGTGGTTCTTCGTTAGCATCACCCTGGGGTCCTTCGCCAGCGTCATTTTGTGGCTCTTCGCTAGCGTCACCTTGGTGTCCTTCGCTAGTACCACCTTGGTTCTCTTCGTTGGCAATGTTTTGATTTTCTTCGACATCATTGCCTTGGTCCCTTTCTTCTTCATGATCCTCTTCTGACAAATCCACCACCTGAACCGTTTCTGGCTGTTGTTCCTCCACTGGCTGTTGTTCCTCCACCATAGGTTCTTCTGTTGTTTTCTCCACTGTTTCAGCATTGGCCTCATTCTCAGTATGGGCTTCGTCATTGCCCAAGTCTTTTTCCTGAGGCCTGCTAAGTTCAGCAGATTCCAGCGTTTCTGAGGTCCTTGGTGGAGAACTTTCAGTAGTGTCCTGAAAAGGGAAAGAAGACAAATTTTCAGATGTCGAAAGAGACACAATCGAATACGGGTATCTATGCCTAAGTTATAACAAAGGTCTAAGGGATTACTTGTGGATTAACTTCAGCCCCAGGGCTGGAATTGTCACTTTCGACAGGCTTGGTAAGAAGAGCGTTCAGTTCCTCCTCAGTTGGCTCCTCGATGATCACTGGAGGTGGCCTAGGCTTTCTCACAGCGACCTTTATTCTGACGGTTCGACCTTCAGGAGCAGGAGCAGGAACAGACGCATCCTTCGTTAACTTTCGCCTTTTTAAGGGGGCAGGAGGGGAATCACTTTCGTCATCACTCCCAGATTCGACCACCAGTGTTGATCGTTTCTTGGGCGAAGGTGCCTAGAAAACCAATAGGAATTCGATTGAATAAATGCATCGAAAATAAAAAATCGAAAGCCAGAAGAAAAATGAAGAAAATCTGGTTACCGATACAGGAGGCTTCCTCGACGAGCCTTCCCCCTGTTGGTTGCTTATGGTCTTCGCCGGCGCTGTAGTCTTCGCCGGCGGTGGAGGTTTTGTTGAAGGGCCTCCTCCTTGTTGGCCTTCTGTAGCCTTCTTGGCTACAGGCTTTCGAACAACTGAAAGAAAAGGAAAAGTTAACAGGCTAGCAGTCGAAGAGAAAGACAAAAAGTAATGTGAGAGCATGAACTTACATTTCTTTACTTTGTCCAACACAAGGACAAAAGATTTCTGCAACTCTGCCATGAAGTCCTTCTCGTCGAAGAAGTACTCAGCATAATAGCTTCTCCACCACTCCTCGAAGGATGGTGAGCAAAGGAAATTAAGCTGGTAGTTAAACAGCGAGAGGATTGTTCGACCAGCATATCTTCCGATATGCTTGATGGCAGCTTCTTCTGTATAATCGTTGCAGAAGTACAACATTGACTTCTCTCTTTGAAAAATCGGAGAAGGCAGGGTTTGGATAATACCAAACTGGAGAGATACCAGATTTGGTTGATAGGCAATCAGACTCAAATGAGTCTTTGAGCTCTTAAATCGAAGAGGCATGATCCTTGGTGTAAGGAACGCCTCCCAAAGTATCGTATGCTCATCGACATTGGGACCACTCGACTCCTTTGGATGTGGCCTTGTGAACCATGCTGGCCCCACCTTCCGTTGAGCAAATGGAGCCATAGTTGAAACAAATTCCTTCCTTCGAGCAAACATTAGGACGAAGTTAGTGAAGGTTTGTTGAAACTCCAGCCCATCTTCCACAGGTGTCAGCAGAGCCAGCCTGATTCCTTCGATGCGTCTATTCGCTATCGCTGGAGCTTGTTCATTTATCTGAACCTTCTTGGGCAAGAAAGATTCGAAAGTGGCGTTGAGCCACAGTTGAAGTAGCCAAAAAGGCCCAGCGAGTAGCAAACTGGCCCTGTCCTCGATATGTTTCAGAAGAGTGGCCCCATTGCTGATCGAGTCATAAAGACTGGCCAGAATCAGTTCTGCCAAACAGATGTTTTGGCGGTGATGCAGTTGGGTAGCAAGAGTGACCATCTTTTTGGTCACCTGTAGAGACTTCGAGCAAAACACAAAGCGAGTTAGCCATAAGGCTAGAAACGCTATGTGTTCGACATCCGACACGGTATCTGTCGACCTGTCATGAAAATGGTTGATAAAAGTGGTGTATGTTGGCTTGGTCTCAGAGAAGCCAATTTGGTCCTCCGACATCTCTTCCGGATCGAAGTAATCTCCGGTTGGTTGAAGGCCAGTAATAGCGGCCACGTCGAAGAGTGTGGGGGTTAGCATCCCACATGGAAGATGAAAGGTAAAATGAGAGTAGTCCCAGAACAACAGTGAAGCTATCAGCATCTCTGGGGAGTAGTTCAAGCCCGTCTTCGACAGCATCACTAAGTCGAAGATTCCCATATCCTTCCAGATCGAGGTTTGATGTTTCTCCAACTTTGTTAGCCAAGCAACATAATCGGAGGTCAGATTAGGGCAAGACCTGAAGACCCTAACCCCTCTGTTGAAGAAGCGGAGGTCGATTTTTTCACGAGTAGGGTCTTCGTTGTCTTCTGCGTCTTTTTTGGCGCAGGCTACTGGCTTGAGTTTCTCGACGATTGGGAAATAGCTCTTGATCTTCAGAGCTTCAGAGATGCTTGGATTCATGGGGCCAGACATTGCGAAGATCTGGTTGGAGTATCCAACCGGGATCATCAAGTGGCGCGAGTAAGCATCGCGAACGGAGATGTCAGAAGGTTCAGGAACCCTTCGTTTGCCTGTAGAGTTTACTACCGGAGCAGTGACAAAGACCTTGGGTTTAACATGTTCAGTTGGTGCGCTAGCACTGGGAGCAGTAGAAGCAGAGGCCATTGTTGAGTTTGAAGATGAAGTGAAAGAGGAAGGGTTTTCTGCAAAGATAGCAAACTTATGTGGAAACAAGGAAGTTTGAAGACTAGTTGGCGTAAAAAGTCCCACAATGGGATATTCACTGCTATTTTTAGTAGTGGGAAAAATCCCCAATAACGAGGACATTAAATGCCATTTAATGCTGCAGGAGTTAGTGGGACGCGTGGCAGCCTCCTGTTGTTTTGGCCGTTTCTGCAGAAACAGAGGGACGCAGCGTGCGTCCTCGTTTTTGGGATTTGTCATAATGACAAATTCTGAACTGACGTTTGGTACTGCACGCCGTACTGAAAGTGACGTCCTAGGATCAAATCAATGATGGTTTCTTGGGATTGCCAATAGTTGGTAAAAAGCAACAAAAAGTGCACAAGTTAACTTGTGACTAAGCGTGGAAAGACAGGTGTCGAATGGCGTTTTCAAAGAATGCCTTTTTCTTTCAGAGTCGAAATAAGGCATTCTTGGGGGGCAATTTGTTGGCTCCTAAATTCGACACCTTTGTTTTGATTGATGTCATCCATTAAAGCTGAAGGATGTCTTCGACTGGCTTAGTCTGTCGAAATGCCTGTCGAAGGATGGCAAAGTACTTAGAAGATTTCTTCCAAGGAAGAAGGCTGGTTGCCTTCGACGTCGAAGGAGTTTTCGTCGAAGATGTCTCTTGATGAAAGTGTTCGATGGTCCAGAGTGGAGCAGTTTGAAATTCAAGTGTTTGGAGGGAAAACGGTTTCCAGCAGTTACCACGTGCAAACGTGCAAGGATCTGGAGCGTCGAGCATGGAGAACGTGCCAAGTGGATTGATCTCGAAGCAGTGTAACTGCCCGACGGTTACTTGGGATGTTTTAGTATAAATAGGAGTAGACATGTAGTTTCTCGCGTGTGTTCACAATTATATACAAAGTCACTCATTTAGATTCGAGTACCCAGCGTGTGAGAAAGAATTGTTGAGAAATGTATGTGTGAAACACCAATTTTATCAATTAAAGTCATTTACTTTCCCAGAATTTTACTTGCTTTTCTCTTTACATTTCCTGTCGAACCTTTACCTTAAAGCCTTGTTTATTTTACCAAGTCTTTCCTTTTATGCAATTTACTTGAAACCTTTTATTTAAAGCCTTATCCAACTTAATCAAACTTCAAAATCAACCTATGTCCATAGGATCAATCTGATCGATCCTGCGAGTAACCAAATAAGTAACCATTTGGAGGATCAGCGGTTGTTTACCAAAACCCAAGGTAAACAGTTGGTTGTGTAAACTTGCGTTTCTCGTGGTACTAAGTTTGGTGACTCCCCAGTTGTTCCAGTTAAGCGTTGTTTTGGCTACCTTTATTTGGGCAATTTCGGAAGTGTGGTACGCTTTGTCTCATGCCAGTGGTCTATTGGAATTAGAAGATTGGATTTGAATACTTTTCTCCTTAGAAGATTTGAGCCTTGTAGCGTGATACGCTCCGACGTTGCCTTGTGGTTCCAGTTCCAGTTATCTCCCGTCTTTTTTAAGATTGGCCGAGTATCTATCTTTTTGTGACATCTTATCGTCTTCAGGATATTCCATCTATTCGTTTTGTCAGTATAACATTCATTTATTCATTTACACTTATATCACGCATGCATATTCACATTTGCCGTTGATTTTGGGTTGTACTTTGTTTATTCAAACAGTGTACATGTTTCTTTCCAAGTAGAAGGTTAGCTTAAGCAGAAAATGTGCTTCCTTTCTAAATTCCCCAACTGAGTTAATCCTCATGGATGATTTTTGATTTATCCTACCTTGTCCATTGCTGGATAGGATGAATCCCCAATCGAGTTACTTTCTCATTGGGTGGAGTCTTGTTTGACTGTTTTCTCTCTAGTTTATTCCTGGATGAAGTTGTTGTCTCTTGTGTAGGTTATCTCATGATTTTCCCCAGTGAAATCGCTACCTAGACGAATGGTGCATTTATTTTGCACATTTAAGTATGTGATCTCCTCGGGAAGGATTGATTCATGGTTCTCTTTGACGAAGATTTTATTCTCTGCAAGTGTCATCGCATTTTCCTTCTGAGTTATTATTGGAAAACGACAAGCGGCAGTCTCTTCATGAGCAACTTGTACGTTATATACATCATTGGAAATCGACAAGCGGCAGCTCTTCACGAGCAACTTGTGCGTTATTATTTTGGAAAACGACAAGCGGCGGTCTCTTCATGAGCAACTTGTACGTTATTATTATTTTGGGAAACGACAAGCGGCGGTCTCTTCATGAGCAACTTGTACGTTATAGTCATCGTTGGAAAACGGCAAGCGGCAGCTCTTCACGAGCAACTTGTACGTTATTATCTTTTGGAAAACGACAAGCGGCAGTCTCTTCACGAGCAATTTGTACGTTATTATCTTTTGGAAAACGACAAGCGGCGGTCTCTTCACGAGCAACTTGTACGTTATTATCTTTTGGAAAACGACAAGCGGCAGTCTCTTCATGAGCAACTTGTACGTTATTATTATTTTGGAAAACGGCAAGCGGCAGTCTCTTTATTTGAGCAACTTGTACGTTATTATTTTTCTGGAATACAGCAAGTGGCAGCTTCTTTATTTGAGCAGCTTGTATGTTATAGTATTTTTGGAAGACAATAAGTGGCAGCTTCTTTATTTGAGCAGCTTGTATGTTATTGACATCCCTGGACGACAGCAAGTGGCAGCTTCTTTATTTGAGCAGCTTGTATGTCATAGTTTTTGGAAGACAGCAAGTGGCAGCTTCTTTATTTGAGCAGCTTGTATGTCATAGTTTTTGGAAGACAACAAGTGGAAGCTTCTTTATTTGAGCAGCTTGTATGTTATTGACATCCATGGACGACAGCAAGTGGCAGCTTCTTTATCTGAGGCAACTTGTGTATCTACAATCTTATTATTATCTCAGCATTAAGTAGTATATCTCCGGAAACCTCGCAGAGAAGTTTGTTATGAATTTTTACCTTCCGAAGTCGGTAATCCATTATCAGCAAAATTGATACTTTTTTGTCTATCTTTGACCTTGAGTTGTGAACTCACTGTTATTTTGGGTCAATAATCTGTTTTATGGCCTATGCAAGATGCCTTCTTTGTTAGGGTCAGAGGTCGTATTCTCTCAATTTTGTTCGCCGTCAAGAGTCCATTACTTGAAGTCGATGGCTCGTTTCCCCAGTAGTGTATAATCCATGTCTTTGTGTTTTGTTGGTGTTTGATTTCTCCAGCATTGTCTTGTTTCCTACAATATCTTTCTCTGTGAATTCAATTACCACATTCATATCACAAACATAATGGCGGTATCTTAGGGCAAAAATTTGCGTATTATGTATTTAAGTACCTTCAATCCCGTCGAAACGAAGATTTTAATCTTCATATCTCCGGATAGAAGAAACTTAAATATGGGCAGCTGTTGTACCCCAAATTTTGACCTAAGATACCATCTCCCATCAGCATCATTACATTGCAAGGTTTTGACCTATTTTTATCAATTTTCAAAGCAGATTTTAAATTCATAACTTTTTCAAGTCGAGAGCTGTTTATTGTTGAAACGCTAAATTTATTAATTGATCAATGCTAAAACAATGTTTATTAATTATTTATTATCTTAAATTTAAATAATTGGGATTTATTTTCAGTTATTATATAATTTAAAGATTTATAAATAATAAAATAAATATTTGAAAAGAGTTTATTAATTGATCAAACAATGTTATTTAATTATTTATTATTCCAGGTTTAAATAATTGAAATTTTATTTTCAGTTATTATAATTTAGAAGAATTATAAATAATGAAATAATTAATTGAAGAGAAGTTAATTGATCAATGATGTTTGTTTAATTATTTATCATTCTAAATTTAAATAATTGAAATTGATTTTCAGTTATTATATAATTTAAAGAATTATAAATGATAAAACAAATAATTGCAAAGAAGAAAAGAATTAATTGGTAAAATATTGGAGTTTTATTCATTTTATTCTAATTGTTACAATTGTCATTTAAATATCGTATTTACTTACAATGTATTTACAATGATAATTTTTTACAATGTTTAAAATGAAATAAAAATTATCCTAATTTTTGTCCTAAGTTCTAAATCTTCATCTTCTATCCAATGCTTATTTGTTTTACCTGCAAAAGAATTAAAAGAAAAGTCAGAAATGAATATAATTAAAAGCAAAAAAATTAATTTAGCGTTCATCATTAAAATCAAACGGCTGGAATCAGTTTTTACCCTTTTTGCAAATCACGGGATTTCTCCCGGTTCACAAAAAGGGATGAATTTTTATTGATAAAAATGAATGCACAAGTTAAAAATATGCACAAATTCATTTTTTGGTCAAAACTGCATATTTCACAAATCAGCATCATATGCATAGCAAACAGCATATGCAATTTTCAACACAAGACAAAAGTGCAACGTAAACTATCCAACAGGTAGGAAGAGGCAAAAAAATAGGCTCCATGTTGTACATGCAATTGACAAAGAGAAGCATGCAGTTTAAAACCAAATATGCAAGTAATGTATTTTCCATTTTTCATCATTTTCCAGTTTGCTTTTTCAGAACCAAGTAAAGTACATACAACATTTTAGTATTTCAATTGTACTTAAGAGAGAGAAGAGAGGAAGAGTGTGGTTTTACAGGTTTTTGGCTTAGGCAGAAAAAGGATAGCAAACAAACTGCAGCAGCATACAGTAAGAGAAGAAAGCATGAAAAAGGAATAGAGACAAACTGAATAAAACAGTATGGTATGCAGAGGTCAAAGGCAAAAATATACCAAAAAATATATACAACCTGTAACGTAAACCTCAAGAATAGGAAGGCCAAACTGTTATAACAACAACAAAACTCTTCAAAGAAAAGATAGTTCATAACCTGCTGAAGGCCTTAAACCAAAAAACTGAGTTCACATATACATAACCTGCAACATAAACCAAAACATACAAGAACCTGCATCTAGCAATCAACACCATAACCTTGTCAAAGCCTTTCAAACAAACCACTGTCCAGCTCTAAAGCCTAAGCCATAGTAACATCAACCATGGCCTAAACAAAACCTGTTTCCATAACCTGTTAAACCATGTCAAAACCAACAACCTTGGCCTAAACCATAAAACCTGCTATCACCAACAAAAACCAATATAACCTGCTGCCTCAAGATCAAAACCAATATGGCCTAAATCATAAAACCTGTGAACCTTCTAATGCCGTAACCTGCATAAACCAGCTATACACGCCCAACCTGACCGAAACCACAAACACATAGCATAAACCAGAAAAGCCATCAAACCAATATGGCCTAAACCAGTAAAACCTTATGGCCTAAATCATAAAACCTGTGAACCTTGCCAAAACCAAAAAGCCAGAATACCAAATAATACAAACTTATCCAACCAACGTCCAATACCATCCAGCCTCAGTAATATCCATCATAGGCGACATTAAAGCGTACAGAATCACAGAAAGAAGAAGAAGTCAAGCTAGTCAAAACAAAAAAACATTCCAACGATAGCATGTTCAAGGCAACCAGCAAGGCCTCAGAAATCTTCATCATAGGCCATTAGAAAACAACAGAAGCACAGCCCACAGAAGAAGAGAAGAAAAATATGCGAAGGCAACACAGAAGTAGACAAAGGCTACCAAGAAGAAGAAGATAAAGTTTTTTTTTTTCGTTTTCAGAGTTTTCATCACTAAACAAAAGGGACAAAGGAACGAAATACCGGGAACAAGCCACAGCATCGCGCTTATTTCCTCCGCCATCGAGCCTCCATAACGCCTCTCCCTCCTCCATAAAGGTAGCCTTGCTTTCCTTTTTTTTTCTTTTCGCCATTTCAACAGAAACCATGTAAAAAACGAAATCAGAATCAAATGAACACAAATCATAAGCATGCAAATCAAGAAAACTTAACGCATTAATGGACGAATCATCACCTTCACTGTATCGTTGAGCAACGCACGGGGAAGAAGGGACGTTGGTGGCTCGGGCAAGGGAAGGCGAAGAGAAGGCGTTTTTATGAGAGCAGCGAAGAAGACGATCGAAGGAGAACGCACAAGGATGAAGAGAACGGCGCAAAACCTTAAGCCCTTTTGCTAACCCTAATATTTCCCTAATGAACTAAAGATGTTTAACCCTAAAAAACAAATTATGAAATAACATATGGACCAGCCCTGCTTCCTGCCTAAGCCCAACGAATTTCCACAGCACACCTCACCCCTTGTCTGTTCGTTTTGGTTAAGTCCCACTTAAGCCCAAAAGCCAAACGAATTGCTTATCCACCCCCCTATCTTGCTTCTGATTATTCTTGATTTTTGGCCCCCTTAAAACCATTTGGCCCATAAATTATTTATTACCCACCCCCTTTTTATTTAATACCCCTCTTCCTATTTATTTTCTATTTAGTTTCTCTTCCCCTTTTTTAGAATTTTTGTTAATTTAGTTAATTAATGAACTTAATCAAATAGGTGTAATTTAATTAACATTTTTAAATAAATTGATCATTTTTATTAACTTAACCTTAGGTTTAATTTAATAATTTTAGTATTCCCTTTTAATTAGAGTTAAGTTAATAACCTTTTAAGTTTTAATTTAGTTTAATTATTTAATAATTCTTAAAGCAATATCTTATATTAATATTAAAAAACATAAAAAATAGAAAATTAAAAACATGTTATTTTATTTAATTAATTCCCTCGCTTTAATTAATATTAAACAAAAAATACAAAAATGCATGTTCACACCATTTAGTCTATTATTTAATTATTGTATATCACTTAGCTCTTTAATCATTTTTGCATAATTTTCAGTTTGATTTATTTCATCTTTATTTGTTTATTCTGTTTACGTCTAAATCCAAGGGAAAAAATGATTAAATTTGTTGACTTCATGTCCTCGAGTCTAATCACGCGAATATTTTCATCTCATTAAAACTTAAGACAATTTTTCCTCAAATATTCAACCTTTTCAAAATTTATACCTTTTAAGCTAAAACTTCGACATTAGGTCGTCGTATCTTCAAAAACCCCGTCCGTACCCCTTTTTCGGCCAAAACAATTTATTTTTTAATCAAATGAACATTTTAATAAACAGATATTTCAAAAGGTTCCTATAGAGTACTATAGATACATTGGGTGCTAATACCTTCCCACTGTATAACCAACCCCCGAACCATAGATCTCTTTTCAATGACGCTTTGTATTTTTATTACTTTTAAAAAGTATTATTTTACATTGCATATTTAGGGTTTTATTTCGCTCTTTTCCCTTTTCCCTTGGAAATAATAAAGCGCGGTGGCGACTCTTGCTTTTGTGAGACGAATTAATCAATAATTCGATCTCCGATTTACCCCGCTACATTTTTTATCGCTACAATCCCGCTGACTGTAATCACAAAAGAAACAGTTCAGGCAAAAAACAGGGATAACGAAAAGAAAAGAGGACCTGCAAACTCTCAACAAAAAAGAAATGACTGCCTGGTCAAAATAAATTGTCAATATCCGAACCATCACTAGTATATCAAAGCAGAGACTCAAACAAGGTCTAACGCACGATCAGCTGAGTTTAGGTTTGAAGAACATTACGAAGAGCGGGTGGGTACAAATAAAATTTGAGCCTTTATCCTTTGTTTCTTAAACCGTGAACCAGGCCACGTTATAACCCTTAAAAGTCCTAGCTGAAGCATGGGTTAGTTCGAAAGCATATTGTTACGAAAGGTATCCTGACTCCTTAAGGCTTGCGGTAAAATAACGAGTTGACATCACATTGTACAAATTTTGTTTGTTTTACTGAAGGATGCATTTTCAAAAACTTCGAAACAGACAGAAGCTTTGCATTTTTAACATAACTTTGTCTGCATATGACTTTTTGTTTGAACAGCATAAGAGTTCGTACGACGAATGTCTAATGGACAAAAGCTCTTGCAACCAAGGGGCAGACATGATCATGGTCCATCACCTGGGGCAGTTAAGTCAAGATTCAGAGAATCTCTCAAAAGGCCAACCAACTTGGGGCAAATCTCCACCTAAGTCACTTCGGGCATTCTAGCAATGAATCTTGCCTGATCAAACATCTTCTGGTGGCATGGCACAATGCTACTGACATGGGAACCTCCCTACACTCTGAGAGCGTGGACATAGTCGAAAAATACTGCGCATAATCAAAGACCCGCTAGGTTGACACACCTAGGAAAAAATAAGGGCTTCCCGGCAAACCAAAAGGGTTCGGGCAAAAATAAGGGATGAAAATGAAAAAATCTATACACCCGGCAAGACGAAAACCTGAAAAGGCGGCTTGGGCAAAAAGGGGTATCCCGATGGACTGAAAACCCGAAAGGGCGGTCCAGGCAAAAGTTAGGGATCAAAAGCGTACGACTATGTCCCGTCATCTCATCACTTGCCTACCAGAAGAAGATTTGTCGAATCGGCAGTTATCAGGCACCTCCACAAGGTATCTTCTTCTCTCCCACATCAACAGGGGCAATAATGACTTGTCTAAAGCGATCTAATTGCTCTGTCCACCAAGGTACCAAGGTAAGTTCGGCCGAAGAATGTAACCAAGATATCTTAATTCCCCAGAGAGTGAGCCAAGATTCAATAATTTTCTCCCAAGCAGTTGGTCTCTCATCAATCCTGAACAAGGCATAGTATTCCCAGCAAATCAGCCATACTCTCCCCAAGCAGAGTTAGCCTACTCTATCAGCCTTAAGGAAGTTGGGTATCCCCAGCAGATCTCAACATTCCCCAGCGCAATATACAAACATTCTTAACAAGCATCCTCGGCAGTCTTGATCTAAGATTGTTCCCCGGGGGTATACAGACATTCAGTGGAGCCACTTCCCCAGTACATCTCAAAATTTCCCCAGGAGAGTCCAGTCCAAAAGTTTCCCCAGGAAAGTGGAATCCATCTCCCCAGCAGGAAGCTTATCCCCAGTAGATTCTGGAAGCTTATCCCCTACAGAGCACGAATGCGTCTCCCGGCCTTATTCAAAGGTTATTTCCCCACCAGGATATAACTGGGTTATCCTCAGCCAATAGCCATGGAAAGATCGTCCTCGGCGTAGTTCTTCCTATCCCCCAGCGGAGTTCATCAAACCTTCCAACAAAACTTAACAATGGTATCCCCAGCGGAGTTATCACCAATCTCAGCAAAGTATCTCTTTCCCCACAGAGTTCACTCCCCACAGAGTAATCTATTCGCCAAGTTTATTCCCCAACGGAGTCATCTTCTCCTACCGGTATTCTTGCAACTATCATCCCCAGCGGAAACAAAAAGCTCTATTCTTCAAACATCAGCCCAGGAATTAATCTCCCGACATCCGTCAAGGATTTATTTTCCGAGACGAAATCATTTACATACATAGCATGCACATACGCATCATGAACATACAATCTCATTCATTCTGAGAACATCACGCATGTCATACATCATGACAATTTATACAACTAATGTTTTGTCTTTTCAGGACAAAGGTCAGTACAAAGATGATTACTATCAACGGTCGCAACTAAAGATCCGATTCCTGTATCTTGCCAGGGTGTATCTGTTGACGACTATATTCCAGACTCGATTCCTGTATCTTGCCAGGGCACGTCTGAAGAGTTCGCAGATCCGATTCCTGTATCTTGCCAGGGTGTATCTGTTGACGACTATTTCCAGACTCGATTCCTGTATCTTGCCAGGGCACGTCTGAAGAGTTCGAAGATCCGATTCCTGTATCTTGCCAGGGTGTATCTGTTGACGACTATATTCCAGCCTCGATTCTTGTATCTTGCCAGGGCACGTCTGAAGAGTTCAAAGATCCGATTCCTGTATCTTGCCAGGGTGTATTTGTTGACGACTATATCCCAGACTTGATTCCTGTATCTTGCCAGGGCACGTCTGAAGAGTTCGAAGATCCGATTCCTGTATCTTGCCAGGGTGTATCTGTTGACAACTAATTCCAGACTCGATTCTTGTATCTTGCCAGGGCACGTCTAAAGAGTTCGAAGATCCGATTCCTGTATCTTTCCAGGGTGTATTTGTTGACGACTAATTCCAGACTCGATTCCTGTATCCTACCAGGGCACGTCTGAAGAGTTCGAAGATCCGATTCCTGTATCTTGCCAGGGTGTATCTGTTGACGACTATATTCCAGACTCGATTCTTGTATCTTGCCAGGGCACGTTTGAAGAGTTCGAAGATTCGATTCCTGTATCTTGCCAGGGTGTATCTGTTGACGACTATATTCCAGACTCGATTCCTGTATCTTGCCAGGGCACGTCTGAATAGTTCGAAGATCCGATTCCTGTATCTTGCCAGGGTGTATCTGTTGACGACTAATTCCAGACTCGATTCCTGTATCTCGCCAGGGTGTATCTGTTGACGACTATATTCTCTGGACTCGATTCTTGTATCTTGCCAGGGCACGTCTGAAGAGTTTAAAGATTCGATTCCTGTATTCAGCCAGGACACATCTACATAAAGAGTTTGAAGATCAACTCCTGTAACAGGCCAGGTAATTATCTTTCTTTCTCAGGTACGCAAGTTCTCGCTAAGGAATCTCTTACGCGATCGACACCCAGATGGCATCTATAAGCCCATCCTTCTATCCATCAGTCTCCAAATGGCATCTCTAAGCCCATTCCCTGCATCACACTGTTGATACTCTACTATGTGAGTGCAAATTTCTGGGCACTCTAGTGTTCAATCATCTTCCACCTTCGGATTACGAAAGGCACGCCAGCCAATCTACATCCTCAGGTCTAAGAAGATTGAACAGGGGCAACTGTTGTACCCCAAAATTTTCCCTCCCATATTCTTCAAGATTTGCCAAGATCAATCTCCAGATGATTCAAAATCTCTCAAGGGTTGCACAGTCCAATTGCCTCCTAACACAGTCAAAATTAGGGTTTTGGTTCTGGCAAAGAAATTGAGGTTTCCCAGGGTCCAATCAAGTCCCATATGCCTACATACATTGTCAAGCATCCATATGCCAAGTTTCAAGACTCACAGCATCAAATTGCACAGTCAAAAACCCTAAATGCTTCACAGTCAACTGCAGGGGCAAAATGGTCATTTGACAGTCAAAAGTCAAAAGTTTTGGTCAACATCTTATTTTGAAGCCACAATCATCATTTGATCAATTCTTGATCATGATTCCTCAAAACATGGCTCAAAAAGTCTCAAGATGCAAAAGTTTCTATTTTGGGACAGTTGAAAAGTCAACTGCAAATTGACCAGGGCATAACTTCCTCATGGTTTATCCGAAAAATTCCATCCAAAGCTCATTTTGAAGAGGATGACATTTCCTACAACTCATCTTCACACTTCAAGTCAAATAAATGCTCTCACAAAAAGTTATCAATTTCAACATTATAGGTCATTTTCAAAAGTCAACAAAAAGGCACTTTAAGTCAAAGACCATAACTGGAGATTGGTAAATCAAAATGACATGGGACCAAAGGCATTGGTTAGAGGACTTCAATACCTTTCCAAAATGTCCAAGAACATGTTCATAGCTTCAAAATTGAGCAAGATATGCCTTGGAGAATTTGGGAAATTTTTGGGAATTTTGAAAAGTCAACTTTGCTTAAAACACTTCAAAAATTCTAATGGGCCTCAAATTCTTCCTTGAATCATTACCCAAAGCATATGAACGACCCATTAAGCTCAAAGGGATTTATTTTCTTATTTTTAATTAATTAATTGAATTTTTATTCTTATTAATTCATTTAATTAGTTTTAATTGTAGGAAAAAAATCAAATAATACTTTTTCAAATCTTTTTGTGCAGCAAATCAAACTAGGGCAAGCTAACAAATCGTTTCTCATTCAAAAAGGAAAGATTCTCCATGATTGGCAAGGGTTTCAATGGCAAAAGATTGAAATTGATATAATTGAAAATCAAATATTCAAAACATGAATGGATGGATCTTTGGGCTTGTTTTTGACCTAATTTCGTTCATGTACATATGCACAACATAACCTAATGCAAGACACACGAAATAGCTGCTGAAAGCTCACAACCACTTGGCAAAATTTTCATAAAAAACTTGAAACTGATTTCATACCTAGAGGATAATTCAAAGCTTCAAAAGGATTCCAACACATTGCTGGACCATCCAGGAAGCTTTTGCAATCAAGAATCAATCAAAACGTGCCAAGAATCATAGAACACAGGCCATACGGTTTGCAACATTTTCTTGAATTCCATATCATGATTCATGCGCATTTGATGCATATTTTTGGTTGTTTTGCATTCACAGGAACATTCTGAAGCTAATGATATGATTCAATTGTATTATGAGGCCCTGTATCGTGATTTGCCATTAACGTTTTTTAGGGTTTCAGAGCTCAAAAATTGGGGCTTTGCATAGGGTGTAAAATTGGACCATCAAACCAGTATAGGCAAACTCGTTGCAACAAGACGAAGCAAACCAATACCTCGCGCTCAATTTATCATGTATATAGACGTGTTCGCTATTTTCCACTGTTCTATTTAGTGGGGGTTTAAAACCCCCGCTACTTGTTTTATATTTTTCAGGAAGATGAAGAAGAAGGCTAGCGTGTCCAAGATTGGTTGGGTAATTTAAATGTTAGCGCTTTTTTTTTTTTGTTCCAACATGATTACTTTTTCATATATTATATTCTTTGTTCATCCATATAACAAATGCGCGCATTAGCTCAGTTGGTGGGTGAGTTGTCTTGCAGGTATTGGGACCTGGGTTCGATTCCCAGGTCCCCCACATCTTGCATAATTTTTGTCTCAATGTATTCCTACGCATCGCTCATTCCATGGCCTACCATACACGCTCATACGCTAGCTTGCCAAGTGGCTTCAAGGTACAATCTGAAGGCTGTAGGATGAGGTCCATCATACACCTGGGTCAACCATCAAGCATGTAATTTCTGAAAGTCAACAAGGCTTTGATTCAATGGGCCAAATTGCTTCACAAAAACCTCCAAAATGAGCTAGACACCCCCCAATGTTTGTATTATATTTTTTAACTTCCTTTTCTTTTCTTTTTTTGTTTTAATTTGTTTTAATTGTTTTAATTATTTTATTTAATTCACCCAAAATAATTTTCATAATAAAAAATCAGAAAATAAAATATGTTAATTAATTTATTCATTAATTTATTTTTAAATAAATGTTAAATAATTAATTTAGTTAAATTAGGTTTCAACTTTAACACTTTTTCTTAATAAATAAAAAATGTAGAAATTAGGGTTTATTGACATTTTCATCTTTTTCTTAATAAATAATTTTCTCTCATTATTATTATTATTAATTACTAAATATTTTTGTAAATAAATATGTAATTAATTAATTAGCATAAATTAGGTCAACTTTAATATTTTTCATTTAATAATTAAAAATAACTTAGAATTAGGGTTTCTCTTGATTTTCAATTTTCTTTATTTTCATAAATACCAAAAACCTAAAAAACATTTCTTTTCTTTAATTTAATAATAATTAGCTTTTAATTTCAATTTAATTTCAAAAGGGTCAAAACCTTCGGACGTCCTAACTTTTATTCTTTCGCATGTTATTCTTATTTTCTTTTCGAATATTATGTAACTGCTCAAGGATTGTAATAGTAATTAGGTCTTTTACTTTCCGCATTTTTATTAAAACGGGTCTTTGTATTTTGGCGATGTATAGACCCGCGCCTTGTAATAGCGTAGGATTTATCTTTCCGCATTTAAATTTCCGCACTCTTAAACTGCTAAAATTGTATGAAAGAATGTATGGCTAATTAAAAACAAGCGTAGCTCACGATACAATGATCAAAGATAAATATTGACATGAAAATAACACACAAATTCACACACCACTTCTAGGGTACGCCTCACCTGTTGCCTTGCCTTCGAAACGTGGTCGTCGAGTATAGGACGTTTTAGTAAGTCCTTATGTCCATGATCCAGTTGCCTCGAAACGGTTGCCTCGGATTAAAAAAGGATCAAGGGCATAAGGGTAGCTTCTAAGGTGTCCTACTGTTGCTCTGGTGACCACACTGTCCCTACAAACGAATTGACCCGAACACCTCTAACGGTGGTGCTACCTACCTCTCAATGGTGGGATGGCACTACCTTAAGGACATTTACACAGCCTAATTCCTTAGGGTAGGTGGATGACTCATGGATACTTGCTCTATTCAAAAACAAATCAAAACTCTTTTCACACCGACACTTTCAAAAAAAGCTTTCAAAACAATTTTTCAAACACTCTTGAGGACTGATACAAGAGTTATTCAGAAATCTTTAAACGAAACTTTTTTCAAACCCACTCACTTTGAAAAGCAAACACTTTTGAAAACACAATGAGCAAGTATCTAAGAACCCATGGATAACCATGGATAGAAAGGGTGTTAACACCTTCCCTTTCTATAAATCTACCTCCCGAACCGAGAGACAATTTCATAAGCAATTTTGTTGTGCTTTTGTCCTGTCCATATTGGAGAAAATAAAAGACGGTGGCGACTCTTGCTTCTGCGACATTTCGCGAAACCAGCGTTAAACAGTCAGTTCTAAATCCACCGATCACACTCTGAGATATGGATTGAGGCTTCTGATTGAGAGTTTGCAGTGTTTGATTTAATCAGTAAAGAGATAGGCATATGGATGTTTGTTTGATTGACTGTGCATTGCTTATGTTTAATTGGGACGTCGGGTTTATTATTGATTGCAAGACCACAGTGTTTATTAATTATTTATTTATTCTAAGTTAGAATAGTTGGGATTTACTTCCAGTTATTTTAATTTAAGAAACTTGAATAATTAAATAGACAGTGAATTGAAAAAAGAATTAACTGACAAAGAAGGATTTTTATTCATCTTTAATTGTTTGTTACAAATTATTATTGGAACACTGTAAATTTATTTACATTTTGTTTACAATAATAATGTTACAATGATTAAAAGTAAAATAAAATTGCATCCTAAAAGTTTCCTAAGTCTTCATCTTCCACTGATGCTCCCCATTGCTCAATTAATTTTTATCTGCAAAAACAAAGAAAAGAAAAGAAGTCAATGCAGATGAAATAAAAAGGCAGACAGATATTTTAAAACTCATCATTAAAAGTGACTGGCCGGAATCAGTTATTCACCCTCTCTGCAAATCACAAGAATACTCTTGGTTCACAAAGAGGGGAAGAGAAATATGCTTGCAAAAAAGATATGAATTGCACAAATTCAAAATATCAAACATACTGCATAAATTGTCAACCAAAGAGGCAAACTGAACAGCTACTGAATATGCCAAAAAAACAAATTGCCCATTTCAAAATTCCAAACCAAGTACAAAGTTCAAACTGAGCAAACAATGCCCAAAGGCAAACTGAACTGATTGCAAATTGAAAAATGCCTAACCAAGTCCAATGTCAACTAAACTGTCCAAAAGAGATGTCAACCAAAAGCCAATAAAGTTGTCAACAAAGTACACAAGAGATATGCAGGAAATCTGGAATGTGCAGAGGAAAGATACAAATGCAAGCAAACATTTCATATATTGTTCATCATTTTCAAAGCCAGCGCTTTTTCAGAGCAAAAAGTACAGTTTAAAGCAATATAATATGCTTACTCTGTGGAGAGAGAAAAGAGAGAGAGAAGAGGCTTACAGGCTGAGGCTTAAAGATATAAACAACAGTTCAGAACAGAACAAGAGGGGAGGCAGAATATCACAAAAAACAAGTTCACACAAACTGTAACATTGCTCAAACATTGCAAACTGCCTCCAACACAAACAAACTATCTCAAACCTGCTTCAAACACAAGCCAAACCTGTTTCAAACACATAAATCTCAAACAAAGTGCAAACTCAGCCAAAACCTTTCAAGGTCAAAGCAAACATAACACAAAGTCCTGAAACCTGTTCAAGCCCTCAAGCATTAACCTGCTTCAAACAAGCCAAAGCTTCCTTTAAACCTGTCACAACCAGTACATCAAAACCAGAACAAACAGCCTGCCTAAAAAACCCAGTTTCAAACCATACAAACATTCAACCACAAACCTGTGGCCAAAGCCTCATCCTGTATAAACAAGCCATGAGGCTGGCATAACTAGAAAAGCCATACAAACTGAAACAAGCTTATAAACCCAATCCAAACCATCTCAAAATCGAAACAACAACTGAACCAACAAAGCCCTCAGAGCTAGGCTCATCACAGGGTTCAAAAACAATACTCAGAGTCAGAATAAGGCAAAGCATTCAAGCAGCCAGAAGTGAAACAAGAGACAACTCAGAATCAGAATAGCATTCAAACCAACAAAGCCCTCAGAGCTAGGCTCATCACAGGGCCCAACAAAAAACAAGGACTCAGAATAAACATCAACATTTCAGCATATAGAAGCAAAAGCCAGCATATCAAAGGCAACTCAGAACATCATCAAATAATCATACAAAGCAAGCAGTCAAAAGAGGAAAAGAAGCGAGCAAGCTAGGGTTTTCAAAGACAATCATCATAAAACCAAAAAGAAAAATACAAATACCAGGAAAAGAAAATCCAGCATCACACTCCCTCGCCTTCAGCTGCCTGAGACACGCCTCCAAGTCCCCCTCTCCTCCTCTCCGAGCAACGAAACCCAAAGGTAGTATCTCTTCCTTTTTCTTTTCACACCTCATACAGAGAATAATAATAATCAAGATCAGAACACATAGAACTAATAACATATAAAACTGGAAACCCTAATGCGTTAAGACGGAAGATTATACCTTTTGTGTCATCACTGTCTTGCTCAACCTTGGAGAGAGGGAGATGGAGGCAGCGCCTAGTAGCTTGAGGCGAGGAGGCGAGTGTTCAGTGGTTCCATTTTGAGAAAGATGAAGACGAAGAGGGAAGATGGAAACGGCGCCGCTCTGAGCCTGTAACTCTGTAACCCTAAGTTCTGAAAGCAACATTTCAACCCTAAACAATTATCAAACTCGTTTGGGCTTTCCCTCATATCTGCCTAAGCCCAGTTTCATTTCCAGCGTGCATACCCCCTCTTTTTCTTAAACCTGCCTATTTTTGTTTGGGCCAAAATAAGACCCCCTAAAGCCCATTCAATTCCTTTTTTAACTAATACTCTTTTTTTTTATTATCACATTACATCTTTTTTTTTACATAACTTATTTTGTTAAAATTAGTATACTAATTGTTCACATTAAGTTTTTATTAATAATACCTTTTTATTATTGCACTTAAAAATATGTAAGCTTTAGATTTAATTAAGTTAATAGATTTTTGTCTTAAAATTCTTTTTTAATTTTGTACATAAAACTATTAACTAAAATACACAAGTATTAATTTTCTTTAGCTTAAATTAAATACTTTTTCTTTAAAACTTTTGTTTAATTAATCTTATACAAGCTTATAAAACATTAACAAAAATACCAAAAAAGAATAAATACAATACTTAATTTCGCATTAAGTTAAACATATTTTCTCACTTGTAAATAATCATATACACTTACACAAATACTTTTGATACATTGCGTTTTATTCTTGTACATTGCTACATGTTACATTGAGAATGCGATTCGATTTGGTTGTAAATATATTTGGACACTACTATCCTGATAAGACTCATCCCCATTTGTAAATATTTGTACCCCCATCCCCAGATACTTATTTGTAATAGCTTAGACTTTAAATTCCCGCAATTTATCGCTTTCTATATATTGTATAGTAATTAGGGTTTGTATGCAAAGATTCAAAATCAACCGCTAGATAACCTAATACAAGATAAATGCATGAAAATCAAATACACCAATCACACTTGCACCCCTAGGGTAATCCCGCTTGTTGCCTTCAAAAATAGGCCATGTTGCATGTTGAGTTCTTTGGCAAAACAAAACAAATCAAATGATCATAGTCCCTCGATGACGCTTTCGAAGTTGCCTAAACAAAATGATCATAGTCCCTTCAAGCAAAATTGCCAAAGACACTTGGCATCATTGCATTCATGGTCCATACGATGACCCGCGCCCGTCCCGTTAACATCCTAACGCAAGGTTGTCCACCAAATACAATGGTGGAACAATACTGTTAAAAGGGTTAAAACATGAGAAAAATCTTTGAGTAAATTTAGGGGTAGACAACTCTTAGTTACTTGATCAAACTTGCAAAACACGCTTGCCTACTTTTCAAAACCCACTTCACAAACACAACTTTCAAAACAACTTTCAAAACCTTGAAACATCTTTTCAAAAATACAAACACCTTTTATAAAACATTCGAGTAAAGAATTGTTACAACGGTTGCCTAGACAAGGCATCTTTTTCAAAACATTTTCAAAACACACATGCACACCACCATTTCAAGCAATTGAAAATCAAAGGCAAGTGATCTAAAACAAGTAACTAAGAGCCCATGGATAACCATGGATGAAAAGGGTGCTAATACCTTCCCTTTTCATAATCTACCCCCCGAACCCACGAAACATCTCAAAGGTTTTTCCTGTGCTTTTTAACCTTTCCTTTAGGATAAAATAAAAAAGTCGGTGGCGACTCTTGCTCAACCGAAACATTTACGAATACAAACGCAAAACCTCAAGTCAGTTCTCCCACCGTATCACAGAACTGGCGACTCTGCTGGGGAAAAACTTAAAAGTGGGGTTACCTTAGGGTTTAGATCACCTTTACATACTTGCTTTGATTGCTTTGATTGCTTTACTTTTTGGGTTCCTTGTTTGGGTTTGTCGTAAATCCTACACCCGGATTTGGGGCACCTTTTTAGGTAAATAGCAATAAAATTGTGAGGGAACTGTGCGGGGTATACCGACATGGTTGAAGCAGTAAGCTATGTTAGTGCGACATATTTGTGAGTACCAGTAACCTTTGAGTTCAATCAAGGAGAGTACGGGGCCGCTGAGTGATGTCATGAAGCACTAACGAACTCTTAGAAACTTACTTGACCATCTTAGCCTTTTTAGGGGGTAGTGAGATGACCGACTTTGGTGCAGTCCAAAGTTGGTAGATACTCGATACTACACTTATTGAGGGTTGTTTTCTTAGAATATTTTGGTCGCCAGTTAAGTGGCTAAACCAAAACAATGAACACAGAAAACAATCCAATGATAATTGAGCTCCTTAGAACCCGGTTTCTATTTTAGGACAGGATGAACCAACTAACTTCAAGAGGATACTTACCTACAAACCCCATGCAGGCTTAAACCTAAGGACTTGTTTTCTTTGTGTGAATATGATTACCTGTATATACACTTACTTGCTTTTGCATACATGTACATAACATCATGACATCATACCATAGCATTTTTACTAACCATTTCAAGGATCTCGAGGGTCTGTTGATGCAGGGTCACGTTGAACCAGACGTCTACCAAAGGGCAAGAGGTTTCCCCTCTAAACAAATGCCATCAAAGATCAAGTGCAACAACTTGAATCAGGGGCTATGACCCACTTGACATGGTGAGCTTGATTCTCGTGGAAAGACATCCACCGGTGCAAAGTTCTCCAATCAAAGATCGAAGTTCAACCTCTAACATTCTCTTGTGTTTACCCCAAGAGATCCTTGAAAACATGCATTCACATATCATGCATTGCATCATGACAGCTTTTCCTTTTCAGGTTTCCTTATTCTCCTACTGTTTATTTCAGTAGAGATGGCTCTAGAGCAGACTCTCAAGGACATCCGGGCTCAAAACGCTCAACTTCAAGAGATGTTCTTGAACCTATCCAAGGGACAAGAAGAGGTCAAGACGCTCCTCACCAGGGGCATGATTGTGGGAAATCCTGGGGACGACAGAGATGACCAGTGGGAGCTACACATTGAGATAGCCATATTGAAAGGGGAACTGGTGAGTCAGAGGGCTCTCATCCAGGACTTGGCTCAAAGACAAGAAGAGCTCGGGGTTCTCGTCAACAAACTGCTTCGGGACAACCAAGTGGGACAAACAACTGGGGCTGAAGATCAAATCATCATTCCACCTTTTCTGAGACAAGAAGACAAGGGAAAAGCTCCTCAACTTGCTTCAGGGTCGCAAGCCCAACAACATCTTACGCCTGTTCAACAAAGATAGGGGCGTCAGCGTAAGAAAGTCGCGCCCAAAAGACAATTCACCAAGATCAACATGTCGCTGGCTCAAGCGCTACAATGCATGTTGCAGGCAGGGATGATTACATTGAAGGCTCCTCTCCGGAACCCAAATACTTCTGCTCCTACCTATCATGCCAATGAAAGGTGTGCATACCACTCCTATAGTCCAGGACATGACACTGATAACTGTTGGACCCTGAAGAACAAAATCCAAGACTTGATTAAAGAAGAAGTGCTGAGATTCATGCCCGATGGCGAGATGAAAATCTTCCGTTAAGGGTTTCTCCACCTGAAGTAACAAAGCTCAAACTGAGAGACTTTTGTTTCATTTGAATTTTCAAGTTGTAATCTCTTTGTTATTCAAACAATTAACTGTTAATGTCAAACTCTGTTTCACTAATGCATTGCATATGTTTTTCTTGAATTCATCCATTCGTTTTCACTACTCTTATGTTTTCTTCACGATATTTAACTCTTGATAAAAAGCTGCAAGCCTTTAGAGGGAGGATGACGAAACAATACCATAATCTCATACAGTATGCTTTTGAACAGACCTTGTTGATGATGTACAGGCATTTCTTTCAATTCCCAAACACTGGAGTTATAAGGAAGATAATCCCTAGTCAACCCCTTCGAGCCAAAGAAGTAGGAGCTTTGTGTCCTAAACAATCAAAACCTTTGATATAAACCTAGGGCAGGGTAGTATCTCAGTTAATTCAAAAAAAAAGATGCGCATTGAAGCCGCAAACTCTCAGTTTGTAATACAACGAACGACATCAAAAAAAAAAGAAAGATATTCCTTTGGAATCAAAAGACAGTGATGGTTCCTTATCTCATAGGCAGTCATTACCTCTCAAAAGAGAAAAGCCCACTGAGCCAAAACCTATAAAGGAGGCTTAAGAAAGCTGGGGCATCCCGCTGACTGTAATCTCGAAAACAGGAACAGTCAGGCAAAAGTTAGGGATAACAAATCGAAAGAACGAGGTCACTACAAATCCTCAAACAACATGAAAAATGTTGCAAAAATGACTGCCTTCCCACAAAATTCAATTGGTGTGAACCATCACCAAAAAGTCGTTCCAAACTCGAACAGAGTTCGACGCACAATTAACTGAGTTTAGGACTGAAGGACATCACGAAGAGCGGGTGGGTACAAATATACTTTGAGCCTTTATCCTTTGTTTCTTAAACCGTGAACCAAGCCACGTTACAACCCTTCAAAAGTCCTAATTGAAGCATGGGTTAGTTCGAAAGCATACTGTTACAAAAGGTATCCTGACTCCTGTAAGGCTTTGCTCTAAAATCTTGTGTTGAATTTGTCTTACAAAAAGTTTTCTGCTAAAAAACGCATTTTTCAAAACTTCGAGACAAACATAAACTTTGCATTGCTTGAATATCACTGTTTGCATTTGGCTATTTGTTTGACAGAGGAGAAATTCACGCAACGAATATCCGATGAACGAAAGCTCTCTCAGTGAACCAAATCACTTCAAAAAGGATGACACTTCCATTGACAAATCTCCTATCAACAAGGGGGCATGACATGTCACTATCCAGCACACCTGGGGCAGTCCAGTCAAGATTTCAACAAAATCTCTCAATTGCAGATTAACCTGGGGCAAGTCTCCGTCACCATCGCTTGGGGCATTCGAATGTCAATCTCAAGGGTTACGAACAGACCAAGTTTCCTGGCAATATCACATGCATCTGATACTGGGGGCAGTGATGAAACCTCTCTAGCAGACCAGCAGTCATGGGTTTATTTCCCCAACATTTGTCAAGGATTTATTCTCCAAAACAAATTACATTTCAACAGCATTCTTAACATATGCAGATTGATCGACAGATAAGGTTCCTTCATCTTTTGAAGTAGTAATCATCAAGGTTCCTTCATCTTTTGAAGTAGTAATCATCAAGGTTCCTTCATCTTTTGAAGTAGTAATCATCAAGGTTCCTTCATCTTTTGAAGTAGTAATCATCAAGGTTCCTTCATCTTTTGAAGTAGTAATCATCAAGGTTCCTTCATCTTTTGAAGTAGTAATCATCAAGGTTCCTTCATCTTTTGAAGTAGTAATCATCAAGGTTCCTTCATCTTTTGAAGTAGTAATCATCAAGGTTCCTTCATATTTTGAAGTAGTAATCATCAAGGTTCCTTCATCTTTTGAAGTAGTAATCATCAAGGTTCCTTCATCTTTTGAAGTAGTACTCATCAAGGTTCCTTCATCTTTTGAAGTAGTACTCATCAAGGTTCCTTCATCTTTTGAAGTAGTAATCATCAAGGTTCCTTCATCTTTTGAAGTAGTAATCATCAAGGTTCCTTCATCTTTTGAAGTAGTAATCATCAAGGTTCCTTCATCTTTTGGAGTAGTAATCAAAGATTCCTTCATCTTTTGGAGTAATAATCATCAAAATTTCCTTCATCACCTGCTGGAAATTACAACCACCAACAAGATAACAGACAACTGAAAATCTGTTCTCTCTCAAGAATGAAGACTCTCATCCTTGACCAACCTTTCTTAAGTTCCAGATTAATACCTGTAGCAAGCCAGGAAAATATCTGTGGACGACTGATTGTGGATTAATACCTGAAACCAGCCAGGAAAACCATCTACATGAAGAAATTGAAGATCAACACATGTAACAAGCCAGGAAAACTATCTTTCTTTCTCAGGTCAGAGATCAACACCTGAAACCAGCCAGGACAGTATCCCTTTGACCAACCTTTTCAAGATCCCAGATCAACACCTGCAGCAATCAAAAGATTCTTGCAATCCCCAACGGAGCTAAAACTTCCAACTATCAATCCCCAAGCAGAATGGAGACTCTCATTCTCAGTTCCTCACAGGATATTCGAATATTCTCCAGTGAAGATCCCCTCAAGACAGGAATCCCCAGCAGATTGGCATACAACCCAAGCTCCTGATTCCCCAGCAGTGGTCCCAGGACTTCTCATTTTCAACAATCAAAGGATTTTTCAATCCCCTGCAGCAGTCAGAGATTCGCTTTCCCCGACAGCAGTCAAGATTCTATTATCTCCAGCCATCCCGGATTCATCTATCCTCAGCAAGACAGCTCATCAGCCTACATGTGCATTCATTACATTCACATTCATAAACATTGATATAACATACATTGCATCATACATTTCAAGCAACATGACTTTGTGTTTCAGCTAATATCTTACCCTTTTTCAGGATAAAGATTAATAAGCTTCAGACTCAACCTCTGAAAACAGTTCACGGGTTCTCCAGTAACGGATGTCAACCTATCGCTTGTTCAGATTCTTCAACTTCTGAAAACAGTTTACGGATTCTCCAAACACGGAGGTTAATCTATCGCTTGTTCAGACTCAACTTTTGAAAACAGTTTACGGACGCTTCCCAACATGGATGTTGATCTATTGCATATTCAACTTCAACTCCTGAAAACAGTTTACGGGATCTCCAGACACGGATGTTAACCTATCGCTTGTTCAGATTCCAAGACTTCTGAAAACAGTTTACGGATTCTCCAAATACGGATGTTAATCTATCACTTGTTCAAGCTCAACTTTTGAAAACAGTTCACGGACGCTTCCCAACATGGATGCTGATCTATTTCTTATTCAACTTCAAGACTTCTGAAAACAGTTTACAGGTTCTCCAGATACGGATGTTAATCTATCGCTTGTTCAGATGCAACTTTTGAAAACAGTTTATGGATGCTTCCAGATACAGATGTCAATCTATTGCTTATTCAGACCCCCGGTTCAGAGATGTTCCAAAACATGGATACCTTTCTGATACTCATCCACTCACCAATGACGTACAGTTCAACAAACATTTCCAGATGGCATCTCTAAGCCCATCCTCCTACCAACAACTTCCAGATGGCATCTCTAAGCCCATCCCCTGACAAGATTCTGTCACATCTCCAGATGGCATCTTTAAGCCCATCTCCAAATGGCATCTTTAAGCCCATTCCCTCTACCATCACATCACCGAGTGCAAATTTTTCGGGCACTCTAGTGTCCAATCTCCTTTTACCTTCGAATCGCGAACGATAAACTTGCCAATCTAACTCTTCAGGTTCAAGAAGATTGAACAGGGGCAACTGTTGTACCCCAAAATTTTCCCTCCTATCTTTCCACAAGAAATCAAAGCTTCGGGTTTTCCCTGACTTTTCAGATTGGCCTAAGAATCAGTCAAACAGACTTTTTCTTATCAGTCTATCCAAATTAAGGTTTTCGTGGACTCTGGAACAGTTCAAGCAGATTGTTAGGGTTTGGTTGAGTTTGGCTCAGGGTTTGATCAGGCGGACGCTTCTTTGACAATAAATCAAGAACTAGGGTTTGTGCGCGCATTCTCAGAAAGAATTAATTCTACAGTTCTTTTCAATTTACTCTGAGATATGGATTGAGGCTTCTGATTGAGAGTTTGCAGTATTTGATTTAATCAGTAAAGAGATAGGCATATGGATGTTTGTTTGATTGACTGTGCATTGCTTATGTTTAATTGGGACGTCGGGTTTATTATTGATTGCAAGACCACAGTGTTTATTAATTATTTATTTATTCTAAGTTAGAATAGTTGGGATTTACTTCCAGTTATTTTAATTTAAGAAACTTGAATAATTAAATAGACAGTGAATTGAAAAAAGAATTAACTGACAAAGAAGGATTTTTATTCATCTTTAATGGTTTGTTACAAATTATTATTGGAACACTGTAAATTTATTTACATTTTGTTTATAATAATAATGTTACAATGATTAAAAGTAAAATAAAATTGCATCATAAAAGTTTCCTAAGTCTTCATCTTCCACTGATGCTCCCCATTGCTCAATTAATTTTTATCTGCAAAAACAAAGAAAAGAAAAGAAGTCAATGCAGATGAAATAAAAAGGCAGACAGATATTTTAAAACTCATCATTAAAAGTGACTGGCCGGAATCAGTTATTCACCCTCTCTGCAAATCACAAGAATACTCTTGGTTCACAAAGAGGGAAAGAGAAATATGCTTGCAAAAAGATATGAATTGCACAAATTCAAAATATCAAACATACTGCATAAATTGTCAACCAAAGAGGCAAACTGAACAACTACTGAATATGCCAAAAAAACAAATTGCCCATTTCAAAATTCCAAACCAAGTACAAAGTTCAAACTGAGCAAACAATGCCCAAAGGCAAACTGAACTGATTGCAAATTGAAAAATGCCTAACCAAGTCCAATGTCAACTAAACTGTCCAAAAGAGATGTCAACCAAAAGCCAATAAAGCTGTCAACAAAGTACACAAGAGATATGCAGGAAATCTGGAATATGCAGAGGAAAGATACAAATGCAAGCAAACATTTCAAATATTGTTCATCATTTTCAAGGCCAGCACTTTTTCAGAGCAAAAAGTACAGTTTAAAGCAATATAATATGCTTACTCCGTGGAGAGAGAAAAGAGAGAGAGAAGAGGCTTACAGGCTGAGGCTTAAAGATATAAATAACAGTTCAGAACAGAACAAGAGGGGAGGCAGAATATCACAAAAAACAAGTTCACACAAACTGTAACATTGCTCAAACATTGCAAACTGCCTCCAACACAAACAAACTATCTCAAACCTGCTTCAAACACAAGCCAAACCTGTTTCAAACACATAAATCTCAAACAAAGTGCAAACTCAGCCAAAACCTTTCAAGGCCAAAGCAAACATAACACAAAGTCCTGAAACCTGTTCAAGCCCTCAAGCCTTAACCTGCTTCAAACAAGCCAAAGCTTCCTTTAAACCTGTCACAACCAGTACATCAAAACCAGAACAAACAGCCTGCCTAAAAAACCCAGTTTCAAACCATACAAACATTCAACCACAAACCTGTGGCCAAAGCCTCATCTTGTATAAACAAGCCCTGAGGTTGGCATAAACTAGAAAAGCCATACAAACTGAAACAAGCTTACAAACCCAATCCAAACCATCTCAAAATCGAAACAACAACTGAACCAACAAAGCCCTCAGAGCTAGGCTCATCACAGGGTTCAAAAACAATACTCAGAGTCAGAATAAGGCAAAGCATTCAAGCAGCCAGAAGTGAAACAAGAGACAACTCAGAATCAGAATAGCATTCAAACCAACAAAGCCCTCAGATCTAGGCTCATCACAGGGCCCAACAAAAAACAAGGACTCAGAATAAACATCAACGTTTCAGCATATAGAAGCAAAAGCCAGCATATCAAAGGCAACTCAGAACATCATCAAATAATCATACAGAGCAAGCAGTCAAAAGAGGAAAAGAAGCGAGCAAGCTAGGGTTTTCAGAGACAATCATCATAAAACCAAAAAGCAAAATACAAATACCACGAAAAGCAAAGCCAGCATCACACTCCCTCGCCTTCAGCTGCCTGAGACACGCCTCCAAGTCCCCCTCCTCCTCCTCTCCGAGCAACGAACCCCAAAGGTAGTATCTCTTCCTTTTTCTTTTCACACCTCATACAGAGAATAATAATAATCAAGATCAGAACACATAGAACTAATAACATATAAAACTGGAAACCCTAATGCGTTAAGACAGAAGATCATACCTTTTGTGTCATCACTGTCTTGCTCAACCTTGGAGAGAGGGAGATGGAGGCAGCGTCTAGTAGCTTGAGGCGAGGAGGCGAGTGTTCAGTGGTTCCATTTTGAGAAAGATGAAGACGAAGAGGGAAGATGGAAACTGCGCCGCTCTGAGCCTGTAACTTTGTAACCCTAAGTTCTGAAATCAACATTTCAACCCTAAACAATTATCAAACTCGTTTGGGCTTTCCCTCATATCTGCCTAAGCCCAGTTTCATTTCCAGCGTGCATACCCCCTCTTTTTCTTAAACCTGCCTATTTTTGTTTGGGCTAGAATAAGACCCCCTAAAGCCCATTCAATTCCTTTTTTAACTAATACTCTTTTTTTTATTATCACATTACATCTTTTTTTTTACATAACTTATTTTGTTAAAATTAATATACTAATTGTTCACATTAAGTTTTTATTAATAATACCTTTTTATTGTTGCACTTAAAAATATGTAAGCTTTAGATTTAATTAAGTTAATAGATTTTTGTCTTAAAATTCTTTTTTAATTTTGTACATAAAACTATTAACTAAAATACACAAGCATTAATTTTCTTTAGCTTAAATTAAATACTTTTTCTTTAAAACTTTTGTTTAATTAATCTTATACAAGCTTATAAAACATTAACAAAAATACCAAAAAAGAATAAATACAATACTTAATTTCGCATTAAGTTAAACATCTTTTCTCACTTGTAAATAATCATATACACTTACACAAATACTTTTGATACATTGCTTTTTATTCTTGTACATTGCTACATGTTACATTGAGAATGCGATTCGATTTGGTTGTAAATATATTTGGACACTACTATCCTGATAAGACTCATCCCCATTTGTAAATATTTGTACCCCCATCCCCGGATACTTATTAGTAATAGCTTAGACTTTAAATTCCCGCAATTTATCACTTTCTATATACTGTATAGTAATTAGGGTTTGTATGCAAAGATTCAAAATCAACCGCTAGATAACCTAATACAAGATAAATGCATGAAAATCAAATACACCAATCACACTTGCACCCCTAGGGTAATCCCGCTTGTTGCCTTCGAAAATGGGCCATGTTGCATGTTGAGTTCTTTGGCAAAACAAAACAAATCAAATGATCATAGTCCCTCGATGACGCTTTCGAAGTTGCCTAAACAAAATGATCATAGTCCCTTCAAGCAAAATTGCCAAAGACACTTGGCACCATTGCATTCATGGTCCATACGATGACCCGCGCCCGTCCCGTTAACATCCTAACGCAAGGTTGTCCACCAAATACAATGGTGGAACAATACTGTTAAAAGGGTTAAAACATGAGAAAAATCTTTGAGTAAATTTAGGGGTAGACAACTCTTAGTTACTTGATCAAACTTGCAAAACACGCTTGCCTACTTTTCAAAACCCACTTCACAAACACAACTTTCAAAACAACTTTCAAAACCTTGAAACATATTTTCAAAAAGACAAACACCTTTTGTAAAACATTCGAGTAAAGAATTGTTACAACGGTTGCCTAGACAAGGCATCTTTTTCAAAACATTTTCAAAACACACACGCACACCACCATTTCAAGCAATTGAAAATCAAAGGCAAGTGATCTAAAACAAGTAACTGAGAGCCCATGGATAACCATGGATGAAAAGGGTGCTAATACCTTCCTTTTTCATAATCTACCCCCCGAACCCACGAAACATCTCAAAGGTTTTTCCTGTGCTTTTTAACCTTTCCTTTAGGATAAAATAAAAAAGTCGGTGGCGACTCTTGCTCAACCAAAACATTTGTGAATACAAACGCAAAACCTCAAGTCAGTTCTCCCACCGTATCACACCACGGGATAACCTTCCCCGGGAATAACACACAGACTTTAATGGGGAAAACAAATGTTTCACAGTCCGTACTCCTACTGGGGATTTTGATACTGATTGTGAATAAGGCAAATGGAAACCAAATTGTCAAAACATTCACTAGGGAAATCAGGCCCACTTTAAAAGAAGAAAAACATACGAACTTCACTAAGGGAGACAAAACTTCATCATCGAGACCTCTACCGGGGACTTCATGTTGACTTCATTGGGGAGGTCAAAACCACATCATCGAAGGGAAACCAAGATACGTTCTTCACTGGGGAGAACAGAGATACGTTCTTCACTGGGGAGACCGGAGATACATACTCCACTGGGGAAAAAGGACTTCTATCAAATAAACAAGGCCTTCACTGGAAAATACTGGATTGAGTCTTTATATCAACCAAACCTTTCATCATATGAGGGAAAACTTCGCTGGGGAACCTGGGACAGAGGCTTCTGACCATGCTAACCCAAAATCAAAAGCAAACCAAGACTTGGCCAGGGATCATGGGATCACAAACCAAATATTGTACCTTACGCCAACTGGTATCATCTTCAACTATCCGAGAAACACACAAAGATTGCTCATATACCAACAAGATGACCTGAGAAAAACCTTCACGAAGGAAGTAAATATTCTTAAAACAACCAGAGTTTGTTCATTCCAGGGATCACCATTTTTGTTGTCATTGTTTCATCACGAATCCCAGAGTAAATTGAATTGTAAAGATGTCTTTCTTTTTTAAAAATCAATTTTTTTAATCTTTTTGCTTTGAAAGTTATTATCAGTAATAAATGAAGTATTTGCAAGCTAAATAAAAATAAGAACACAAAGGATTGGGCAAAAGCTCGAATTTTATTAATAGAATGGTAGTCTGCGAATGGCGAGACTCCATGGATGATTACAAAATTTGGGAAATGGTAATATATAATGGAAAAGATACATTGAGATACAATGACCACCATTCCCCTAACAACTTTTGAATTCCTGAGCAGCAACTTTTGTTGAAGTATGGTGAGGATCCGAGAAGATTGTTGCTTCAACGATCAAGTCTTGTCTGACGTAGTTACTTGCCAAGAAAAATCCCTAACTTTTGCCTAAGCTGTCCTTGCGGGTTTTCAACTTAGCGGGAAATTTATTTTGTTTATGTCTCTAATTTTTGCCTAGACCGCCCTTTCGGGTTTTCAGCCTACCGAGACGCTCCTTTTTGCCTAAGCCGCCCTTTCGGGTTTTCAACTTAGCGAGCTGTTCTTTTATTTCTTTAGGCGAAGTATTTCTTGACTGCATCATCATTCATGGGGCGTGGGAACTCTCCGCCATCCATAGTTTCAAGAATTAATGCACCACCAGAGAAGGCTTTCTTGACAACATACGGGCCTTCAAAATTGGGAGTCCACTTGCCCCTAGAATCAGTGTTAAAAGATATGATCTTCCTGAGCACGAGGTCGCCTTCTCTGAATTCACGAGGTTTGACCTTTTTATCAAATGCTTTCTTCATTCTTTTCTAATATAACTGCCCATGACATAAAGTTGTCATTCTCTTCTCTTCAATCAAATTCAATTGGTCAAACCTGTTCTGGACCCATTCAGCCTCTGTCAACTTGGCTTCCATTATCACACGCAACGAGGGAATCTCTACCTCAACAGGGAGTACAGCTTCCATTCTATATACCAGGGAGAACGGGGTTGCTCCTGTTGAAGTGCGGACAGATGTTCGATATCCATGCAGAGCAAAAGGGAGCATTTCATGCCAATCCTTATAAGTAATAACCATTTTCTGGATAATTCTCTTTATATTCTTATTAGCAGCCTCAACAACCCCATTCATCTTTGGCCTGTATGGAGACGAATTGTGATGGACAATCTTGAATTCTTCACACAGTTCTGTCATCATTTTGTTGTTCAAATTTGAGCCATTGTCAGTGATGATTCTACTCGGCACACCATACCGGTATATCAGATTGTTTTTTATGAAACGCACAACCACTTGTTTGGTAACATTGGCATAAGAAGCAGCATCTACCCATTTAGTAAAGTAGTTAATCGCTACCAAAATGAAACGGTGTCCATTTGAAGCTTTGGGTTCTATCATCCCGATCATGTCAATACCCCACATAGAGAAAGGCCATGGGGAGGAAATTACATTGAGAAGTGTCGGAGGCACATGGATCTTATCTGCATAAATCTGGCATTTATGGCACTTCTTTGCAAATTTGCAACAATCAGATTCCATTGTCAACCAATAGTAACCTGCCCTTAGCATCTTTTTAGCCATCGAATGTCCATTTGCATGAGTGCCAAATGAACCTTCATGAATCTCATGCATCAACATGCCTGCTTCGTGTCTATCCATGCATCTGAGCAAGATCATGTCATAATTTCTCTTGTATAGCACATTTTCACTGAGGAAGAAACTGCCTGCCAATCTTCTCAATGTATTTCTATCTTTCCTCGATGCACCAATCGGGTATTCCTGAGTCTGAATAAAATGCTTGATATCATAATACCAAGGTTTTTCATCTGCTACATCCTCTGTCGCAAACACATGAGCGGGCCTATCCAGCCGTCGAACTGCAATACGAGGTATATCATTCCAAGAATTCACTTGATACATGGAAGCCAGAGTTGCCAGAGCATCCGCCATTTGATTCTCATCTCTAGGGATGTGATGGAATTTAATTTTATTGAAGAAGGGTAGCAATCTTCGAGCATAATCTTTGTAAGGGATCAAGCCAGGGTGACGAGTATCCCATTCTCCTTTAATTTGATTTATTACCAAAGTTGAATCACCATACACATCTAGAATTTTGATTCTGAGATCAATAGCTTCCTCAAGACCCATGATGCAAGCCTCATATTCCGCCATATTATTAGTGCAATCAAATGTTAGCCTCACAGTAAAAGGAATGTGCGATCCATGAGGAGTGACAATCACAACACCAATTACTTTACCATAAGCATTCACCGCTCCATCAAAAATCATACTCCAATGAGATTCAGGGTCAGGACCTTCCTCAGGCAATGGTTTATCACAATCTTTCACTTTCAAGAACATCACATCCTCATCAGGGAATTCAAATTCTGCAGATTGATGATCTTCCACCGGTTGGTGAGCAAGGTAATCTGCCAACACACTACTTTTAATAGCTTTTTGAGTGCGGTACTCAATATCATATTCAGACAACAACATCTGCCAGCGGGCAATTCTCCCAGTAAGAGCAGGCTTCTCAAAAATATACTTGATTGGATCCATTTTGAAAATCAACCAAGTGGTATGATTCAACATATACTGCCGCAAACGCTTTGCCGCCCAAGCCAAAGCACAACATGTCTTTTCTAGCATGGAATACCGCAACTCACAATCAGTGAACTTTTTGCTGAGATAATAAATGGCGAACTCTTTCTTTCCTGTTTCATCCTGTTGTCCCAGAATACAACCCAAGGATTTATCTAACACCGTTAGATACATAATCAGTGGTCTTCCTTCTACGGGAGGGAGCAAGATAGGAGGTTCACGCAGATATTCTTTAATACTCTCAAATGCCCTTTGGCAATCATCTGTCCACACATAACCTTGATCTTTCTTTAACAACTTAAAGATCGGTTCACACTTTGCAGTCATGTGGGAAATGAATCTGGAAATATAATTCAAACGCCCGAGGAAACCCCTGACTTGCTTTTCAGTTCTTGGTGCTGGCATTTCTTGAATTGCTCTAACTTTGTCAGGATCAACTTCAATTCCTTTCTGGCTAACAATAAAACCCAACAATTTCCCCGATCTAACTCCAAAGGTGCATTTATTTGGATTCAAGCGGAGACGAAACTTCCTCAAACGCTGAAACAACTTCAACAAATCTTTTATATGCCCTTCTTCAATTTGGGATTTGGCAATCATATCATCAACATATACTTCAATTTCCTTGTGCATCAGATCATGGAATAGGGTTGTCATAGCCCTCTGGTACGTTGCACCAGCGTTCTTCAACCCGAAGGGAATCACTCTATAACAGAATGTTCCCCAGGGTGTGATAAACGTTGTTTTTTCCATGTCCTCTGGAGCCATTCTTATTTGATTATACCCGGAAAATCCGTCCATGAACGAGAATACTTTGAATTTTGTTGTGCTATCCACTAACATATCAATGTGAGGCAATGGAAAATCATCTTTTGGACTAGCTTTATTTAGATCTCTGTAATCTACATACATGCGGACTTTTCCGTCTTTTTTCGGTACTGGGACAATAGTGGCAATCCATTGAGGATACACTGTCGTCACAAGAAAACCAGCATTAATCTGCTTTAGGACCTCTTCTTTGATCTTTACTTCCATATCTGGGTGGGTTCTTCTCAACTTTTGTTTAACTGGCGGACACTCTGGCTTCAATGGCAAATGATGCTCAACAATGTCTGTATCTAGACCAGGCATGTCTTGATAAGACCAAGCAAAAATATCCACATACTCTTTCAACAGCTCAATTAACCCATTCTTCACATCAAGATGCAACGATGCTCCAATCTTAATCTCTTTCGGATCTTCTTCTGAACCCAAATTAATCACTTCCAAAGGCTCCTTGTATGGCTGAATGGTATTATCCTTGTGCTCAAGCAACCGTGAGACCTCTTCTAGAATCTCATCATAATCTTCTTCTTCAGCCCCAAACACATGACATTCAAAGTTGGGAGAGGGTGCATGGTCATTGTATTCAACGGGTTTTTTAATTAATCTGCACATATGATTTATGATTGCTTTTAGAAACTGACACATATAACAAGTGATTATGCAGATTAATTTTCAGTTATCATTTATTTTGAAAGGGTTCTTTGTTTGATTACCATTTCCCAAGAAAAAGCAGAAAATAAAGACATATTTTTGGAAGCAAAGACAACTTTTATTAATGATCTTAAAAATCAAAGCAAACGGATAAGCCCATACAATACTTTCACCTCGGGCAGAGTGAAAGCTTTTCAAAGAAAGAAACAGATTAACAAAACAAATTACTTTGAAATATGTATGCAAGAAGGAACATCAATGGTGACCCAGTTCTGAACTCGGACTCCATGCATCACAAAATTCGGTACTTCCCGCTATGCTTCATCTTTCTTCAACAGCATTGATTCCCTGACCAATTGGATGGAGGTAGCCTCCGCTGCGGAAAACATCATGATAACTGTTCATAGGAGATTTTGACTTCAAACTTTCGCCTTTGCCATTCTTCGAAGAAAAACCCAAACCAGTTCTATTCTTGTTCACGGGTGGATCCACCAGTCGTCCCCAAACTGCATTATGACCATTGCGCACAACCTGTTGCGCGTCCTTCAGGGAAACTGCAGAATTCTCATTCCTCCTTATGTTGTCAATAGATAGGGCTTGGAACTGGGTTCCAATAGCAGCCTCATCCGCTTCTACAATACTGAAAGAGGATAGATGGGATATCAACAACGCCTGCTCCCCATTATGATCACTACCTTCCCTTCGCGCACAAATTTTAGCTTCTGATGCAGAGTTGAAGTGACAGCCCCTGCTTCGTGTATCCATGGTCGTCCAAGCAAACAACTATATGCGGGAATAATATCCATAACCTGGAAGGTTATCAAGAACAAATGTGGTCCTACATGGATGGGCAGGTTCACTTCACCAATGACAGATTTCCTCGACCCATCAAAAGCCTTCACAATGATGCCACTCGGGCGCATAGATGTTCCTTGATACTTTAATTTCAAGAGGGTACTTCTCGGTATGACATTCAACGCGGATCCATTATCAATTAGTACATTGGACAGTGAATCATTCTTACAGTTCATGGATATGTGGAGGGCCAGGTTGTGATTCCTCCCTTCATCTGGTAACTCATCATCACAAAAGCTCAAATTGTTACATGACGTAATGTTTCCAATTACGCTGCTGAATTGAT
Source organism: Vicia faba (assembly GCA_948472305.1). Lineage (NCBI taxonomy): Eukaryota > Viridiplantae > Streptophyta > Magnoliopsida > Fabales > Fabaceae > Vicia > Vicia faba. The sequence goes on along the minus strand of OX451739.1, from coordinate 1,483,470,325 downwards.
CTAATGGCATGTCATTTTCTACAAAAGCTTGGTCTAGCATTCTCATCAGCGATTCTCTATGAGCAGAGGAATTCAGCAATAAGGCTAGAATAGATATCTTTGAAGGAGTCTGCAAAAACTGATCTACAATTCTGTAATCGCTCATCTTAATTATCTTCAAGATATCATCCACTTCTTTCTCTAATGTAGCTCCACTAGTACCTCCTGCAGACTTCTTAGGCTCATCATTCTCAACAATCTTCTTTCCAGCAACAACATCTCTTCGAATGACCAACGCAAATACACGACCACTACGGGTCACTCTGCTATTATCAACTATATTTCTAACATCTGGCATCGGCTGGATGGGAATCTCCACCCCATCTTCTAAGATTGTAGCGTTGTATTTGTAAGGCACAGCCTTATCTGATTCATAGGGAACAGGACCTGGCAGACTAATTACCAATGGGGAAAAAGCTGGTTTGCTATGGTACTCCACCTCAAGATGAGTGGGTGCACCAAAATAAGGTACAATGACATTCACCCCTTCCTCAACACGATCAGCCATCAAAAAATCATTTCCGCCAAACAAATCTTCGTCTGAAGAGAAATACTCATCTGCGGAGGCATACTCTTCCTCTGACTCTTCCATCAAACAAACTTCAACCATATCAATCTCATGATAATCATCTCTCTGACCTGTGATCTTGATGGTTCCATTGTCTAACAGCAACTGAACACCTTCCCTCACAACAAAACATCCTCGGGGATTTCGACAACAAATTATGCAAGATCCATATTGGTGTTCCACCTGACCAGCAGTATGGCAGAAGGTAGCATGTAACTGCACTAGATCCTCATTCAAATGATCCACATCAAAAATTCTAAAATCACCCGGACATCCAGAAACCATATTCACTTCCTCTTCATATTCCACCCTAGGCCTGATTATATGGATTAAACCTTCATCCATCATCTCCTGCAAATCAGCCTTTATCTTCTCGCAACCCTGTATGTTTGTACTGCAAATAGCACAACCAGCGTGGTCATGCGTATAATAACTGAATTTACAGAGGTCTGCATGCATCTTCACCAAATCCCCTCTAACCAGATTAATGTCAAAAATTTGAAAGTCGCCTGGACAACCGGCCACCATATTCACAGTATTCACTCCCCCGTGCTTGGGTAGAGGATTGTCTTTCACATTAGGTCCCACGTCTTTGAAAGATAAAATTCCAGACTTTAACAACCTTTGCACTTCATTCCTTAAAGGATAACAATTCTCGACACTATGCCCTGGTGCTCCCTGATGAAAGGCACACGTCTGGTCTGCTTTGTAATACCACGGCAATGGTGATGGTACAGCGGGAGGTGGTCATGTCTGGACCAACTTCTTCTGAACCAATGCTGGTAATAGCTCTACATAGCTCATGGGAATAGGATCATAGTTCTCCCTTCTCTGATTATACCCTTGATTCCCCTTCTGGGATGGTCTCTGATAAGCAATGGTAGTTGGAGCAACATTCATAATAGGAGTAACTAAGGCGACTTGCTGATGACGCTGATAATTCCTTCTAGGAGCGTTTACCTTTCTATCTTGCATAACAGCATTTGTATCCCCCTCTTTCTTCTTTGTAAACCCGTAAGGTGGCTTCTTCACACCTCCAGATCCTTCACCCTTTGTCAAACGACCTTCTCTTACTGCCTCTTCTAGGAGGACACCCATTCCTACCATCTCTGTAAAATCACTTGGGGCACTTGCTACCATTCTTTCGTAGTAGAAAGCTCCTAGCGTCTTTAGAAAAATCTTGGTCATCTCTTTCTCTTCCATAGCGGAATCACTTGTGCAGCCACTTCGCGCCATCTCTGCGCATACTCTTTGAATGATTCTCTGTCTTTCTGAACCATAGCCCTAAGCTGGTCACGGTCAGGTGCCATGTCCACATTGTACTTGTATTGTTTAATGAATACTTCTCCCAAATCATTAAAAGTATGGATGTTGACGCTGTCTAAACTCATGTACCATTTCAACGCAGCACCGATCAGACTATCCTGGAAAAAATGAATCAGCAGACGCTGATCATCAGTATGGGTAGACATCCTTCTCACATACATCACCAAATGAGCACGAGGGCAAGTGTTGCCCTTGTACTTCTCAAATTCCGGGACCTTGAACTTAGCAGGCACTTTAACATTCGGGACCAAACACGGCTCATTCACATTCTGCTCTAACAACTCTTTTCCCCTAAGAGCCTTCATCTCTCTTTGCATTCTATCAAACTGCTCTTGGAAATCATCCATTCTGTCATAAATACCCAAGTCTTCACTCGGCGGAGGGAAAGGACGACACACATCTTCATTAACAAACGGAACTAAATTCATCGAAGGAGGTGTAGCAGGAACAGTATGCACCACAGGAGGTGCAGGAGTAAAAACATTTGGAACCACTGGAGCATCTTGAGGACCCAGATTGAAACCTTCAGGTGCAAAATTCTCTGGCATTCCCCACGGATAACCCTGAGGCATACGGTTTTGAACAACAGCCGGAGTAGCGGATACAGGAACAGTCAGAACATCAGTACTTGCCCTTGTTGGTTGAGGTTGAACACTCAGTGGCTGATTCTGAGCAACCACCAGAGCTTCCATCAGAGTTGTCAAGTTGGCCAAGCCAGCCTTCAAAGAAGAAACTTCTTCGCGCAGCTCGCGATTCTCCTGTTCTAAGTTGTCCATCTTCTTTTTGAAATTAGCCCGAGTGTTGTATTGATGAGTCAGCTTGCTGAGTGAAGTAAAGAAGTTGGGTAAGACACCTGGGTATGCATAACAAATGCAAAAACATGTGCAATATGATGCATGATATGCAATGTATATGATTATTATTATTTTATCATTTAATATTTCAAGGAATTTAAGATTTACAGACATATTGCAAATATCAAAATAACAACGCATTTGAAATACTGAAAACTTTTATTATAATAACTTCGAAATGGGTTACAAGTTTCAATGATCCCAAGTACAAGATGAAAATACAATCTAAAATCATGAGAAAAGGAACCGATAGAGATCAATCTGTACGAATACGCTTCCCTGTGAGCCTGGCAATCTGAGCTCTCAACCTCTGGTTTTCTTCCACATGTCTGATGACAACCTCCTTCCAATCATCTGAATCAGGAAGTGAACAAACAGCACCTGTTTGAGGCTTAGGAGAAAATAAATCTCCTTGCCTCTCCATAGACTCTACTGCTCGACTCTCAAGGACCTCGATCAAATCATCTCTCTCCTTCAGGTCTGCATCAACTGATAATCTGGAAAAGTAAAGCAGTGATACACCGGATCATAGAACTGGACCAAAGTTGAGAGAAAACCCTCCTTCATCTTCAGCTTCATGAGAGGAATAATGGATCCATACTTCTTCCGAAAGTCTACAGAACACTCGATCTCGGGAATTAGACTGATCAACTCATCTATCTTAGGATCCTTGAAACTGTATTTCCCGGTCTTTCTCTTTCCAGAATCCATGGTTTAAAAGTACCTGAGATATTCACAAATAGTTACCCTTTAAATCCCTTGAAGTATTGTTTTTTTTTTCAAAATATGCTTATGAGTGCATGGATGCATGATGCAACAATCACACACAAGATCACATGTATAGGGTTCATAGGTTCAACGTCACGAGCATGAGGTCGAAGGTACTACCCAAAGGTATTGTTCTAAGAGGTTATCACCTGCCGAACAAGGTTCTAGAGGTTCCCAGAGTCTACATCCTTCCTTCGGATATTACCAACTTCCCAATTAACTCGGTAATTAGTAATATTCTCAAGAAAGACTCGTCCGAGCGTAGTATCGCGTGACAACTACTTCCGGATTACTCCGTCATAACTTCCGCACTACACCTAAAAGGCCATGAGGGGTTAGGTAATCTACGGTCCTCAGCTTCGCAAGCTCCCAGGTCGAAAGCAATACGTCTTCCTGATTACTCGGTAAACGATACTACAGTCAAAGGGGCCTCCACCGAGTGGGGGATCTCATGCCTCCTTTTTTGGGATTAATCCCTCAAAGTTAACATGACTATACCGCCCGTCCTATCTTAAAGTTTGCCCAAGTCCAGGTATAGGACTTATGAGTAATCACCAAGCACCCTGTAAACTAGGAAAATCCAGACAAACATATATACCAAATATAACACATAAACAACAATAGCACATATACAGATATAAACAAAGATAGGTTTAACCCACTTAGGGATGGACCAGCAAGAGGTCAATCTTTCCCCAGTGAAGTCGCCATTTTTTCTGTAGCGGTAGAAATGTGCAAGACTAAGCCATTGGATTGACTAGACTTTATACAAATCAAAATAAAAATCGCCACCGCGCTTTATTGTTTCCAAAGGAATGGGAAAAGAGCGAATAACCCAAAAAAGGGGGAAAGATTCAAGGTAAGGGGGTCGGTTATGCAAAGGGAAGGTATTAGCACCCTAAACATATACGGTACTCCGCAGGAACCTCTTTGAAAAAATCTGTATATTTTGGCTATAAAAATGTGTTGTATATAAAATGGATGGTGGAGGTGAGAAAAGAAATATTTTTATGATTTTTTGCACCCGCCGCGGTTGCGAACCTTTAGTGCATACGTACCACCTTTCGTGCAATAGGGGATCAGGGTACACGTAGTTCATCTTTTAAAAATTTGAAACACAAGTGTGTTGGTTGATTTTATGAGATAAGACATCATCGCAATTGTCCGTGTGAAAAACATACTTACTACCCACAATCATGAGAAAGGAGAATTTGCATCATCTCAAAGTGGAGGATATGGCTTGGATTTTAAAATCAACAGTGCCTCACTCAACACCCAAGTGGAAAATATCTCACTTCACTACATATTGTAGAAGTATAGTTGTTTGCATCACTACAAGGATTGACAAGAGTCTAATCTTTTTTTGAGAAAAGTTTAAAGATAAAAGCCAAAGTGGCAAAATGGTTTGAAATGAGATTGATTGACTTTTAGTCTTCTCAAAAAAAAGGTCAAGGTATTATTAAATTAATTAAAATTTATTTATGAAAATGTTTTGAAAATGCATGGACCTAAGTCCAGGTTTATTATGAAAATGTTTCAAGTTTCAAAACAAGAAGAGTTTTTTTTAAAAGGAGGGAGAAGATTTTTGAAATTAAAGAAGATGGGAGGAGAAGAAGAGGCTATCCTAAAGCATAAGGTAAAAGCTAGGGATAAGAACCATCTAACCAACAAGAAGCCAATACTTGACATTATGAGTCAACATAGAATTCCCATTCTTTGGATTGAAACCAAGCAAGCAAAGATACTAGACCTCTTGAGAGAACCAAACTTCAAGTGTTTTAAGTCTTCGCAAAAATTGGGCAGAGTAACGGTTGTATACGGGTGAATTCCAGATTACAAACAAAGATCGTAATCTCAATAACCTGCACACAAAACAAACAAACAACCCAATGTCTTGAGGTAAACCTCAAGAACTCCAGACAAAATATCAAATAAAGTCACAAAGTCTCCAAGATAGGCCAAGGTCTCTAATCCTAAGTCCAAGAAGTCCATCACTCCATAATGCAAAGGATAGTAACCATGTAGTCCAAGTATCATTAATGATTTTTATGGTTCATTTTGATTATTAGGTGTATTTAAAAAGAAAGAAAAGCTCAAGTGAGCAAAATAAAAATGACATAAAAGTAAATGCTCAAGTGAGCAAAGATGAAAATAGCATGAAATGTAAATGGTAAAAGTAAATGGTACATAAAGCATGAAAATAAAAGCGTAAAGTAAAGTTAATTGTTAGTAATTAGTGGTTAGTTGGATGACCATCTTGAAACTTGCATTTGGAACTCATTAGAGGATTGGTAGAACCAAAGCCTCCACACAATAAGTTGCATTTGCTTTTTGTCAAGTATATCATCCATTTTTGAATTCTCACAAGGCAACATGTAATGACCAACGATGTTTAAGTGATCCGCGTTGACCAAAGGTGTTGTAGATCCATCAGAGGATTGGTAGAACCAAAGCCTCTACACGATGAATCTCAAGGTTATTGGATCAAAGAGATCAAATTAACATACTTGGGCTTGCAATCATAAGTTTGGACCACGAATGATCATTTATTCGAATCGGGACAAAATTTAGCGCTATGTTAAGCAATCGTAAGTGGACTTATGTAGAAGTCGCACCTATTTTGAGGCCGGTCAATAGCAATCTATGTACTTCATGTTTGGATAAATGATATAGAGATCACCATCCCTTAACATGTAGCACAATTAAAAAAGAAAGGGATAAGATGAAGAGGGGGGAAATGATAAGCTAATTTGGATCACCATTTCAAAATTCTTTCATCTTTAAATTCAACCACTCCTCTAGATGGATTAAAGCACTAAACATATCATTAATCCAAAGCACCAAAAATGAATTAAATAATTCACTCTTAGGTAGATTTGAATTTATGAACATTTATCCAACTTCATCTACATCACAAAGTCTATTGAGTTTAAAGACAAATTGGACATTTAAAATTGCAATCCAAACCAACAATCACAAGGAGTGAGTAGAAAAAGCATTTTGGATCAAAGTTGCCCCCAAACAAGGCAAAAAATACATTTTGTTCTGGTGTAAATCGATTTACACTACTATGTAAATCGATTTACACAATATAATTTTCAAAAATTCGTGCAAAATTGTGTTGTGTAAATCGATTTACACTTAGTGTAAATCGATTGCACACAGAAGCAGTAGCAAAAACAGCATTTTAAAAGGGCAATTGCTTGTTCAAACTTTCCATCAAACACCTTATAATCATGGATCCACTTGAGCATGAAAATTCCATCAAATTATGAGAAAATAGCACCATTGGAATCACAAAATAATGCTCAAAGAATCAATCCCAAAGATCACCAAGAGATCACATTGTGAAAGATGAATTATCCAACTTACCAAAGGTAGATCTAGAGAATTATCAAAACAACTTCAAGAATTTGCTTCAATTCAAACACAAGAATCAATTGATCAAGCTTGGATATAGAGAATTGATGGAGAAAAAGTGTTTGGATGAAGGTTTAGCTCAAAGATTAGTAAGCTTCAATGCAAAGCTTACTAACTTTTTGAAAATGGAGCTTTGAGTGAATTTGGTAGATGCAGAGATTTGAGAGATTTTTTAGCAAGGTGGATTTGGCTATCAAAAGCTTGAAATTTGAATGAAATGAGGGCTCTATTTATAGAGTTTTGGAATTGGGATTAGTGGTAATTTAGTAATTGATTCTTGGAGTCAAAATTTGAATTAATGATAATTCTTTCAAATATTAGAGCCAAAATTTGAATTAATGATAATTCTTTTCTTTTTTTTAAATGAAAGATTGGCACTAAAATTTGAATTAATTATACATCTTTCAAAAGTGAAGGAAAATTGGAGCCAAACATTTGACAAGTTTAAAATGCTGATTTTTTTTTAAATTTTCACTCTATGCAAATCAATTGCACTATATTGCAAATCGATTTGCACAGTGTATTTTTCCAAAAATTGTGCAAAATTCACTTTGTGCAATCGATTGCACTCTAGGAGCAATCGATTGTACAGTGAAAAAAATAAAAAAAATTTAATTCTTTTTTTCTTTGCAAATAGAGATTTTAGGAAAATGATACCAGAAATCCTTATTTGTCAGATGCTTCGACTTGGTACCTACAAAACAAAAATATACAAAGACAAAGACAAATATTTTTTGTATTTCGATTAGAAGTTAGTCAACAACACGTATACAAAATACACAATCAAGGTGCTTGGAGATTCCTCAAGAGCAAACTTAAAGATAGGAAAAAAGAGGAAGAACCAACCCAAATGTGATCTTGTTATGATCAAGTTGACATGATATGATAGGGGAATCTTAGGGGCAAAAATTGGGGTACAACACTTATGCTTTATGATTATAATTCATTTTGAATGGTGCCCCCGAGATGGGTCATGGATAATTAAAGCGTAGAGGTTTGTCTATGTAATTAGGTTGCTTGTCACATGATGGTTGAATGTTATGCTATCATGATTTCCCGATACTCAATTCAAACTTGAAGATTGGTGATGTGGGAGAAAGATCCACTGAAGATTATTGAAAGTAAGCAGAGAGCTTGCCCCTATGTAGAATGTATTTCCCTAATTTGTCGGTAGAGTCTTGAAGGAGATTCCCATTGATATGAGCTTGGAAATAGTTTGATCATAATATGAATGACCTTACTATTTTGAATTATTCCCCTGATTAAAAGACTCTTGAAAATGTTTGCTTTGATGAACCATTTTGAATCAACTCCTCTTGATCGAGCCTCACAGTGGTTTGCCCCAACGTTCAAATTTTGATAGATGTGCCCCTTAATCTCCAGGATCTGGAGGAAGTACCCTCAGAAAGAACTTAGACCTCACCATGAACTTGATATAGATTGCCCCAAGTATTCAAAGCTTGGAAAGTTTGCACTTGAAGTTGCTTGAAGGGGAATTTGGACCCTACGTGTAGTAGGATGAACTTGGTACGTATTGTCCCAACATTTGAATCTAGGAAGGTTTCCCTTGATTATCAAGGACTTGAGAGGTTTGTTAAAATGAGGAAACTGAGACATACCCTATTGTAGTATGACTTGATTAAGGAAGGCCATTTCATAAGGTATGCCCTTGAATGACTAGTGCTTTGAAACTTGATCCAAGTTGATGGATTGATCACCCCTAGTATCTTCCTGTGATATACCCCTACGATCATTAGTATTTACCCCTATTTATAGGGGTCCTCTTTGATGTTTTGTCCCTAGTTAGAAGCTTCTTGGAAATGATGCCTTTGATCAGACCCTCTTTTTAAAATCTCCTTGATACTAAGTATTGATTTGTAGATAAAATTGTACATTTTGAAAAAGTAATTCTGTTTGATGCACATGCAAGTTTTGAAATCAAAGTTTGAATAGAAATGGATGATTAGAGATGGAGATTCGAAGAACTGGTTAGTAATAACTTTAACAAACATGTGAGTCAGTTTAACACAAATTTTGTTGAGTATGCTTTCATAGTGAACCTAGCTTCAATTAGGACTTTCGAAGGTTGTAACGTGGCTTGGTTCGTAGTTTAAGAAACAACAGATATAAGGCTCAAGATTTTTTTAGCCCATCCCATTCTCCTTGATGTTCTCCAGTTCTAATTTCAATTACTGCAACAAATGCGTTTAATCCCCAAGAGAAATTTCATAGTCGCGTAGATGATGAGAAGCATAGATAAAAGCATTGATAATATCCAAGCATTGATAAGATCCATGTGTTGATGAGAAGCCTTGATGATTCTTAAGGTAGCAGTCACAAGATTATTCTCCAATTTATTTGTTTTCAATCCCTTATTTTTGCATGGACCGATTCTTTTGAATTTTGGTCTATCGGGAAACCTTAACTTTTTCTTAAGTCAAGTTTTTTTATTGTTACTCGACTTAGCGAGCTTTCTTTTTTTTTGAATTTCTTTTTTTTCTTTCGATTTTGACACTTGTGACTATCATGCTGATTGTTGTAAGCTTCATTTTCATCGTTTCCTTGATCTTGATTGATGTACTAAGGAGAAAGACATTGTGGACTTTGTCTTTGTTGATTCCTCAATCTTAGATGATGAACACGAGGAAAAGAATGCGCTTGAACCTTCGCTTAGATCGTTTCCTCAATGATGTATCGAGGAAAGACATATGCTTGAACCTTTTGTTTAGATAAATCACTTCTCTTGAGAATAGAATGCGCCATTGAATTAATTGAAAGACTACCCGGCCCTTGGTTTTAAGGTTTTTTATATTTTAGAACAAAACTCCAACTCCTGGCTCGAGGGGGTTGACTACAGATTAACTTCCTTATTTCTCCACTATTTAGGATTTGAAACAATACCTTACATCGTCAGCTTAGTCTTGCTATTAAAAAGCATACGGCGGCCAAATTCGATTATTTAGTTTTTTGTCATTCTCCCTCGAAGTTTGTTAATTGAGAATGGAAGAGTGAAAAGTGAAATGGAAAGTGATGAAAGAGTGAATACAAACGAAAAGATTTCAAAAACATGTATGCTTATTTTATTAGAATTATTGATCCAAAGATTAAAATTTATAGCAAATGAAAATTAACAACTAAGAAATCACAAATTGAAATAATAAAGGCCTAATGATCTAGAGATAAGCCCCCTTGTTGATCCATTGACTTTAGGGGATTCTTATTAGTCTTTGGATTTGTTCAAAGCAAGGGGCAACCGTTCACCAATGGGATCCTTTCTTCAAAAGTCAACTGCTTATTATCGATTAAATCTTGGACCTTGTGTCTAAAATTCCAATAGCTTTCAAGGGTATGTCCTGGAGAGTTGGCATGATACTCGCGGCTGGAATTTGCATCATACTTAGGCGGAAGTGTCCTATTCCTAGGATTCAGTGACTTCTACTCTACCAAAGATGCCTTGAGTAAACATTGTAGTAGCTGATTGTAAGGTAAGGGAAGTGGATCAAATCTTCTTGGTGGTAGTTTTTGTCTTCCCCTTTGTTAGGCATATCCGTTATGTTGATAGGGTTGTGGTAGTTGTTGTTGAGATGGGGAAACTTCCCATGGTGGTGGCATTTGTGGTGCTGAATAGGCCTGTGGCTGGGATAATGAAAGGTTACCTTCGCTCCTTAGTAATATTTGCATGATCAAGTTCATTTGAGTCTTCAAGTGGTGGACCTCCTCCTTCAACAGTTCTTGGCCACTTTTGAGTTCCTCCATGGCTTCATGAAACATGCTTTGGGTTCGCTTGTGAGTATCGGGAACTTTTCTAGCTGGATAAGGGTGGAAGTTTTTTGTGAGTGGAAGAGATGTGAGCTTTATGTAGATGGGTGAAAATGAAAATGTATGAAAAATGCTTGGGTGTGCAAAAATATTTTTTTTGGCTTTTAGGTACGCAAAAATGTTTCATGGATATGCAATGTGATGTAGACGTAGTATGAGGGTAGACGTAGGGATACCCTATACAAGGTTAATGATAGACATGACGATATCCTACATTGACTCCGAGATTGAGACAGGCAGAAACTCCGTAAGGACAAAGATAATAATAGACATAGATTTGATGATATTCTACATTGTCTCAGAGATTGAGACAGGCAGGAATTCCTTAAGGATTATGGAAAACGAGAGACGACGAAGAATCCCTATAGGCTAGGGATTATGACATAGACGAAATTCCTACGGGCTAAGGATAGTAGTGGATAAACAGATAACCCTTACGGGTTTAGGGATTATAGTGGGATTTGTGAGAGGTATCCTTAGAAGGTAGGCTCCTAGTTTTGGCCTACAGATATTCTACCCTCCCCATAAGGTGGCTTCCTTAAGGGTATCATGAATAACACTAGAGGGAAAGGCATAAGGGCCTCCCTTAAGTGGAGCCTCTTTACAGACCGAAACTTTTGTCTCTAGGTCATGAAAGGTCTCATCATGAGATTTTAGTTTAAGGGTTATACAAAGAGTCATAGGTGTCATTCCAAAGTCCTACTTCCTAAGAGGATGTCTCTTGAGATGTATTCCTTTCGCAGAATTCCACCGACTCTAGGCGAAGTCGTTATATAAATTCATAGGGTTGATGTATCCCCTTGGCTAATAAACAAACCTTCTTTCTAAGGGTTTTTGAAAATATTTTTGCAAAATTTAAATCCCACCACAGATATAATAATACGATAAAAAAGACAATAGATAAATAAATGAATAAAGCAAATAAGGAAAAAAAATCCTAGAATCTAAAGGAGCGACTTCTAAACCTAGGGTTGAGTTCCCAACAAAGTCGCCAGCTGTTGTAACTGGTTTTTAAATCAGAGTCGTCACCCTTAACTTTTATCCTAAGGAAGGGAATATAAAGGATAACCCTAAAAGTTAGAGATTCTAAGCTTTTTGGACTCAGTTCTAGATGAAGGGAAGGTGTTAGGCACCCCTCATCTACCTTGTTCACATGGATATTAGGGTTAAAAGCGTGTTTTTTAGGAAATAGGGTTTTAATGCTTTATTAGGGGAACTCGCCATGATTTTAATCGTAGACCTACGTATCCTCTTAGGAGGAATCAGAGTCCTAATTCGTAGTAGCAGGGTTTGAGTTTTTTTATGGATTACGCAGATATTTGAATTTCCATTGCACTTAGTCCGGGTGTGTGAATAGCGGAGATTTTGGATCAAGTGTGCAGTTAATTAAAATATGCTTCGTATTCCTTTTCGAAAATTAATTATTCAATTAATTTGTTATGAAAATGATTTTATTGTTGGTTAAATGTTTTTTATGTGTTAATTGTAGAAAACATCTTTATTTAAATGCATGATTAAAAATAATTTAATGCAAATAAATAAATAAATATTGGATGAGTTTAGAAAAATATCATTTGATTTATAAGTATAATAATATAATAATATTAAATATATCAAATAGAAAATATATCAAAAATAAATATAGTAAGATAAAAAAGAAAATAATTTTAAAAAAACGCAGCGGGTGAAAATTACATTAAGGTAGTAAAAATATGGAGGTGTTAATAGCATGGGATTGAATTTAGATATTGAATTCAGGCCCAAAAGGTATGGGGTATGTTTTTTTGCGCTGACTAGTAAAATAAAACGGGAGGGGGGTTTGTTTAGATATAGGCCAGGCCCATAATGGTTTGGGAGGGTCCATTTGGTTCAGGTATGGGAAGGAGTACCGTAAGATCAATAGGCACCATGTTTTAATACTGTATGATGGTGACCAGATGGTGATGACCGAAAGCGCATAGTAGTGACCGCGTGACAGCGTGTACTGGATCTATGGACACAATATATTTGTTTTTTGTAAAACAAAATTTCATTTTTTGTTTCTCTTCTTCTCTCTCTCCGTCTCGTTTCTTCTTTTCTCTCCTCTCTCACAATTTCTCTGTTCTCTCTCTAACACAACCCCATCACCACAAACCCTAATCCGCCGCTGTTTCCACAAACCTCAATCGGCAACGGCCCTATCCTTTGATTCCAACCCCAACCACCATAAGAAAATCAAAAATATTTAAGTTAAGTATTCGGAGAGTACCTCTATTGCGATGGATCTCGGTGTCTTTTCTGATTTATTTTTGGTGCGGTCTAGTTTCTGATTTTTCCTCTTTACGTTTGACAAGTACAAAGGTTGATGATGGTGATGAAGATGAAAGCAACGGTGGAGAAAGCTAGGGTTTCATATGTTGAAACCCTAGGTTTACAAGGAGCGGCGATGCTTCAAGGGTTCTGGTGAGCGCAAATGGATCAAGCTCTCTCTCTGTTCTTCAACCTCTCCCGATTCTCTTTCCTTTTCAATTTTTCCTTTTTCTCTGTAAATTTCTCCCTCCCTGTTCTTAGTTATTTTAGGTTTTAATAGTAATTTAGGGTTAGTTGATTTAGGAAATAAAGTTATGATTGAACGTTCTTATTAGATTATTTAGGAAATTAGGGATTTAGACATTGGTTGTAATACAGATTTGTTATAAGTTTGATTTTGTTGATCTTATATTAGGCCTTGATTTGATTTGATTTGAAACTGTAATGATTTTGTATTGATTGCTTTTGATGTAGTTTCAATGTAAAGTTTTGATTTTGTTTGCAAATCTTATTTGTATGTAATAATGAAAATATTTGATTTAAACAGTGCCTATTTCGGTAGTAAAATGTGTGTTTCTTTTCGATCAATTTGCAGTGTGTGTTTTTATTCAAGTAAGCAGTATAGTAGGTATTTCATGCGTTTTCTTTTTGTTTTTGGACCATGTTTTTCTGATTTTCAACAAAAGCATTTTTAATCGAATTGGGCATGGGTTTGTAATAGATTTGGACTGTAATACTGAAACAAAAAATAATTCTTCTTTAAAAAAGAATAACTTCAATAATTAAACAAAACAATTTCCCACACAAAACCAAAAACTGAACTGGCCACATGTTTAACTTATTGGGCCTTAAAAACGACATACTTTGTGGGCCTCTCCTCTTAAAAATAACCTTTTTAACCAACGCACCTCCTTTTTTTCTAAAAACTCTAAAATAGACCAAAACTTTGACTAACACACCCCCTTTCTAAATGGGCCTTCCAAAAATGCTATGAGCTATTGGACCTGATAATTTTAAACAAAAACCATCCCATATTTTTAATGGACTCTTAAAACCTTAATGGTTCATAACTTGATGGGCCAAAATATATTTTAATTGCATGCCCCTCTCTCTATAAAAAATGTGCCCCTCTCCAAAAAAGAACAAAACTTTAATGAGCCATCAAATATTGATGGTCCATCTTAGATCAATACACCTTTTTCCTGTTTAAACCCCCATTTGCACAATATGATCTACTTATTTAGAAACCTAAATATAATATAATGGTATGAAAAATTTGGGGTATGACAACCTTTCAAAAAAAATTCACTCTTTATGCAAAATGAGACATTCTTTTTTGCACTCAACTATGGTCTTTGTCCCAGAGTTCCAATGACCATTGGTTTCATTATCCTCTCTTTATTTGGAATTTTTAATTCAATGTTCATTGTCACATCATAGTTTCTTTGGCTTCTAACCATTTCTTTGACTCACATCTTTCATTAGGTACCATTCCAGCCTCCTTACTTACATTTTTTTGCTTTTGCTTTTCTGACTTTACCATGGCAACCCTAGAAAACATACCTGCAAATATGATAAATATTCCTATCGGTGGTGATTCTTCATTGTCCATTAAAGTAGAGAACCTAAATATGAAAAATGTTTATACTTCATAGGATAACCAACCTATCTCAAACCTTATTATAATTAGAGATAGTTCTAGGTCTGTAGGGGGTTATGTAGAAGATGCTGATGAACATTCTTGTGCCTCTTCTAATAAGAGTACTGAAGAGTCTTCTAAATAGGGAAAATGGATGGATTATGGTAGTACCATTGCAAGGGATGTAAATTTTAATCCTTCTTCTTCTCCTTGTCCTATTGCATATTTAGATTCAAATGAAGCTACATGCGATAAACAAAGGATTCACTTTTTTATTAGAATTGTCGAGGATGTGTATGTTCAGGATCCTAGTGATATAGAGATTAAGGATCATAACACTTTTAAAGTCATTATCGAGTACATAACCAACATTATATTTTTGTGATAGTTGGGAGGACATGGATCGACGAGAGCATAAAGGTCTTGTAGAGTCAGTCTATACTGAATAGTATTATTGGGTTGATCCTGAATTAATAGGCACACTCTCATTCTTTGGTAGTGCGACTAGTATGAAGAATGATCTCATAGATGTTGGCTCGTCTTTTGACTGATCAATCTCTCATGTTGATTCTAGCAAGATGATTTGCAATTCTTTTGATGGGGTCTCCATCCCTTTTACGAGTTCATATTCACCAGGAAAAATTTTGTCTTCCCTTCAACGAGTTTGGGGAAGGATTGCTAAGACATCTAAGAAATTCCCCTTCAATAAACTTTGGCCTTCCCTTCAATGAGTTTGGGGAAGGATTGCTAAGACATCTAAGAAATTCCTCTTCAATAATGCATTTGGTGACCTGAAATGTTGTCAAAATGTTCCAGTATTGATTTGAATACCATAATTTAGAACTGCACATGATCCTCTTCTTCAATGTCTTCACTGTGACACGTACCTCTGCAACTAGAAGTCGGGGATAAGGGTTGATCTTGTTATACCAATCTCTTAAAGTGTTTTCCGTTTATCTTGAAAGTTGGAAGAACTTCAAGGATCGTTACTTTTTAGTGATCCCCCAAACTTTAGGTGCTTACTATGTATTCTGCAAACTTCCTAAGGAAGAACCTTCTATGACTGACCTCTAGGTTTGGAGCTGGAAAAGTGTAAAGATATGATCCAAAAATGTTGGGTCCATAACTACTTCAACCAGAAATCAAACACATATGATGTCCTCTCTAACTCTCTGACTCTAGAAGGATAGTCGACTAAAGAGGATTTGATATCTGAATGGGAGTAGTTAGGCTAGAAAGAAGGAGATGACCCTTAAGATGTAAAGCTATCCATGTAGAGGAAGTGGTTCATTAATACCTAGGCATTTGTGGACGTGACAACTGCTCAGGAGAGGAAAATGTTTTTTTGTGAGGAGAGAAAATTTATCTTTATTTGTTTCTGTTGTTCTTTTAATTTCTTGCAAACCTTGTTTGTTATTTTTTTAGATTATATAGAAGAAAATATATCATGATGAGAGAACCTCCTCTTATTCCCACTCGGTTCCAGTGGAAGTGGCCACGAAAACATTTTTCGTTGTACAAGCTCAGGCGGCCCTTGATGAACAAGGTGATGTGTTAGTGCAAGGGTGTCAGTTTTTCAAAATGCGGAGTAAGAAAGCTAATGACCAATGTTTTATAAATAATTATCTTGATAAATTAATGATAATATAATTAATTATTCGTTGAGACCAGGTCTCAATATTTACTTTGACAGCAAATCTTGCCCATTTATTTTTTTAATCTAAAGTTCTATGTTTATTCATTTAATTGTGACATTATTCTATTTTATCTATACATTTTATTTCTTTTTTAATATTTGATACATTTTTTTTCTTAATGAGATGATATTTAAAAACAATATTTTTCTCCCTCTTTTTATATTTTTTTTCATATTCGACCTTTAGAGCTTTAATTTATATTACCCTTATAGTAATATAATAATGGTAAAATATTCTTTTTTTCAACCCTTATATTTGACTCAAGGTCCAATTTAGTCTCTTAACTTTTAAAAAGACTATTTTGATCCTTTAACTCTACAAACTAGATCACGTTAGTCTTTTCCATTCAAATGTCAGTAACGACGTTAATTTTCGATGATGTGGCAAATAACATGTAACATTAAACTTTTGTGACCTTTTAGAGACGAAAAAATTGATCACTAAAAGAGGTTTTATGGATTTTAAAATATTCTCCATCTTCTTCAAAAACTCAAATTCTGAAAATGAACACCCTTTGAAACCCCGAATGAATTCATCAATTAAAACTAAAATAAAATCCCAGAAAAACATCATAAACTGACACCATCAAAATCATCGTATCGAATCTTTTATTTGACAAAATTCAGAAATCACCATACAACTCATACCAATTACACAAAAAAGGAAACAAAACCCAGTTACTAAAAGTTTGTAAATTTACCTTAACAGGAACAACAAATAACCTAATGCTATTAAAAAATTGGTGGTTTGTCATGGAAAAGAGAATAGAAATATGGAATCACAATAAGGCGAGTTTTAGGAATGAAATTTAAGAGAGATTAAAGGGGGAAGATGAGTGTAACATATGTGAAGTTGGAAGCATGCAATTTAGAGTTTAGAGTTAGCGATTCAGTGCCAAAAATGACATAACCTCAACGAATCAAAGAGTTGGAGTAACTATAATTAAGGTTTGTGTGTGTGTTTTGAAGATAAAGAAAGAGAATCAAAGACAACCTCAAATTTTTCTATGTCTAAGATTTTGAAACAGAATCCCCATTATTATTATTATTCTGAACTCCAAAACAAACTCAAACTCCAATAATTCATTTGAAAGAGAAACCCTAATCTTTCATAAACAACATCTCCAACCACTCTTAGTGCAATTTTTCCAGCGACAATGAAATGGGTGTGCTTGCATGGCAAAAGTAGTGGATAATCCCCCATTTCATCTTTCACAAAAAAGTCAAGTCTTATCTTTTTATTTCACTTCATTTTTAGATAATGATTCTGATTTGGATTTGTTGAGTATGGGGAAGAAGATGAAGAACAATGATTAAAACCCATAAGATATTTTAGTGACAGATTTTCCTTTGCTAAATCATTCACAAAATTGGTCTAAACCACATGACATTCCCTGCCAACTCCACATGGTCTTATAGGTTGACTTTGACTAACATAACGAAAGAAAATGACTAATGTAATTTAGTTTACAAAGTTAAGGAATCAAAATGGTTTTTTAAAATTTAATGGATCAGACTGAATCTCAAGTCAAAGATGACAAACAGAAAATCATATTTAGACTACAACATAATTATCAGTTTATGTTTTAAAATACTTCTTTTTAATTGATCATAAAAAATAAATGCTTTATTTTACAAAATATGATTATGAAGATAACTTCTTTTTAATTGATCGTGATATGTATAAAAATAAATGCTTTATTTTATAAAAGATAATATTTAACCATTGTTTTTTTTTTATTCTAAAATTTTACTAATAATAATAATAATAAAATATTAATAATAATAAAATATTAATAATAATAAAATATTAATAATAATAAAATATTAATAATAATAAAAATAATAATAATAATAATTAGAATAATAATATTTTATGTCGAGCAAAGGTCCAATGTATAATATTAACACGAGGCACACTTATCCAACCCATTCCATTGAGCTCAGAGTATAAATACATTCACAAAGGATTTTCAGGTACACAATCAATAATCTTCACTTTCACTACAATTATCTTGAACCCTAAACTTACTTGAGCATTGGAGTGCTAACCATGCAACACTCCCCTTTGATTCATCGTAACATAGATTAGCAACATCGATTCATGATTTACATTAATTAACGACGTTGATTCAAGATCAACGTGTTTAGTTCAAGAGACATCGTGATCGCAACCTCTGATCCACAGTGCCACATCACCTAATTTTTAGGAAGCTTCGCTCTGCTGTAGTTTCCATAATTCTCTCTAATTTTGGCTCCTCAATAGAACAATTGCGTTGTCTATGGGAATCGACTTCCAATTCCTGTGATTTCCACGATTTTAGATCCTATTTTCAACTCACCAACTTGTGGCATCCTCATGACGTTGAATCAAACTCACATTCAACCTCCTGATTTGAATAATCTCTGCGAATATGAAAAAGTCGTCTGATTTCTCCTATCACACCTCTCCAGATCTCGAAAGCGATAGTGCATGAAGGTGACCACAGAGGTTCGCTGAAGCCTACTTGGTCTTAGTTACACCGTCTAGATATACAACTTTCTCGAAAATCCCGCAGATTAGTGGGGAGAATGATATCAGATCCAGATCTATGATTGCACCATCTCCGAAGGCAATTTTTGAGAAGACCAGACATGTACCCCACTGACCTCCAGCCAAGCAAAGATGCCAACACTTTTCACCATGATCATAATGGTCATGAGGCTACTATCAGGAAGGTGTCGCAAGTTCATATCTAATGGATTCAGAATGTCACAATTTCATAGTTAACGTATGGAGTCGAACAAAATACTAGGGTGCACCCTACAGATATTGTAGGATTTCCGCGGGATGCACCATGACTTCCACTGACCAGACAACAAAGAAGAGGTCCATTAGAAATTCCAAGTGAAAAATGTCCCAAGCCCCGGCCGTCAGAAGATTTGTCGGTATCCACATTTGATCGATGTCAAACACTACAATTGGACATATTCACCACATAAGCTCCCATGTTCTATTTGAGAAGGGAATGGACAAGCCATAATCTCCTAGATCCCTGGTTGAATAATCGAGCATCCAGGACATCCCAAAGTAGACCCGACTCTAAAGACTTCAGTCTATCCTAAACCTGGGAAGAAAAATTGGACATATTCATCAGAGGTCGCCATCTTCCCAGTCGAAGACCTAGTTCTCCTAATCAACTGACAACCAAGCCACTCAGACATCACATTCGAGGGCGAGCAATCAATATACACTTTTGGCCGACCACAATATTTGATTAATGTATTCGTAATTATACTACCTAGTTACAATTACTTATATAAATGTTAAATGTAAACTATATACATATATGTATTGTTATTATATACTTTTTATTGTGCTTTTTGTCTTGTTCCTTCTTTAGGGAACCAAAGTCTGAATGCATGTAATAGAGAACTAATATACCACTAATGTAATTGATGCACGACTTAAATATTCCAGGGGGGTTGTCGTAGAAGCTTTACGGGTTCGAACAAAGCAATCAATTCCCCTCATCACCTAGTGTGCCTCCAGATTAGGGTGTTATCAAATATACTTTGCAAGAATAGACACATCCTGATGGGGCCAAATACAAACAAAAAGCAAAATGAGCCTAAAGAGTAACAAGTTTCACCAGCATGAAACTTTCAAGAAAGTTACCCTGGTCAGTGGTGAAAGGGCCAAACCAAGGTACCTGTTGGTACGTGCTACGGAAAAAATATCGAAAAAGAGTTATGGAGAAGGTTTACAAGATTTATACTCGGCGCATAGTTGGAACACCTTCATAAAAGCCCAAGCTTCGAGATGAAGTTGCAAGGGGGAAACTCTCAAAAGGTCCAACACGACCACCTCAAAATCAGAGAAAGGCAACAATATCCCTAACCTAAAGAAGAGACATTCATATAGAGGAACCAAACAACCATTAAAAGAGCTACATATCCTCTCTGACGGGTCTACTGGGAGAATCAACCAATTTAAGAGGTTGCCGACTATAATGTCTACATTCGCTATAGCCTCGACAATATTCAAGACATAAGGAGTCTCAACCACTTCGACGACCACCTAGTGATATCTATTGGTGATAGCCAGCTCGACTAATCGAAGTCCACTAGGAGCCATTTCATCAACTTTATAATGATCATCGAGACTAATTCAAGACACAATTTTAAATTGTCCCTAGCATTCCAAATGACGCGCGATTTCAGCCTCACTAGATTCATGGCCAGTTGCTTCTCGATATACTTTGATAAAGATACCAACATGTTCCCTCCTATGTTGGGTATCTTCTATTTTTGTCTCGACTAAGATAAGAGGAGGCATTGGTTTCTCAATAGGCTCATCACCCTCACCAGTTTTCCCTAACATAAGAGTTCTTGAAGGGCCACCTGGCAAAGTTTTCTCAAAAAAGGAGTCCTCGGACACTCCTTATGTTTCGGAATCCCCAATTAGAGAAGCGATCTCTGATTCAAAATCCTTACATCCATAGGGAAGGGAATACGATGCAAGCTTCATTCTCCTTCTCGAAGAGGAAGCAACAACATCTTTTGAATCACTCTCTATGACAATTGGGTTATCGTTCATCGTAACAAAAATACAATAAACGCTTGAATGAAAAACTGAAGTGAAGAGAAGGTACCTTGAATTGAAAGGTCAAAGGAAGTAAAGTAAAGAAGAAGGTCAAAAGTCAAAGCTTTGAAGCTTTTAGGATTTGAATGTGTGACGACGGTTACTTCTGTAAAAACACTCTTAGAGAATATAGAAATACTCAAAGGAAACAAGGGAAACTCAGTATACAATATTGCAAAAAAGTTTCTCCACATTCCTTCCATCCTTCTATAGGAAAAAACAAACAGGTGGATCAGATTAAAATTAAAAAGCAAGTGTGGATCAAAGATCAAATTTTGTCTTGGGAACACAACCAAACCCAAGTACACTCAAGTGCATAGTAAGTTGTGTCACACCACTATGTACCTTTATAGATCACTCGCCAAGAAAAAAACAATGAAACAGTTTAATGATAAAACTGATTTAATGCTCACGTTCCCCATTACTCTTTGTCAAAACCAAAACAGAGCACATCATCCGACACCTGGACAGGCATTCCCAAAGGTCAACCATGACTGCCAAAAGACTCCCCCAACATCTAAAATGCCTGACGAGTCTTGAGGGAAACTATTATGTTCCAACCAAAGGTCCAATAACACGATGCCCATTTATCCAACCCATTCCATTGAGCCCAAGGTATAAATACCTTCACAAAGTGTTTTCAGGTACACAATCTCTAATCTCCTCTTTCACTACGATTATCTTGAACTCTAAACTGACTTGGAGGTTTGAGTGCTAACCGCCCCCCTTTGATCCGTCATATCAGAGATTAGCAAAGTCGATTCAAGATCGACATCGATTAACGACGTTGATTCAAGATCAACGTCTTTGGGTCAAGAAACACGTTGATCGCAACCTCTGATCCATTATGCCGCATCATCGAATTGCTCAAGAAACTTCGCTCTACTATAATTTTCACAATCATCTCCATTTCAGATCCACAACGAAACAAATAAAAAAGTTAAAGTTTATTTATTAATTTTTTATTAAATAAAACAAAATATTCAACAATTTTTTGTATTTATATGTAGCATAAATATCTCAATAATATATAGTTTTTTTAATTTTCTATTTAATAATAATAATTTTAATTTGATATTATATACTTTTTAAATAAATTAATAGTTTTAAAAATAGTACATTTTTAATTTAATTTTTTCCACTAATAAATTAACAGTTTGACCCTTACATATAATATGGTTGTAATATCATAGGTGATTTATAAAGTTTGATATGTGATGAAAGTGTACACAGGAGAGTACAATGAATTTTTATAATATATATTAATTTATTAAATTAGCTTTCTTAACAAATTATGAAGATATATTTTTATAATTTCAATTTAAACTTCTCTTGTTAAATGTGTATGAGAGAGAAACACACATTATAATTTTGTTGGACAATATCACACATATATTTAACATGTAAAAGAATGTTGATTAAAGACATTATTTTTTATTACAATATTTTAATTTTTTATTACTAATAGATGAATACATGAATATCAAATATCATAATATATTTTGAATGGTGAATTGCTATTATTTTAAGTATTGCTTAATAAAAAATACACTCAAAGATAGAATTATAGGAACTTATTAGGTATAGTAGATAATAAGGGTTAGAAACAGTGTAGGAGTGTGAAAGTCATGCCTTACTACAAATAGTAAAAGTATTACATGTTTACCTAATCAAGTCTTTGTCTACTAAATATACCTACAAATAAACATAAGGTTTCAGTCGAGGAAAAAATCAACACCTACAGTTACAAATAAAGAAAGAAATTTAACATCATATATAGATAGCTATTATCTTTTATATAGAAACCCTATACTAGATTAGTGAAAGATATATTAATAACTTTATATATCTAAGTATGTTATACACATAAATGAAAACCTAGCTACAAATTATGCGTTCAAACCAAGTTGAAAGGCACGTGCATATCGTTAAAAGGCTACAATCTGAAATTGAAAAAAATGTAGTCAAATACTAAACTTCAAAAAGCACACCTTTTTCCTTTTCTGGTTGTGTAAAATATTTTGTGTAGAGGACATCTTTTGTCTGATTTTATTCTTTGCAATGCCTTTTCTTTTGGGTGAGTTAAGTCACAATCTATGTTCCCCATATGTTTTGTCTACAGACAAATTGTGTCTGCCATAATATAATACAAACACACACCTTAACTTTATTCATTTACTAATTAATACACATTTCACTTTAGGTGTGTACCTTTTACTTGATTGAGTCCAGTCAGGCTTTGTTTGGATCGGTGGTGAATAGAATCGTTTTTAACAGGATTGTGTTTGATAAAATTGATTTTAATAAAAAAATAAATTTAATTGAATTGATTTATGTTTGAATGATGTTTATGTAAAAATGAATTGAGCAATAAATTTAAGTACAAAAATCATTTAAAATAAATTCTGGAGATAAAAACTATAAATTCTAACTTTAAATAGAAATTACAAATTCCAATTTCAAGTAGAATCAATTTTAAAGACAGAATCAATTTTACTTTTGATAAAAACAAACACCTCAAAATTACTCCGAATCAATTCTACAATTCTAGAATTGATTCTGAATCTTCTAAAAGTCAATCCAAACATGTTGAAAGTTTTTTTTTTATACTATACTATCTGTCGTTTCAAATCATAAAATATTTTAAAAAATTATTTAAATTATAAATCAATTTTAATACAATAATAATAATTTTTTAATATATCTTATAGTATTTATTATTCTTTCTTTTAAGTCTTTTAGTTTCTCTTTTTTTTTTGTATATAATTAAAGAAGAGTATTATTCTCAAGTCATAATAATTTGTCTTTTATATACAAAAATTAATTAGATTTTTTAATTCATGTGAAATACTTAAAACATTTTATAATTTATGGATGAGATTAAAATTTTGACACGTCTCAAAAAACGGAACAGAGTAGATATGTGAGTATTGCACCTCTAAAATTTCAAATTACAAAAATTTATTACATCACTAAAATTCAAAAATAAATTAACATGAGACAAGATAAATATATTAGAGATTATAAACCTAAAATTTTGGTATATCCCACAAAAAAAGATCAGACATATTTTACCACCCTTAGTCAAAATGCACAACATGTATCTAGTTGAAAATTATTAGAAAGTTATAACAAATGAAGGAGACGAAGCGAAACCGGGGGCGGCCGCCAAAACCTATGGTGTCGTCGGCGCCACTGATTCAATCATCACCACACTTGCCGATAAAGATTCCTACAACTAAGAACGATGTAACTACAACTGCAACCAAGGAACAAACTGAAGAGAAAGAGGATTCTGCTATAATCCTAGAATCTATAGCGACAACTTCATCAGACGTACAGGATCGGAAATTATGGGTGGACGTGCTTACAGAGAATAGGAATAAAGCGAAGGGATTGGAAATGAAGTACATAACCCCTACTGTGATTGATGGTAGAGTGGAAATCGAAATTGATGAGGAAGACGCAGACCGCGAAATTCAGTACTGGAAAAATTCTCTCATTATGTATGTTCTGGGAGAAGATTTAAGTATGCACTCGGTGAAAAACTACATGATAAAATCCTGGAATTATGTTCAGCTTCCCAACATCTTCTACCACGACGAAGGATACTTCATACTCCGGTTCAACTCAAGTGAGGCGATGGAAACTGTCTTAATGAAAGGGTCGTATACTTTCAGAAGTATGCCGATGATTCTGAAAGAATGGAGACCGGGATTCAACCTTAAGAAAGACATGATGAGAACCATTCCCATCTGGGTGAAATTCCCCATGTTGCCTCTTCACCTTTGGGGTAAGTCAAATCTGAGTATGATGGCCAGTGCTATTGGTATTCCTATTTTGACAGACAAATGCACTGCAAACAAGCTGCGTGTGTCTTATGCTAGAGTTCTAGTTGAGGTAGATATCACTCAAAAACTTGTTGAAGAAATTAGCATCAAGGATAAGGAGGGAAACACTGTAATCCAAAGAATTGAATATGAATGGAGACCCAAATATTGTGAGAAGTGCCAAGCAGTGGGGCATAATTGTGAAAGTAGAGCTAGAAAGAGTGAATGGCAGCCAAAGAAAAAGCTAATAGTCATTGCCAAGAGTATTGAAACAGAGAATGTGACTGTCTTGAGCACAAAATCTTCTGAAGTTGGAAAGACAACTAAGATTGTTTCTACTCCTAAGGGGAAGAAGGCTAGCAGCAGCCCTGCTGATGAAGATAAATGGACTGTGTTGATTAAACAGAGCAGAGTCAGAGGACAACTAGGTGGTCATGTTAGAGCTACATCGGTAATCCATTGTGAGAATGGCTATGGGGTGCTAGGGGGTTTGAACGAGCCTCTAGTAGCTTTTGACAGAGGACCATGATGGTCTCATGGAATGTTTGGGGGCTTAACAAGGTTGTTAAGGTAAAAGAGATTAGCTCCCTTCTCTTAGAACTCCAACCCACTATAAGTATTCTGATCGAAACTAGAGTAAAAGAAAACAAAGCACATAAAATTAGAGAGAAACTCAATCTGAAAAGGTCCTACATGGACAATTACTTGGCCCATCCTAATGGAAGAATCTAGATCCTCTGGGATGATACAAAGGTGGATCTGAAGTTGGTTAACATGTCTAGCCAGCATTTGTATTATGGTATTTATACTGTTACAGGAGAATTCCTCTTTTGGCTAACTGCTATCTATGCTCACAATCACTTAGACATGAGGAGGTCTCTATGGAAGAAGATGGACAGTATCCATAACACTCAAGCTGGCCCATGGTGTGCAATAGGGGATTTCAACAATGTTGTCACATCCCAAGACATAATTGGAGGAAATCTGGTGAGTGATAGTGAATTTGTGGATCTTTCCAATATGATGAAAAAGGCTGAGCTTTTTGAAATGGACAGTGTGGGTGATCATTTCACATGGTCTAATAAACATGCCAAAGGTACAATTTATTCCAGGATTGACAAAGCTATTTGTAATGCTGATTAGTTCCTACGTTATATTTATCACATGCTGAGCATTCTGCCCCCTAACGTCTCCGATCACTCAATGCTTCATATTAGTGGCCCTGGTGACACTAACAAGAGGAGCCACTTCAAATTTAATAACTATCTCCTTGATATAAGTGGTTTTCAAGAGATGGTAAAGGAGTCCTGGGACAAACCTGCAAGGGGGAGTCCAATGCAAATTCTGTGGTACAAGTTTCAAAGACTGAAGGCAGCTATCAAGATTTTCAGCAAACAAGAAGGCAATATGAAGCAGAGGTTATTAACTGCCAGAGAGAACTTGCACAAAGCTCAAAAAACCTTATAAATAATAGGCAGGATAGTAGGGCGATTGAGCATATTAAAAAGCTTATTGATGATGTTATTAAACTCCATGAGCATGAAGAGAGTAGACTGATACAGAGGGCAAAGATTGATTGGATCAAGCAAGGTGATGGCAACAAGAAGTTCTTCTTTGCATATTTGAAATCTAGACAAAGTAGAAACTACATCAAATTCCTTCAGAAAGAGGATGGTAAGGTTATAGCATACCACAATAACATTGAAAAAGAGATCATGAATTTCTACCTTAGTCTAATGGGAGAGCAAGCTAACAGAATTAAGCATATTGATATGGAAGCAATGAGGGAGGGTAGCCAAATTCCTAATGATCAAAAGAGTTTCCTTGTGAGCAATATGTCTATAAAGGAGATTTAAGAAGCCCTTAAAGATATAAGAGATGATAAATCCCCTGGTATAGATGGATTCACGTCTATGTTTTTTAAGAATTGCTGGGATATTCTTAAGTTGGATGTCGTTACTGCTGTCAATGAATTCTTCAGTTCAGGTGTTATTCTCAGCAAGTTTAACATAACGTTGGTCACCCTGATCCCAAAAGGTGACAGTGATAAAAGCATTAAAGATTTTAGGCCAATCTCCGGTTGCACTGTTTTTCTCAAGATTATTTCAAAAATCCTCACTGTGAGATTGAGAAACATCTTACCGGCCATCATTAACAAGAACTAGGCTGTATTTGTAACTGGTCAAGATATCCATAACCATATCCATTTAGCTTATGAGCTTGTAAAAGGCTATGAGAGGAAGAATGGCACCCCAAGATGCACGATTCAAATTTATTTACAGAAAGCGTACGACATGGTCGACTGGGGGGGATTTAGAGTGTGTTATGAAGGAGTTGGGTTTCCCTAACAGATTTGTGACTTAGATCATAAACTTGGTTTCCTCTGTCTCCTATACCTTTAATATCAATGGCTGTTTTTCTGAAACTTTGCAGGCAAAAAGAGGTATAAGACTGGGCGATCCTATCTCCCCCCTCCTGTTTGTTATCATGATAGAATACCTTAATAGGTGCTTGGTGAATATGCAAAAAGACCCTAATTTTAATCACCATACAAAGTGTGAGAGTTTGGCTTTGACTAATCTCGCGTTTGCGGATGATATCCTCCTCTTCAGTAGGGGCGATCAAGTATCTATTGATATTTTAATGACAGCTTTCAAGAATTTCTCTCATTCCACTGGCCTCATCTTTAATCCCAGGAAATGCAAAATATTCTTTGGATGTGTGGATGTGGACGTTAGGGCCAGAATCAAAGCTACTACTGGGTTTGAAGAAGGGCGATTTCTGGTTCGGTATTTTGGTGTTCCTCTCAGCAGCAATAAACTTAGCATTCTGCACTACCTTCCCCTGGTTGATAAGATTACAGGTTGCATCCACCACTGGTCCACAAAACTGCTCAGTTATGCAGGTAGAGTCCAATTAGTGAAAAGTATTATTTGTTCTGTAACCCAATTCTGGATGCTCAACTTCCCTCTTCCAAAGACTGTGATTAAAAGAATAGATATTGTTTGTATAACTTTTGTTTGGATAGGTAAGACTGACGCGAGTAAAAAGAGCCATGTTGCTTGGAAGAAATTTTGTAGCCCTTGCAAGCAAGGAGGCTTAGGGCTGAAAAGCCTGACTGTTTGGAACCAAGTTACCTTGCTTAAGTGTCTCTAGAATATTTGCAACAAAAGCGATAGCCTTTGGGTCAAATGGATTCATAAGGTGTATTTGAAAGATCAGGATGCTATGGACGCAGTTGTTGGACAGAATTGGACCTGGACCATGAGCAAACTTATGAACCAAAGGGGTTTGGTTACCTCAATTCAGCATTAATGGAACAAATTCTCCTTCAGCAGAAGTTTTCTATGAAATCTGTTTATAAGGTGCTGATTGATGACTCGAACAGGGTTAACTGAAGTAGCTTACTTATGCATAACCTTGCGAGACCTAAGGCAAAATTCACTCTATGGCTCCTGTGTCATGGAAATCTCCCAACGAAGGACAGGCTTGTACGCTTTGGTATTATTCAAGAGAGTATCTGCAGTTTGTGTGGTTTGGAAGAAGAAAATTCCAACCATGTTTTCTTTGTTTGTACTAAAACTATTGGTACTTGGCAGGCCATTTTAAATTGGTTGGGGATCAACCATAACTCGGTGCCTTGGTTTGCTGAGATGAATTGGATAATTGCTAATACTAAAGGTAAAGGATGGAGGGCTTCTGTTCTTAAAATTGCTATTACTGAAGCCATTCATGAGACTTGGATTCTCAGGAACTCTGTTATTTTTGCTAGTAATACTTATAGGAACAGTATAGTTGAGAATATTATTGACTGTATAGTGTATAGGGGTTGGAGAAATAGGAAGCTTAGGCCAAATATTGCTAGACTTCTGATATAGTTTTGTTTTGTCGCTTTTGTTTGGCTGAATCCTTGTTAGATTACCTTGGATGTAATGCTTTTTTTGAATTAATATATATATATTTTTGGTTAAAAAAAATAATCACATTTAAAGAAGAAAATCTTTAAAAAAAAACAAGATGAAACCAATAAAAAATGGGGCAAAAAATAGGAGAAAACAACCCTCAATGCAATAAACCGCCTCATAGGAGAAAATCTTATAAATTTAAGATATGAAGTATATGATTTTATTCGGTAAAATTAACTGTTAATTGATAAATTAATTGATATTAATAGTTTATGATTGATGATTGATAATTTATAACACATAAATTAATTAAAGTGTTTGATAAAATTAGTCGTTCAACTAGTTGATAAATTAAAATGACATAAAAGATATTTAATATATAATTATTTTCACTACAAGAAAAAACGTAATTTATCAGAGGATAATTCTCTCACAAGTGGAAAAAACTCACACAAATACAAAATTTGCGAGGGGATCACTCCCATAAGAAAATAAGAGGTCGCAAATTATTTTGCGAAGAACTTTCCACATCGTCTATTTACTCGGAGTTAACTCCATCGCAAAAAGCAATCACAATTTTTAAGTCTACAACATACAGACGTAAGCGCAAGCTAGACATAAGTGCGGACTAGACGTAAGCGCAGGCTAGTAGTAGATATCATTTACTTAAGTTAAATCCCTAATAAAATATATAATTAATATAAAAAAATAAATATAATTACTAGAATATATAAATAAACTATTTTTTAGTATATACTAATTTTTTTATACTAAACATAAAAATACTAAATATATTTAATAATTTATATTAAATATAAATAAACTATTTTCAATATAAACTTTATATATATATATATATATATATATATATATATATATATATATATATATATATATATATATATATATATATATATATATATATATATATATATATATATATATATATATATATATATATATATATATATATATATATATATATATATATAAAAGATATATTATAAATTTATTTCAAATTCTTGTTCCTTGTTTCTCTATATGAATCCATTGATACATAAAATATAAAAATTAAAATTAAAATTAAAATTAGATTATAAATATAAGATAGAAGATGAAACAATATTATATTAACCACACAAAATATTACTGCAACATCTAACAGAATAGCCACACAAAACACAATATCAATAGTTCTGAAACACACTTCTTTTGCGTCGGCGATCACTCTTCCTCTATTTTTTTATGTTCTTCATTTTTTTTCCATATAGTTAAAAAAGAGAAAGAGTGAAAAAGACAAAGAGAAAGTGAAAGAGAGAAGATGGGATATAGAAAATGACAAATAGAAAGAGAAATAAAAAGTGGGAAAGAAAAAGAGAAAGAGAGAGAAAGAGTGAGATACTTATTGTGTTTTTCAAAAAATAATTTGTTAAAGGTTATTTATAAAAAAATAATAATGACAAAAATAATTTGTCACTGGTTGTCCTTGACAAATGAAAAAACAATAGTGATAAAAAATTATTTGCTATGGACTATCCCTAACAAATGAAAAAACAATAATGACAAAAATAATTTCCCATGAGTTGTTCCTTCCTGACAAATGGAAAAACAATAATAACAAAAAATTATTTGTTAAGGATTACCTCTAACAAATAAAAAAACAATAATGACAAAAATAATTTATCCCGAACAAATACTTATCATATATTTATTTTTATTTTTTTGCATTGCGAGAAAATTAATCACAAACAACATATTAATTTAATGAAAGACTTTGTTCTTAGTAAATATCTTGTGGCTAAATAATTTTTTCTTGTAATATTTATTTTAAATTAAAATAAATTATAAAAGATAAATATAAATTTTTATTAAAATAATAAAAATAAAAATAAAATAATTATAAATTATAAACTAAAATACTATTTATTATAACGTTTAAAAAATAAATTATAAATTAATAAAATAAACTATAAACTCATATTATATAAACTCATATATGAAATACCATTATCAAACAAATCTTTTCTCTCATCATAAGCTACTATAAAGCTACTATAAGCTAATAACCAAACCCACTATTTATTTTGTTGTTTTTCTTTTAATGCTAATTACAATGATGAAATTAAGGATTAGAGGAAGTTTGCTTTTTTGGATGCAAACAAATAACTCGTGGTTCAAGGATACCATTAACAAACTGTGATTATGTATCAAACACTTCTTTTCAAATTATTGAACACAGTCAAACTTACTTTTGTTAGTTAAAGTATTTGTGATGTTAATCACGCGTTGATGAAGCTTCACGTGCTTTGCTGACTTCAGTGCCCCGGCCAAGTTGATTTTCTGAATTTTATTGTCTAGATCTGGTCTTCTTCACTAAATATAATACTAAATACATCTCTCATTATCCTTTAAATTAGAAGTATTCAATATAATTAGTGCTTCTATTTAAATATATTCAATTAGATAATTATAAGATGATAGTTAAATATTAAAAAAATCAAGAATTTTATCTTGAGATACAATGAATATGAGATGAATAATATATGACGAAAATGTGATGAATGTACGCCTTTTATTATTATTATTATGAATGATGTATGATATGAGAGATTCTTTGGGAATTATTGGAATGACTCAAAACTAGAAATTTGTGGTAGTTGAAGGATATGACATGGGAAGACATGCTGGTGAATACAAGAACTTTTGGATATCTGTCGAGGTGACAAGGAATAACCAGTAATACTTGTGAAGAGAGAGATAAAACCTTGGAAAGACATGAGACATCTGGAAAAGCATCGGACGCAAAAGGTAACCACACTCTGAAAAATATATCAGAAACGTCTAAAAAAGCATTAGATGCAAAATGAGACCAAATCCGAAGATACGTCAGAGACAAACAGGAAAATATTGAACTTTACTGGGGATAAAACAAGGAAAGACACCGAAGACATTCAGAAAAGCATTCAATGAACTCCGTTGGGGAAAATATCAAAGATATTCAGGAGAGCATTGAATGATCTTTAGAAGAACATCAGGCACATTTATAAAAGCATTGAACGTACGAGAGACGAATCATCAGAGATATTCAGAATCGTGTTGAACGAAACTCTAGAACATAACAAAGACAATCATCAAAGAAATTCAGAAAAACATTAAATGGACTTCAGAAAAAGAATCAGTCACATCTAGAAGAACATTGAATGAGCGAGAGATAACCATCAGAGACATTTAGAAGATCGTTGAATGAAACTCTAGAACACAACAAAGGCAATCATCAAAGATATTCAGAAAATTATTGAATGAAACTCTGAACACATCATCAAAGACATTCAGAAGAGCATTGAATAAACTTTGGAAATCACATCATCAAAGACACTCAGAAGAGCATTGAATGAACTTTAGAAAATCACATCCAGAAAAATATTGGATGGAAAGGAATCCAAACTCTGGGAACATTGGAGACATCTAGAAAAGCATTAGATGAAAAGGAAACCTATAGAGACATTCAGAAAAGCATTGAATGCAAGAGGAGACCCAAAACCTGAAAATACAACAAAGACATCCAGAAAAACAGTGGACGAAGTGGAAACCAAAATTTGGAAAATCTGAGTAGCCACTCAGAAAAATGTTGGATGGAAAGGAAAACAAACCTATGAACATCCAGGAAAACATTGAATGAAAGGAAAGTTATATAAGCTCAAAGATACTTCTGGAACATCCAGGAAAGCATTGAATATATGGAAACAGGTTCTGCAAAAACATTAAAACAAACAAGACACATCCGGTAGAACGTTGGATAAACATAACCAAGTCTAGAAGAACATCAGATAAACACAAAAGGGCTCTGGAAAATGTTAGAACGACAGACATGTCCGGAAGAACAACGGGTATAAAAGGTAAGGTTCTGGGAGAATGTCAAAATGATAGACATGTTCGGAAGAACATCGGATAAACACAGTCAAATGAAACACAAAGGAGATAAACTTTGTTTTGGTAGGTGCCAATTAAGTTGGACTTTGACCACAAAGTAAGATATTGATAGCAACAAGACCTTGGAAGATGCAAATGAGCATGAAGCACGCTTGCTATGCATGATATATGAATTTCGATATGTATGATATATGAATGATCTATGCATGTAATGCAGATGTTCACAACAACAGAGTTTGACTCTTTTGTGGAGGTAAGATTGGAACATTGATTCCTCAACACGAAGAGCTCTACCAACTCTGCTCGGAAAGAAAAAGCCTTGAGAAACACGTTTGTTAAACTTATAAACTGTATCGAGCCGATGATCCTTTGAGGAAGGATAAAAGAGTTGTTTGGGGATTCTCTTGAAGTAAACTACCCCAAATTAGCTGATTGTTGAGGATAAACTGATCACGGCTTCAATTCTTGAAATGACTGTTGGAAATAAACTGATCATTGCTTCATTTCTGAAAATGACTGAGGAAAAGGATTTCCCCAATACGAGTCTTGAAATGATCTTATGGTTAACCAATTATGAGAATAACTTGCGTTGAGCAACAAATCTTGAATCGATTCACAACAGGATCTAGAAGATACTTGCTCCTGATAGGATCACTGAACAAGTTTCTCAACTGTTTGAATTTACTTAATGAGGAGTGCTTGTTTTCAAACAAAAAATTGTTTATTCAAACATGGTAATTTTAATGGAAACTTCATGCAAAAGTTTTGAAATCAATGTCATTTTCAGAATGATGTTATTGGTGTATAGAAAATGAAACACTAGTCAAAACACAGTGGTTTCTACA
Source organism: Vicia faba (assembly GCA_948472305.1). Taxonomy (NCBI): domain Eukaryota; kingdom Viridiplantae; phylum Streptophyta; class Magnoliopsida; order Fabales; family Fabaceae; genus Vicia; species Vicia faba. The sequence goes on along the minus strand of OX451739.1, from coordinate 1,483,436,773 downwards.
TTTAAAGTGAGAGAAAGCAAAGTTATGATGCCTAGACAAATGATTGGCAAAATATCTTAGGAGTCAGTTTACGCAACCTTGATATAGTATGCTTTCAAAAGAAACCTGGCTTCAATTAGGTCTTTTGAGGATTGTAACATGGTCTGGTTCACGATTTAAGAAAAAAGGATAAAGGCTCAAAGTTTATTTGTACCCAACCAAATCTTCGTGATGTTATTCAATCCTACATTCATTTAATTCAGACTATGCATTCAAGTTTCAAGAGATTTTGGAATTGCACTGATGATTAGCAACGATGATGGCTTAGAAGCCAAGGGATTTTTGAGATGGAAGTCACATCTTCTTGCAACATTTTTTTGTTTTTGCCGAGGACTTTTATCAACTCTGGTGGAGAATTTTAAGGATCTGAAGACCTCTTTCTTTTGAATTTATTTATCTCTAACTTTTTCCTAAATAATTTCATTTGAGATTACAGTCAATGGGATGCCCCAGATTTTGCCTAAGTCTCCTTCATAGGTACTGACTTAGCAAGATTTTATTTGATTTGTTAATTCTTTTTTCTTTTTTAAAAGATAGTGACTGCATGGCTTAATGATTATTGCGAACCATCAACGTCACTTCTAAATTTGAAGGACATCTTCGACACTTCTTTGATGTGCATGAAGGAAAGCTTGATTGCACCCTTTATTGAATGGTGTCTTGCATGATTGCTCTTGTAATTAAATGTACATCCAAATTAACTGAGAACTACCCATCCCCAGGTTAAGGTTGCAGGTTTTTTCTATAAAAAGAAACTCCAACTTCTAGGCTCAAAGGGGTTGACAATGGATTAACTTTCTTATTTCTCCGGTGTTTGGGAATTGAATCAATGCCTTACATCATCAGTAAAGTTTTATTTGAAAGTATATCAACAACAGTTATGGGTATTTAGTTTTCATCATCCTCCCTCCAATCTTTGCAAAAACAAAAGCTTGATAAAGAAAATAAACAGGATATATATATATATATATATATATATTAAAAGCAGTAAATGTAAATGATTTGAATCAAAACAGTGCGATGCTCATTTTATTAAAGTTAACATGAAAGTGCAAACGAAATTTGAAAGCAACAATTTAACATAAACAAGGGAAAATACAAACAGAAAGAAACATGGCCTAGTGACTAATCAACAACAAGGATGAATTATCTTGTCTGAAACACCAGCTTTAGGAGGTGACTTGTGATATTATAACCCAGTCTTCAGCCACTTTATCTTGGCAAAGGATTTTTGATAACATTTGGAGTAGAAGATTCAAAATTTATCATTTGTTCTCTGACCAAATCTTATACTCTAGCCTTCAGTGCATAACAATGTTCCAAATCATGGCCGATAATTCCCTGATGGAACTCACAGTGAAGATCAGATCTGAATCTGGCTAGAAGAGAATTGAGGGGAGTTAAATACCTTGTTGTGATCAATCCTAGTTGAACCAAGCAAGGATATAATTCAGTTAAGTCATTGGAATATGGTCAAACTGAGTCCTAGTCCTTGGATTACGGTTCTGATTTTGTCCAACAGTCTAACATTGTAGAATCTAAACTGGTTGAACATTAACCATAAAAGTAACATAATTTACTTGTGGTTGATCATAGTACCGAGGACTACGACGAGGTCCTTTTCTCTCAATCTAGACAACATTGACTTCAACCTCTTTCTTCTTCTTCTTCTAGAAATTCCCAAAGGATTTCTTTGCACCATTAAAAGATTCACCAACAGCTTTAGACACTTAACCATTCTTTATTCCTTCTTCTAACCTTTGGCCAATAGTCACCAAATCTGTGAAGCAGGAAGATACGCTACCAATCATCTTCTCCCAAAAGAAAGTAAACAAGGTATCCATAAAAAAGTTTGTGAGCTCCTTCTCGGCTAGAGGTGGTTCAACTTGAGATGTCAGTTCTCTCCATCGTTGAGCATACTCCTTGAAAGATTTTTTGTCATTCTGAGACATATGTTGTAGTTGACGACGGTCTGGAGCCATGTCGAGGTTGTATTGTTATTGTTTCATAAAAGCATTATGATACGGTGGGAGAATTGACTTGGGTGTTTTTTGTTTTATCGCAAAATGTTGCGGTTAGCAAGAGTTACCATCGAATTTTCTTTTATCCAAAAGGAAAGGCTGAAAAGAATAGGAAAGACCTTTGAGATTGTTTCTTGAGTTCGGGGGGTAGATTATGAAAAGGGAAGGTGTTAGCACCATTTTCATCCATAATTATCTACGGGCTCTTAGTTGCTTGCTAGATCACTTGCTTTTGTTTGAAAATATGTTTTATATGGTTTTTGAAAGTTTTTTGAAAAGGCGCCATCATTTAGGAAAATTTTGTAATAGTTCTCGTTCGTAAGAACGTATACAAAGTGTTGATCTTTTGAAAATGTTTCATGTTTGGAAAATGTTTTGAAAGTATTTTTGAAAGTGTTGGTGTTTGTTTTGAAAATAAGCAAGAGTGTTTGATTTGAAAATGAGCAAGCAACTAGGAAAAATCTACCTACTCAAAAGTCTTAGTTCATTTCTTCCTTTTCCTTTGATATTGCTATCTTATCATTGACTTGGTAATAAGCCTCATCTTTGGATGTAAGATGACGGGTGTGGGTCATCGTATAGCCATGATAGCAATATTGTGAGATATCTTAGCATTTTTCTTTGAGGGACTAAGGTCATTTTGAAAGGCAACATTTGATAGCGTCATCGAGGGACTATGATCTTGTATTTTTTATTTATTTTTGCTAAGATATCCCACATGCATAACATGACCATTTTTATAAGGCAACAAAGTGGAATTACCCTAAGGATGCAAGTGTGCAAATGTGTTGGATTTACATGTATTGTTTTGTCTTGAATTAGGTTTTGCTAAGTTGTTGATTTTATCTTTCCATAAAAACCCTAATTACTAGCATTTATATAAAGCGATAAATTGCGGAAAGTAAAAATACTAAGCTATTACATCATTAAGGGAGGGGTGTACAAATTTACAAATGGGTATTTTGCAAGAAAATTAAATCTAATTAACTATTACAACCATATTGAATAAATGTACAATAATTGAAAAAAAAAATATACAAATGCAAAATGGAAAAGGAAATGATTTTTGTTTGGTTTTCATGAAAGGTTTTAATCTTGACCTAATTAAGAAAATTATTACTTGAAAATTAAACAAAATTAAGTTTAAACTAATTAAGAAAGGAATTAAGTAAAAATGATTTTTAGGGTTTTTTTATGAAAAGGTTTTAAATTAATAATAATGTGAAAATTAATAATTAAAAGAAACCTAAATTCTAAGTTAATTAATTAAGAAAATAATATAATATAATAATTAAACTAATTATCTAAATAGTAATTATTAAAAAAAGGTTAAATTTATTAAGAAAATATTTTTAGTCTTTTTGTTTTTTACAAATAAAAATAAATAAATGTAAAAATAATAATAATAATATTTTTTTGGATTTTTTATCACTAATAAAAATAATAATAATAATAATAATAATAATGAAATGTAAATAAAATAAAATAAGAAAATAAATAAATGAAATAAATAAAAGTTGGGCCAGGAGTGTATGAGTAAACAGGGGGTTAGAATCTGGCAAAAAAAGCAAAAGCCCAATGGTTTAGGACCCAGGCGCCTGTTTTAAACAAAAAAAGAAGAAAAATGTGAAAAATGCACAAAAGGGTACCACTGGGGCTCGAACCCAGGTCCCATAGGTAACAAGCGCGTGCTTTAACCACTGGTGTAGTGATACATCTGTTAACTTAAACAAAACAATAAACATGTAACATAAGTTTTGCCCTGAATGAACTTCATCTTCAACCTCCAGCCAAAGGACCTGTAACTTATTCATTTCTCATCCATTGACAAAACTTCCAACATCAAACTTGTTAGAAATTTCTTCATGATTCTGAATATGTAAATAACTTAAGCTAATTCTCAAAGATGAGCATGAATTTCTAACAGTACCAAATTCTGACCTAAGTTTTTCCAGAGGTTCAAACTCAAAATTCTCCCTACTCAAGCAACATAAATGAAATCTATGGACATGTATAGTTTCAGGGCAATGATGTCTACATTTTATCTTCACAAATGCAAGCCTAACAATACCTAAATGAGAAGATATAAGTTCAAGAAAAATACCTCAAAACTGGATCGTGAAATGAGTTTGAGCTTGTTTCAAGTGATGGTGATGATCAAGTTAGCTTCCTTGATCCTCGAGGAAGTTAATGCAATAGCTGGCTTGAACTGAGAGTAGCTGAAATAGCCCAGAGAAGTATAACTGCATTGCTCTGTTTTTGCTTATGAAGGATGATGGAAATGGAGTTACAGTTTAGGAACAGGGGTTGGGATTAGTTGTATTTGAAGTAAGGAAGCTTTTGAGATTATTTGGAGAGGAAACACACAAGTGGTTTGAGAGATGGGAGTTTCTGACCAGGTTCTGCATAATAATGGAGTTTTTGTTGCAATCTGAGTTTTTAGGAAGTTCAGGAGTGCTTTCAATCGTGTGTTAACTTGCAAATAACTTGTATAGTTATATGAAAAAGGTTAGAGGGCTTGAGGTTGACAAAATTGTGAGATGTAAAGTTATGGCTATGTTACTTGATTTTGAAGAAAAGTGGAGAATATGGTTTCAAGGCATAGTACAAGCATGGCCTAAGTTTATGGGAGACTTTAGACATTTTGCTTTTGCTTTTTCCTTTTACATTGCTTGTGTTCAGATGAAACAAGTTAGGAGCTCTATGCATTGACATTGTGATTAAAGTCTCTTTTCCAAAATGGAAGTGTGAACTTTGTTCCATTAATGGAATAATCACTTGGACAATGACTCAAACACTTGAATCATAGCTCAAATAGTTGTGTAATCTTCTGATTATGGATAGATTTAGAGGTTAGAAGCATGTAAAGTAAGATTCATGCAGCATGGGTGTGGATTGGATCAAATGTTCATCATGAAAATGACTTAAAAAACAAGTTTGAAACCCTAACTTCTTGCCTTTGATTCTCTTAGCTCAAGCATGATCTCAATAAGTTCCTTGACATTTGGAAAGCTTGTAACATCCTATACAACATCTATGTTGGACATGTTTGAAAATTCTTCTTGGAAATATGTGAAAATTTTCCATGAAGTTAGGTCAAAATCCTGCATAAACTAGGGCAAACTTTCACTAAGTTTCCAAGTTTTATGAACATGTATTCACAAAATCATAACTTGAAATCCATGCATTTATAGGAGAAGTTGTATTCTACTATGTTTTAGATACCATTGAGATCTAAAACTTTCATGTTAGAAGTTTCCTTTGAATCATCTTGCATCATGGTGAAAAATTGGCATAAAGTTATGAAAAAATATGAATTTTCCAACACAGAAAAATTTCTAAGTTTAGAAGTTTTGACTTTTCAAAATGAAATCTTGGCTTTTTGATTTATTTATGAACAAGTTTCATATTTTGACATGTTTTAATGAATTGTGATCTTTGATACTTGATTTTGACCAAAAAGTCAAAGTTTGACTTTTCAGTATATAGTTGACTTTTGATCAATTGACTGAAAATTAACTATCAATCAATTGATCTTGAGAGATGTTTTGAGCCATGTCATTAGGTAAAAATGATGAATTTTAATCCTTGAGATCATGCTTTGAATCAATCAATCATTTGCTAGGTCAAAAATCAGAAATTTCCCCTTCTTAGTCAAAACCCTAATTTTGACCATTTTGCCCTTTTGATGATCTGATCAAATTTCTTGAGGAATTATGGTCCAAACTTGATCAAATGACATATATGAGTTCATAATGTTGATATGGATAAAAATTATGAAGTTTGATTGTAAATTGATCATAGTTGACTTTTTCCCCAATACATCTGATTTTTAGGTCAACTGATCAATTGACTGAGCAAAAATGGAATCCAAGACTTGAAACTTGACATGAGAAAACATGAGGGTCCAAAATAATCCATGAAAGTTATATGGGGAATTAAAAGTCCATTTATCCTTGTGCAATCCTAAACCCTAATTTTCAGTCATCGGTGCTTAAGGAGGTGTCTTGAGCTGATCAACCCTTGTGCAGTCTTGAACCAAAGGAGATCTTGTGAGAGATTATTTGAAAAATGAGAGGGCAAATTTTTGGGTACAAAAACTGCCCCTGTTCAATCTTCTTAAACCTGAAGAGTTAGATTGGCGGATCCGTCATTCGTGACTTGAAGGTGGAAGATGATTGAACACTAGAGTGCCCAGAAATTTGCACTCGAAGATGGATTGTGAATGGGCTTATAGATTCCATTTGGAGGAATATTGGTAAACACTGGAAGAAGTATCAGCACAAATCTTTGGTCGATTTATACTAAAACTTGATGTAGAGTTAGTAAAATACAAATGTATGCATGATGTTCACCTGATGTGGTATTATGCTAAATGCATTTTGTATGTACATGCTATGATGTATGAATGTGAGATGTATGTTTTTGTCTGGGAAAATAAATCCCTGACTGCTGCTGAGGAGATCCCGGGGAGTTGAATCCCTGATCGCTGTTGGGGATGAAGAGTATACATATCTTCAAACTTTGTTGAAAGGATGCTTACGCTGGGGAATATCACTTGAATGTCAGTTGTTATCTGGTCGGGTCCAGGCTTCACAATTTGCTGAGGATGAGGAAGTCAACTTCTATCTGGTCGGATCCAGGCTTTATGGTAACTTAACTAGGGAAGGATAAATTAACTATTATCTGGTCGGATCCAGGATTTGCAGAAAATTTCTTGAAGTTGAATAGCTATCTGGTCGGATCCAGGCTTCACAGCAACTTGCTAGGGATAAGGAAGTTAACTATTATCTGGTTGTATTCCAGGCTTTGCAGTGACTTGAAATGGTAATTACTATCTGGTCGGGTCTAGGTTTCACAGTTTTTGGAAAGTTGTACTATTATCTGGTCGGGTCCTGACTTTATAGTGTCTCTTTGGAGATCGTAGTTAATTGTTGTCTGACCGGGCTCCAGGCTTCACAATAACTTGCTTAAATAGATGAAATTGAATTGATATCTGGGCAGGTCCATGATTTACAGTAACTTAATGACATTTAACCGCTATCTGGTCGGATTCCAGGCTTTGCAGATTTTTGAGGTGGTTAAGGTTAATTGTTATCTGGTCGGGTCCAGGCTTCACAATAAACTGCTTGGGGATTTAGTTATCATCTGGTCAGATTCCAGGTTTCACAACAAACTTCTGAGAGGAATTTCTATCTGTTCGGATCCAGGCTTCACAATAACTTGTTGGGGTAGAGGCAAACTCTACTAGGGAAAAGAAATTAAACCTTGGTCTTGGTTGAACCTTTGAAGAGTTAAACTATTATCTGGTCGGGTCCAGGTTTCATAGTATCTTGCGAAGTTAACTATTATCTGGTCGGATTTAGTCTTCATAGTGACTTGAGAAGTTAACTATTATCTGGTCGGGTCCAGGCTTCATAGTAGTTTGGAAGTTGTACTAATATCTGGTCGGGTCCAGGCTTCATAGTAGCTTTTGGAGATAGTAAAGGTTTTGTTGACGACTTTATTGGGGATTAGGAGTTGTGGCCCTATGATTTGCAATAGCCTGAGAGGAAAACTCAAACTGGATATTATGGACTCAGTCGGGGAAGACAAGATTCATCTTGGGGAGATATACTCAGCTTGGAGAGGATATACTCGGCTGGGGATACCAAGCTTAGCTAGGGGAGATAGACTATTCCAGGGAAATACAGACTCGGATGGAGAGGATAGACTAAGCTGGGGAATTTTGTGGTTCCTTGATTGTTGTATGTTTGGGAAATAAACCTTGTTGATGAATACTCGATGAACTGCTGACATAGTAAGTTCTTTGAGAAAGAGGTTCACAAGGCTTCTACTTGTAGGATCAACTTAGCTGGGGAGAGAGCTGCCAAGAGATTGAGACTCTGGCTGGAGCTTATCCTGTGTAAAGAAACTGTGTGGGTAACTTTGTTGAAGATTGGTTTATTGTAGCCGTCTTGGTGGGGATAATGCTAATGAAATAATTCTGTGGGGATGTTCCATATACATTAAAGAGATGCTTATTACTTCTTAGCATGACACATGTGCCAAATAGTTTTAATTATGCTCATATGCATATGTTCGTTCAATTTTAGTCATTGGACAAATTTGCATTCAAAACAAAGACAAAAATTTTGCACTTCAAAGTATATTTGTATTGATATTTTGCCCATGAACAGGCATTTTTTGTACAAAGAGACGGAGATCCTAGTAAGAGGAAATCGTCGAAAGGAAAACAAAGATTGAAAACAAAAACAAATAGCCATGTGAAATGATCTCATTGCATTCCAAATCTACTATTGCCCCAATGTCTTCGAATGCCCCTTGCCGTTGACAGAAGTTGATTGGATTGATCTTGGACCGTTTGAACTCAGACCTTGGTGATAAAGTTGATTGTAGTGATTCCACGGGACATAGTCATATGCTTTCAATCCTTAAATTTTTCCTGGACCGCCCTTTCGGGTTTTCAGCCCACCAGGATACCCATTTTTGCCTAAGTCGCCCTTTCAGGTTTTCAACTTACCGGGTTTACAATCTTTTGCATATATCCCTAATTTTTTCCCAAACCTTTTGGTTTGCCGGGATGCCCTTATTTTTCCTAGGTGTGTCAATATAGCGGGTCCTTTATGCGTAGTATTTTTTAATTATGTCCACGTTTATAGGATGTGGGAAGTCTTCACCATCCATGGTAGTCAGCATCATGGCACCGCCAGAGAACACTCTCTTGACAACAAATGGCCGTTCATAGGTGGGAGTCTATTTGCCTCTGGGGTCGCCTTGTGGCAGAATGATGCGCTTTATCACCAAATCACCAGCTTGATATACTCGAGGCTTTATCTTTTTATTGAAAGCCTTGATCATACATTTTTGGTACGTATGACCATGAGAAACAACATTCAGTCGCTTTTCGTCGATCAAGTTTTGCTGATCCAATCTCGTCTGAATCCACTTGTCTTCTCCTAAGCCTACTTCATTCATAACCCTCAGTGAGGGAATCTGAACTTCCACTGGAAAAACAGCTTCCATGCCATAGACTAAGGAAAAGGGAGTTTCCCCAGGTTGATGTTCTTGCTGACGTATGGTAGCCATGTAGAGAAAATGACAACATCTCATGCCAATCCTTATAGGTTACTACCATTTTCTGCACAATCTTCTTGATGTTTTTGTTGGCCGCTTCGACTGCACGATTCATTTTAGGTCTATATGGAGAAGAATTGTGATGCTTGATCTTAAACTGAGTGTAAAGCTCAGTAATCATAACATTGTTGAGGTTAGTCTCATTGTCGGTGATGATCCTTTTGGGGATACCATAGCGGCAGATGAGGTTGTGTTTGATGAATCGGGCTACCACATTCTTTGTGACTGAGGAAAACGAGGCGGCTTCGACCCATTTGGTGAAATAATCATTAGCGACCAAAATGAAGCAATGTCCATTGGAAGCGGTTGGCTTTATTTCTCCAATCATGTCAATGCCCCACATTGCAAATGGCCACAGAGCGGTCATGACGTTCAAAGGGATAGGAGGCACATGGACATTGCCAACATAGATTTGGCATTTGTGACAAGTTCTAGAGTGTTGATGGCAATCAGTCTCCATTGTTGACCAATAGTAACCCACTCTCAAGATTTTCTTGTCCATCGTATGTCCACTTGAGTGAGTACCAAAGAGATCATCGTGCATGTCTTCCATGATTTCCTCTTCCTCCTTCTTATCCACACATCAGAGTAGAGTAGAGTCATGGTTGCGCTTGTACAAAACCCCGTTACTTAAAAAGAATTTGGCTGCAAATCTTCGTAAGAATTTTCTGTCATTGATGGATGGTCCCTCGAGATACTCTCGCGCTTCAAGATATCTCATCACCTCATGGTACTATGGGTTTTCTGTATCAGTGTCAAGCTCACAGCAGTGTGCAGGTTCGTTGAATCTTTCAATTGTAATCATAGGGGCTTTGTTGCCCCATCTGACTTTGAACATTGAAGACATGGTTTCCAAGGCGTCAACCAATTGATTTTCTTCCCTAGGGAAGTGCTCAAAGATGATCTCTTCAAAGTAAGGATTCAAGGATAGCACAAGTTCCTTGTAAGGGATGAGATTAGGGTGTTTAGTGTCCCAATCTCCTTTTACTTGGCTAATCACTAGAGCGGAATCCCCAAACACATTCAAATGCTTGATCCTCGATTCAATGACAGCTTTCTGACCCAAGATGCACACTTCATATTCAGCCATATTGTTCATGCAATCGAAGCAAAGTATGGCAGTGAAATGAGTGTGGCAACCTTCAGGAGAGATGATCACAACACCAATACTGTTACCCAAGGCGTTGGAAGCCCCGTCGAAGACCATAGTCCATCGGGATCCTTGTCCAGGTCTGTCATACGGTCCAGGTTTCACACAGTCGGTCACCAACATGATGTTCTCATCAGGGAAGTCGAAGTTCATGGACTGATAATCATTCACAGCTTGATAGGCCAAATGATCTGCTAGTATGCTTCCTTTGATGGCCTTTTATGTAGTGTATTAAATATCGTACTCAGTCAAGATCATTGGGCATCTTGCTATCCGTCTGGAGAGGGAAGGTTTCTCGAAGATGTACTTGATTGGGTCCATCTTAGAAATCAACAGAATGGTATGAGTTAACATATACTGTCTTAGCCGGCGAGCAGCCCATGACAGAGCGCTACTAGTTTTCTTGAGCAGTGAATATCTGGTTTCACAGTCGGTAAACTTTTTGCTCAGGTTATAAATAGCATGCTCTTTTTGGCTAGACTCGTCATGCTGGTCTAAAACACACCCCATAGAGTTCTATAGTACTATCAAGTACATGATCAAGGGTCTTCCTTCAACTGGAGGCATGAGAATAGGAGGCTCTTGTAGATATTCTTCGATTTTGTCGAAGGCAGCTTGGCACTCATCATTCCATCTAACTACCTGATCTTTCTTCAAGAGTTTGAAGATTGGCTCACAAGTAGCAGTCAAGTGTGATATGAAGCGGGCGATGTAATTGAGACGACCCAAGAATCCTCTAACTTCTTTTTCAGAATGAGGAACTGGCATTTCTTGGATGGCCTTCACCTTGGCAGCATCAACTTCAATGCCTTTATTACTGACAACAAAACCCAGAAGCTTTCCAGATAGTACTCCAAATGTGAACTTGTAAGGATTTAACCTCAACTTGTACTTTTTCAACCTCTCGAATAGTTTGTACAGGTGATCGAGATGTTCCTCTTTAGTTTGTGATCTGGCAATCATATCATCCAAATAGACCTCTATTTCATAATGTATCATGTCATGAAATAAAGCTACCATAACTCTTTGATATTTTTCCCCTGCATTCTTCAATCCGAACGACATGACCTTATAGAAGAAGGTGCCCCATTACGTAATGAAAGTAGTATTCTCCATGTCTTCGGAAGCCATCCTTATCTGATTATAGCCTGAGAAGCCATCCATGAAAGAGAAGACTTTATGCTGAACAGTGTTATCGACCAAGACATTAATGTGTGGTAGAGGGAAGTCGTCCTTGGGGCTTGCCCTATTCAGATCCCTATAGTCTACGCACATGTGAACTTTTCCGTCCTTTTTAGGTACTGGAACCACAATGGCAACCCATTGGGGATAGGATGTCACAACTAGGAACCCTGCATCAAACTGTTTCATTACTCCAGCTTTGATCTTCTCAAAGATATCGAGCCTCATGCGACGAACCTTTTGTTTGATAGGAGGATAGTATTCTTTTTTCGGCAGATAATGAACTACGATGTTAGTATCCAACCATGGTGTAGCGGTAGAAATGTTCAAGACTAAGCCATTGGGTTGACTAGACTTTATACAAATCAAAACTAAAAATCGCCACCGCGCTTTATTGTTTCCAAAGGAATGGGAAAAGAGCGAATAACCCAAAAAAGGGGGAAAGATTCAAGGTAAGGGGGTTGGTTATGCAAAGGGAAGGTATTATCACCCTAAATATCTATGGTACTCCGTAGGAACCTCTTTGTAAAATCTGTATATTTTGGCTATAAAAATGTGTTATATATAAAATGGATGGTGGAGGTGAGAAAAGAAATATTTTTTTTTAATGATTTTTGCACCTGCCGCGGTTGCGAACCTTTAGTGCCTACGTACCACCTTTCGTGCAATAGGGGATCAGGGTAGACGTAGTTCCTCTTTTAAAAGTTTGAAACACAAGTGTGTTGGTTAATTTTATGAGATAAGACATCATCGTCATTGTCCGTGTGGAAAACATACTTACTACTCACAATCATGGGAAAGGAGAATTTGCATCATCTCAAAGTGGAGGATAATGGCTTGGATTTTAAAATCAACAATGCCTCACTCAACATCCAACTGGAAAATATCTCACTTCACTACATATTGTAGAAGTATAGTTGTTTGCATCACTACAAGGATTGACAAGAGTCTAACCTTTTGAGAAAAGTTTAAAGATAAAAGCAAAAGTGGCAAAATGGTTTGAAATGAGATTGATTGACTTTTAGTTTTATCATAAAAAGTGTCAAAGTATTATTAAATTGATTGAAGTTTATTGATGAAAATGTTTTGAAAATGCATGGACCTAAGTCCAAGTTTATTATGAAAGTGTTTCAAGTTTAGAAATAAGAAGAGTTTTCAAAAGGAGGGAGAAGATAATTGAAATTAAAGAAGATGTGAGGAGAAGAAGAGACTATCCTAAAGCATAAGGTAAAAGCTAAGGAGAAGAATCATCTAACCAACATGAATCCAATACTTGACATTATGTGTCAAGATAGAATTCCCATTCTTTGGATTGAAACCAAGCAATCAAAGATACTAGACCTCTTCAAATGTATTAAGTCTTCACAAAAATTGGGCAGAGTAACGACTGTATACGGGTGAATTCTAGATTACAAACAAAGGATGTAATCACAAAAACCTACACACAAAAACAAACAAGCAACCCAATGTCTTGAGGTAAACCTCAAGAGCTCCAGATAAAATAATCAGATAGGATCACAAGGTCTCCAAGATAGGCCAAGGTTTCTAATCCTAAGTCCAAGAAAAAGTCCCATGCTCCATAATGCCAAGGATAGTAACCAAATAGTCCAAGTACCATTAAGAGTTTTTTAGAGTTTATGTTGATTATTAAGTATCTTAGGAAAAGAAAAAGAAAATCTCAAGTGAGCAAAATAAAAATGGCAAGAAGATAAATGCTCAAATGAGCAAAGATGAAAATGGCATGAAATGAAAAATGCTAAAAAAATAAATAGTACATAAAGCATAAAAGAATAAAAGCATAAAATAAACAAGTCAATAATTAGTGGTTAGTTGGATGACCATCTTGAAACTTGCATTTGGAACTCATTAGAGGATTGGTAGAACCAAAGCCTCCACACAACAAGTTGCATTTGCTTTTTGTCAAGTATATCATCCACTTGGAATTCTCATAAGTACCATTTAATGATCAACAATGTTTAAGTGATCCGCGTTGACCAAAGGTGTTGTAGATCCATTAGAGGATTGGTAGAACCAAAGCCTCCACACAATGAATCTCAAGGTTATTGGATCAAAGATATCAAATTAACATACTTGGGCTTGCAATCATAAGTTTGGGCCACGAATGATCATTTATTCGAATCGGAACAAAATTTAGCACTATGTTAAGCAATCGTAAGTGGACTTATATAGAAGTCGCACCTATTTTGAGGCTGGTCAATAGCAATCTATGCACCATTTGTTTTGAGACATGATATTGAGATCATGCTTCATCAACATTTAGTGTAATGAGAAGGTGATGAGATGAAGAGGATTAGGGAAAAAGATAAATAAACCACTTTTAAATTAAAAATTTAATCAAACTATTATTAAAATCATTCATCCATTTTTGTGGAGTTAAACTCAACACCATGGATCCAAAGATTTTAATAAAGTCATGATAAAAAAAATCAATCCAAGACAGCTAGAAAATAATCACAAAATAATAATGTATTTAATATATACATTAAAAGGTTTAAAAATGTTTTTAAAAAAGGAAAACAATGAGGAAAATATCAATTATATTCAAATTAATCAAGAAATAAAAAATAAGACCATAGAAAAATCAGAAAAGAGGCCAAGTAATTTTACAAAATTTTTGGTAACTTTTAAAAGTCAGAAACTACTTTTAAAAATTAAAATAAATGGGTAAAATAAACAAAAATAGTAAAAAATAGTAAAGTCAGAAACAAAAATAAAATAAGGTCACCAATATTTGTCACAATATCATTGGATCATTCCATAATTTTTTCAGAATTTAAAAATGTATAAAAGTATTTTTAAACATTTTAAACAAATCAAATAAGTGTAAAATTCATAAAAAATACCAAAACACAAAATTAAATTGTGAAAGAATAAAAATCAGAAAGAGAATAATCAAAAGTATTTTTCATAATGTTTTCAGATTTTTTGGACTAAAAATGAATATTCTATGATTTTTTGAAATTTAAAACAATTAAAAACTAAAAATCAGAAAAAGAAAATAAAAGTAAAAGATGTGGACCATTGGATGAGAGTCAAAACACGTTAGTAATCAAATCCAAGGTATCTGGTGCGCTGTGCATATCATGGTCATTAATGAATAATGTACATAATCAATAATAAATCTGATTTTTTAAAAACACAAATGGCACGCCATCATTGGTTGGAAGATGACACGTAGGTCATCTTCAACCTCCAGCCAACATGATTTGCAGGTCTCTCAAACTGTAAAATTAGAAGGTCAGACCTATGCCAATTGCTTCGTCTCTTCAAGACGAAAACAAACACACCCTTGCGCCAAATTTATATAAACTGTAGCTCAAGCAAATTGGAAGGAATGTTTTGAAAAGGGATTTCAAAATTCATGGTCAAAACGTGCTCCCAGTGAAATGTAAGTGTTGTGACTAGAACCAGGAGAATGAGAGCAACACAATGATATCAGGGTTTAGAAGAATTGATGAAGGAATCTACCTATTGAAGTTGAGTTGCAGAGCTCTGAAACTGGACTTCTATGGAGCAATATAGGGCACGATTCTTGAATGTAATCATATGGGTAGCTTTAGGGAAGATCAAGAAAGGTGAATTGAGGGAAAAATGGATTGAAAAAGGCTTGAGAATAGATTTCGAAGTTGCTGAATTTTGGGTTGTGAAGCAAGTTTGGCAGGGTGATTCTAGCTATCTAAGCTTGGGAAATTGAATGGGGGATGACCCTCTATTTATAGGGAAGCAAATGGGATCAAAAGGAATAGCAAATGATGCGTTTTGGAGGGAATTCGTGTGAGTTTGCATCATGAAGAAAGTGTGACTCAAACTTGATCAAAACTTAGCCAAATCGTGCATTTCATGATGCTAATCACTTCTGGAAAGTTGCTAAACATGATTAGAACCAAAAACGCGTGGAAATCTTGTGATTAGAAGCCAAAACAAAGATTTCAAAATCCTGACTTTGTGAAAAATTCAGTTTCAAACTACCCAATTCAAATCCATGGCATTTCCACCTCAAGGGGTCTTAAGGCATAATTCTTTATGCTTTGGAAAGATGAGGTTACAAGCTTTGCAATGGAAAAATAATGGAATCAAATGGATGCTTGAGCTGAAAGTTACATGGAGTCAAAGTTGAAGAAAAAGAGTTGACTTTCCATACTTAGAAATATTTCAAATTCTTCTTTAAAAATGACCTATAATCTTTTGCATCCAAACATGGCCTTCCACTTAGAATTTGCTCTTGACCAAAAAAGATGGAATGAAATAGATCTCTTGAATGACATTTTTCAATTTGAACCACTCAAAATCTCCAAAACTTGAGCAAGTTATGACTTGTTGAAGTTGGCCAAAAATCATGAAATGACCTATAATCTTTTGCATCCTTAAGGAAACTTCCATCCATTTTATTACTTTGCACATAAAAGAAGGCATGAGGTACACATCCTTAAGATCATCATGAAAAAAGAATGGGCTCAAGGTGATAAAAATTGACCAAGTTATGACCATTTGAAGTCACATATGGAAAATTGGGGATTCATCTGGGTGACTTGTAATCTTTCTTCTTCACCAAGTTCCTTCCACATGAAAACTCCTTGGAACTTTTGAAGTGATTTGTTGGTAACTCTTTGAAGAAAAGGATGTTTTTTGAATCACTCAAAAATACCAAAAGATGAACAAGATATGCTCCTTTGAAGTCCGAAACCCTAGCCTCTAGATCAAGAGAATGCTTTGAGGAAATTTGCCAAGTTTGAACAAGCTTTTTGTGCCAATATTCTTCCTTTGTGAATAGAAGTTGTTGAGGATGATGATGAGGACTCATAGCCACCAAAACCACTTCCATATCTTGAAATTAGAGAGAAATATGCTCTTCTGACTAACAGAAACAAGACCTTGTCCAATCATGACAACTTCTTTCCTTAACCCTTTGTACTTTTGTATCAATTTTGATAACTTTGAAATATGTTGAACCAAAATGAGCCTTGTCATGCCATTTCTTCCAAAATCACTCCAATAGTGAAGTTTGAATTTCTCAAGCTATTGACTAGGGCATGGAAATAAACTCATGAACCCATGAAACAAATTGCTAAACCTCATTGCCTTTACCTACATTTTTAACAAGTAAGACCAACCAACATTGCATTTTATTTGTTAGAAGAAAATCAAAGCAAAATATTCATGATCACAAAAGAAATCAAGTCAAGGTGCTTGGTAACTCCTCAAAAAGAGAAAAGCTAAATGATAGGGAGAAAAACCAAAAGCCCTAATGTGATCTTGTTGTGATTGAAACAATATGGTATGATGCAGGAATCTTAGGGGAAAAAATTGGGGTACAACAGTTGCCCTTATTTAAGTTTCTTCTATTCGTAGATACGAAGGTTAAAAATATTCGTGTCGACGTGATCGAAGATACTTAAATATAAAACAAACCCTATTTTTGGCCCTAAGATGCCATGCAAATGCTTATGCATATGAGTGCATATGAACAGAACCAAAGAGACGCAAGGTAACATTGGGGATGCAACAAAAATGAAGAAACAAATGAGCAACCCCACCAGGAAAATAAATAACTGGTGAACCACAAGAACAGAATTAGAGAGGAAGATAACAAGCATCGACGTTCACTGCCGATGTCCTACCAACATTCACTAAAGGTATCAAAAATATAATAACACCGACATTCACTTACGATGTCCTACCAACGTTCACTGAAGGTAGAAAGAGAAAATAAATCATATCACCGCCGTTCACTGACGATGAACTATCAACGCTCACTGAAGATAGAAAAAAGATAACAAACACCAACGTTCACTGCCGATGTCCTACCAATATTCACTGAAGGTAGAAAGAGAAAATATATCATATCACCGCCGTTCACTGACGATGAACTATCAACGTTCACTGAAGATAGCAAAAAGATAATAAACACCGACGTTCACTGCCGATGTCCTACCAACGTTCACTGAAGGTAGAAAGAGAAAACATATCATATCACCGCCGTTCATTGACGATGAACTATCAACGTTCACTGAAGATAGCAAAAAGATAACAAACACCGACGTTCACTGCTGATGTCCTACCAACGTTCATTGAAGGTAGAAAGAGAAAATATATCATATCACCGTTGTTGTACCCAAAAATTTGCCCTCCCATTTCCTCAATATTTTCTCACCACAAGACCCTTGGAACTCAAGATCCAGTTAGGGTTTGCTCTGCTCAAGACTCCCCCTTTGCACTGTTGACCCAAATTAGGGTTTGAGTTTGCACAAAGATGTTTTGACCTAAAATGCCTAAAATGACTTTCATGCTTCATATTGGACCCCCAAGTTTATCCATACCAAGTTCCAAGACTTGATTCCAATCTTTGCCCAGTCAATTGGACAGTTGACCTAGAAATCAGCTGTATTGGGGAAAAAGTCAATTGTGGTCAATTGACAGTCAAACCTCATGAAATTTGACCCACATCAACATTATGAACTCATATGAACCATTTGGTCAGGTTTGGATCACAATTCCACAAGAAATTTGATCAGATCACCAAAAGGGCAAAATGGTCATTTTTAGGGTTTTGACTGCACAAAGGCAATTTTTGACTGTTTGACCTAGCCAATGGCCAACCAAGCTCACATATGGACTCAAGGACCCTATGTAATTGTCTTGACATGTTCAACAAATTCAAAAGATCCCAAATGCACAAGATTAACAGATGAATTTTCCAGTCAATTGATCAATTTTTGACTGTATACTGAAAAGTCAAACTTTGACTTTTTGGTCAAAATCAAGTGTCAAGATTCATTTTTCATCAAAACATGTCCAATTATGAAACTTGTTCATCAAGAAATCAAGAATCACAAATTAGGGTTTGAAATGAAGAAATTTCATAACTCAGAATTTTTCTAAGTTATGGAAATTCCTAATTTTTTTCTAACTTTGTCCCATTTTTTCATCTAGATACATTTGGATTCAAGGAAAACTCAAAACATGAAAGTTATAGTCCATTGCAAAATCTACAACTTTGATTCACAAAGTTTCCTCAAAAGAAGCTTGTAGCTCAAGTTACAATTTTTGGAACAAGGGTGCAAAACATTCTTAACTTAGAAAATTTTTGACCTATTTTAGGCAGGATTTTTGCCTAACTTCATGGCCACTTTTCACTTGCTTCCACTTGGAATCTCAACTTGCATTACAAAGATGGATTGTATTACACATTCCAAGCTTTCCAAAATGTCCAAGAACTTCTCAAACACCCTTGTGGTTAGGGAGAATCGAATTTGACAATATGGGCAAAAGTCACTTTGTTCATGAGCCATTTCCATGTTCATAACTTGTGCATTTTCAAATTCAGCATATGCAAGCTACATTACAGGCCTAATCTCATTTACACTCAAAAATTAAATGCCAATCCATTGTGTTCTAGCTTTGTTTTGTTCATATAGTCATTACACAAAGAATTAAGCCTTAATTGGAAAAAGCAATTTATCCATTTTGGTAAAGTTGCACTTTATGTCAAATTTGCAATCCAAGTGGTACAATGCATATCTTTGGACACAAGATTCATGGAGATATCACACTGATCAAGAGGGATTGAGGCAGCATACTTGAGGGGCCTAGGAAAGCTTGTAAACCAACTTGTCATTTTTTCTTAAGATAGAAGAAACCTTGCCTTTTGAATACAATCTCACATTTCTGCCAACACAAGCCTAGACAAACTTGTTGAACACATTCCAAACATCATAACTGAGCTAAGGCACGAGCTAACCACCTTCAAAACCTCATCATTCATCAAAACACCATCCTACTACAAATAATAGAGTCCCTTCTGCAGTTGGACTTCTCTAACTCAATCCATTTGTGCGCCTTGGCCAAAACCAGTTCATACACACTCCATACCACCTATACAAACTATCCCAAGCATTGGACACGAACTGTAACACCCCTAACCAACTTCACCATTTTCACTTTTTTTGTTTTGCAGGTTGACTCCTATAGCTCGATTCATTTAGTTTCAAAGCAAGCTAAAGGTTGGAGAAGCATCCCTGAACTTCAAGCAAGCTGTACAAGTCCTCACATTGCACTGAAAGTACCTCCATTGTCAGACACGATCCAAGCTGAACAGGTAAGTTCATGGGCTTCTATCTCTCAATCTAGGAAGAGTTATCTTTAGGTTTATGAATGAAAAATGCTATACTCATGGCCCTGAAGCTACACATATAATTACTTTCCATTTATATTGCATGTGCTGAGAGAATTTGGAACCTGAACATTAGAAAAAACTTAGGTCAAGAATTAGGGATGGAGAAATTCTCTCTCATTTCTGAGAGTTAAGTCAAGTTTTTTATATGTCTGGATTCGTCTCTTGATGCTCTACATTTTTTGTGTTATGAGTTTTGCTTGAAAGTCCAGGAATCAGGAGTTAGGAAACGTGTGTTGTTCTTGTTCAAACAAGTCTGGAGGTTGAAGAAAACCCCTCTTGGGCTGGGCCTGAGTTTGATTTTCTTTTTGCACCACATTCTCACACATGCACCCCCTTGGCCCATTGTGTTTTATTTTCATTATTTTTGACTTTTGATTTTTGTTTCTGACTTGTTTATTTTTTTCAAAGCATAAAAAATATTAAAAATATTTTTCTCACATTTTTTGCATTTTATTTGATATTTATTTGTTTCATTTAGTTATATATGTAAATAAATACATAATATCTTCTATTTAAAAATACTAAAAATAATACTAATACATTTTTATTTTCTGATTTTATTTTATTTTTATCTTTTGAAAACATTTTCTAAAAATATACTTTTTTTTGTAAATAATAAATATTTTATTTTTGTACATATTTAATGTATTTAGTAAATAATATAAATACTTATATATTTATTAATATATTTATGTTAAAAATACAAAAATAATACATTTTTCATTTTAGTAATATTTGACCTCAAAAATACTTTTTTTTACAATATACTTCCTTTTTATTTATTTTTGTACATAATTAATAAATATTGCATATAATAAATAATTAATACATTTTATTTAGCAAAATTAGGGTTTTTGCCCTAAACCCTAAAAAATCCAAAAATTAAACCTTTTTTATTTTTGTTTATTTGACACATAAAAAACACTTTTCACATACATATAAAAAATCATTTTTTTTTGCATCTTGCATATTTATTGTATTTTATTTAATTATTGTGCAATTAAATAATTTGTATAATTCAATTTGGATGTAATAGCTTAGGTTTTAATTTCTTGCTAAAATATCCCCATTTGAATATTTGTACCCCCCATCCCATAATTTGTGTTGTAATAATTTAGGACCTTTAAATTCCGCATTTAAAAGCTTTCTAAATATGCCATGATAGAATTAGGGTTTTGTATGCGAAAATCAACTAGATAAATAGCTTGACCTAATTCCAAGATAAAAGCATGAAAATGAACAAACACCAATCACACTTGCACCCCTTAGGGTTACTCCACTTGTTGCCTTCAATAATGGGCCATATTGCATGTTGGGTGTCTTTGGCAAAACAAAACAATACCAAATGATCATAGTCCCTCGATGACGCTTTCGAAAGTTGCCTAAAAATGATCAAGTCCCTTAAAGGAAAAGTTGCCCAAAGACACTTGGCACCATTGCAATCATGGTCCAAACAATGACCCGCGCCCGTCCCGTTCACATCCTAACACAAGATTGTCCACCAAATACAATGGTGAAACAAAATTGTTAAAAGGGTTAAAAACATAGGAAAAATCTTTGAGAAATTTAGAGTAGATAGCTCTTGGTTATTTGCCAACTTGCAAAACAAAAACACTTGCCTATTTTTCAAAACACACATCACAACACACTTTCAAAACAAATTTTCAAAAACATTGAAAACTTTTCAAAAGACATACACCTTTGTATACATCCCAACATGGATCATTGCAAAGGTTGCCACCACATTGGCCTCTTTTCAAAACATTTTCAAACCCACACACACAAAGCACCATTTCAAACAATTGAAAATCAAGGCAAGTTGATCTAAGCAAGTAACTAAGAGCCCATGGATAACCATGGATATAAAGGGTGCTAATACCTTCCCTTTCTATAATCTACTCCCCGAACCCAAGAAAACATCTTAAAGGTTTTTGCTGTGCTTTTTAACCTTTCCTTAGGATAAAATAAAAAGTCGGTGGCGACTCTTGCTCAACCGAAACATTTGCGAAAACAAACGCAAAACCTCAAGTCAGTTCCCCCACCGTATCACAGAACTGGCGACTCTGCTTGGGAGAACTTAAAAGTGGAGTAACCTTAGGGCTTAGATCACCCTCTTGCATGACTAATTGTTTGCTTTGATTGCTTTATATCTTGGTTCTCTTGTTTGGGTTTGCAATCCTACACCCGGATTTGGGGAAACATTCATAGATAGCAATACGTTGTGGAAACTGTGCGGGGTATACCGACATGGTTGAAGCAATAGCTATATTAGTGCCACATATTTGTGAGTACCGGTAACCCTTGAGTTCAATCAAGGAGAGTACGGGGCCGCTGAGTGATGTCACTAAGCACTTATGACCTAGAACCTTACTTGACCATCTTGGCCTTTCATTAGGGGTAGTGAGATGACCGGCTTTGGTGCAGTCTGAAGTTGGTAGATACTCGATACTACACTCATTGAGGGTTGTTTTCTTGGAATATTTTGGTCGCTAGTTAAGTTGCTAAACCAAAACAATGAACATGGAAAACAATCCAGTGATATTGAGCTCCTTCGAACCCGGTTACTATTTATAGGACATGTTTTTAAGCCAACTACACTCAAGAGGGTACTTACCTATGAAACCCCATGCAAGCCTGAAACTAGGGTTTTGTGTGAATTGCTTGTACATATGTTTGTGCATACATCATGAACATCATAAAACATCATATGCATATACTAACCATTTCAAGGGTTTAGATCTTCATCTTTGTTCTTGTTTTGTAGGTCATGGAAATTCTTCGCAGGAAAACTATCCAAGTCAACCTTGTGAGAATCCCTCCTCAACTCAAGGAGCTCACATCAAGAATTCCGGAAAGCTCTCCCTTCAGTGAAAGACATGGTAGACTGCTCAGCCTAGTCAACACCAGCATTAAAGAGGACATGGTAAAGGCGTTGTTCCAGTTCTTTGACCCCCTTCACCACTGTTTCACTTTTCCCGACTACCAGTTGGTGCCCACTTTGGAGGAATTTTCTCAACTCCTGAGAATTCCTATTCTTAATCAACTACCCTACAACGGTACGGAAAAAGAACCAAAGCCTGAAGTGTTAGAACAATGTTTGAATCTAGTACCCTACATTTAAGTTTTGATGATAACAAAGTGAAAAGATATAGTATTTATATGTTTCATGTTTGAACTATATGCTACCTAAAATTACTATGCTCTGACTTGCAGATATGCTGATTAAAATAAGCAAGATCACTTATTCAGCATCAGAATTTGATTTCACACACCAGCATCAGAAGTTGCTGAATCAGAATGTCAAGATCAGATGATCAACTCACGTACATGCTGAAGCTTGATGAACAGAACTGCGCGTAAACACTCTGATACAGAATCAAATAGTTCATCAGCAGCGAAGCAGAATCAGAATGAGCCAAGCCAGAACGTGCATTGAAGAAGCAACGGTACTGTGCATTGAAAGCTAATCAATTCCAACGGCCTCATTCCAGACAAGATCTGCTCAAAAAGGAAAGCTTGTTATTAGCATTGAATCAAGAACATTGCATTCAACGTTCATCTTCTCAAGTGCTATATAAACAAAGCTTCGAAGATTATAATGGCTAATGCTCTCCAATTTTCTACACGCACAAAGCTGAACAATAATCTTCATCTACCAGTTTTGCTAAACCACAAACTCTGATACTCCATTAGTGTTTAGCAATCTAAGTTTCTAAGCTTCATTTGTGTATACATCACAGTTGTGATAAAGTTTTGTAGAAAACATTCACACACATTTGTTTTATACCTTTGTAAGAAAGTGTTGCCTTGACAAACCGGATTGTGGTTTGAATCAAGAAGGCTTTAGCAGTTGTTAAAGCAGTTTGTAATATTCAGTTGAATATAGTGAATTAAGACCTCGTTGGAGAGAGGCGAAATCACCTTGACGGGTGGACTGGAGTAGTTTGAGATCAAACGAACCAGGATAAAAATATCTTGTCAATTGCTTTAAGATTTCAGTTTTACAATTCAACCCCCCCTTCTTGTGTTTTTCACCCCTTCAATTGGCATCAGAGCGCCTGGTTCTGAGCTAAAACACTTAACCGTGTCAGTACAAGATCCAGCGTCAGAAAAACACAATGGCAGGAAACAATTCTCATTTCAGCAATGACAACAATGAGGACAGAGACAGATTCAGCGGCAAACCTCCAGTCTTTGATGGAGAAAACTTTGATTACTGGAAAGACAGAATTGAAAGCTTCTTTCTAGCACATGATGCTGATCTGTGGGATATGGTGACAGATGGATACACGCACCCTGTGAATGCAACTGGTCAGAAGATTGATAGAAAATCAATGACTGATCAACAAAAGCGTGATTTCAAGAATCACCATAAGGCCAGAACCATCCTCCTCAGTGCCATCTCCTATACTGAGTATGAAAAGATCTCCAACAGAGACACAGCTAAGAACATCTTTGATTCTCTCAGAATGACGCATGAGGGCAACGTTCAAGTCAAAGAAACAAAAGCTCTGGCGCTCATTCAGAAGTATGAGGCATTCAAAATGGAAGAATCTGAATCCATTGAAACTATGTTCTCTAGATTCCAGATTCTGGTAGCTGGTCTCAAAGTTCTGGACAAAGGATACTCTACTGCTGACCATGTCAAGAAGATAATCAGAAGTTTACCCAAGCAGTGGAGGCCTATGGTTACTGCTCTGAAGCTAGCGAAAGATCTCAACAAAATCACTCTGGAGGAACTTATAAGCTCCCTCAGAAGTCATGAGATAGAGCTAGAAGCTGACGAGCCTCAGAAGCAAGGTAAGCCTTTAGCTTTAAAATCTAACAGAAAATCTGAGTCTAAAGTTTTGCAGGCAGTTGAAGAAACATCTGATGGATCCTCATCAGAAGAAGACGAACTTTCCCTTCTCTCCAGAAGAGTAAATCAACTGTGGAAGCAAAGACAAAGGAAGTTCAGGAATCCTAGAAGATCTGATCAGAACGAGTCTTCTTCCAGATACAGAAGGACAGATTCTTCCTCTGGATACAGAAGATCTGAAGGCTCCTCCGGTAGCAAGAAGCCAGACACAAAAGACATCATCTGCTACGAGTGCAATGAGCAAGGACACTACAAGAGTGACTGCCCAAAGCTTCAGAGGGAAAAGCCCAAAAAGAAGTTTGGAAGAGAGAAGAAGAAAAGTCTCATGGCCACATGGGATGACTCTGACTCGTCTGAAGCTGACTCAGAATCAGATGATGAAAGGGCAAACATAGCGCTCATGGATAACATTCCAGATGATAGTTGTTATACCCCAAAATTTGCCCTCCCATATTCTTCAAGAGATTGCCAAGCCAAGCTACAAAATTCCCCAAGGGTTGCGCAGTGCAACAGTCTCCCATACAGTCAAAATTAGGGTTTTGAGTCTGATCAAGAAAAGGAAGTGTTCAAAGGCCCAATCAAGTCTCATATGCTTACAAACATGGTCAAGCATCCTCATATCAAGTTTCAAGGCATTCAGCTCAAAATTGCACAGTCAAAACCCTAGATTGCACTACAGTCAACTGTAGGGGCAAAATGGTCATTTGACAGTCAAAAGTTCAAATTTTTGGTCAATATATCATTTTGAAGCCACAAACATCATTTGATCAATGCTTGATCATGATTCTCAAAATTTGGCTCAGAAATCATCAAAGATGCAAAAGTTGCTATAGTTGGACAGCTGAAAAAGTCAACTGAAATTGACCAGGGCATAACTTTCACATGGATTATCAGAAAAATTCCATCCAAAGCTCATTTTGAAGAGAAAGACATTTCCTACAACTCATCTTCATACTTCAAGTCCAAGAAATGCTCTCACAAAAAGTTATCAATTTCAACATTATAGGTCATTTTCAAAAGTCAACAAAAAGGAACTTTAAGTCAAAGGCCATAACTTGAGATTGGAAAATCAAAATGACATGGGACCAAAGGCATTGGTTAAAGGACTCAAAGACCTTTCCAAAATGTCCAAGAACATGAGAAAATCTTAAAAATTGAGCAAGTTATGCCTTGTAGAAGTTGGGAAATTTTTGTGAAATGGCAAAAGTCAACTATCCTTGAAACTCCAATTTTTGACAAAAGGGCCCACTTTCTTCCACTTGATTCATCCTTGTCATGCCACACACGTGTCCCATGATTAATTTCAAGATCAAACATTGATTTTTCTATTTTATTTAATTTTTGATTATTTAATTCATTTTAAATCCTTAAAAATTCAAATAAAATTCAAAAACCAATGGAATAGTGTCATTTGAATTTGGACAACTTCCATATGTCATGGACCAACTCAAAAACTCAGGCTAGGGTTAAATTGCACACTAAGTCTTGGTCTTGGCTTAAAAGAAGGAAAATTGGTTAATGGTGAAAACCCTAGGACTAGTTCTTTCATGAGCATGAATTAAGGCCAACTAACAAGCTAGTTCTCTTCCATCATAAGCACTAAGTCAAACCCTAACCACAAGACACCAAATGCTGCGCCAAAGAGCTTATTGAGAACTTGAAAAATTGGCCATATAACTCAATTCTGAAATCAAGGCTCTAGGTGGTTTTAAGTCCTAAGATTGATTCTAATAGCTTCCTGGACCATTTCTGAACACATCCCAACTCCAAACATCCTTCAAAACTCCAGGAATTGGTAGGGAGAACTCAAACTGTGTCACATAACTTTTGAAATCGCATATCACAATTCATACGTCCTTTTGCATTTTTATTGATGAATTCTTGTTCCTTACAAAGTTTCTAAGCTAACCATTGTGTTTAATTGCATTTTTGTTGACCATACGCGATTTCACCATGTTCACATTTTAGGGTTTTCAGGTTGTGATTTTAGGGCTTTCTCAATACTGTAAAATTAGCCTTCCAAACCATGATAGTCATATTCAGCAAGCCTAGACGAAGGAAAAGCACCACTCGCGCTCAATTTATTGGTCCTATAGCGCTAGTCGCTATTTTTCTAAAAGCTACTTTAAGCCACGCGTGAAAACCGTTTCCATAGACTTTTGTTTCAGAAAAAAAGAATGAACAACGAAGGAGATGATGTGCTGTCTAGCAGTGATTGGCCAGTTTTAAATTTGCGCGCTTAGCCACTAACGCTTTTATTCTTTTCTTTTGTTATTTGTTTATTATAATATGTTAATTAACGCGTGGTAGCTCAGCTGGCAGGTGGACGTACTTGTAGCATCAAAGACCTGGGTTCGAATCCCAGGTCTGAACAAATTCCATATTATTTTTCATTCACAATTCCTATGCGCTTCAGTGATGTAGGCATACCATGCATCCTCAATGATCAAGCCTACACGCGTCCCAGGGTATCCACATCAAAGGCTAGGATTGAAGAACATGCTACGCCTTAGTCAAACGCGTCACACATGATTCAAAAAGTCCAACAAATTTCCAGCTTAATGGGCCAGAATTCTAGGGCCTGCACCTCCTAATCTGGGGCTACACCCCCCTGGTTTGCTTTTCTTTTCATGATTAATTGTTTTTTTTAATTATTAGGTTATTTATTTTCATTGTTTTAATTAATTAATTGTTTTCTTTACAAAATATAAAAACATCATAAAAAAATCAGAAAAAAGGATAAAAACATAAAAAATATTTATTTTATTTATTTTCTTGTAAATAATTAACATGTAAATAAATTTAGTAAAATAGGTTTTAACTTTAATTCTTTCTTCCATAAAAAATCCAAAAATATAGCATTAGGTTAATGACTTTTTTATTCCTTTTAACTTTCCTTGTTTTTTGCCATAATATTAGTAATTTTCATAATTAAACTAGGGTTGCATTTTAGGTTAGATTTTAATACTTTCTTAATAACTAAAAATCCAAAAACATAGCATTAGGTTTAATGACTTTTTATACCTTTTAAATTTTTCTTTTTTTATCATAATATTATTTATTTATTTATTTTATTTTTATAATTAAATGTACTTAAGTAAAAATTAGGGTTTAATTTAGATTAATATAACATTTTCACAATAACTAAAAAACATTAGAATTAGGATTTGCCTTTCAAATTTCATTCTAAAAAGTTCTTTTTTTTTCTTCTTTTAAATCTTAAAAAATACAAAAATACCAAAAACATTCTTTTTTTTAATTCTAATTCCTCATTAAATTTAATTTTTTGCAAAAGGGTCCAACGCCCATTGTCTTAATTATTTTATTTCGCACATTTACTTTATCGCTTATTATTCATTATGTATCTCTCCCGAAGCATTGTAACTTAAACTTCTCGCACTTTTATTTCCTTTGCTTTATTTACTTTCCGTCAAATCGGGTCCGGTTTAATTTTGGCGATGTGGACCCGCGCCATTTGTAATAGTTTAGATTTATTTTCCCGCAACTCTTAACTGTTAACAAAAGCATGAAAGAATGTATGGACTTAAAATAAAATCAAGCGTAGAACACCAATGAACATGACAAGACAAATAACTGAAACATGACACACAATTCGCACACACCACCCCTAGGGTACGCCTCACTGTTGCCTTGCCTTTCGAAAGGTGATCGTCGAGTAGAGGACGTCTTAGTAAGTCCTCATGATCCGGGAACCTGGCATGAGGGTAGCTTCTAAGGTGTCTTCCTATTGCTCTGGTGATCACCATGTCCCTACAAACTCGAATTGACCCGAACACCTCCAATGGTGGTGCTACCTACCTCTCAATGGTGGGATGGCACTACTTTAAAGGACATTTACACAGACGAATTCCTTAGGGTAGGTAGGTTCTCAAGGATACTTGCTTTAATTTCAAACAAATCAAAACATCTTTTCACCAACACATTTTCAAAAGCTTTCAAAGCAAATTTTTCAAACACTCTGACGTACGAGTCGAACTGAAATTTTTCAAAGAAACTTTTTTAAACCCACAATTGAAAAGCAAGCAAACAATTTTGAAAACACATTGAGCAAGTATCTAAGAGCCCATGGATAACCATGGATAGAAAGGGTGCTAACACCTTCCCTTTCTATAACCTACCTCCCGAACCGAGAGCAATCTCTTTAAGGAATTTTTCTGTGCTTTTGTCCTTTCCATTTGGAGAAAATAAAAGACGGTGGCGACTCTTGCTTCCGCGACATTTCGCGAACCAGCGTTAAACAGTCAGTTCCAGATCCACCGATCACAATAGTGAAGCTTCTGAATCAGACTCAGATTCAGACACAGAAGAGGTATTCCCTAACTTCGCTGTTAATTTTACAAAGGCTGAACTTGCTGAAAGCCTCAATGAAATTCTGGAACGTTATCAGCAGATTAGAGCTAAATTCAGAGACCTGAAAAGGAATCTTGAATCTGACTCTAATAAGTCTGAGAGTCTCAAATTGGAAAACTCTGAGCTGAGAGATAAAATTTTAAAATTAGAAAACTCTTTACAAAACTCTCAGAAGGAACCAATTTCTGAAACTCCCAGCAACGCTGATGAGATCATCAAGGAGTATGATCATAGTTTCCAGAAGTTCCTTGCTAAAAGCATAGATAGAAGCAGAATAGCTTCAATGATCTATGGAGTTAGCAGAAACGGCAGGAAAGGAATAGGATACCAAGGTAAGGTTCCTACACCTAAGAATGTCATGGATTTAACTATTAAACACACTCCTTTAAATTCACACTTTGTGTATGGTCACACACACGACATCAAATACACTAGCAGTAAGCACTCTGTGAAACCAAAATTCAACCAGAGTTTTGGCAAAACTAACAAATCAGGACCCAAGAAGATCTGGGTACCTAAGGATAAAATAATACATGTTGCAGATATCTTTAGCAGCAAATCAGAAACACCAGTCATGGTACCTGGACTCTGGCTGCTCACGACACATGACGGGAAGAAGGCATATGTTCCAAAGCCTGGAACTTAAGCCTGGAGGCCACGTTGGCTTTGGAGGCAATCAGAGGGGAAAGTTTATTGGCTCTGGAACTGTAGGTAATGGAAATCTTCCCTCTATTAATAATGTTCTGCTAGTAGACGGATTGATGCATAATCTGTTATCCATAAGTCAATTAAGTGATAACGGTTATGATATAATCTTTAATCAAAAATCATGTAAAGCTGTTAGTCAGAAAGATGGGACTATCCTGTTTAATGGTAAGAGGAAAAACAACATTTACAAAATCAAACTTTCTGAACTAAAGAGTCAGAACGTAAAATGTCTTCTGTCTGTTAACAACGAGCAGTGGATCTGGCACAGAAGATTGGGGCATGTTAGCATGAGAAGAATATCTCAGATTAACAAACTCAATCTGGTCAGAGGGCTTCCAAATTTGAAGTTCAATTCAGATGCTCTGTGTGAAGCATGTCAGAAAGGCAAATTTGCAAAACCTTCTTTTAAATCCAAAAATGTTGTTTCTACCTCTAAGCCATTAGAACTTCTGCACATTGACTTATTTGGACCAGTTAAAACTGCTTCAGTCAGTGGTAAGAAGTATGGGTTAGTAATCGTAGATGACTATAGCAGATGGACATGGGTAAAGTTCTTAAGACACAAGGACGAGTCACACTCTGTGTTTGTTACCTTCTGTAACCAAGTTCAGAATGAAAAAGATCTTAGAATCGTTAAAGTCAGAAGTGATCATGGTGGAGAATTTGAAAATAAAGATTTTGAGTCATTCTTTAATGACAAAGGCATTCTGCATGATTTCTCTTGTCCTAGAACTCCCCAACAAAATGGAGTTGTAGAACGAAAGAACAGAACATTGCAAGAAATGGCCAGAACCATGATCAATGAGACAAACGTTGCTAAGACTTTCTGGGCAGAGGCAATAAACACAGCGTGCTACATTCAGAATAGAATCTCAATAAGACCTATTCTGGAAAAGACTCCATATGAATTGTGGAAGAACAGAAAGCCCAACATTTCGTATTTTCATCCATTTGGATGTACTTGCTTTATATTGAATACGAAGAATTATTTGAACAAGTTTGATTCTAAGGCACAGAAGTGTATTATGTTAGGATACTCTGAACGCTCAAGAGGGTACAGAGTATACAATACAGAAACACAGATTGTGGAAGAATCAATCAGTGTTCGCTTTGATGATAAGCTTGACTCTGAAAAGTCAAAGCAGAATGAAATTTTTGCAGGTATAGAAATTGAATTTGCAGGTTCTGAAGACAAGTCATCAGAAGCTCTCAACACAGACATTCCTTCAACGTCTGAAAGAAGCAATGCTAGAAATCCTACAACTGCTGCTGATCAACCTCAGAAGAGATTACCCAGAAGCAGTTTGGATCACCCAGAAGAAACTATCCTAGGAAGAAAGGAAGATCCAATCAGAACAAGAGCAAGCTTCAGAAACTCTGAAGAAACTCTTATGGGACTTGTGTCTCTGATTGAACCTTCTTCTATTGATGAAGCACTTCTGGATAATGACTGGATTCTGGCAATGCAAGAAGAGCTGAATCAATTCACCAGAAACGACGTATGGGATCTCGTTCCCAGACCAAAAGGATTCAACGTCATTGGAACAAGATGGGTGTTCAGAAACAAGTTAAATGAACAAGGTGAAGTCGTCAGAAACAAGGCACGACTGGTTGCACAAGGTTATAGTCAGCAAGAGGGGATAGACTATACAGAAACCTTTGCCCCAGTCGCCAGGTTAGAATCTATCAGACTTTTAATTTCATTTGCTGTTAATAGAGGCATCACTCTGTATCAGATGGATGTCAAAAGTGCATTCTTAAATGGTTATATAGAAGAAGAAGTTTATGTTCACCAACCCCCAGGTTTTGAAAATACAAAACATCCAGAACATGTTTTCAAACTGAAAAAGTCACTGTATGGTCTGAAACAAGCTCCCAGAGCTTGGTATGAAAGGCTAAGTAACTTTCTGCTTGAAAATGAATTCACCAGAGGGAAAGTGGACACTACTCTATTCTGTAAAACAGTTAAGAGTGACATTTTAGTCTGTCAAATTTATGTTGATGATATTATTTTTGGTTCTACTAATCCTTCTCTTGGAAGAAAATTTGCTAAGTGTATGCAGGCAGAATTTGAGATGAGCCTCATGGGGGAACTGAAATTCTTTTTAGGAATTCAGATCAATCAAACTCCAGAAGGAACTTACATTCATCAGAGCAAATACATCAGAGATCTTCTGAAGAAATTTGACCTCTCAGAATGTAAGCCATCAAAGATTCCAATGCATCCCACGTGCATTCTGGAAAGAGAAGAGAAAATCTAGTGATTACAACTTAGTAGGCTACTGCGATGCTGATTTTGCTGGAGACAGAGTGGAACGTAAAAGTACTTCTGGAAGCTGCCAGTTTCTGGGAGAAAATCTGATCTCGTGGTCCAGCAAAAGGCAATCAACAATTGCTCTGTCAACAGCAGAAGCTGAGTACATAGCAGCAGCAGGATGTAGCACACAAATGCTCTGGATGAAAAGTCAGCTTGAAGACTTCCAGATTTTTGAGAGTAACATTCCTATTCTTTGTGATAATACTTCTGCTATTTGCTTAAGTAAGAATCCTATTTTACATTCTAGAGCTAAGCATATAGAAATAAAACATCATTTCATTAGGGACTATATTCAGAAAGGTATTTTAAACTTGAAATTTATAGATACAGACCATCAATGGGCTGATATCTTTACTAAACCCCTTTCAGAAGATAGGTTTAATTTCATTCTGAAACATCTCAGCATGAAAGTATGCCCAGAATGAAAATGTTTTAATTCCATGTATTTATCTTCAGAATGTAATTATTTTACTGTGAACTTCTGATCAATCTTCTTTCAGAAAGATAGAACATGCAGATTGTATCAGATGCAAGTCTAAAGATCTGAGAGTCTAATCTCAAAGACAGACGTGCTGATCACTACATCAAACAAGTGTCATCCAATCATCAGCAAATCTCTGAAGCAGAACGCGTGCACGCTTCTGAGAAGGCAAAGCGCTGATTGGGTGCATTGAGACACATGTCTGGTAACCGTTTTAAGTATCTTTCTCAAATCCCCCAAAATCAGCAAGCATTTAATGAAAAGTAATCACGCTTGTTAAATGGCAATCATTATTTTTTTCTCTCTCTTAAAAACGTTTAATTTTTCAAAATAATTTTTGAAAACTCTATTTAAGCTCATTAATCCTTCATTCTTATTCTTTACGCTTTCTCATAATCATTCAAGTATTTTCTGCATATTTCTGAGTTTATCTCCTACAAATTTTTTTTCATGCATGACATTCTCTATGTTTTCTTCATTTTCTGATGTACTGTTTTGACTATGTTTGTGTAATGTTCTTTTGCTCTGAACTATTTTAATATAATTTGTTTTTCTGATCTAAATTGTTTTAGCACATCACTAACACTTTTTGATTGCTGACAAAAAGGGGGAGAACAAGAATGATATTTAAAATCAATAACGGCTAACTAGACAGAAATTCTCAAACATTCTAACTCTATTACTTGAAATGTTTTTCTGTTTTGTTTTAAGTCTACAGGCACAAGGAAGCTCCTGAACACTATGAAGACTAGAAGCTAGAAGCTCTGATCAAAATGTAGAAGCTCATGTTGCTCTGATCAAATATGAAGTTCTGATCGACCTAACACTCTGATCCGAAGCAAAGCTCTGACAGGAAAAGCTCTGAAGCTCTGCTCTCTGATAAGTCAAAGACCTATAATCTGATGCTCAAAGATAGAAAAAGATCTGATCCTGAAGAACACGTATATCAAAGGGAAGTAACAAACTCAGGGGGAGTATCTCTTAACTCTGATTTCTCCTTACTTCTTAACTCTGAAACATTTCCTAGATACCTTTTCACGTTATTTTTTATTTAAAATATCTAGTTTTTGTCATCATCAAAAAGGGGGAGATTGTTAGAACAATGTTTGAATCTAGTACCCTACATTTAAGTTTTGATGATAACAAAGTGAAAAGATATAGTATTTATATGTTTCATGTTTGAACTATATGCTACCTAAAATTACTATGCTCTGACTTGCAGATACGCTGATTAAAATAAGCAAGATAACTTATTCAGCATCAGAATTTGATTTCATACACCAGCATCAGAAGTTGCTGAATCAGAATGTCAAGATCAGATGATCAACTCACGTACATGCTGAAGCTTGATGAACAGAACTACGCGTAAACACTCTGATACAGAATCAAATAGTTCATCAGCAACGAAGCAGAATCAGAATGAGCCAAGCCAGAACGTGCATTGAAGAAGCAACGGTACTGTGCATTGAAAGCTAATCAATTCCAACGGCCTCATTCCAGACAAGATCTGCTCAAAAAGGAAAGCTTGTTATTAGCATTGAATCAAGAACATTGCATTCAACGTTCATCTTCTCAAGTGCTATATAAACAAAGCTTCGAAGATTATAATGGCTAATGCTCTCCAATTTTCTACACGCACAAAGCTGAACAATAATCTTCATCTACCAGTTTTGCTAAACCACAAACTCTGATACTCCATTAGTGTTTAGCAATCTAAGTTTCTAAGCTTCATTTGTGTATACATCACAGTTGTGATAAAGTTTTGTAGAAAACATTCACACACATTTGTTTTATACCTTTGTAAGAAAGTGTTGCCTTGACAAACCGGATTGTGGTTTGAATCAAGAAGGCTTTAGCAGTTGTTAAAGCAGTTTGTAATATTCAGTTGAATATAGTGAATTAAGACCTCGTTGGAGAGAGGCGAAATCACCTTGACGGGTGGACTGGAGTAGTTTGAGATCAAACAAACCAGGATAAAAATATCTTGTCAATTGCTTTAAGATTTCAGTTTTACAATTCAACCCCCCCCTTCTTGTGTTTTTCACCCCTTCATGAAGATGTTGCTCAAGCACTACACTTGCAACCATCTGACATCAAGGGGCATTGGGAGACTAGAAGCGGTGTCAAAGGCTTCTTGGCAAAATTCTTGTTTGAGAAGGCACAAGAGTGTTGGAATTAATTGGACCTACAAGCCTTTGAAGAAATTGTGGCACTCCTTATCTATGGGTTGGTCTTGTTCCCAAATCCTGACCAGCTTGTAGATGTCAACGCCGTCAAGGTCTTCTTATCCAGAAATCCAATACCAATATTGCTTGGGGACATTCTTCACTTTTTTACACACGAACAATGAGAAAGAGGGGTGTTCTCATGTGTTGTACTCCTCTCCTTGCAAGGTGGTTTATTTCTCACCTTCCACAATCTGTCTTGAAGAATGACCAAGGCTTAAGGTGGTCACAACGGTTGATGACCCTTACTCACTCTGATGTACATTGGTGTTCTCGGTCCATAGAAAATGTCATCATCGTCGATCGTTGTGGAGAGTTCCCTAATGTTCCATTACTTGGCATTAGGGGAGGCATTACTTACAACCCTTGTCTAGCCTTGAGACAATTTGGATATGCACAGAGGGATGGCCCTCACGACATGTTGATTCCTGACCTAGTTTTTGACTTCGACAATGATGCGCAAGGACTTCGCCAAAGATTCATCAGAGCTTGGAGGATGCCTAACAAGGTTGACAGCAAGACACTGGGACACAAGAACTCCATCCCTCTTGAGCCTTATCTCAAGTGGGTACGAACCCGAGCCCAGAGTCTAATGATGCCTTATCCTCATGTTCTCCCTGTGATTAAAGAGCCTGTTAAGGAAGGAGAGGTTCCCTACACCATCCTATATCCTGACATGCCTACATCGTGGGAGGAGATGCAGAAGAGCTGGATCCAACTCAAGGAGGAACGGAACACTTTTGAAGCCAGCTTCTACGCCAGCGAGAATAAGGTTTTGGAGCTTACCCGCCGACTCCATGAGGAAGAGACCCTCAATACCTACATCGCACCAAAGAGGATGCGCAACGTCTTTTTACCTTGAGAAGTTTTTTTTGTAATATTTGGCCCATGGGGCATTTATGTACTGACAAATTTCTTCTTATTAATATGACATGCGTTCTTTTTGTTTGCAACAATTTTGAACTTTCTAAATCCTTGAATGCATTGCATACATAAGCATACCATTCATCATGTGCATAAGCAGGTCTCCACACCAGGTTTCCTTATCTTTCTGCTGTTTATTTCAGTAAGATGGATCTCGAACAGACGGTCAAGGACTTGCAGTCTCAGAATTCACAGTTTCAACAACTCCTGATGACCTTGGCTAAGGGTCAGGAAGATCTGAAAGCCCTGCTGGGGAACAAAGAGAAAGTGAAAAAGAAGAAGAAAAGAATCAGGGTGGCTACCCTAGGAAGAAGGTTTGAGGGTGAAGCCAGAAGAGTCCTTGAATTTCCCCCTACATCTGAAAAGGGAACCAGTAAAGGGAATGCGGCTGCGGTACCTTCCGAATCCGAGGTTGAAGAAGAGGAGGCTGAAGAGGACGAAGACTACTCTGATCAACAATACCCGCCTGCCGATGATAAGTACAAGGGTTTGGAAGACATGTTGGCAACTATGGAGCTGCAGAGAGTTCCCGGCTTAGATTTCGAAGATTTAGGATTAGTTGCTGGAATTGTCATCCCTCCGAAGTTCAAAGTGCCAGTTTTTGCAAGGTATGACGGGCTATCCTACCCGAAGATGCATCTCAGATCATATGTAAGGAAGATCCAACCTTACACTACAGACAAGAACCTTTGGATCCATTTCTTTCAGGATAGCCTTTCGGGGGCTCAACTCGAATGGTTCTATCAGCTGGATGGAGCCAGTATCCGAAACTGGGAGGACTTGGCTAGTGCCTTTTATAAACAATATCGGTACAATTCTGACCTCGCTCCCACGCGTACCCAACTCTAGGGTATGTCACTGGGGACGGGCGAAGGATTCAAGGAGTATGCGCAAAAGTGGAGAGACCTGGCTGGCAGGGTGCAGCCACCGCTGACTGACCGTGAACTTGTTGACATGTTCTTAGGGACCCTGTCTGGTCCGTTCTTCAATCATCTGATTGGTAATTCCTCTACTGGGTTTACAGATTTGATCTTGACTGGTGAGAGAATAGAAGTTGTTATCAAGTCGGGGAAGATACAGAAAGGTGCCGCCGCGAGTACTAAAAAGAAGCCCTTCAAAAAGGAAGCTAGTGTTTTTTATGGTCCCAGAAGACAAGTTAAGCCGGAACGCCGCCAAGCTGTCAATGCATTGGTAATTTCAAAGCCTGCTGCCGCTCCTCAGCAGTTCAACCAACCAAGGGGTGAGAGGCCCAAAAGGCAGTACACCCGACTTAGCATGACCCTGTCTCAGATTTTGCCGCAACTACTGTCAACCAATCTGGTAACTGTCAAAGAAGCTCCGAAGGTAGTAAACACAGCTTCTCCAAAATACAACCCCAACGCCCGTTGCGCTTATCACTCTGATAGCCCGGGGCATACTACGGACGATTGCTGGGCTTTGAGGAATAAGGTTCAAGACCTTATTGATGCTAAAGAAATACAGTTTGAGGCGCCCGAAAGACCCAATGTTGTAACTGCTCCCATGCCCCAGCATGGAGTGAATGCTGTAGAAGAAGACCGGTATGTGCCCTTCGTGGAAGAGATTGTTACTCTGTTATCGACTGTCAAGAGGAACCTGTTGCTAGCCGGTTTATTTCTAGGATGTGGTAAAGGTTGCCTTCTGTGTGCTATTTCACCTGTTGGTTGTCCTTTGCTGAAATCAGGTATCCAAAGCCTGATGGATAGCAAAGAAATTTTGTTCGAGAAGATTGTTGTTCCTGCTGTCCCTACTGAAGAAGTTTCTATTGTCACTATTTTCAACAAACCTCCTAAGGCTCCCTCAAAGAAGCCTGTCAAAATCATGTCCACTCAGAAGATTGCTCCTATCATCATCACTGTTCCGGGGCCCCTCCCATATACATCCGACAAAGCTGTCCCATGGCACTATGGGGCAGACGTTTATGTTCTTGGAGTAAAACAAGAGTTTGATACAAGTACCAGTGTCAGCAATATCACCGGGCCTGCCAAAATTACTTGCAGTGGTAGGCTGTTCTCGCCAGATATAGCTCCACCAGCTGTTCAGAAACCTCTTATCATCACACCTGCAAGTGTGCATGTTCCCCTTCCTAGTCAAGTTCCTGTTTCTACCCCTGCTGCCGAGTCGTCTGACGCTCGGGGCAAAGGGATTGCTACTGATTTGCCTGCCCTGACGGAGGCACCAAAGACAACCACTGTTGAAGCCTCCCAGCAAGAGATGGAGGAGATCCTCAAGATTATCAAGAAAAGTGATTTCAACGTAGTTGAGCAGTTGGGGCACACCCCATCAAAGATTTCTATGCTATCGCTGTTATTGTGTTCAGAGGCCCATGCCAAGGCCCTGATCTCCTTCCTGATGATGGCCCATGTGCCACAGGAAACGTCTGCTGATCAATTTACCGATTGTGTGGCCAACTTGACTGCCGACAATGGTTTGGGCTTCTCTGACGCCGATCTGACCGCCAAAGGAAAGAACCATAACGACGCCCTGCATGTCTCCTTCGAATGCAGGGGCACTACTCTTGCCCATGTGTTGGTAGACACCGGTTCTTCATTGAATGTATTTCCCAAGAAGGCCCTAGACATGTTGGATTGTGAGGGTTTGGAGCTCAAGCCTAGTAACATTGTTGTCCGAGCCTTTGACGGTTCGAAAAGGATGGTACATGGGGAAGTTGACATTCCAATCAGGGTCGGTTCTCAAGTTTTTGATTCAACTTTCTATGTGATGGACATCCGTCAATCCTACTCTTGTTTGTTGGGTCATCCATGGATCCACAAGGCTGGAGCTGTGACCTCCACACTACATCAGAAGCTTAAGTACCCGGTCAGAGGGAAGATTGTCACAGTTCAAGGGGAGGAAGAATATATGGTCAGCCACCTAAACTCGTTCCGGTACATAGAAATGGATGGGGAGTTCATTGAAACCCCCTTTCAACACTTTGAAGAGGTGCCTCAGAAACTTGCATCAGCTGAAACTGTGATTGAAGACCCCCCTTTGAAGATGGCTTCCTTAAAGGATGCCCGGGCTGTGATTGAGAAGGGCGAGTGTGCAAACTGGGGCCGACTTCCTGACTTCACTCCAAAGACTGACAAGTTTGGTCTGGGCTTCACTACGGAGGCTCAGAAGGCTGTTCGTAAGGCGAGGATTGGAAGACCTCCTGTGTTCATCACTAACCCAGGAGTGAATGCTATTGAAGACGAAGTGGAGGAATCTGAATTCGACAGCTGGATCTACCCAACAACCGATAGTGGACCAGGCAACTGGACTGCCAAAGACTTCACACCTATTACTTTGGTCACTCAGTAATGAACTCTTTTGTTTTCAATTTGTAACAAACAATATGTTGAAACTTTTATGGCTCGGTGTCCTACCCGGGGCACCGTGGCTCCATTTGTGAGGGCTTTTGTATGACATTTTCATATATCATTAATCAAAACATTGGACGTTTGTTGCATTTCAAAATCTTGCGCTCCTTTTCTTTCTTTATTATATATTGCAAAACATCTATATTTACACACACTCACCCATACAAGTTCCAGTCCACTCTGGATCTCACTGGTAACGACTCTGCTACCGCCAGTTATGACTTCGAAAATCCGATCAACTTAGCCGAAGACGAAGGTGAAGATGATTGCGAAGTGCCTGGTGAACTTGCAAGACTGTTACTCCAGGAAGAGAGGGCCATTCAGCCACATGAAGAGCCAGTGGAAACGGTAAATCTGGGTACTGAGGCAGACAAAAAGGAAGTCAATATTGGTGCCAATCTAGAGTTCAGTGTGAAGCAACGGTTGATTCAGATGTTGCATTACTATGTGGAAATCTTTGCCTGGTCTTACGAAGACATGCCTGGGTTGGATACCGACATTGTGGTTCATCACTTGCCTACCAAGGAAGACTGCCCTCCGGTAAAACAGAAGGTCCGCCGTATGCGTCCAGAAATGTCCGAGAGAATCAAAGCTAAGGTTATGAAACAATTTGATGCCGGGTTTCTAGCTGTAACTTCTTACCCTCAGTGGATTGCCAACGTGGTTCCAGTGCCGAAAAAGGATGGTAAGGTCCGGATGTGTGTTGATTACAGGGATTTGAACAAGGCCATCCCCAAGGATGATTTCCCTCTGCCTCATATCGACGTCCTGGTTGACAACACTGCTCAGCATAAAGTATTCTCCTTCATGGACGGCTTCTCCGGTTATAATCAGATTAAGATGGCTCCTGAAGACATGGAGAAGACCACTTTTTTCACTCAGTGGGGCACCTTTTGCTACAAGGTCATGCCTTTTGGGTTGAAAAATGCTGGGGCAACCTACCAACGTGCCCTGGTTGCTTTATTTCATGATATGATCCATCACGAGATAGAAGTATACGTCGACGATATGATTGCAAGGTCTCAAACTGAGGAGGAACACCTTGACCATCTACGGAAGCTGTTTGACCGTCTGAAGTTGTACAAGCTGAGGTTGAACCCAAACAAGTGCACCTTTGGGGTGAGATCTGGAAAATTGCTAGGCTTCATCGTAAGCGACAAAGACATTCAAGTAGACCCTGCCAAAGTGAAAGCCATACAAGAG
Organism: Vicia faba; assembly: GCA_948472305.1. Lineage (NCBI taxonomy): Eukaryota > Viridiplantae > Streptophyta > Magnoliopsida > Fabales > Fabaceae > Vicia > Vicia faba. The sequence goes on along the minus strand of OX451739.1, from coordinate 1,483,396,583 downwards.
ATGCCAACTCCTAAGATAGAGAAAGAAGTCAGAGGCTTTCTAGGACGGTTGAACTACATTGCCCGATTCATCTCACATCTAACTGCTACCTGTGAACCAATCTTCAAGCTACTGAAGAAAGACCAAGTAGTACGTTGGAACGATGAATGTCAGGCCGATTTCGAGATAATCAAAGAGTATCTCAAAGAACCACCCATTCTTATGCCACCGGTTGAAGGGAGACCTCTAATCTTATACTTGACAGTACTGGACAACTCAATGGGGTGTGTGCTGGGACAACATGACGAGTCTGGCCGAAAAGAACACACCATTTATTACCTGAGCAAAAAGTTTACCGACTGTGAGACTCGGTACTCACTGCTCGAGAAAACTTGTTGCGCTCTGGTATGGGCTGCTCGCCGGCTGAGACAGTATATGTTGACTCATACTACTCTGTTGATTTCAAAAATGGATCCAATCAAGTACATATTCGAAAATCCTGCTCTGTCTGGAAGAATAGCAAGATGGAAAATGATCTTGACGGAATATGACATCCAATACACGACTCAAAAAGCAATCAAGGGAAGTGTACTGGCAGACCATTTGACACACCAGGCTGTGGACGATTACCAGTCGTTGAACTTTGAATTTCTAGACGAGGATATCATGGTAGTGACTGATTGTGAAGTACCTGGACCGGATGAAGGACCTGAGGAAGGATCCCGATGGTCTATGCAGTTTGACGGAGCCTCGAACGCTTTGGGTAATGGTATCAGGGCTGTGATCATATCCCCTAAAGGCACTCATACTCCCCTCACCGCCCGACTGTGTTTCAACTGCACCAACAACATGGCGGAGTATGAGGCATGCATCATGGGTCTTCAAGCTGCAATTGACTTAAGGATCAAGTTTCTGAGTGTCTTCGGAGATTCCGCTCTCGTGATCAATCAGGTCAAAGGCGAGTGGGATACGAAACACCCAAACCTTATTCCCTACAAGGAGTATGTGTCGATGTTGATTCCCCACTTCGAAGAAATAACTTTTGAACACTTCCCAAGAGAGGAAAATCAGTTAGCGGACGCGTTGGCTACAATGTCTTCTATGTTCAAAGTCAAATGGGACAACGAGGCTCCCCGGATCATTATCTGGAAATTGGATGAACCTGCACATTGCTACGATCTTGAGACCGAAGAGGTAACGGAAAAACCTTGGTATCATGAGGTGAAGAGGTACCTTGAAGCTCAAGAATACCCCGAAGGCGCATCGGTCAATGACAAGAAGTTCCTAAGAAGGTTTGCGGCAAAATTCTTCCTCAGCAACAACATTCTCTACAAGCGAAACCATGATTAAACCTTACTGTGTTGTGTGGATAAGACTGAAGCAGAAAAGATCATGGCAGAGCTACATGAAGGTACCTTCGGAACACACTCCAGTGGACATACCATGGAAAAGAAAATCCTTCGGGCAGGATATTTCTGGTCCACAATGGAAGCCGACTGTTATCAGCACTCGCGAACTTGTCATAAATGTCAGATCTATGCTGATAAGGTGCACATTCCTCCGGTTCCTCTGAACGTCTTGACAGCACCTTGGCCTTTTGCAATGTGGGGCATTGATATGATCGGTGAAATCCGACCTATGGCATCAAACGGGCATCGCTTCATCTTGGTAGCGATTGATTATTTCACAAAGTGGGTTGAAGCAGCTTCCTACACCACCGTAACCAAGAGCGTCGTGGCACGGTTCATTCGGCACAACCTGATCTGTCGATACGGTATACCTGAAAGGATCATTACGGATAATGGTACCAATCTTAACAATAAGATGATCACTGAGCTCTGCGAGCAATTCAAGATACAGCACCACAACTCTTCTCCTTACCGGCCGAAGATGAATGGGGCTGTAGAAGCAGCGAATAAGAATATCAAGAAGATTGTGAAGAAGATGACAGTGACCTATAAGGATTGGCACGAGATGTTACCGTTTTCTCTTCATGGGTACCGCACCTCAGCACAGACGTCAACAGGGGCAACTCCCTTTTCCTTGGTCTATGGCATGGAGGCAGTCTTGCCTATTGAAGTCCAGATACCCTCTCTCCGGATAATGAAGGATGCAGACTTAAGTGAAGATGACTGGATCCAGACTCGGCTTGATCAATTAAACCTAATTGACAAAAAGAGACTCACTGCTATTTGTCATGGTCAGACATACCAAAAACGGATGATCAGGGCATTTAACAAGAAAGTCAGACGACAAGAGTATCAAGTCGGAGACCTGGTAATCAAGCGCATCATTCTTCCTCAAAGTGATCCCAGGGGCAAATGGACCCCTACATACGAAGGGCCATTTGTGGTTAAACATATCTTCTCAGGAGGAGCTATGATCCTAACCACCATGGATGGTGACGACCTTCCTCACCCCGCCAATGCAGACATAGTAAAAAGATACTACACATGATCAAAGACCCGCTAGGTTGACACACCTAGGCAAAAATAAGGGCTTCCCGACGAACCAAAAAGGTTCGGGTAAAAATAAGGGACGAAACGAAAAAAAATCTGTACACCCGGCAAGTCGAAAACCTGAAAAGGCGGTTTGGGCAAAAATGGGTATCCCGGTGGACTGAAAACCCAAAAGGGCGGTCCAGGAAAAAGTTAGGGATAAAGTGTAATACTATGTCTCATTGGATCACTTTGCATCCAGAATTCGGCATCAACTATCGGGCTCAGATAAATTCAATCAATCAGCTTCATCTTCAACTAAGCAGCAAAGTAATGAGACGTTTGAAGACATGAAGGCGATAGAAGAGTTGGAACCCAGTGGGATTATTTTCACATAGTTGTTTTGTTTCCTTTTCACAAATTGTATAAACTCTATTTTGCTCGGCGGCGTTCTCTTACTAGGACGTCAGCCTCTTGTACACAAAAACGCCTATTTACAGGAAAATTTCAAAATCAATACAAGTTCAATTTTTCAGACAAATTATCCATTGTTTTTCCTTTTTCTATTTTGTTTCGCGAAGAACGTCTAATGTTCACTTTTGATATATGCATTGGACATTAATTGCTAATCATGAATAGTTGCATGTGAAACAAAGGACTGATTACCGGTGGCATCAGAAACAGGGGCAATTTAGAAATGTCTAAGCGATCTAGTTGCTCTGTCCACCGAGGTACCAAGGTAGGTTCAGCTGAAAAACGTAACCAGGTCACCTCAACTCCCCACAGAGTAAGACCAGATTTCAGCAATAATCTCCCGTCAGCCTCGAAAAGGCACAATATTCCCCTAGCAAGTCAGCAATTCTCTCCTCAAGCAGAGTTAGTCTACAGCCAGCCTAAAGGAAGTTGGGTATCTCCAGAAGATCTCAACATTCCCCAGCGGAGTATAGACATTCCTCAGCAAGCATCCCCGACAGTCTTAATATAAGATTGTTCCCCGGCGGAATACCAACACCCCAGTACAGTCTGAAAGGTTTCCCCAGGAGAGTTGAATCATTATCCCCAGCAGGTCTTGAAGCTTATTCCCAGTAGATTCTGGAAGCTTATCACCTGCAGAGTACGTACGTCTCTCCCCGACTTTACTCAAAGGTTATCTCCCCACCAGGGTATAACTGGGTTATCCTCAGCTAATAACCATGGAAAGATCGTCCTCGGCGAAGTTTTTCCTATCCCCAGCGGAGTTCATCAAGTTCCCCAACATAACTTATCTGTGGTGTAGGTGTTTAGGTATTGGCTTGCATTTTTGGTAAATCCCAAATGTATGTGTGAATGTCATGACTGATGTCATAACATTCTAGTTCAGTTTGTACTGACTCATTAGGTACCTTTGCAGAAAAATATTGTAATTCAAATACTGATGTTTATAAGTGTGTATCTGAGCATTTTTGCAAAATGATCACATTTTGCTAAATCAGTAGACAGGTTTTCTCAGATGTCATAACAGATGTTATGACATCCTGTTCTGAACTAACAGGATTGCAGGATTGGATAAGTCTGAGTTTTTTCAGGAAATAACTCAGTCCTTCCTGAACAGAATCCTGCGTTTTCTGAGGGATAACCTAGCTCAACCCTAACCTGGTTAATAAAGTCCTGTGACCTGGTCTTTAGGTCAAACGGAATTAACCCTAGGTTTTTGGAAACCCTAACTGAAGTTGCAGCTGCTATATATTCAACAGAGCTGCTGTTTTTCAAGGATCCCTGCTGATTGATTAGAAGATCAATTTGTAATCTGTATAGATTTGATTATTGTACTCCAAGCAATTATCATTGTGATAAGTGCCTTGGAATAGGTTTCTATTTGTAAGGGTTGTGTAGCACTCAAAGCTTTGAAGCAAGAGTGTTTGAATGTTCCTTGACTAAAGCTGTGAAGCAGAGTCAAGTTAGTTGTGTACATCACTCAAAGCTGTGAAGCACGAGTGATTGTGTTGCTTGATTAAAAGCTGTGAAGCTTAATCAAGTGTCTGTTTTTGAAGAGTGTCTTCATCAATTCTTAAGTCAAATTGGTTTATGTATCACTGCTGTGATTGAGGGGGAGTGAGTAGGAACTCAGGTTTAAGTTGTACTTAGATTAGAATTGCATTGGGTAGGTCTTAAGTGAAGGAGATAAACTGGTTGGTTTATTCCTGAATTAACATCTCTTATAGTGGATTCTCTCCCTGGCTTGGTAGCCCCCAGAGTAGGTGTTGTTGCACACTGAACTGGGTAAACAATTGATTGTGTTCTTTATTGCTTTTGTATTCACTGTCATAGAGTAAGTCAGATACGGTGTCATAACATTGAACGTGACATTGAGTATCTGCAGCCAGAATTTCAATTGGCATCAGAGCAGGCACCCTGCCTGTATTACTGGGTGAGATCTAGGGATATCACTTTCTGGCACTATGGACAAAGAAGGAGTTTTTGGAAATAGACCACCCATTCTGGATGGAACTAATTATGATTACTGGAAACCTCGTATGATTGCCTTCCTAAAATCTCTGGACAAAAAGGCTTGGAGAGCTGCTGACAAAGGATGGATTCATCCCACCATAATTGAGATAGATGGGACAATCAGTCTGAAGCCTGAGGAAGATTGGAGTAAAGAAGAAGATGAGTTAGCTCTGGGAAATTCAAAAGCTTTAAATGCCTTGTTCAATGGAATTGATAGAAACATCTTCAGACTAGTACATCAATATGAACTGGCCAAGGAAGTTTGGGACACTCTCAAAACTACTCATGAGGGAACTTCCAAAGTAAAAATGTCAAGGCTTCAGATGTTGACCACCAAATTTGAGAATCTAAAAATGATGGAAGATGAAACCATTCATGAGTTTCACATGAACATCTTGGAGATTGCCAACACCTCAGGAGCACTGGGAGAAAAGATGTCAGAAGAAAAACTGGTGAGGAAGATTCTCAGATCCTTGCCTAAAAGATTTGCAATGAAGGTAACTGCCATAGAGGAAGCCCAGGACATTAGCAAGTTGAAAGTGAATGAACTTATTGGGTCTCTTCAGACTTTTGAGATGGGAATCACTGATAATGGTGTCAAAAAGAACAAGAGCATAGCACTCATGTCCGACACTGATGTTGAAGAAAACATTTCAGAAGCTGTAGCCATGCTTGGAAGACAGTTCAACAAACTCATCAAAAGAATTGATCCAAAGTCAAGGTCTAATGTTCATAACATTCCCTCTAACATTGACAGTTCCAGCAGAAGACCAAGGTCAGAAGAGAAGGGAATTCAAGGAAGAGGAATTCAATGCCATGGCTGTGAAGGATATGGGCATATTCGAGCTGAATGTCCTACCTTTCTTAAGAAACAAAAAGGAATGACTGTTACTTGGTCTGACTGTGATTCAGAAAGTAATTCTGAAGAAGAGACTGCCAAACGAGTTACTGCTTTAACTGGTGTTTGTACCTCTGAAAGTGACATCAGTGATGAAGAGGTGACTTTTGAAGAACTAGCTGATACTTACAAGGAATTGTGTATCAGAAGTACTGAAGTCTGTGTGCAGAATGAGAAACAATCAAAACTCATCATAAAGATGGAGGCTGAAAAAAAGGCACACCTTGAAACTATAAGTCATCTAGAAGGAGAAGTTCAATTGCTAAACTCACAACTGAAACAAATGACCAAATCTGTCAAGATGTTGACCAATGGAACAGACAAATTGGAAGAGATCCTTCAGGCTGGACAAAATATGGGAAATAAATCTGGACTAGGATTTATGGAAGCAAAGAAATCTGGTACTGGTAAGCAAATGTCAAAACGGATGTCTTAACACAACTCTCAACATCAGGGACAGAGACATGTGAAGAAGAGGTACCAAAGATGGAAATGTCATCATTGTGGGAGATATGGTCACATAAAGCCCTTCTGCTTCAGACTACATGGATATCCTAATCAAAACTCAGGTGTCAAACCTAAGTCTAAAAAGGTACCACATGCTCCTCAATGGAAGAAAAAGGCTACTGCACTGATAGCTCACACTTCACTGAGGGTCTCTGCAAAGGAAGACTGGTACTTTGACAGTGGATGTTCCAGACATATGACTGGAATCAAGAACCTCCTCAATAATGTTAAGCCTCACACCACAAGTTTTGTGACCTTTGGAGATGGGGCTAAAGGTGAAATCAAAGGTGTTGGTGATTTGGACTGCCCTGGAGTTCCAAGTCTGAATGAAGTACTGCTGGTGAAAGGACTGACCGCTAATCTCATTAGTATCAGTCAACTGTGTGATCTAGGATTCAAGGTCAATTTCTCAAAATCTGAATGCCTTGTAATCAATGACAAACAAGAAATAGTAATGAAAGGAGTCAGATCCAAAGACAACTGTTACTTGTGGGAGGCTGAGAACACTAATTTCTCATCTGTGTGTTCCATTGCAAAAGAAGAAAAAGAGGTGAAACTGTGGCACCAAAAACTTGGCCATCTTCATCTATGGGGTATGAAGAGGATTATCTCCTTGGAAGCAGTCAGAGGGATTCCAAAACTACAAATTGATGAAGGAAGAGTTTGTGGTGAATGTCAGGTTGGTAAGCAGACTAGGATGTCACATCCAAAGTCAAGACATCTGACCACCTCTAAGGTTCTAGAACTCCTCCATATGGATCTGATGGGACCAATGCAAGTGGAGAGTCTTGGTGGTAAAAGATATGCCTATGTGATTGTGGATGATTTTTCCAGATTCACCTGGATTAATTTCATTAGGGAAAAATCAGATGCATTTGAAGTTTTTAGAGAACTGTGCAAGAGAATTCAAAGAGAGAAGGAAGGATGTATTGTCAGAATCAGAAGTGATCATGGCAAAGAATTTGAAAACAGCAAGTTTGATGACTTCTGTGCTTCAGAAGGAATCAGTCATGAGTTTTCTTCTCCCATAACACCTCAGCAAAATGGAGTTGTGGAAAGAAAAAACAGGACCATACAAGAATCTGCCAGAGCAATGTTACATGCCAAAAGACTTCCTATGTATTTTTGGGCTGAAGCTATGAATACAGCTTGCTATGTTCATAACAGGGTCACCTTGAGAAAGGGAACCTCATCCACCATATATGAACTCTGGAAAGGAAGAAAACCAACTGTGAAGTACTTCCATGTGTTTGGAAGCAAATGCTATATCCTATCTGATCGTGAACAAAGAAGAAAACTGGACTCCAAAAGTGATGAAGGCATATTTCTAGGATACTCCTCAAACAGCAGAGCTTATAGAGTATTCAACTCCAGAACCAAAACCATGATGGAATCAATAAATGTTATAATTGATGACTATCATGAAGAAATAGATGTTCCTTGTACTGTTGAGACATTCTTTGAGACTTCAACCCAACAGGATGATCTACCCAACTCCACCACAACAGAATCTGAATCAAAGGAAGCTAGCAAGACTCCTTCCATCAGAATTCAGAAGGATCATCCAAAAGAGCTCATCATAGGAGATCCCAATAGTGGAGTCATCACAAGATCTAGAGAAATCATCTCAAACTCTTGTTTTGTGTCCAAAATGGAACCAAGAAATGTCAAGGAAGCCTTAACTGATGAATATTGGATTGGTGCAATGCAAGATGAACTGAACCAATTCAAGCAACATGAAGTTTGGGAACTGGTTCCTAGACCTGAAGGAACTAACATCATTGGGACAAAATGGATATTCAAGAACAAGTCAGATGCTGAAGGAGTTGTCACCAGAAATAAGGCAAGACTTGTTGCTCAAGGATACACCCAGGTTGAAGGGGTTGATTTTGATGAAACCTTTGCACCTGTAGCCAGGTTGGAATCAATCAGACTCTTGTTGTCAATTGCTTGTCTTCTGAAGTTCAAGTTATTTCAGATGGATGTGAAAAGTGCCTTTCTAAATGGGTACTTAAATGAGGAAGCTTATGTGGAACAACCTAAAGGTTTTGTGGATCCAACCCATCCTGATCATGTCTACAAATTGAGAAAAGCTCTATATGGGCTGAAACAAGCTCCTAGAGCATGGTATGACAGGTTAACAAAGTTTCTCTCAGACAAAGGCTACAGAAAAGGAGGCTTGGACAAAACTCTATTTGTCAAAACTGAAGGAGGGAAGTTGATGGTTGCCCAAATATATGTTGATGACATAGTGTTTGGAGGAATGTCAGAACATATGGTTAAACACTTTGCTGACCAGATGCAGGCTGAATTTGAAATGAGTCTCATGGGAGAACTAACTTATTTTCTTGGACTACAAGTCTCACAGATGGAGGACTCAATCTTCTTATCTCAAAGCAAGTATGCTAAGAATATTGTAAAGAAGTTTGGTATGGAGAATGCAAGTCACAAAAGGACTCCTGCTCCTACTCATCTAAAGCTTTCCAAAGATTCAAGTGGGGTTAAGGTGGATCAAAGTCTGTACAGAAGCATGATAGGAAGCTTGTTGTACTTAACTGCCAGCAGACCTGATATTGCCTTTGCAGTTGGAGTTTGTGCTAGATACCAAGATGATCCCAAAGTCAGTCATATCAATCAAGTGAAGAGAATTTTGAAGTATGTAAGTGGTACTTACAACTATGGATTGTTGTATACTCATGGCTGTGAACCAGCTCTGACTGGCTACTGTGATGCTGATTGGGCTGGTAGTGCTGATGATAGAAAAAGCACCTCTGGAGGATGTTTCTTTTTGGGAAGTAATCTGGTTTCCTGGTTCAGTAAGAAACAGAATTGTGTGTCTCTTTCTACTGCTGAAGCTGAATACATTGCAGCTGGTAGTAGCTGCTCTCAAATGATATGGATGAAACAGATGCTCACTGAGTATAATGTCACACAAGATGTTATGACATTGTACTGTGACAATCTGAGTACAATCAACATATCCAAGAATCCCATTCAGCATAGCAGGACCAAACATATTGACATACGACATCACTTTATTAGAGACCTTGTAGAAGAGAAGACAATCAAATTGGAACATGTTGCCACTGAGCTACAGCTGGCTGACATTTTTACCAAGGCTTTGGATGCAAACCAATTTGAAAACTTAAGGGGTAAGCTGGGTATTTGCCAACATGAGGAATTGTAGCAATTAATTTTGCTTAAAACAAGGACCAAAGGACTTATGCCTGTTCTGATTGGTTTAAAATTGTATTTTCTCATTTCTTACAATTCTTTTAAGAAGTTGAATAGACACTCCTTTGCTTCCTTCCTCTCTCGTCTCCTCATCAAAACCCAGTCTCTCAATCAGAAATTTCTCCTCATTTGCTGTTGGTCCTTCAAAACTGACAAAATGTCTCAAACACCATCATCATCCAATACGACCATCTCAACCTGTTCCTCTGATCAAGATTCTGGGACAATCTCTTCCTGTCTGGACTCTGACGTTCTGGAGATCTCTTCTCATAGAAAAGTGGGAACTAACCCCACCAAGGCCAAAGAGTTGCGAACAAGACATGCAGGTAATCCATCTCATCCTTCCTCTTCAGTTCCCCCTGAAATTGCAAATAGGGAAGGGACATCCTATGTTAATCAAGCAATAGCAAAAATTGTTTCAAGAATTCTGAACGAGAACCACTCAGTTCCTGGCATTTCTGTTCCTCTGAACCAAGAAAGCTCAAATGCTGAAACAAATCCAAATGTCTCTAAGAATGTTGAGACATCAAACAAAGAGAAGAATGCTGACATTGCTCACAAGAAAAGAAAGAAGCCTGAATCATCTGAGTCTGATGACAGTGCTTGAAGGTTGATTGCTGTTTGGTGGTGTTGCTGGTTGGTGCTGAAGTGTATTCTGTTGTCTGCTGCTGATCTCATTATTTTGTTTTGGATAACTGTAAAATTTTCTGAACATGTATCTTTGGCCCATTTGTGGCTAAAGAGGGGGAGAATATTTTGGTACTTGCTTAATTAGTACTTGACATTCTGTGTTCTATTTTTCTGCTGTCACTTATTTCTGATGCTATCTATCTCTGATTGTTTAGGGTCTTTAGCCAAAAATCTGCCAAAGGGGGAGTTTGTAGGTGTTTAGGTATTGGCTTGCATTTTTGGTAAATCCCAAATGTATGTGTGAATGTCATGACTGATGTCATAACATTCTAGTTCAGTTTGTACTGACTCATTAGGTACCTTTGCAGAAAAATATTGTAATTCAAATACTGATGTTTATAAGTGTGTATCTGAGCATTTTTGCAAAATGATCACATTTTGCTAAATCAGTAGACAGGTTTTCTCAGATGTCATAACAGATGTTATGACATCCTATTCTGAACTAACAGGATTGCAGGATTGGATAAGTCTGAGTTTTTTCAGGAAATAACTCAGTCCTTCCTGAACAGAATCCTGCGTTTTCTGAGGGATAACCTAGCTCAACCCTAACCTGGTTAATAAAGTCCTGTGACCTGGTCTTTAGGTCAAACGGAATTAACCCTAGGTTTTTGGAAACCCTAACTGAAGTTGCAGCTGCTATATATTCAACAGAGCTGCTGTTTTTCAAGGATCCCTGCTGATTGATTAGAAGATCAATTTGTAATCTGTATAGATTTGATTATTGTACTCCAAGCAATTATCATTGTGATAAGTGCCTTGGAATAGGTTTCTATTTGTAAGGGTTGTGTAGCACTCAAAGCTTTGAAGCAAGAGTGTTTGAATGTTCCTTGACTAAAGCTGTGAAGCAGAGTCAAGTTAGTTGTGTACATCACTCAAAGCTGTGAAGCACGAGTGATTGTGTTGCTTGATTAAAAGCTGTGAAGCTTAATCAAGTGTCTGTTTTTGAAGAGTGTCTTCATCAATTCTTAAGTCAAATTGGTTTATGTATCACTGCTGTGATTGAGGGGGAGTGAGTAGGAACTCAGGTTTAAGTTGTACTTAGATTAGAATTGCATTGGGTAGGTCTTAAGTGAAGGAGATAAACTGGTTGGTTTATTCCTGAATTAACATCTCTTATAGTGGATTCTCTCCCTGGCTTGGTAGCCCCCAGAGTAGGTGTTGTTGCACACTGAACTGGGTAAACAATTGACTGTGTTCTTTATTGCTTTTGTATTCACTGTCATAGAGTAAGTCAGATACGGTGTCATAACATTGAACGTGACATTGAGTATCTGCAGCCAGAATTTCATGTGGAACCCCCAGCGGAGCTCTCATCAAAACCTCAGCGAAGTATCTCTTCCCACAGAGTAATTCCCCGCAGAGTAATTTCTCCAACAAGTTTATTCCCCAACGGAGTCATCTTCTCCTACCGGTTTATTTTTGCAACCATCATCCCCAGCGGAAGCGAAGAACTCTACTCTTCAACATCAGCCCAGGATTTGATTTCCCGGCCAGTCGTCAAGGATTTATTTTTCTAGACGAAAATACGTTCATAGACATTTTACATTTCATACATACTGCTTACATACATGATAAAGTGAATACGACACTATCTCATTTGGAGCATCATGATATCATGCATATCATACATCATGACATTGCATACAACTAATGTTTTACCTTTTCAGTAAAAAGGTCAATCAAAAGATGATTACTATCAACTATCGCCATTCCAGATTCGATACCTGTATCTAGCCAGGGAATATCTGTGAGTGAGTGATTGTAGATTCAATTCCTGTATCTATCCAGGGCATATCTGCATGAAGAGTTTGAAGATCAACCCCTGTAACAGGCTAGGAAATTATCTTTCATTCTCAGGTCAGAAGTTTACACCTGTACCCAGCCAGGAAAGCTATCTCTACCAACCTTTTGCAATTCCAGATTCGATTCCTGTATCTAGCCAGGGCACATCTGTGAGCAACTAATTCCAGATTCGATTCCTGTATCCAGCCAGGGCATATCTGTAGACGACAATTCCAGATCCGATACCTGTATCCAGCCAGGGCACATCTATAGACAACAGTTCCAGATTTGATTCCTATATCTAGCCAGGGCACATCTGTAAGTAACCAATTGTAGATTCGATACTTGTATCCAGCCAGGGCATATCTGCATGAAGAGACTGAAGATCAACACCTGTAACAAGCCAGGAAACCATCTTTCTTTCTCAAAGTACGCAAGTGCTCGCTAAGGAATCTCTTACGCGATCAACACTTCCAAATGGCATTTATAAGCCCATTCCCGACAAGGTTCTGTCACATCTCCAGATGGCATCTATAAGCCCATCCTCCTATCCATCCTATCTCCAAATGGCATCTATAAGACCATTCCCGCCATCACATTGCTGATACTCCAGCATGCGAGTGCAAATTTCCGGGCACTCTAGTGTCCAATCTTCTTTTACCCTCAAGTCGCGAAAGGCAAACTTGCCAATCTAACTCTTCAAGTTCAAGAAGATTGAACAGGGGCAACTGTTCTACCCCAAAATTTGCCCTCCCATTTCCTCAATATTTTCTCACCACAAGACCCTTGGAGCTCAAGATCCAGTTAGGGTTTGCTCTGCTCAAGACTCCCCATTTGCACTGTTGACCCAAATTAGGGTTTGAGTTTGCACAAAGATGTTTTGACCTAAAATGCCTAAAATGACTCTCATGCTTCATATTGGACCCCCAAGTTTATCCATACCAAGTTCCAAGCCTTGATTCCAATCTTTGCCCAGTCAATTGGTCATTTGACCTAGAAATCAGTTATATTGGGGAAAAAGTCAACTATGGTCAATTGACAGTCAAACCTCATGAAATTTGACCCACATCAACATTATGAACTCATATGAACCATTTGGTCAGGTTTGGATCACAATTCCACAAGAAATTTGATCAGATCACCAAAAGGGCAAAATGGTCATTTTTAGGGTTTTGACTGCACAAAGGCAATTTTTGACTGTTTGACCTAGCCAATGGCCAACCAAGCTCACATATGGACTCAAGGACCCTATGGAATTGTCTTGACATGTTCAACAAATTCAAAAGATCCCAAATACACAAGATTGACAGATGAATTTTCCAGTCAATTGATCAATTTTTGACTGTATACTGAAAAGTCAAACTTTGACTTTTTGGTCAAAATCAAGTGTCAAGATTCATTTTTCATCAAAACATGTCCAATTATGAAACTTGTTCATCAAGAAATCAAGAATCACAAATTAGGGTTTGAAATGAAGAAATTTCATAACTTAGAATTTTTCTAAGTTATGAAAATTCCTAATTTTTTCCTAACTTTGTCCCATTTTCCATCAAGATACATTTGGATTCAAGGAAAACTCAAAACATGAAAGTTATAGTCCATTGCAAAATCTACAACTTTGATTCACAAAGTTTCCTCAAAAGAAGCTTTTAGCTCAAGTTACAATTTTTGGAACAAGGGTGCAAAACATTCTTAACTTAAAAAAATTTTGACCTATTTTAGGCAGGATTTTTGCCTAACTTCATGGCCACTTTTCACTTGCTTCCACTTGGAATCTCAACTTGCATTACAAAGATGGATTGTATTACACATTCCAAGCTTTCCAAAATGTCAAAGAACTTCTCAAACACCCTTGTGGTTAGGGAGAATCGAATTTGACAATATGGGAAAAAGTCACTTTGTTCATGAGCCATTTCCATGTTCATAACTTGTGCATTCTCAAATTCAGCATATGCAAGCTACATTACAGGCCTCTAATCTCATTTACACTAAAAAATTAAATGCCAATCCATTGTGTTCTAGCTTTGTTTTGTTCATATAGTCATTACACAAAGAATTAAGCCTTAATTGGAAAAAGCAATTTATCCATTTTGGTAAAGTTGCACTTTATGTCAAATTTGCAATCCAAGTGGTACAATGCATATCTTTGGACACAAGATTCATGGAGATATCACACTGATCAAGAGGGATTGAGGCAGCATACTTGAGGGGCCTAGGAAAGCTTGTAAACCAACTTGTCATTTTTTGCTTAAGATAGAAGAAACCTTGCATTTTGAATACAATCTCACATTTCTGCCAACACAAGCCTAGACAAACTTGTTGAACACATTCCAAACATCATAACTGAGCTAAGGCACGAGCTAACCACCTTCAAAACCTCATCATTCATCAAAACACCATCATACTGCAAAAAACAGAGTCCCTTCTGCAGTTGGACTTCTCTAACTCAATCCATTCGTACGCCTTGGCCAAAACCAGTTCATACACACTCCATACCACTATACAAACTATCCCAAGTATTGGACACGAACTGTAACACCCCTAACCAACTTCACCATTTTCACTTTTTTTGTTTTGCAGGTTCACTCCTATAGCTCGATTCATTTAGTTTCAAAGCAAGCTAAAGGTTGGAGAAGCATCCCTGAACTTCAAGCAAGCTGTACAAGTCCTCACATTACACTGAAAGTACCTCCATTGTCAGACACGATTCAAGCTGAACAGGTAAGTTCATGGACTTCTATCTCTCAATCTAGGAAGAGTTAGCTTTAGGTTTATGAATGAAAAATGCTCTACTCATGGCCCTGAAGCTACACATATAATTACTTTCCATTTATATTGCATGTGCTGAGAGAATTTGGAACCTGAACATTAGAAAAAACTTAGGTCAAGAATTAGGGATGGAGAAATTCTCTCCCATTTCTGAGAGTTAAGTCAAGTTTTTTATATGTCTGGATTCCTCTCTTGATGCTCTACATTTTTTGTGTTATGAGTTTTGCTTGAAAGTCCAGGAATCAGGAGTTAGGAAACGCGTGTTGTTGTTGTTCAAACAAGTCTGGAGGTTGAAGACAACCCCTCTTGGGCTGGGCCTGAGTTTGATTTTCTTTTTGCACCACATTCTCACACATGCACCCCCTTGGCCCATTGTGTTTTATTTTCATTATTTTTGACTTTTGATTTTTGTTTCTGACTTGTTTATTTTTGTCAAAGCATAAAAAATATTAAAAATATTTTTCTCACATTTTTTGCATTTTATTTGATATTTATTTGTTTCATTTAGTTATATATGTAAATAAATACATAATATCTTCTATTTAAAAATACTAAAAATAATACTAATACATTTTTATTTTCTGATTTTATTTTATTTTTATCTTTTGAAAACATTTTCTAAAAATATACTTTTTTTTGCAAATAATAAATATTTTATTTTTGTACATATTTAATGTATTTAGTAAATAATATAAATACTTATATATTTATTAATATATTTAGGTTAAAAATACAAAAATAATACATTTTTCATTTTAGTAATATTTGACCTCAAAAATACTTTTTTTACAATATACTTCCTTTTTATTTATTTTTATACATAATTAATAAATATTGCATATAATAAATAATTAATACATTTTATTTAGCAAAATTAGGGTTTTTGCCCTAAACCCTAAAAAATCCAAAAATTAAACCTTTTTATTTTTGTTTATTTGACACATAAAAAACCCTTTTCACATACATATAAAAAATCATTTTTTTTGCATCTTGCATATTTATTGTATTTTATTTAATTATTGTGCAATTAAATAATTTGTATAATTCAATTTGGATGTAATAGCTTAGGTTTTAATTTATTGCTAAAATATCCCCATTTGAATATTTGTAACCCCATCCCATAATTTGTGTTGTAATAATTTAGGACCTTTAAATTCCGCATTTAAAAGCTTTCTAAATATGCCATGATAGAATTAGGGTTTTGTATGCAAAAATCAACTAGACAAATAGCTTGACCTAATTCCAAGATAAAAGCATGAAAATGAACAAACACCAATCACACTTGCACCCCTTAGGGTTACTCCACTTGTTGCCTTCAATAATGGGCCATATTTCATGTTGGGTGTCTTTGGCAAAACAAAACAATACCAAATGATCATAGTCCCTCGATGACGCTTTCGAAAGTTGCCTAAAAATGATCAAGTCCCTTAAAGGAAAAGTTGCCCAAAGACACTTGGCACCATGCAATCATGGTCTAAACAATGACCCGCGCCCGTCCCATTCACATCCTAACACAAGATTATCCACCAAATACAATGGTGAAACAAAATTGTTAAAAGGGTTAAAAACATAGGAAAAATCTTTGAGATATTTAGAGTAGATAGCTCTTGGTTATTTGCCAACTTGCAAAACAAAAACACTTGCCTATTTTTCAAAACACACATCACAACACACTTTCAAAACAAACTTTCAAAAACATTGAAAACTTTTCAAAAGACATACACCTTTGTAAACATCCCAACATGGATCATTGCAAAGGTTGCCACCATATTGGCCTCTTTTCAAAACATTTTCAAACCCACACACACAAAGCACCATTTCAAACAATTGAAAATCAAGGCAAGTTGATCTAAGAAAGTAATTAAGAGCCCATGGATAACCATGGATAAAAAGGGGGCTAATACCTTCCCTTTCTATAATCTACTCCCCGAACCCAAGAAAACATCTCAAAGGTTTTTGCTGTGATTTTTAACCTTTCCTTAGGATAAAATAAAAAGTCGGTGGCGACTCTTGCTCAACCGAAACATTTGCGAAAACAAACACAAAACCTCAAGTCAGTTCCCCCACCGTATCACAACCGTCGTTCACTAACGATGAGCTATCAACGTTCACTGAAGATAGCAAAAAGATAACAAACACTGACGTTCACTGCCGATGTCCTACCAACGTTCACTAAAGGTAGAAAGAGAAAATATATCATATCACCCCCGTTCACTGATGATGAACTATCAATGTTCACTGAAGATAGCAAAAAGATAATAAACACCGATGTTCACTGCCGATGTCCTACCAACATTCACTGAAGGTAGAAAGAGAAAACATATCATATCACCGCCGTTCACTGACGATGAACTATCAACGTTCACTGAAGATAGAAAAAAGATAATAAAGACCGACGTTCACTGCCGATGTCCTACCAACGTTCACTGAAGGTAGAAAGAGAATATCATATCACCACCGTTCACTGACGATGAACTATCAACGTTCACCGAAGATAGAAAAAAGATAATAAACACCAACGTTCACTGCCGATGTCCTACCAACGTTCACTGAAGGTAGAAAAATAAAATCATCGAGTTATCCCAAAATTCTGGCGTTTTACCTAGAACATGTCTCAACTTCTTCTTTAACCAAGGAAATCTGCCTGGAAAAGATCAAACATAAGTTGTCTCAAATAACGAGACTTGTTACTCGTTGTCATGGGGGATTGCAAAGAGAAATGACTTTCTGGGGATAGAAATATGACTTCCCGGGGAAATTCCATGATATTCCTATTGAGGAGATAAAGTCTTCCCGTGCAAAATAAATGCACAAACCAAAACTCAAATTTCTCAGAAATCCAAAGTAAATAATATTGTCATGCAACCACAAATCCAATTCAGAAATAAACTGGAGCAAGACAGCCAATGAAGATACATCATTTGAGAAATAAACTCAAGAGGGAAAACCAAATTCAACTAAGAAAAGAGTGTTGCAGGAAGGTCAGAACACAATGTCAATGAACGATGGTTTTTTGCCATGCATGGTGTATGTATGAATGTATGAGTGATATTGTGCATATGCTGGTAAAAGGATACATAATCAGTACAAACAAACAAAATCGCCTCAGGTATTAACAACATTGGGCTAAACTTCAACCAGAAAGATCAATCTAAGAAAGGTAAAAGCAACTGCGGAAACCAAACCTATTGCCTGCCTTAACTTCACTGAGGAGAAACATAATCTGGATGTAGCCAAATTAAATAGATACCGGGATAGAACATCCTTCTTCCGGTTTCATCGGAGAAGCAATTTTCCAAAAGCAACATGCCTACTGGAGATTGCAAGACCAGTCTCAAATAAAGCAGACTGACGCCGACACAACCAAACCTCACTGGGGGATTCAAGCCTACCAACCTGGAGAAAAAACTGCGGATTGAAAATTTTCATCACGAACACTCATTCCAACAAGAGATGCCCTAGTATAACCTTCCCGGGAAATCAAGAAGTCAACACTAGTGCCAATACTACAAAAAGAACGACATCTCAGCACACCAAGGGAATAAAACCTTTCATCATATGAGGGAAGACTTCACTGGGGAATCTGGGACAGAGGCTTCTGACCATGCAAACCCAAAATCAAAAGCGAACTAAGACTTGACTGGGGATAATGAGATCACAAACCCAATACTTTACCTTGCACCCACTGATATCGTCTTTAACTATCTTAGAAACACACAAATATTGCACACATACCAGCAAAATGTCCTGAGAAAACCTTCATGAAGGGAGTAAATCTTCTTAAAACAACCGAAGTTTGTTCATTCTTGGGATCACCATTCTTGTTGTCATTGTTTCATCACAAATCCCAAAGTAAATTGAATTGTAAAGATCTTTTTTTTTAAAAGTCAATTTTTCTTTTTTAATCTTTTTGCTTTAACAATTATTATCAGTAATAAATGGAGTCTTTCCAAGCTAAATAAAAATAAGAACACAAAGAATTGGGAAAAAGCTCGAATTTCATTAATAGAATGGTAGTCTGCGAATGGCGAGACTCCATGGATGATTACAAAGTTTGGGAAATGGTAATACATAATGGAAAAGATACATTGAGATACAATGACCACTATTCCCCCTAAGAACTTTTGAAATCCTGAGCAGCAACTTTTGTTATATGGTGAGGATCCGAGAAGATTGTTGCTTCAACGATTAAGTCTTATCTGATGTAGTTACTTGCCAAGAAAAAATCCCTAACTTTTGCCTAAGCTGCCCTTGTGGGTTTTCAACTTAGCGGGAAATTTATTCTGTTTATGTCTCTAATTTTTGCCTAGCCCGCCCTTTTGGGTTTTCGGCCTACCGAGACACTCCTTTTTGCCTAAGCCGCCCTTTAGGGTTTTCAAATTAGCGAGCTGTTCTTTGATTTCTTTAGGCGAAGTATTTCTTGAATGCGTCAGCATTCATGGGACGTGGGAACTCCTCGCCATCCATAGTTTCAAGAATTAATGCACCACCAGAGAAGGCTTTCTTGACAACATACGGGCCTTCAAAATTGGGAGTCCACTTGCCCCTAGAATCAGTGTTGAAAGACATGATCTTCCTGAGCACGAGGTAGCCTTCTCTGAATTCACAATGTTTGACCTTTTTATCAAATGCTTTCTTCATTCTTTTCTGATATAACTGCTCATGACATAAAGTTGTCATCCTCTTCTCTTCAATCAAATTCAATTGTTCAAACTTGTTTTGGACCCATTCAACCTATGTCAACTTGGTTTCCATTATCACACGCAACTAGGGAATCTCTACCTCGACAGGGAGTACAACTTCCATTCCATACACTAGGTAGAACGGGGTTGCTCCTGTTGAAGTGCGAGCAGATGTTAGATATCCATGCAGAGTAAAAGGGAGCATTTCATGCCAATCCTTATAACTAATAACCATTTTCTGGACAATTCTCTTGATATTCTTATTAGCAGCTTCAACAACCCCATTCATCTTTGGCCTATATGGAGATGAATTGTGATGGACAATCTTGAATTCTTCGCACAGTTCTGTCATCATCTTATTGTTCAAATTTGAGCCATTGTCAGTGATGATTCTGACCGGCACACCATACCGTCATATAAGATTGTTTTTGATGAAACACACAACCACCTGTTTGGTAACATTGGCATATGAAGTAGCCTCTACCCATTTGGTAAAGTAGTCAATTGCTACCAAGATGAAACGGTGTCCATTCGAAGCTTTGGGTTTTATCATCCCGATCATGTCAATACCCCACATAGAGAAAGTCCATGGGGAGGAAATCACATTGAGAAGTGTCGGAGGCACATGGATCTTATCTGCATAAATCTGGCATTTATGGAACTTCTTTACAAATTTATAATAGTCAGATTCCATTGTAACCAATAATAACCTGCCCTTAGCATCTTTTTAGCCATCGAATGTCCATTAGCATGAGTTCCAAATGAACCTTCATGAATCTCATGCATCAACATGTATGCTTTGTGTCTATCCACACATCTGAGCAGGACCATGTCATAATTTCTCTTGTATAACACATTTTCACTGAGGAAGAAACTGCCTGCCAATCTTCTCAGTGTCTTTCTATCTTTCTTCGACGCACCAATCGGGTATTCCCGAGTCTGAAGAAAATGATTGATATCATAATACCAAGGTTTTTCATCTACTACCTCCTCTGTCGCAAACACATGAGGCCTATCTAGTCGTCGAATTGTAATTCAGGGTATATCATTCCAAGTATTCACTTGGTACGTGGAAGCCAGAGTTGCCAGAGCATCCGCAATTTGATTTTCATCTCTAGGAATGTGATGGAATTCAACTTTATTGAAGAAGGGCAGTAATCTTCTAGCATAATCTTTGTAAGGGATCAAGCCAGGGTGACAAGTGTCCCATTCTCCTTTAATATGATTTATTACCAAAGCTGAATCGCCATACACATCTAGAATTTTGATTCTAAGATCAATAGCTTCCTCAAGACCCATGATGCAAGCCTCATATTCTGCCATATTATTAGTGTAATCAAATGTTAACCTTACGGTAAAAGGAATATGGGATCCATGAGGAGTAACAATCACAACACCAATTCCTTTACCATAAGCATTCACAGCTCCATCAAATATCATACTCCAACGAGATTCAGGGTCGGCGCCCTCCTCAGGCAATGGTTCATCACAATCTTTCACTTTCAGGAACATCACATCCTCATCGGGGAATTCATACTCTGCAGACTGATGATCCTCCACTGGCTGGTGAGCAAGGTAATATGCCAACACACTACTTTTAATAGCCTTTTGAGTGCGGTATTCGATATCATATTCAGATAACAACATCTGCCAGTGGGCAATTCTCCCAGTAAGAGCAGGCTTCTCAAAAATATACTTGATTGGATCCATTTTGGAGATCAACCAAGTGGTATGATTCAACATATACTGCCGCAAACACTTTACCGCCAAGGCCAAAGCACAACACATTTTTTCTAGCATGGAATACCGTGACTCACAACCAGTGAAATTTTTGTTGAGATAATAAATGGCGAACTCTTTCTTTTCTGTTTCATCCTGTTGTCCCAGAATACAACCCATGGATTTATCTAACATTGTTAGATACATAATCAACGGTCTTCCTTCTATGGGAGGGATCAAGATAGGAGGTTTAAGAAGATATTCTTTAATACTCTCAAATGCCCTTTGGCAGTCATCCATCCATACACAACCTTGATCTCTCTTTAACAACTTAAAGATCGGTTCACACGTTGCAGTCATGTGGGAAATAAATCTGGAGATATAATTCAAACGCCCGAGGAAACCCCTAACTTGCTTTTCAGTTCTTGGTGCTGGCATTTCTTGAATTGTTTTGACTTTATCAGGGTCAACTTCAATTCCTTTTTGGCTAACAATAAACCCAACAATTTCCCCGATCTAACTCCGAAGGTGCATTTATTTGGATTCAAGCGGAGACGATACTTCCTCAAACGCTGAAACAACTTCAACAAATCTTCTATATGCCCTTCTTCAGTTTGGAATTCGGCAATCATATCATCAACATATAATTCGATTTCTTTGTGCACCAGATCATAGAATAGGGTTGTCATAGCCCTCTGGTACGTTGCACCAGCGTTCTTCAACCCCGAAGGGCATCACTCTGTAACAGAATGTTCCCCAGGGTGTGATAAACGTTGTTTTTTCCATGTCCTCTAGAGCCATTCTTATTTTATTATACCCGGAAAATCCATCCATGAACGAGAATACTTTGAATTTTGCTGTGCTGTCCACTAACATGTCGATGTGAGGCAATGGAAAATCATCTTTTGGACTAGCTTTATTTAGATCTCTGTAATCTACGCACATGCAGACTTTTCCGTCTTTTTTCGGTACTGGGACAATATTGGAAATCCATTGAGGATACACTGACGTCACAAGAAAACCAACATTAATCTGCTTTAGGACCTCCTCTTTGATCTTTACTGCCATATCCGGGTGGGTTCTTCTCAACTTCTGTTTAACTGGCGGACACTCTGGCTTCAACGGAAAACGATGCTCGACGATGTCTGTATCTAGACCAGGCATATCTTGATAAGACCAAGAAAAAATATTCACATACTCTTTCAACAGGTCAATCAACCCGCTCTTTACATCAGGATGCAACGATGCTCCAATCTTAACTTCCTTCGGATCTTCTTCTGAACCCAAATTAATCACTTCCAAGGCTCCTTATATGGCTGAATGGTATTTTCCTCATGCTCAAACAATCGTGAGACCTCTTCTGGAATGTCATCATAATCTTCTTCTTCAGTCCCAAACGCAGGACAATCAAAGTTGGGAGAGAGTGCAGGGTCATTGTATTCAACAATTTTTTTAATTAATTTGCACATATGATTTATGATTGCTTTTAGAAACTGACACATATAACAAGTGATCATGCAGATTAATTTTCAGTTATTATTTATTTTGAAAGGTTTTTTTTTATTTTTTTACCATTTCCCAAGAAAAAAGCAGAAAATAAAAGACATAATTTTGGAAGCAAAACAACTTTTATTAATGATCTTAAAAGTTATAGCAAATAGATAAGCCCTACAACATTGATACTTCCACCTTGGGCAGAGTGAAAGCTTTTCCAAAGAAAGAAACAGATTAACAAAAAAAATTACTTTGAAACATGTATGCAAGAAGGAACATTAATGGTGACCCAGTTCTGAACTCGGACTCCATGCGTCACATAATTCGGTACTTCCTGCTCTGCTTCATCCTCTTTAACAACATTAATTCCAGAACCAATTGGATGGAGGTAGCCTCTGCTACAGAAAACATCATGATAACTGTTCACAGAAGACTTTGATTTCAAATTTTATCCTTTGCCATTCCTCGAAGAGAAACCCAAACCAGCTCTATTTTTGTTCACGGGTGGATCCACAAGTCGTCCCCAAACTGCATTATGACCATTACGCACAACCTGCTGCGTGTCCTTCAGGGAAACCACATAATTCTCATTCCTCCTTATGTTTTCAATGGATAGGGCTTGGAACTGGGTTCCAACAGCAGCCTCATCCGCTTCTACAATACTGAAAGAGGATAGATGGGATATCAACAACGCCTACTCCCCATTTATGATCACTACCTTCCCTTCACGCACAAATTTTATCTTCTGATGCAGAGTTGAAGTGACAGCCCCTGCTTCGTGTATCCATGGCCGTCCAAGCAAACAACTATATGCGGGAATAATATCCATGACCTGGAAGGTTATCCAGAACAAATGTGGTCCTATATGGATGGGCAAGTCCACTTCACCGATGACAGATTTACTAGACCCATCAAAAACCTTCACAATGATGCCACTCGGGCGCATAGGTTTTCCCTGATACTTTAACTTCATGAGGGTACTCCTTGGTATAACATTCAACACGGATCCGTTATCAATTAGCATATTGGATAGTGAGTCATTCTTGCAGTTCATAGATATATGGAGGGCCAGGTTGTGATTCCTCCCTTCATTTGGTAACTCATCATCGCGGAAGCTCAAGTTGTTACATGACGTAATGTTTCCAATTATTCTGCTGAATTGATCTAACGGCATGTCACTCTCCACAAAAGCTTGGTCTGGTACTCTCATCAGTGATTCTCTATGAGTAGGGGAATTCTTTAATAAAGCTAGGATGGATATCTTTGAAGGAGTCTACGATAGCTGATCTACAATTCTGTAATCGCTCATCTTAATTATATTCAAGATATCATCCACTTCTTTCTCTAATGTGGCTCCGCTAGTCTCTCCTGCAGCCTTCTTAGGCTCATCGTTCTCAGCAATTTTCTTTCCAACAACAACATCTCTTCGTACAACCAGCACAAACACACGACCACTACGGGTCACCCTACTATTATCAGTTATATTTCCAACATCTGGCATTGGCTGGATGGGAACTTCCACCCCATCTTCTAAGATTGTAGCATTGTATTTGTAAGGCACAACCTTATCTGATTTATAGGGAACAGGACCTGGCAGACTAATTACCAATGGGGTAACAACTGGTTTGCTATGGTACTCCACCTCAAGATGAGCGGGTGCACAAAAACAAGGTACAATGACGTTTACCCCTTCCTCAACACAATCAACCATCAAAAGGTCATTTCCGGCAAACAAATCTTCGTTTGAAGAGAAATACTCATCCGCGGAGGCATACTCTTCCTCTGACTCTTCTTCCATCAAACAAACTTCAACCATATCAATCTCGTGATAAACATCTCTCTGACCTGTGATCTTGATAGTTCCATTGTCTAACAGCAATTGAACACCCTCTCTCATAATAGAACATCCTCAGGGGTCTCTACAATAAACTATGCAAGATCCATATTGGTGTTCCACCTGACCAGTAGTATGGTAGAAGGTAGCATGCAACTGCACGAGATCCTCATTCAAATGCTCCATATCAAAAATTATAAATTCACCCGCACATCTAGAAACCATATTCACTTCCTCTTCATATTCTGCCCTAGGACTGATTATATGGATTAAACCTTCATTCATCATCTCATGTAGATCAGCCTTTATCTTCTTGCAACCCTGTATGTTTGTACTGAAAACACCACAACCGGCGTAGTCATGCGTATAATAACTGAATTCACAGAGGTCTGTGTGCATCTTCACTAAATCTTCT
Source organism: Vicia faba (assembly GCA_948472305.1). Taxonomy (NCBI): domain Eukaryota; kingdom Viridiplantae; phylum Streptophyta; class Magnoliopsida; order Fabales; family Fabaceae; genus Vicia; species Vicia faba. The sequence goes on along the minus strand of OX451739.1, from coordinate 1,483,371,655 downwards.
CTAACCAAATTAATGTCAAAAATCCAGAAGTCGCATGGACAACCAACCACCATATTTACAACATTCACCCCACCGTGCTTAGGTAGAGGATTGTCTTTCATATTAGGTCACATGTCTTTGAAAGATAGAATTCCATACTTCACCAACCTTTGCACTTCATTCCTCAAAGGATAACAATTTTCAACATTATGCCCTGGTGCTCCCTGATGAAAGGCACACGTCTGGTCTGCTTTGTAATACAAAGGAAATGGTGATGGTACGGCGGGAGGTGGTCGTGTCTGGACCAGCTTCTTCTGAATCAATGCTGGTAGTAGCTCTGCATAGCTCATGGGAATAGGGTCATAGTTCTCCCTTCTTTGATTATTACCTTGGTTCCCCTGCTGGGACTGTCTTTGATAAGCAATGGTAGTCGGAGCGTTATTCATAACAGGAGTAACTGAGGCAACTTACTGGTGACGCTGATAATTCCTTCTAAGGAGCGTTCACTTTCCTCTCTTGTATGACAACATTTGTATCCCCCTCTTTCTTCTTTGTAAACACATAAGCTGGTTTTTTCACACCTCTGTATCCTTCACCCTTTGTCAAACGACCTTCTCTTACTGCCTCTTCTAGACGGACCCATATTCCTACCATCTCTGTAAAATCACTTGGGGCACTTGCTACCATTCTTTCGTAGTAGAAAGCGCCTAGCGTCTTCAGAAAATTTTTAGTCATTTCCTTCTCCTCCATGGGAGGAATCACATGTGCATCCACTTCGCGCCATCTCTGCGTATACTCTTTGAATGATTCTCTATCTTTCTGAACCATGGCCCTAAGTTGGTCACAGTCAGGCGCCATGTCCATATTGTACTTGTATTTTTAATGAATGCTTCTCCTAAATCATTAAAAGTATGGATGTTGGCGCTGTCTAAACTTATGTACCATTTCAACGCTGCACCGGTCAGACTATCCTGGAAAAAGTGAATCAGCAGACGCTGATCATCGGTGTGGGTAGACATTCTCCTCACGTACATCACCAAGTGAGCACGAGGGCAAGTGTTTCCCTTGTACTTCTCAAACTCTGGGACCTTGAACTTAGCAGGAACTTTAACATTCGGGACCAAACACAGCTCATTCACATTCTGCCCAAATAACTATTTCCCCTAAGAGCCTTCATCTCTCTTTGCATTCTATCAAACTGCTCTTGGAAATCATCCATTCTGTTATAAAGACCCAAGTCTTCACTCGGCGGAGGGAAAGGACGACACACATCTTCATTAACAAACAGAACCAAATTCACCGAAGGAGGTGCAGCAGGAACAGTATGCACCACAGGAGGTGCTGGAGTAACAACAGTTTGAACCACTCGAGCATCTTGGGGGCCCAAATTGAAACCTTCAGGTGCAAAATTCTCTGGAATTTCCCACGGATAACCCTGAGGCATACGGTTTTGAACAACAGTCGGAGTAGCGGATACAGGAACAGTAGGAACTTCAGCATTTGCCCTTGTTGGTTGAGGTTGAACACTCGGTGGCTGATTCTGAGCAACCACCAGAGCTTCCATCAGAGTAGTCAAGTTGGCCAAGCCAGCCTTCAAAGCAGAAACTTATTCGCGTAGCTCGCGATTCTCCTGTTCCAAGTTGTCCATCTTCTTTTTGAAGTTAGCCCGAGTGTTGTAGTGATGAGTCAACTTGCTGAACAAAGTAAAAAGCTGGGTAAGGCACCTGGATATGCATAGTAAATGCAAGAAATATGTGCAATATGATGCATGATATGCAATTCATATGATTATTTTTTACTTTATCATTTAATATTTCAAGGGATTTAACATTTATAGACATATCGCAAACATCAAAGTAATAACGCATTTGAAATACTGAATTTTTTTTATTATAATAACTTCAAAATGGATTACAAGTTTCAATGATCCCAAGTACAAGATGAAAATACAATCTAAAAATCCTGAGAAAAAGAACTGATAGAGATCAATCTGTACACTGGCGCTTCCCTGTGAGCCTGGCAATCTGAGCCCTCAACCTCTGGTTTTCTTCCACATGTCTGATGGAAACCTCCTTCCAATCATCTGGATCAGAAAGTGAGTAATCAACACCTGTTTGAGGCTTAGGGGAAATAAATCCCCTTGCCTCTCCATAGACTCCACTGTTCGACTATCGAGGATCTCGATCAAATCGTCTTTCTCCTTCAGGTCTACTTTGTAGGAACTCTCTAAAGTCTGGAACTTGTTCTTCCAAGCATCCCTTTCCTATTGCATCCTGACCAAAGCAAGATGCAGCTCTTCTAGATCATCTAATAAGGGAGGAGTGGTCTTCACAAATAGATCAAGCATGGGTGTCTCCTGAGTATACGGCATCTTCAACTGAATGACTCTCGATCGGACCCACTGAAGATATGGCTCCAAAGAAACAACACCCCTAGGTCCCAAATCCTTCCTACTCTTCTTATGAATGTGACGTCAGGCCTTCGCAATCTGCTCCCTAGATTCCCTGTGGTATTCTCCTTCCTTCAGAAAGAAACTACTCAAATGAATACTATTTGGTTTATCCCTCATTAGATAACCAAGCTGCCACCGTGGAAGAACAGGGTTATAGTTAATTCCTCCTTTTGTACCAAGAAGAGGTACATTGGGGAAACTACCACAATTATCAATAATCTCTATATCCTGATAAGCTCGATGATACCAATCAATATCCGAGTGAGTAAGTGCCATGATCTTAGGAGCCCAACGGGGTTCCTTCTTGACATCCCAAAAAGCATCAAACTGAGGCATATGAGAGATGAACCACCGGTACAACAGAGGTGTGCAACAGATAATCATTCCCCCATGATAAGAACTCCGAAGATGAACAGAGTAATAAACATCACCCAACAGTGTAGGAACTGGGTTTCCAATCATGAAAATCCCGATAGCATTAATGTCGACAAACTTGTCCACATTAGGAAATAAGAACAATCCATAAGCGAGTAAAGCAAAGATGGCCTCAAAAGCAACCGTACTCTTCATTCTGGCAAAGTAACGAGCTTTCTCCAATAAGAACTGAGTTGGTAATCCTCTAATCCCTCCTTTAGTAGTCATATGGGCTTCCACCTCAGACTTCCCCAGATGAATCAAAGCAACTATCTCATGTGGTTTTGGCTCACCCTCTAAACCAGTAAAAGGAACACGATCGGTAACAGGTAAATACAATAGATAGGAATACTCCTCCAGTGTAGGAATCAACTTATAATCGGGAAAAGTAAAGCAGTGATACGCCGAATCATAGAACTGGACCAAGGTCAAGAGAATACCCTCCTTCATCTTCAGCTTCATGAGAGGAATAATGGATCCATACTTGTTCTGAAAGTCTGCAGAACACACGATCTTTGGAATTAGACTGACTAACTCATCTATCTTGGGATCCTTGAAACTGTATTTCCCGGTCTTTCTCTTTCCAGAATCCATGATTAACAGTACCTGAGATATTCATAAATAGTCAACCTTTAAATCCCTTGAAATATTGTTTTCTTCAAAAGATGTTTATGAGTGCATGGATGCATGATGAAATAATCACACACAAGATCACGCATATAGGGTTCATAGGTTCAACATCACGAGCATGAGGTCGAAGGTACTACCCATAGGGTGTTGGTCTAAGAGTTATCACCTGCCGAACAAGGTTCTAGAGGTTCCCAGAGTCTACATCATTCCTTCGGATATTACCAACTTCCCGATTAACTCGGTAATTAGTAATATTCTCAAGAAAGACTCGTCTGAGCGTAGTATCGCGTGATAACTATTTCCAGATTACTCTGTCATAGCTTCCGCACTACACCTAAAAGGCCAAGATGGGTTTGGTATTCTACGGTCCTCAGTTTCAGCAGGCTCCCAGGTCGAAAGCAGTATGTCTTCCCAATTACTCGGTAAACGACACTACAGTCAAAGGGGCCTCCACTGAGTGGGGGATCTCATGCCTCCTTTTTTGGAATTACTCCCTCAAAGTTAACATGACTATACCGCCCTTCCTATCTTAAAGTTTTCCCAAGTCCGGGTATAAGACTTATGAGTAATTACCAAGCACCCTAAAAACCAGGAAAATCCAGAAAAACATATATACAAAATATAACACATAAACAACAATAGCACATATACAAATATAAACAAAGATAGGCTCAACCCACTTAGGGATGGACCAACAAGAGGTCAATCTGTCCCCAGCAGAGTCGCCATTTTTCTGTAGCGGTGAAAATGTTCAAGACTAAGCCATTAGATTGACTAGACTTTATACAAATCAAAAATAAAAATCGCCACCGCGCTTTATTGTTTCCAAAGGAATGGGAAAAGAGCGAATAACCCAAAAAAAGGGGGAAAGATTCAAGGTAAGGGGGTTGGTTATGCAAAGGGAACGTATTAGCACCCTAAACATCTATGGTACTCCGTATGAACCTCTTTGTAAAATCTGTATATTTTGGCTATAAAAATGTGTTATATATAAAATGGATGGTGGAGGTGGGAAAAGAAATATATATTTTTTTTAATGATTTTTGCACCCGCCGCGGTTGTGAACCGTTAGTGCCTACGTACCACCTTTCGTGCAATAGGGGATCAGGGTACACGTAGTTCCTCTTTTAAAAGTTTGAAACACAAGTGTGTTAGTTAATTTTATGAGATAAGACATCATCGTCCGTGTGGAAAACATACTTACTACCCACAATCATGAGAAAGAAGAATTTGCATCATCTTAAAGTGGAGGATAATGGCTTGGATTTTAAAATCAACAATGCCTCACTCAACGATGATCAACCATTTGTCAAGTATATCATCCATTTAGAATTCTCATAAGTACCATTTAATGATCAACGATGTTTAAGTGATCCGCGTTCACCAAAGGTGTTTTAGATCCATTAGAGGATTGGTAGAACCAAAGCCTCCACACAATGAATCTCAAGGTTATTGGATCAAAGAGATCAAATTAACATTTGGGCTTGCAATCATAAGTTTGGGCCACAAATGATCATTTATTCGAATCGGGACAAAATTTAGTACTATGTTAAGCAATCGTAAGTGGACTTATATAGAAGTCGCACCTATTTTGAGGCCGGTCAATAGCAATCTATGCACCATTTATTTTGAGACAGATATAAAGATCATGCTCCAACAACATTTAGTGCAATGAGAAGGGGATGAGATGAAGAGGATTAGGGCAAAAGATAAATAAACCACTTTTAAATTAAAAATTTAATCAAACTATTATTAAAATCATTCATCCATTTTTGTGGATTTAAACTCAACACCATGGATCCAATGATGTTAATAAAGTCATGATCAAAAAAATCAACCCAAGACAGCCAGAAAATAATCACAAAATAATAATGTATTTAATATATACATTAAAAGGTTTAAAAATGTTTTTAAAAAAGGAAAATATCAATTATATTCAAATTAATCAAGAAATGAAAAATAAGACCATAGAAAAATCAAAAAAGAGGCCAAGTAATTTTACAAAAATTTTGGTAATTTTTAAAAGTCAGAAACTATTTTTAAAAATTAAAATAAATGGGTAAAATAAAAAAAAAAGTAAAAAATAGTAAAATCAGAAACAAAAATAAAATAAGGTCACCAATATTTGTCACAATATCATTGAATCATTCCATAATTTTTTCAGAATTTAAAAATGTATAAAAGTATTTTTAAACATTCTAAACAAATCAAATAAGTGTAAAATTCATTAAAAAAAATACCAAAACACAAAATTAAATTTTGAAAGAATAAAAATCAGAAAGAGAATAATCAAAAATATTTTTCATAATTTTTCATATTTTTTGGACTAAAAATGAAATTTCTATGATTTTTTGAAATTTAAAACAATTAAAATATAAAAATCAGAAAAAGAAAATAAAAGTAAAAGATGTGGACCATTGGATGAGAGTCCAAACGCGTTAGTAATCAAATCCAAGGAATCTGGCGCACTGTGTATATCATGGTCATTAATGAATAATGTACATAATCAATAATAAATCAGATTTTTGAAAAACACAAATGGCATTCCATCATTGGTTGGAAGATGACACGTAGGTCATCTTCAAACTCCAGCCAACGTGATTTGCAGGTCTCTCAAACTGTAAAATCAGAAGCTCAGACCTATGCCAATCGCTTCGTCTCTTCAAGACGAAAATAAACACACCCTCGCGCCAAATTTATATAAACTGTAGCTCAAGCAAATTGGAAGGAAAGTTTTGAAAAGGGATTGGAAAATTCATGGTCAAAACATGCTCCCAATGAAATGTAAGTGTTGCAACTAGAACCAAGGCAATGAGAGCAACATAATGATATCAGAGTTTTGAAGAATTGATGAAGGAATCTACCTATTGAAGTTGAGTTGCAGAGCTCTGAAACTGGACTTCTATGGAGCAGTATAGGGCACGATTCTTGAATGTAATTATATGGTTAGCTTCAGGGAAGATCAAGGATGGTGAATTGAGGGAAAAAATGGATGAAAAAGGCTTGAGAATAGATTTCGAAGTTTCTGAATTCTGGGTTGTGAAGCAAGTTTGGCAGGGTGATTCTGGCTATCTAAGCTTGGGAAATTGAATGGGGTATGACCCTTTATTTATAGGGAAGCAAATGGGATCAAAAGGAATAGCAAATGATGTGTTTTGGAGGGAATTCGTGTGGATTTGCATCATGAAGAAAGTGTGACTCAAACTTGATCAAAACTCAGCCAAATCGTGTGTTTCATGATGCTAATCACTTCTGGCAAGTTGCTAATCATGATTAGAAACAAAAACGCGTGGAAAACTTGTGATTAGAAGCCAAAACAAAGATTTCAAAATCCTGACTTTGTGAAAAATTCAGGCTCAAACTACCAAATTCAAATCCATGGCATTTCCAACTCAAAGGGTCTTAGGGCATAATTCTTGATGATTTGGAAAGATGAGATAACAAGCTTTGTAATGGAAAAATAATGGAATCAAATGGATGCTTGAGCTGAAAGTTACATGGAGTCAAAGTTGAAGAAAAAGAGTTGACTTTCCATACTTAGAAATATTTCAAATTCTTCTTTAAAAATGACCTATAATCTTTTGTATCCAAACATGGCCTTCCACTTAGAATTTGGTCTTGACAAAAAAATATGGAATGAAGTAGATCTCTTTGAATGACATTTTTAAATTTGAACCACTCAAAATATCCAAAAATTGAGCAAGTTATGACTTGTTGAAGTTAGACAAAAATTATGAAATAACCTATAATCTTTTGCATCCTTAAGGCAACTTCCATCCATTTTCTTACTTTGCACATAAAAGAAGGAATGAGGTACAAATACTTAAGATCATCATGAAAAAACAATGGGCTCAAGGTGATAAAAATTGACCAAGTTATTACCATTTGAAGTCACATATGGAAAATTCGGGATTCATCTGGGTGACTTGTAATCTTTCTTCTTCACCAAGTTCCTTCCACTTGAAAACTCCTTGGAACTTTTGAAGTGATTTGTTGGTAACTATTTGAAGAGAAGGATGTTTTTTTAATCACTCAAAAATACCAAAGTATGAACAAGATATGCTCCTTTGAAGTCCAAAACCCTAGCCTCTAGATCAAGAGAATGCTTTGAGGAAATTTACCAAGTTTGAACAAGAGTTTTGTGCCAATATTCTTCCTTTGTGAATAGAAGTTATTGAGGATGATGGTGAGGATTCATATCCACCAAAACCACTTCCATATCTTGAAATTAGAGAAAAATATGCTCTTGTGACCAATAGGAACAAGACCTTGTCCAATCATGACAACTTCTTCCCTTAACCCTTTGTACTTTTGAATCAATTTTGATAACTTTGAAATATGTTGAACTAAAATGAGCCTTGTCATGCCATTTCGTCCAAAATCACTCCAATAGTGAAGTTTGAATTTCTCAAGCTATTGACTAGGGCATGAAATAAACTCATGAACCCATGAAACAAATTGCTAAACCTCATTGCCTTTACCTACATTTTTAACAAGTAAGACCAACCAACATTTCATTTTATTAGTTAGAAAGAAAATCAAAGCAAAATATTCATGATCACAAAAGAAAACAAGTCAAGGTGCTTGGTAACTCCTCAAAAAGAGCAAAGCTAAATGATAAGGAGAAGAACCAAAAGCCCTAATGTGATCTTGTTGTGATTGAAACAATATGGTATGATGCAGGAATCTTAGGGGGGAAAATTGGGGTACAACACCTGGCATATCTTCATAAGACCAAGAAAATACTTCCACATAATCATGCAACATTTAAACCAACCTTCTCATGACATTGCTTTCCAAGTTAGCACCGATCTTGATTTTCTTCTTATCTGACTCAGTACCCAGATTGATGACTTCAACTGCCTCTTTGTGCGGCTGAATAGCTTTTTCCTCTTGTAATAGAAGTTTGGCTAGTTCTCCCAGTATTTCACAATCTTCCTCGCCTTCATCTTCGGCTTGGTTAATTATACATTCAAAGTCATAGTCGGCAATAGTAGAGTCTTTGGCAATAGGATCCAGAGTGGATGAGGACCTGCAAGAGTGTGTGCATGTAAGATACATGGATATTTTGAAAAATGTAAGAAGGGAAAGAAAGACAATGAACACAAAGATTTAAATGCAAAAGAGTCCAATGGTTTGTATTGAATGATCATATGATTAGATGAACATAAATAAAACCCTTGACAAATGGACCAAAGTGCCCCGGGCCAAGGACATGGCTTAAAAGTCACTGTTAAATGTTACAGACAAAATGTTATTGAATTTGAAAGAAAATCAATAACAAGTAGATTACTCCTCAATGAAGGAGATATGCACGAAGTCCTTTGCATGCCAATTCTTCAGCTCCGTTGTAGTTGGATACACCCAATCTTCAAATGTAGCTTCTTCATCAGAGTCACCCACAACGTTGACTTCATGGATTCCAATGGGGAGAGGTGGATTTCCTGCACGAGCACGCCTCACTTCCTTCTGAGCTTTGACAGTGAAGCCCAAACCAAACTTATCCGCTTTGAATGGGATATCAAGGAGTTGTCCCCAAGTATCACTGTTTCCTTCTTAAATTGCAACAAAAGCATCTTTGACTGAAACCATCTTTGATACAACTTTAACATCTTTGGATTCGTTAGAGGAACATTTGGTAGCAACAACCATTGGTGGCATGACTTCAAAGGCTTGACACGAGGTCTCAATGAATTCTCCATCCATCTATACGTACTTGAACGAGTTGAGGTGACTTACCATAAAGTCTTCTTCTCCATAGACGGTGACAATTCTTCCCTTGACTGGATATTTGAGTTTTTGATGGAGAGTTAAGGTTACTTCCCCAGCTTTATGGATCCACGGGCGACCCAATAGACAAGAATAGGCAAGACGAATGTCCATAATGTAGAAGTTAGAGTTGAAGATTTGGGAGCCCACCTTGATTGGAAGATCTACTTCCCCATGAGCAGTCCTTTTTGATCCATTGAACGCCATTACAACGATATCACTTGGCTTTAAGACTAAACCTTCACAGTACAGACGGTCTAACGCCCCCTTGGGTAGTACATTTAGAGAAGAACCAGTGTCGACCAGCACATGTGCTAAGGTGGTCCCCTTGCACTCGATAGAAACATGTAGAGCTTTATTGTGATTCTTCCCAAGCGGTGTTAGGTCAGCATCTGAAAATCCACATCCATTATCAGCCGTTAGGTTAGCCACTCAATTCTCAAATTGGTCTATTGTTGTCTCATGGGGGACATGAGCTTTTTTCAAGAATTTGATTAATGTCCGAGCATGGGCATTGGAACAGAGTAGTAATGACAACATAGAAATCTTAGAAGGGGTTTTCCCTAACTGCTCCACAATCTTGAAGTCGCTCCTTTTTATTATCTTCAAGATCTCATCCATCTCACGAGCGGAGGGTTCTCCATCAACAACATCCTTGGCGGGTATTTCTGTTATGACCGGCTCAACAACCTTCTCCTTCCCTCTTGTATCGGTACTTGGCTTGGCAGAAGTAATATGGATGGACGCCTTTGTAGCAACTGGTGGTGATATAGTGAAAATATCCTCCCAGTTCAAGTTAACTTACTTGAGCCAGTTATGTTACCAACATCATCAGCTTTTTCTTCTTCGATCCAAGCGTCTTGTTTAATCCCATGGTAAAATACCTCAGCACCATAGTTCCATGGCACTGCCTTGTTTGAAGAGTTGGGAATTGGTCCGGGATTGGTAATTATTAAGGGGGCAACAATTTGTTAATTTCAAATCCTAATAGGACCTTTGGAGGTGATCCTAAGAAGCTTGTTTGAGATGGTAATAATGGAGAGGTCTTCACATTTTCCGGTCAAACTTTTGGCAAGCAGAGTCTTCTCAAAAAGAATTTAGTGGCTATCTATCAGCTGTTGAATTCCTTTCTTCAGCCTTTCACATCCATTGAGTTATCTTGTACATCACACACAGTTTTTTACACATCCAGGGAAGATCCCAGCTTTCAACAGGTTCTTTTTGATGATATTCAATGGAGTATTCAAGTCTTCAATAGAGGCAACAAAAATTGTATCTTCAACAACATTAACACCATTGTCATGCTTCGGCATAGGCGTTGTGATTACATTCGAAGTAGGAGGAGGATCAAACTCAATAGTCTTGTTATCAATCAAATCCTGAATTTTATTCTTCAAGGCCCAGCATTGGTCAGTCTCATTCCCGGGGATGCTTGAGTGGTAAGCACATTTAGCATTCGGATTATACTTTGGTGAAGAGGTATCAGGGTTGGCGGGAGGATCGCGCAATGTCACCAAATTAGCCTTGAGCAAGTTTTGAAGGGCTTGAGATAGTGACATGCCTAATATCGTAAATTGTCTTCTTGGAGTTTCAAAATGTTGATGATTTGCAGATGGTCTTGGAGTAGGAGTTGGATTGGAGATTCAGACAACATTAACAGATGGATGATCATTCTTCTTGGTACGGACCCTTTCCATGTACACAACATTGATTTCCTTCTTTGAAGCAAAAGGTTTCTTTACAGGATTTGAAGTGGAGGAAAATGCCACAAAGATCTTCCCACTTTTGATGTCTCTTTCAACTTTTTCACCGATTAAGATAAATTCGGTGAAACCAAAAGAAGAGCAGCCAACCAACAAATTAAAGAGTGGACCAAATAAAGGGCCCATAAACATGTCAATGTGCTCCCTATCAGTCAAAGGAGGATGAACCCTACTGGCGAGGTCTCTCCACTTTTGTGCATATTCTTTGAATCCTTCATTCTTCCCCATAGTCATATCTTACAACTGAACCCTCGTTGGCACCAAGTCGGTGTTATACTGGTACTGATGGTAGAATGCGGTAGCTAAATCTTCCCAGGTATTGATACGGGAACCATCTAGCTGATAAAACCATTCAAGTTGCATTCCGGCCAAGCTCTCTTGGAAAAAGTGAACCCAAAGTTTCTTATCAGCAGTGTGCGACTGTATCTTGCGCATATAAGATTTCAGGTAGAGTTTTGGATAAGAAACCCCATCGTACTTTGCAAAGATTGGTATTTTGAATTTGAGGGGAATCACAACCCCAGAGATCAAACCCAAATCATCAAAATCTAAACCGGGGACGGCTTGGATTTCAACAGCCTTCAATCTGTCTTCTAACTGCTTATACTTGACATCAGCGGGTGGATACTGCTCGTCGAAATAATCATCATGAGACACTTGATCATTAACACAGTCATCCTGATTACTATTGACCTCACCAATATATTCTCGTCTTCTTCAGATGAGTCTTCCACTACCGGGATCTGACGAACTGATTCTTTGAACCTTCTACCCATCTTGAGCAGAGCTTTCTTCTTGGGCTTCTTCTTAACTGCCAGCAATGTCATCATTGTTAGAACATAGTTTGATTCTACAACCCTTAATTAAAGTTTTGATGATAACAAGCACAAAGAAGAATATGCACTCAAAATTTGTGTTATTTTGTATGCAGAAGTTCTGACCAAAGCAACATCAAAAGTTAAGCTATAGAAGCTTTCACGCTGAGGTAATCAGAATCTACACTGAAGAATGATGCTCAGAACCTGCGCTGAAGTGAAGAATACTCTGATTCTGAATAGAAGGATCATATACAATCAGATCCTCACATTTCCAAGTCACCAATGTTCTGAAGCAATTGCAGCATGCAAGATTATAAGATTCTGAAGCGTTACTATTCAATCAAGACAACATCACATGCAACGACTTAATTCAGACAAGAATCTTCTCAATATGGAAACAATTTAAATGTCCATTATCATGCTTTATGTTGGACAGGATTCCTATGCCTATATAAATAATCTAAGAGGACAAATCGTTTACGATTTTGGAATACGACTATAGTACATCTCTAAACGCTGAAAGTTTACATACTCTTTTCTACGCTCAAAATTGTGTAAAATATCACAGTTGTGATAACTATTTTTGTAAGGAAAAACAACCATACACAGAATACTTTTTATCTTGATTAAGCTAGTTTTCCTTGAGATTAACCGGGTTGTGGTTGTAATCAAGAGGACTTTGGCAGTTGTCAAAGTAGTGATTGTAATCAGTTTTTGATTAGTGGATTAAGTCCTCGTTGGAGAGAGGCGAAATCACCTTGACGGGTGGACTGGAGTAGTTTGAGATCAAACGAACCAGGATAAAAATATTGTGTCTACTGCGCATTTGATTTTAAGATTTCAATTCAACCCCCCCATTCTTGTGTTTTTCTATTCTTCAATTGGTATCAGAGCTCCTAGTTCTGAGTTCATACACTTAACCGTGTCAGTACAAGATCCAAGCTTTAGAAAAACACTATGGTGGGACCAAGCCAAAACATCAGCAATGACTATCATGAAGACAAGGAAAAAATCAGTGGCAAACCTCCAGTCTTTGATGGAGAAAATTTTGACTACTAGAAAGAGAGAATTGAGAGCTTCTTTCTGGCCCATGATGCTGATCTATGGGACATAGTAATTGATGGATACACACATCCAGTGGATGAAAGTGGTAAGAAGATAGACAGAAAAAGGATATCTGACCAGCAAAAATGTGATTTCAGAAACCATCATAAAGCCAGAACAATACTTCTCAGTGCTATCTCATACTCAGAATATGAGAAAATCTCAAACAAAGAGACAACCAAAAACATGTTTGACTCTCTGAGAATGACGCATGAAGGCAACATACAAGTCAAAGAAACCAAGGCCCTTACGCTTATTCATAAGTATGAAGCATTCAAGATAGAAGAAAGTGAATCCATAGAAGCAATGTTCTCAAGATTCCAAATCCTTGTTGTTGGGCTGAAGTTTCTTGACAAATGATATTCTACTGCTGATCACATAAAGAAGATCATCAGAAGTCTACCCAAGCAATGGAGGACAATGGTCACAACACTTAAGCTAGCTAAAGATCTCAACAAGATATCTCTAGAGGAACTTGTCAGCTCCCTCAGAAGTCACGAGATAGAGCTAGAAGAAGATGAGCCTCAAAAGCAGGGTAAGCCACTAGCGTTAAAATCTAACAAAAAATCTGATTCTAAGGTTTTGCAGGCTATGGAAGAAACCTCTGATGGATCCTCATCAGAAGAAGATGAATTGTCTCTCCTCTCCATAAGGGTAAATCAACTGTGGAAGCAGTGACAAATGAAATTCAGAAACCCTAGAAGATCAGAGAATCAAAATGAATCCTCCTCCAGATACATAAAGTTTGAGTCCTCCTCTGGACAAAGAAGATCTGAAGGTTCTTCAGGACACAAAGTCAAATAACAAGGACATCATCTGCTATGAGTGCAATGAGTAAGGGCACTAAAAAAGTGACTGTCCAAGGCTTCAGAAGGAGAAGCCCAAAAAGAAGTTCTTCAAGGAGAAGAAGAAAAGCCTCATGGCAACATGGGATAATTCAGACACATCTGATACTGACTCAGAGTCAGATGATGAAAGAGCAAACATAGCTCTCATGGCAAACGTGTCAGAAGACAGTAAAGCTTCTGGTTCAGAAACATAATCAGACACTGAAGAGGTATTCCCTGACTTCACTATTAATTTTACTAAGGTTGAACTTGCAGAAAGTCTAAATGAAATTCTAGAAAGGTATAGGCAAATCAGAGTCAAATTCAAGAACCTGAAAAGGCATCTTGTCTCTGACTCTGAAAAGACTGAGTCTCAGATTAGAGAAGTATGAGTTAAAAGAAAAGGTTTCAAAATTAGAAAAAGATTTTCAAAACTCTCAGAAATAAATAATCTCAGAGACTCCCAGTAATGCTGATGAGATCATCAAAGAGTATGATCACAACTTTCAGAAGTTTCTGGCTAAAATATAGATAGAAGCAAGATGGCTTCAATGATCTATGGAGTTAGCAGGAATGGCAGAAAAGGGATAGGATATCAAGGTAAGGTATCTACACCTAAGAAAGTCATGGACCTTGTCATAAAACGCACACCACTAAAATCACACTTCACATATAGGCACACACATGACCTAAAATACACTAGTAATGATTACTCTGTCAAACCAAAATTCAACCAGAATTTTGGTAAAACTAACAAACCAGGACCCAAGAAGATATGGGTACCTAAGGACAAAATTATATATGTATCAGATATCTTTAGCAGCAAGGCTAAAACACCAGTCATGGTACCTGGACTCTGGATGCTCTCGACACATGACAGGAAGAAAACATATGTTCCAAAGCCTGGAACTTAAACCTAGAGGCTACGCGGGCTTTGGAGGCAACCAAAGAGGGGAGATCATTGGCTCTGGAACAGTAGGTAATGGATATCTTCCTTCTATAAATAATGTGCTCTTAGTTGATGGATTAATGCATAACCTGTTATGCATAAGTCAATTAAGTGATTACGGTTATGATATAATCTTTAATCAAAATTCATGCAAAGTTGTTAGTCAGAAAGGTGGAACTATCCTTTTTAATGGAAAGAGGAAAAACAACATTTATAAGATAAAACTTTCTGAACTAAAGAGTCAGAATGTCAAATGCCTTCTCTCTGTTAACAACGAGCAATGGGTCTGGTGAAACCACACGGCCGGAACCTGTCATCTGGATGTAATGAAACATTAATAAAGTCGCCACCGAACGTCTTTTATCCCGCCGAAAGGGAAAGGTAAACATCGAGAAAACCTGGAAAGGGAGAAATCACGGTCTTTCAACCGAGAGATCGGGTAAGGGAGTCTGTTACGCAAGGGGAAGGTATTAGCACCCTACACGCCCGTAGTACTCTACGGTATCCACTCTTATTGTCTAATCTAAGGGGTGTGGTCAAATCCTATGTATATGGCTTAAAAATAAAAAGGGAACGCATGCGAAAGAGAAAGAAAACAATGTAGGGAAAATAAAAGTTATGTTGGATCGGGCCCTACCCCAATGCCTACGTATCCCTTTTAAGGAATCAGAGCAGCCGTAATTCGAATTATATATTGGTTGGTTTGTGTTTTTTTTAGTTAAGGCAAACAAAAACAATCAAGATGGCAAAACATCTAATGAAACAAAAGACAAATGAGATGGTCAAACATCGACTAAATAATAACAAGGTAACATGTCAAAGATGGCAAAACATCAAATGATAAAACGGATGACAAAACATCACAACTAGCAATGATATTAAAAATCAAAGTAGGATAACAAACAGATGCGATGGTGAAACATCGGCTTCAAACAAATGTGAGATGGCGAAACATCGTTAAAAAGATAACAAGGTATCATGGCAAAGATGGAGAGACATTGATAAAATAGATGACAAAACATCACACCTGACAATGATATTAAGAATCAAAGTAGGATAACAACCATGTGCGATGGCAAAACATTGGCTTCAAACAAGTGTGCAATGGCGAAACATCGGCTAAAAGATAGCACAATATCATGGCAGAGATGGAAAAACATCAATAAATCGGATGATGAAACATCACACCTAACAATGATATTGAGAATCAAAGTAGGATAACAAACATGTGTGATGGCAAAACATCGGCTTCAAACAAATGTGCAATGGCGAAACATCGGTAAAACAGGTTTAAAAGCAAAGCCAAGAGGCATACAGACAAAGTAAGATTGGTTTGTATCTTTTACCTTGAAGAAGGGTTTGAGTTTATTAGAAATGTCTTATGATTTGCCAAGAAACAATTTTTGTGTTAAGATGCAGAATGCATAGAAAGGGAAAAAAACTAAGGGAAACTAGCCTAGTACTATCCCTAATGTTATCATACAATGGTTGACCCTAAGGTTAAGGATAAAGGAAAACCCTACCTTAAATAACATGTTAAAGGAAGCTTATAAAAGCTATCCTATAGGGAACATGTAATGAGAGCGAAGTCATGATCTAAATTTCTAAATTGAGTGACTCATCGATCAACAATTAAAGAAGAAAAGCAATAAACATCCTATAGGGAACATGCAATGAGAGCGAAGTCGTGATCTCAATTTCTAAATTGAGTGACTCATCGATCAACAGTTAAAGAAGAAAAGCAATAAACATCCTATAGGGAACATGCAATGAGAGCGAAGTCGTGAACTCAATTTCTAAATTGAGTGACTCATCGATCAAAATCAAACATAACACATGTATCATACAAAAACCAGAGGGCCACTTGACATATATCAGCAACAGAGATCCCATCATGTAATCAGAGAACTATGCAAAATGAAAATGGAAGAAAGGAAATAGTGCAATACCAAACGGATAACTATCCGTAGCAACTGATCAAGAATAAAAGAAACCCAGAGAACTTGAAGCAAGCTGGCATCAATAGACAAATCAAGTCAGAAATTACGCCATCAAGATATAAGTATTGAGATTTTCAGATATGAACAGATCCCATGGGAAATGTATAGCATTCATAATCACATGTGTATATCCTGCATAGACTATCAAATATGCCAAGCACAAGAGTGGTGCAAACATAACAAATTGTGTTCCACAAATAAAGTGAAACACAATAGCCTAAAGTCAAAAATGGAAAACTTTTCTCAAAGTACCTCGCACATTCAACAACGAAGTTAGTATTCCCATAAATAGGATGATGATTCACATAAGGGATGGATGATGACACCAAAATGAAATGAGAAAACATGATAACAACTAACAAACATTAGTCATGATAGACAAAAAGAAGCAAGTATGTGCACAAATTGGTCAAAAGAATCAGAGGAATGTTGCTCCTTTATATCACCATATTGAATTGACAATTGATTATCAATCAAGGATCATGGGAGATTTAGAAGAATACAATCAAAGACTATGAAGGTCAGTAGCAAACATAATTCAATCATGTACAATTAATTCAACCACAGCTCACAACCATAATAGAAGATGAAGCCCACATAATGCATTAAAAGGTTCAAACATTTAAACATGGGGCAATAAGTGAAATGACTTGAGTTTATTTGAATAAACATATCCAACATGATCATTAGGTTCCCAATCATAGGCCTCACTCAAGTTCATTGGCCATTAAACAAATTGCAACAAGGCATGCAACATTAATTGGGTACCTTCACTTCAAAAATACATCAAAAATAGAAACAAGGATCAATAAATCAAACCAAAAACTTCTTAGCATCCTTGAAGTGTGTAGAAGTTAGAAAGCAAGTCTTGTATTCATGAATGGTTAAGGAGGGGATCAAATGAGGCCCAAAGTTCAAAACTAGTTGGCAAAACTACCAAACTAGACAAGTTTTCACAATAATTTGTGGAAAAATGTCAAACCAAGTCAAATAATTCAAGAAAAATGGTTTTCATATCCTCAACACATTCAGGAACCCTAATCAAGACTTTAATTCTATTGAAAATCCAGGTCATAATGGTTTTGAAAAAGAAACTTGCACAATAAGCAACAAAGCCCTAAATTTTGACTTTTAATCTTAAATATTGATTAAGTAAGATCAACATTCAAACAATTCAAACCAAGATCATGGAAGACTCAAAGAAACCCTAAATGTCAGAATACATATTTTTTAACATTTTTTTGAATTAAAGAAAAGTCAAAAATAAAATTAAATCCAAACAATTAATCAATTAATCCAATAATCTCATCTCAAAATAAAATTCTAAACAAAAGTCAGAAAAATATCCAACCAAAATTATATTCAAATATTAGAACTAAAAACACACATCTCTGATTTTTTTTTGGAATTTTTGAATTAAAGAAAATATTAAAATAAAAATTTAAGAAACAATTAAGAATTAAACTATTATTTAAGGGAAAAAATACAAACCCTAGCCAAAAGTCACAAAAAGGTAAAAATAAAAATATATTCAGATTCTATGATTAAAAACAAGCTTGCATGATTTTTTTGAGGATTTTTGAATTAATGGAAGTATTAAAATGAAAATTATAAAGCAAAAATTCAAAATAAATTTCTCAAATTAAATTTATAATCAAAAATAGAAAAAATGCTAAACAAATTTCAGAATCAAATTCTACATTATCTTATGAGTCCAAAATATTTTTTGTGGAATTTTTCAAATCAAAGAAACATTAAACTAAAAATAAACACTAAACAAATAATTAAATAATAACAAAAAATTTTAAACCAATTAAAACATTTTCAAAAATTACCTAACAAATGCACAAGGTCAGGAATATTATTTTTAAGTTTCATGAAGTCTTTCATAATTTTTCATCAAGTTTTGATCAAGAAAATAAAATCAGAGAATCAACAAATATTTAAATAACAAAAGCAAAAACAAGGCCAATTAGATGATGCCACGCATCATCTTCAACCTCTAGCCTAGGCAAAATACTTGTTTCCATCAGTTCCAATATGCTCACTTCAGATCCATCAAACAAGCACTACTCTCAACCAAAATCCATGAAATTAAGCTCAAATTAAAGCTGATATATCATACAACATCATGCAATTCGAATCAAACTCAAAGATCAAGCATAGATCAAGAAATCAAGTCTCAAAAACTGGAAAAACACACTGCAAGCATAAAAAACCAAAAACACGATTTCACCAAATCTGCTTGAATCAGAGCTCAAATATACATCAATCATAATGATTGGCCAACTATAAACACAATGCACACCACAAAACACTTCAATTCATGCTCAAATAAAAGTTCAGATTCAGTGAGCATACCTGCAAAAGTGAAAAATAAATTCACTTGGTGCCTCTGAAATCTAGCAAGAAACCCTTCCAAATAGCTTCCTTGTGCTCCAATGGAGGTGTTTGAGTAGAGAGATGAGGATTGGATCAAGAGAATTGAGCTACTCGATTCAAGTTGCAGAGCAAAAAAAATGAGAAAATTCTGAGGAGCTTCTTCCAATGCAGTCTGTGTCCTTGTGAAAAGAGAGATTGAGTAACTTATATAGAGTGTTTTGAGTGAGGTTAGAGTGGTAATTCAAGCTGAGAGTCATTGGAGGGCAAAAGTTAATTTTCTGTCAAACAAAAAACAAGTTTGATGGCCATTTGTGTTTTGCTTCATATTCAGGCAATGCTTGCAGTCGTTTTGAGCAACAAAAGGAGAGTGTGAGTGAGTGAAAAAAGCGTGATGAGGTGAGTTGTCGTCTTTTGTACATGGGACTGATTTGCTTGAGTGAGAAGTTTCCCATTTTGTCAAAATGTGAAAATGAGAGAGGAACGAGGTATGCACCTGGTTTAGCCTTTTTTGGCAAGTACATGAGGTGTCCAATTCGTGCCAAGCATGTGCAAGTGGACTCTAAAATGATTCAATCAAAACTGGACCAAAACTTGAAAATTGCGATGGCCAAGCATACACCAAAAGTCAGTTGACTTCCAACTGAGGCCATTTCAAATTGGCTCGTGCATTTTCCAAATTTCTTTGAGCCAATTAAAATTCAAATGATAAGCTTCACAATGATCTTTGATTCATAAAAAATGGTGGAGAAATGAGATAGATGTGGACATTAGGATTCCTAGGCAAGTCAAGCCATCTTTCCCAAGACCACGCGCACTGGCCTGCCCATGTGCCTTCAAAGATCCGATTTTGCCACCCAACTTTCTCAAATCATAACTTCCTCAATTTTAATCCAATTTGAGTGACTCCAAGTTTAATGAGAAGCTTTCATACCCCTCTTCAAAATGCACTTTTTAATTTTTCAAATTAAGTTTGAGTCACAAGAAATTGATTCCTCAAAATGGCATGCCAAGTGTTTGATGAAATTACGCGCGTGGCTTGCCCAAGAGAAGTCATCTTGGCACTTAGAATTTTTTCAATTTTTAAGTTACTTCTTGAACAAGTTACACTCAAATTCACCATTTCTCATGATTCAAAGATGAATTTAGGTATGGGATATGAAAAGAGGATGCTTAAATTGATGGTTGACCAAAAGTCTAACTTGGTCAACTCCTGATTTTATTGACTTTGACCAAAATGACCATTTTACCCCTTTTGATCAATTGAATCATTTCCAATCCAAATTGAACCTCAATTTTTCAATCATAAGTGCTTAATAACATGTGATGAATCTTGGAAAAAAGTTTGGGTGAAAAAGTCAGAGAAATCCTGATTAAATCCAAAACCCTAGTTTTGTACCATGTTGTGCTAGGAGATAGTTGATAAAGATTCAAAACACTAATTCCACTGGGCACCATGAGAGACTCTTTGATCAAATTTGATTCTAATGATGATGAGATAATGATGCTTCATGAATTGGCTCATCTAGACCCCAATTACTTCAACTTGGACCAAACCCTAATTTTGGTTAATATCTTAGGAGGCTGATGAATCATCTTCAAAACTTCAAATCTTCTGGGCATCCTGGCCAATTTCTTGTACTAAGACCTTCCAAATACCAATGAGATATTGTTTCCTCCAAATCAAGACTTGTACATTGATCAATAGCCCTGCTCAAACAAAACCCTAATTTGGGTGGTGAATCAAAGGAATGATTCCTTCCTATAAACAAACACAAACTTCAATCCTCTGATGATCCAAAGGGATGGATAAAGCATCTTGAGACATGCAATAACTTTTAAGCTTGAAAGATCCAGAGGTTTAGATGATAAGGTTCTACTTGAGAAACTTATTAATGCAATCAACCTTTAAAGCTTGAGGAAGACTTGATAACCAAAATACTTTGATCCCATCATAATGTATGAATGCAATGCAATATGATATTCATGATGAAACATAAGCCAAAATCAAGAGGGTAAATTTTGGGGTGCAACAGCTGCCCCTATCAAATATCTTCAACATGATAAGTGAGAAAAGTGATAACTTTCAAGCGTTCAGAGTTGAAGATGATTGAATACAAAAGAACCCGAAAATTTACACTCTTGAAGAAGAAAGAAAAAAGAATCAGGAAACCCCCCAAGACATGCGCCAGGATGAAACTGTAACGCAAGTTGAAATAGAACAAAAACAAAGAAGAGTAGACGCAACTAAACTTCCGGACAAATGTGCCAGGGAAAAACTGGGGTTCAAAAAGGGTGAGATAAAACTCAAACAAGAGTATAGGCGAAACTAAGCTCTGGAAAAGAAAACGTACGCGGGTGAGGAGGTGAAACTCGGAGCTCGACCCAAAGCAAAGTGGCTAGAGTGCGTGATTCTAGGAGCACTTGCTAATCTCCACTAAGATAAACAGTATGAAGGAACTGAAAGAATCTCAGAAATGAGGAACAAAAGCGAGATGAAACTCGACTCAAAAACCACTCAGACGAAACTAGACTAGATGAGTACCAGGACGAAACTGGATTTCACGCACGGGTAACAAGGCGAAACTCGACCCATAGCAAAATGACGAGAGTGCGTGTTTCTCAGAGCACCTGCTGGTCTTAGGTCAATGGATAAACAATGATGAAAACTGATAGAAGAATCCAAGGAACAAAGGAGACTGATTTGAAACCAGGGACGCAGTACGAACACTGCACTCGGTAAACGAACACCGTCAAAAGGGTCCAAGGTATGAAAGAAAAAACGAGACAAAACTCGACTCAATAACTAGTTAGGCGAAACTAAACTAGATGAGTACCATGAAAAAACTGGATTTCATGCATAGGCGACGAGGCAAAGCTCGACCCAAAGCAAGGAGATTAGGGCGTACACCTAAAAACCTACTGAAAGCGAATATCAGGACGAAACTGGTATTCGAAAGGTGCATTAATAGACATTAGAATGAACCGCAGAGGGTAGTGAAGACTAAACCCGAGAAGACCGAGCCAGGGCGAAACTGAACTATAGTCAAGAGTAGACACTAAAACAAATAAATAATTGACGTCAAAAGGATATTGGTATGGGGATGAAACCGAGATAATGAGGATGAAGACCTCGCTGGGGATTTAATCCGAAGTATTAGAAAATTCACTGGGGACAACAATAATGGCTTATGTTTCGATGCATGTTTGAATTCTTTTAATATAGCATAATGCTCTATATAATGGAAATGCTACGCATTTTGGTAGATGCAATGTGATGATGCATGTTTAAAAGTTTTACTGGGGAATGGCCAACTGAGAAGCCAATAACCGAGAAGTCAGGATCTGACAAGACTTGCAAAAATAAATTGCAAAAATCCAAAGGAGAAGATACGGGGAACCGCTAGAGAGGGAACCTCGAAGAGATGAAGCTTCGCGGGGAATAACATCCGAGCAACCAGAAAGAAACGGGCCACAAACATAGAGGGGAGCTGCAAAAATAAATTGCAAACCCCTAGAGAAGATCAGATCGACACTATAGCTTCTGGGGAAGATTAGACATTGAGAGAGAAGATTAGGGCAAGACTGTAATCTCTGGAAAAGACAGCGCGCAGCCGTGTTGAGGATGAAACTAAGACAACAAACCTGACGTGAGGGGTGAAAACCTTTGCTGGGGGAACAAAGTTCTACTGAGGAGACAGGACTTCGCCGGGGATACAGAACTCTGTTGAAGATTATTGTTGGAGAGAGATATTTTTTGAATGCAACCAGTCACACAGTATCAACCTTACTGGGGATAAGGGAAGATCTTTAACATAAGGATGCCCCAGTCAGCAGATCGGCTGGGAAATAAGAGGTCAAGGCGAGGGATCTCTGTTGGAAATTCCGTTGGGGAGTTAAAACTTCTTCAGAAAGTGAGTTCCCATTTAAACGACTCCACTGGGGATGTGCGACATATCCAAACTTGAAGTCTTAGAATGAAGCTTTTGAAAGAAGATTCCTAGGATAATAAAACTTCGCTGCGGAAACGGAACTTCACTGGGGATAAGTAGAGTCCTAAACATACATGGGCTTTGTCCAAATATTCCCTTCTTGACAATCATTAAGCTCTTTACAGGTGTTCAACGTGTAAACTCTTTTTTTGATGTCAGACAAATGTTTTTCATGCAGGAAGATGTTTATTTTGGAAATGACAAACCTGATGCGACGATTATTTAAGCCTTTGAAGTTGAAAATCTTAACAAAGTGTCGCATCTCTATTGTGAATGAATCACTGGCTAGAGTGCAAAAATTTGAAAACTTTTCTTCCCCTTTTTTTTAGAAAAACGAGTCAAGATGCGGGTGATAAGATACCAACATGGATATGCAACACATATTTGGGAGTTTTTAAGCAAAGCTATCCTGTTGTAGTATGCTTTAGAGTTAAACCCTTGTTTCAGTTAGGACTTTTAAAGGTTGTAACGTGGCTTGGTTCAGGGTTTTTTAGAAAAAAAGTTTTTCAAGGCTCAAGTTATTTGGTGCCCACCCCCTTCGTGATATTCTCCTGTCCTAAGTTCAGTTGACTTATCACAAGCATTCATCTTTCAAAAGGATTTATAATGGTTGAGTGATCACGACAAATTCTCCAACAAGATTGTCACTTAACTTTTGCTGCTTTTGTTTTTGATATTATTGTTCCTCTTCTTTTTGATGAAAATTTTATTGAATAATCTTTTTCGGCCTTTTAGGCTCTTCTTTTCCCTAACTTTTTCCTGGACAAAATCTTCCGAATTTCAATTTTGGGAGTCCAGCAGGATGTCCTAACTTTTGCCTAAGCGACTTGTTTTCAAGTTTCGACTTAGCAGGACTTTTTGTTTCTTTTTTATTCATGCTTTCCACTTCGAACAAAGTCAATGTGACTTTAGGTCTTTGAATTTTTTCTCTTTTCTCTTTTTTTTTTTGAAGAAAACAAATGCTTCATTCCTTGATCGGCGAGGGATAGCCATTATTGTATCGATTCGATCTCGACCTCAGGACTTTGTGAGGAAATGAACATCGTGGTTTTGACATTTTTCCTGATCTCATGATGCGAAAGATAAAATGTGGTGATCCTTATATAGGACATTCCTTCTGAAATTTGAATGCTTGGTAAAATCAACTGAACATCTACCCTGCCCCAGGTTAAAAAAGGTTTTTTTTTTGAACAAAAAAGAAACTCCTACTTCGAAGGCTCAGAGGGGTTAACGAGGGTCTAACTCCCTTATATCTCCGGTGTTTGGGGATTGAAACAATG
Source organism: Vicia faba (assembly GCA_948472305.1). Taxonomy (NCBI): domain Eukaryota; kingdom Viridiplantae; phylum Streptophyta; class Magnoliopsida; order Fabales; family Fabaceae; genus Vicia; species Vicia faba. The sequence continues at coordinate 1,483,347,299 of OX451739.1, read as the reverse complement.
CATGTACACCATCAACGGGGTTCTACTCAAAAGTATACCACTACAGTCATCGTTTTTAGCTAAACTCCTTCCTCCAAACTCTTGGCTAAGCAAAAGAATTGGTAAAGTTGGTATCAAAATGCCCAAAAAATTGATTAAAGAGTGATACTGGATGAAACAATTTTTTTCAAGGCAAAAATATTCAATGCATCAAGACTGACATTCGGCTATGAACAAAATCCTATATGCAGACAATGCTAAAACAATCAATCAAGATAACACATGAGAGTGCGGTAAAGAAACATAATAAAAGCCATTATGGGGAAGAAAATGTATCCAACTAGGTTTGCCGATCCCGCCGACCTGCCATAATCTTGATATTACCCTAACCCATGATCTTTACCAACAGCTCGGAGCGGTGAAACAAAATTGTAAGGCATCCACCAATAAAGTGAATGAGAAATCCATCAGAGAAACAAACATGCCCTTTGCACAGTAGTAGTTGTGTTTGTTATCCATATTTCAAGCGATTGACCAACCATGACTTGTATTACCATTTCCGTGTAAGGCCCACGAAGTTTATATGCTCATGCTTATAAAAAATATTGGACGTTTTTGCAAACAAAATAAAAAAAGGGAGAAAAGAAAAGCATACGTATACTTGAAAGAAGATATTCTATTGATTTTATGAAATCAACCTGTGAAAAAGGCGTTTACATTTGGAAGCAAGTAATTACAAAATCAAAGCAAACAAGTGGTTACAAATGGCAATGTGAATGTGAATCTCCATCAAGTCCCGACTCTACTATGACTCCTATAACTCTCACGCTTCCTGCTTCGAGACAGATCAATCTTAGATTAGCTTCGAGCTTATGCCAGGTGACGAAATGAAGGAAAGAAACAAAGGATCTCATACTGGGCGTAGTCATTTGCTTTAAGTCCCTAACTTTTTCCTGAATCGCCCTTTCGGGTTTTCGATTCACCAGGACACCCTCTTTTTGCCTAAACCGCCCTTTCGGGTTTTTAGTTTAGCGGGTTTTTATTATTCTTTTTTTTTATGCAAAGTATTTTTTAACTACGTCAGCATTCACAGGGAGAGGGAAGTACTCTCCATCCATAGCTGTGAGCATCATTGCTCCTCCATAGAAAACTTTTCTGACCACGAAAGGACCTTCATAAGTCGGAACCCACTTGCCTCTGGGATCTCCTTTGGGGAGATTTATCCTTTTTAGCACAAGGTCACCTGACTTGTAACACTGAGGTCGTACCCTCTTATCAAAAGCTTTCCTCATCCTTTGCTGATATACCTGACCATGACATACAGACGTCAACCTCTTCTCATTAATAAGTTCCAACTGATCCATCCGATTTTGTACCCATTCACTTTCATCCAGCTCAACATCTCTCATGACCCTAAGAGAAGGAATCTCGACTTCTACCGACAATACTGCTTTCATGCTGTAAACCAAAGAAAATGGGGTTGCCCCAGTTGAAGTACGCACAGTGGTGCAATAACCATGCAAAGCGAAAGGCAGCATCTCATGCCAATCTTTATAGGTTACCACCATCTTCTGCATGATTTTCTTGATATTCTTATTGGCCGCTTCGACAACACCGTTCATCTTTGGTCGGTATGGGGAAGAGTTATGATGCTTGATTTTGAAGGACTCACAAAGCTCCTTCATCATTTTGTTGTTCAAATTAGACCCATTATCGATAATGATCTTTTCAGGCACTCCATAACGACAGATAATATTGTGCTTAATGAACCGAGTTACCACCTTCTTGGTGACATTGGCATAGGATGCAACTTCGACCTATTTTGTAAAATAATCAATGGCAACCAGAATGAAACGGTGCCCGTTAGATGAAGTCGGTTCAATTCTGCTGATCATATCAATTCCCCACATCACAAATGGCCAAGGGGAAGTTAAGACATTCAAAGGTACTGGCGGAACATGCACTTTATCAGCATAGACTTGACATTTGTGGCAAACCTGTGCATGATTGTAACAATCAGCTCCATGGTGGACCAATAATAACCTGCTCGCAAGATCTTTTTAGCCATGGTATGCCCATTGGAATGGGTCCCGAAATCACCTTCATGTATCTCCTCAATGATTCTAGCTATTTTTTTTTCTTGTCAACACATCCGAGCAGTAAACCGTCATGATGTCTTTTATACAACACACCACCACTGAGAAACAACTTGGCTGAAAATCTTCTCAAGAACTTCTTATCTGTGACGGATGCCTCTTCAGGGTACTCTTGTGTTTCGATATATCGTTTAACATCGTAAAACCAAGGATTACCATCTGGTTCTAAACTAGCCTCAAAACAGAAAGTCGGCTCACTCAAACTTCTGATGGTAATGGAAGGTGCCTCATTAGCCCACTTAACCTTGAACATGGAGGACAAAGTTGCCAGTGCATCAACTAGATTGTTTTCTTCTCTGGGAATGTTCTCAAACGTGATATCTTTGAAGTACGAAATCAGCTTCATAACATGCTCATGATACGAAATTAGGTTCTGATGGCGAGTCTCCAAATCTCCATTAATCTAGCTGATAACAAGATTGGAATCCCTGTAAACTTTCAAAAATTTGATGCTCAGGTCGATCGCCGCTTCAATGCCATAAATGCAAGCCTCATATTCGGCCATGTTGTTAGTGCAATCGAAACAAATATGAGTCGTGAAAGGAATGTGGTATCCCTCAGGCAAAGTGATAATAGCTCCAACATCGTTGCCCATGGAATTAGAGGCACCATCAAAAACAAGCGTCCAACGTGATCCCGGCTCGGGTCCCTCGTCTGGGTCTGGTATGTTACAATCCCGAATATACACAATTTCCTCATCTGGAAAATCAAACTTCATCGGTTAATAATCGTTCAAGGGCTGATGAGCGAGATGGTCGGCCAGTACACTACCCTTAATTGCTTTTTGAGTAGTGTATTGGATATCATATTCAGTGAGTATCATCTGCCAACGGGCTACCCTGCCTGTAAGAGCTGGCTTCTCAAAAACATACTTGATTGGATCCATTTTAGATATCAAGTAGGTGGTGTGAGTTAACATGTACTGCCTCAAACGTTTGGTGGCCCAGGCAAGCGCACAACAAGTCTTTTCCAGCAATGAGTACCTCGACTCGCATTCCGTAAACTTCTTACTTAAGTAGTAAATAGCCTGCTCTTTCTTCCCTGTCTCGTCGTGCTGACCGAGGACACAACCCATTGAGCTCTCCAACACAGTTAGATACATGATTAATGGCCTTCCTTCTACTGGCGGTATGAGTATCGGAGGTTCCTGCAAATACTCCTTTATTTTGTCAAAGGCCTTCTGACAATCCTCATTCCATTTCACTGTCTGACTTTTCTTCAACAACTTGAACAAAGGTTTACAGGTGGCTGTGAGATGAGAAATAAATCTAGAAATGTAGTTCAACCTTCCCAAGAAACCACGTACTTCCTTCTCTGTCCTTGGCTCAGGCATTTCCTGTATCGCTTTTACCTTGGCCGGGTCCACCTCGATACCTTTTTCACTTACAACAAAACCCAACAGCTTGCCGGATCTCACCCCGAAGGTACACTTATTCGGATTCAACCTTAGCAAGAATTGCCTCAGTCTCTCGAACAATTTTTCCAGATGAACAAGATGTTCCTCTTCCGTGTCAGACTTAGCAATCATATCGTCCACATATACCTCAATCTCTTTGTGAATCAAATCATGAAAGAGAGTGACCATGGTGCGCTGATACGTTGGCCTAACATTTTTCAAACCAAATGACATCACTTTATAGCAAAAGGTTCCCCAATGCGTGATAAATGTTGTCTTCTCCATATCCTCCAGAGCCATCTTAATTTGATTGTAACACGAAAAACCATCCATGAACGAGAATACTTTGGAATGAGCAGTATTATCGACCAACACATCAATATGCGGAAGAGGGAAATCATCTCTAGGGCTGGCCCTGTTCAAATCCCTATAATCCACGCACATCCTGACCTTACCATCCTTCTTGGGCACAAGCACAATATTTTCAATCCATGGCGGATAATTGATGACCTTTAAGAAATTCGCGTCCAACGGCTTCTGGACCTCCTCCTTGATCTTCTTGGACATCTCAGGATGAGTTCTTCGGAGCTTTTTCTTTACATGAGAACAACCTTCTTTGAGAGGTAGTCGATGCACCAAAATGTCTGTATCCAACCCAGGCATATCCTAATAAGACCAATCGAAGATATCAGAATACTCACGGAGTAACTCAATCAATCTGACCTTTATACTTTCCTCGAGATCTTCCCCTATCTTGACTCCTCTTCTTACCTCCTTTGTGCCAATATTCACCACCTCAATAGAATCTTGATTCGGCTGGATAACCTTCTCTTCTTGTTTTAACAATCTTGCTAATTCCTCAGGAAGATCACAATCCTCATATGCTTCTTCTTCAGCTTGATAAATAGGAGTATCAAAGTCATAATGAGCCATAGCAGAATCGTTATCAATATAATCAGTGGTGGAAGTGCATCTGCATGAATGACATTTTGGCGTTTTTAGTGACAGTGTGTGAAAAGAGAAACATTGACATTTAAATAAAAAAGAAATGAAGCAAAATTTTGAATGCAAAAACGTCCTTTATTTCATGATAAACTTGAAAATAAACATGGTGGCCCTACACAAATGATCCACTACCCCTTGGGCAGAGCGTAGGAATTATGATATGATAATAAAAGAAACAAGAAAATTACTCTTCAGCGCTTGAAACTTGGATAACATCCACAGAAGTCCAATTGTTGAGTGTCTGGCCTGGAATACTTGGAAGAATCCAATCTTCGATATTGTAGCCATCAACCCTATCATCGCCAACTGCATTGACGTGTCCTTCTTGAGCAGCACAAGGACGGGAAAACTTCACAGGAGTAGATAAACTAGATGCTCTGGGAGTTGAACTCTGCTGACCTGGGTTAAAACCAAGACCAAATTTATCAAATTTTGGGGTAACGTCCAGCACCTGACCCCAACCTTCAGGGGTTACCACCTTCCACCATAGCTCTCGCATCCTTGAGAGATGACATAACAGTTTCAGGTTTATTTTTCTGCTCTGGAGGAGGAAAATTGACAGCATGAACTGTCTCAAACGCCTGAAACGGAGTCTCATGTATCTCGCCTTCAAATTCAACATAGCGGAATGATGTCAAATGACTCACGATGTACTCCTAATTGCTGCACACAGTTATTACCTTTCTCTCTGCAGGATACTTGAGTTTCTGATGAAGATTAGAAGTGACTGCCCCTGCTTTATGAATCCACGATCGCCCCAACAAACAACAATACGCTGGCTGTATATCCATCACAAAAAATGTAGTTGTGAAGGTGCGAGGACCGACCTTGATTGGTAACTCCAATTCCCCAAACACCGACCTTCGAGACCCATCAAACGCCTTCACCATCAAATCACATGGGTGCAGCTCCAGTCCAGAATAATCAATCTTCATCAATGTTGACTTGGGCAGTACATTCAAAGACGACCCTGTATCCACTAAAACCCAGGATAAAGTAGTGCCCCTGCACTCCATTGAAATATGTAACGCTTTGTTATGGTCTGGCCCCTCCGGAGGAAGATCACAATCTGTGAAACCCAGACCGTTCCCGGCAGATATGTTAGCACAAACATTCTCAAACTGATTGACTGTTATCTCATGTGGCACGAACACATTCTTTAACAACTTCATCAAAGCATTTCTGTGAGGTTATGAATAAATCAACAGAGACAAGATAGACATCTTGGAAGGAGTATGGCTCAGATGATCAATTATGCTATAATCACTCTTTCTGATAATTCGCATTAACTCTTCAACCTCATCGGGAACTGAAGAAGCTTCTGGCATCGAAATTGATTGAGTCACATTGGCTGGCGTAACCCTTGGATTACCAACTATCGCCTGTTGTTTTCCTTTTTCTCTTGCAGAAGCATCTGCCGCATCTTGCACATTGGAAGGACCAAATACTCTCCTGCTTCTATTCATTCGACCCATACCAGAAAAGTTATGAACTTCCCCTTCATTATCCTCAACATGTTCTTCCTCAAACAAACGAGTATTTACTTCCTGCTTCACCCCATGGTAATAAACATCAGCGCCGTAATGCCATGGGATGGCCTTCTCACTGGTATACGGTATGGGACAAGGTATCGTAATCATCAAAGGAGGCGCCCTAGATGGGGTAGGAATGCGCACAAGGGAGTAAGAAATAGATACCACAACAACATCTTCTTCGGTAACCTTACGATAGCTCGGTTTTCTATTGAACTGTAGGGAACCCTCCTTTGTCAACAACTGGATACCGGCTTTTAAATCATCACATCCCTTCGGTTTCTCTCTACACTTGGCACACTCAGAAGTACAACCTGGGAAAATAGAATTGTCAAGCAAATACCTCTTAACAAACCACAACGGAGTAGTTACTTGTTCCACATTCATGATCAAATTCAACCTTTCACCATTATCATCAATCATATTAATAACACCCCCTCAATGCCTAGGCATTGGGTTCTGAGTAACACTAGGACCAGTCATTGGAGTAAACTCAATTTCCTTAGCATCCAACAAGTCTTGTACCTTGCACTTTAATGCAAAGCAATTGTCAGTAGAATGGCCAACTCCGCCTGAATGGAATTCACATATTGCATTAGCATCATAGTTAGAAGGAAGTCTTGCGGGTGGTGGTGGCATATTTCTCAAACCGATCAACTTCAAATCAAGTAAATAGTGGAGTGCTTCAGTAAGAGATACTGGCAAGGGATCGAATTTTCTCGGCTGTCTCTGCTATTAATTATTATACTGACGGGGAGCATCTTGTTGTCCTTGTTGTTGAGGCACTGTATTCGGTCTCTGCTGCGGAGGAGAATTAACAGGAATGGAAACAACATTGATTTGTTGGTGTTGACGATCCTCTCTTCTTCCTCTATAAGAGTAAACCGCACTTGCGTCTCCTTCCCTTTTCTTGGGGTAAGTGTTGAATGGTTTTACTTCCTCCTGGTGAGACACTAGAACCTCCAACCTGGATTTTCCCCAATTTCAAACCTACCTCAATTCTTTCACCAGCCATAACCAAGTCTGCAAATCCTGCCGAAGTACTTCCTATCATGTGCTCATAAAAAGGCCCTTGCAGGGTACTCATAAACATATCAATGAGTTCTCTCTCCATGAGTGGAGGTTGAACCCTTGTAGCCAACTCACGCCACTTCTGAGCGTATTCCTTGAAAGACTCTTTCGGTCCATATGACATATTCTGTAACTGAGTGCGATTGGGCGCCATATCCATATTGTACTGATAATGTTTGAAAAAATCCCGAGCAAGATCATTCCAGCAACGAATATGGGTTTTCTCCAACTTCATGTACCACTCCAGGGATGCCCCAGATAGGCTATCTTGGAAAAAGTGAATCAAAAGTCCCTGATCCTCAGTATGCACCGACATTTTCCGGAAATAAGCAGTTGCATGAGTAATAGGACATGACGTTCCGTTGTACTTTTCAAATGTAGGAGGCTTGAACTTTGGAGGAACTTTCACCCCAGACACCAACCCGAGATCATTAGCATCCATACCAAAGACTCCTTGCCCCTCCACAACCTTCAAACGTTCTTCCAACAACCGATACTTCCTATCCTCAATCTGAACCTCCGGCTCTGAACACCAAACAGAAAATTGATCTTCATCCTGGTCAAAGTCATAAACCTGCTCCTGATAGTTCCTTACACCGCCCTGATTATCTCTTCTGTTCCCCATAAGACGAGGTCCCAGAGACGGGGGAAACTGCCCTACGTTGCACACAAAAGGGTTTCCAGGAATCCCGTGAAAATTTCTAGCAGGCTGATCCTGCACATCCCCCAATCCTACAGAAATGTCCTGATAGAGCCCTTGATTTCCACCATCCCCTGGATAGCGGCGCTGGTTGTTGACAATGGCAGCCAATTCCTCCTGTCGGCGATTCACGTTGGTAATAACCTCCATGAACTGGGTCATCTGAGTAGCCATTTGGGCTCTCATTTCAGCGAGTTCAGCTTGAACTTGTTCCATTTGTCTTGGCAAATTGTTTCTGGTGGAATACTGATGAGTAGTCGTCTTGAATTCTGAATAAGAAAAGCAGAAGAATAAGAATACCGTCTTGAGATAACCTGTAATGTTATGAAATGCATGATGTACATGATATGTTTGTCATTTCCCGGTATTCAAGAGTCCTTTTATGCATTAGTCACGGCGTGCAACCAAAGATAAAACATAAAATCAAAGGGGAAAAGGATAATAAGACAAACACTTCAATTGTTTACAAACAAAAGAAACGATGTTCTAGTGACTTCGGACATTTAAGAGTATAATAATAAACAACAAAATACATGTTTCTAAGTAAACTTAAAAAAACCGAATAATAAAAACAAACAACGGTCCCTTCCAACAATCCTGGGGGTGACCAAATACACCAAAGGTAAGAAATAAAGAATAAATCTCCGGAACAAGACACGCTTCAAGATGTTGACAATACTCTTCAAGCCTGGCTTTTTCCTTCAAAATTTGTGATGCGACCACCTTACTTTCTTGAAACCGATCTTCTGCGACACGCTTCCGGGCTACTTCCTTCTTAAGTTGAGCATCTTTGTCTTTAAGTTGTTTCTCCAAGCTTTGAATCTTCTTCCTGTAGCTATTCTCTGATGCCTGAAGCTTCTGGTACTCTTGTTGGTCTTACTCAACTCTTCTTCCATTTCAGCATGAGATCTCTTCCTAAAATTGGTTGCATCAGAAGTTTCCCTTTGAGCTTCTTTGAGTTTGCGAGCTAACTTGGCCCTTTCTTGATCTACCCAATAGAGTTTCATCCCTGCCTCACGGTCTTTTGCACGAAGTTGAATGTTCTCAACATGAACCTGGGTGAACACCTCGGTAGGCACCATGTTACTCAGAACAGCAGGAGGTTGCTCACATATTGGAGCCGACCTCGCAAATGGTAACCGTAAAATCTTAACCCTGGCTCTAATCCACTCCAGGTAAGGAACTCTAGCAATATGAACCTTTTTTCCCAAAGTAGTTCTATCCTTCCTGTGAATTCTCTTCCAAGCACTTGTCACTCTTTTCAACATCACAGGATCACTTCCTCTAGCAAAATACACTGACTCAGACACCTCTTCACTCTTTGGCGGTCCATCCATTGCATATCCCAATTGACGATAAGCAAGCACGGGATTATAGTTGATACACCCTTAGTTCCTATAAGGGGAACATTAGGGAAATCTCCACAACTAGTGATAATACTTTGTACCTCCCCCATGTCGTAATTCCACCGGATATCAAATGAAGTAAGGTTGACAAGCCTGGATGACCATTGAAGAGAATGTATGGTATCCATGAAAGGGCCACTTACCGGTAGGTGCAACTTGAACCATTGATACAACATTGAATGACATAAACTTACATTACCTCCTTTTCCATGCCTGGAATGAATGGTGTAAAGAGTATCTGCCAAGAGTGTTGGTATTGGGTTCTTATTTCTAAAAACACAAATAGTCGTCAAATCCACAAAATTTCTCTTGCGAGGGAAGAGGATGATCCCGTATATCATGAGAGCAAACAGAGAGCTGAAGTCAATCTAATTCCCTTTCTCGGCCTAGTCTTCATATTTCTTCACTAAGAAATCCAAATAAAACCCTGCAATACCCTCACTTGATTTCCAATTGTCTTTCACCTCTTTCTAACTCAAATGAAGAATTTCAGCAATAACTTCGAACTTCAACTTCTCCGGCACTTGGACAAAAGAAACTTCATTGGACAACTTAATATTAAGTAGGTACGCGTACTCTTATAGTGTGGGAACCAATTGATAATCTTGAAAAGTAAAACACCGTAATTCCTTGTCATAGAACTGGAAGAGGGTGATCAAAGCCATTGGGTCAACTGGAGTGTTAAGGATTAGTAACAAATTACCATAATTTTTGTTGAAATTATTCAGAACATCACCCTTCAAATAAGAACTCAACCCCTTCAATTCGGACACACAATGGTAGGAATCTGATAAGCGAAAGTATGCCTGGTGGGCTCTGAAGAAGTGAAAAACACAAGAAGGGGGGTTGAATTGTTAAAACTTGAAATCGAATGCAGACAACACGTTATTTTTATCCTGGTTCATTTGATCTCAAACTACTCTAGTCCACCCGTCAAGGTGATTTTGCCTCTCTCCAACGAGGTCTTAATCCACTATATTCAACTGAATATTACAACTGCTTTAACAACTGCTAAAGCCTTCTTGAGTCAAAACCACAGACCGGTTTCTCAAGGAAGTTCTTTCTTACAGATAAATGAGAACAATGTGTGTTGAATGTTTTCTACAAAAAACTCTATATCACACCTGTGATAATACACCAATTGAGCTTATGTGAAACTAGGATGCTATAACTATGGAGTAGGCAATTTGAGAGATATAGCAAACTTTTTGAGTGAAGATGAAAATGATTTGCTTGATGCGTGTGAAGAGTTATAGAGCATTAGCCAGTTCATTTCTCACTGACTTGTTTATATAGCATTTTGAAAAGATACGTTGTAGTCACTTATGCCTTTTCAATGTCCATTACGTTCTTTCCATATTGAGAAGATCTTTGTCTTGGAATACAGCCGTTGGTAATAAAGTGTCTTGAATGCACAGTACCGTTGTCACTTAAGCGTGTTGCTGGCTTTGGCTTATTCTGACGCTTCTAGCTGCTGATGATATTGTTTTGGTCTAAATCAGAGTTTAGAGTATGTTACGCGCAGATCTGTTCATCAAGCTTCAGCGTAAGCACATTCTTTGATCTTCTGATGCTGGCATATGATTTTTCATCTTCTGATGCTGGCATATGATATTTCATCTTCTGATGCTATCCATTAGAGTTTCTGTGAATGTACAATATAATTTTTAGGTAGCATATATATATATCTCATATTAATTATACAATTTATTTAATCTAGCATCTTGTTATCATCAAAACTTTAACTTAGGGTAGTAGATTCAAACTTTGTTCTAACAATCTCCCCCTTTTTGATGATGACAAAAACCGGATATTTTCTATTGAAATTTAAAGAAAAAAATAAGAGATAACCAAATAATAGATTGTATCAGAGATAGACAGATAGGTATCAAAGATAAGGGGGAATAAAAAGATATCAGAGCTTAAGAGGGAAAAAAAACTATCAGAGTTATGATTAGAAAAACTCCCCCTGAGTTTATTACTTCCCTTTTAATTCCATGAGTCCTTTAGCATCCGATCTTTCTTGAACTTTCTTTTGAGCATCAGATCTTTCTTTTACTAGAGCAGAGCTTCAGTGTATCAGAGATAATTAACTTCTTGTACCTCTAAGCTTATGCAGAACAAGGAAACATTCAAGTATATCAGAGTGTTTAGAATGTTTGAGACTTTTGTCTCAATAATATCCGTTATTGAAAAATATTCTCTTTCTCCCCCTTTTTGTCAGCAATCAAAAAGTGCAAGTAACTGAAGTTAAAAACGACCAGTGCAGAAAAACTATTGTATTTAGTTCAAAGTTTAGAAGATATACAGATAGCATGTAAATAAAACAATGAAAACATCAAGAACCAAAATCTAAGGTTGGGGTGGAAGGCGTGTGAACAGAGCTTCTAGCATGTTCTTAATTTGATCAGCGGTTTCTTTCTGCTGATGCACCATGTTGACTACTGAATCAATCTTACTATCTTGCACATCCATCCTTTCCTTCATTCTTTGATCATTCTCATCCATTCTTTTCTGTAGACGAATATCATTTTGCTTCAGCTCTTCAAGAGTCTGCCTGTCCAATGCAGCTTGAGAGGCGTCAGAATCAGGATGCTTCTGAGAGCTTTCTGCAACATCTTCTTCTTGAATAAGATCTTCAGCTGGAATCATCTGATCTTCTGCTGGTTGAGCTGTTGAAGCTGGACGCTTTTCAGACTAAGGCTCACTTTCCAGAAGAAGCACTTCCTCCTTCAGCAGCTGACTCAAGACTGGACCTTCAACTTCTTTCAGCAGATTGCTGAAGTTCTGTTGGGCCTGTTCATAGTTTAGGTCTTGCAGCTTAAAGGTTTCAGCGCGTACCCATCCTCTGAATTGTGTCCAGAGTTGGTCTGAAACAGCAGGATCAATCACTCTCGGACAAGCCTGCTTTAGAGAAGAAATCCAATTCTACATGTTTGTTTCAAAATTCAAGATGCTAGAACCAACATCAGGTTGTTTGGGTTTGGGAATGGCGGTTTTATTTTTAAGGGCAGCAAGGCGGTCAAGGATTGTTAGATCAATGAAGGTCTTGCTGTGGTCATCTGGATTTTGTTTGGGTGAGGGAGTAGGAGAATCAGAAATGATTATTGGACTGTGTGGAGTGTTAGGTGGAGTGATTTCTGGTGAGGATGGTAGTTGAGGTATGTTAACAGTTGTACCACAAGGCAGTTGAATGGCCAAGGGTTGTGGTTCAGAGGATTCAGATGATTGAGGTTCAGGGGTTTGAGCCTCAGAGTGTTGAGACTCAGAGTGTTGAGATGGTTCGTGTTGAGGTGAAGGTGGATTAAGTTCTGGTTGTGGAGATGGAGGTTGTGGAACTTCTGGTTGTGGTGAATGTGGATCTTCTGGTATTGGTAAGGGTGTAGTTTCTGGTTGAGGTGAGTGGGGAGTTTCTGGTTGAAGATTTGGATTTTCTGTATGGGGAGCGGAAGAGTGTTGATCAATTTCTGAAAGAACCTTTTCAAGTTCTGGTTCTGTTGAGGTTGTAGGTTTGGCGTGGGATCTTCTGAGGGTTAATGACTCAGAGGGGTCAAACTCGGGTTCAGTATCATCAATGGTTGGAATTGGGATTTCAAATGAAGCTGGGGTTGGAATAAATGTTGGAACAGCAGATGAATTTAAAACATTAACAGAAGACAGATTACCTCTCTTCTTTGGGGTCTGCTGAGACGGTCCTTCTGATGCATCCTTTCTCTTCTTAGTCTTCTTCAAAGTAACCTCTGGTGCTTGCTGGTTCAAGGAACATAGGAAAGTCGTCCAGAGGGACTCTTCTGCTGGTGATTTCAGCATGAGGAGTGACGCTGGGCTCCTTCCTTATATTCTCTATCAGCTTCATCTTCTTCAGATTCTTGGCATTCAGCTGCTTGCCAACAGAAGGTTCTAGAGAGCTTATTTCCTGTGCCTCTGTCAGGTGTTTAATCAGCCTATTCTCCGTCAGAATATCTGATATTAATCTGCCGAAGGGTATCCAGTCCCTTTTAGTTCTTTCTTCCTCTCTAGTTTCTTTGACGCTTGTCTTCAGATGTTTGAACAGAAGGTGAGCGAGGTTGATCTTGGAATTCTTTGCTATAAAATAAATCAGAAATTGTTGATCTATGTTTATATAGTCAGGAGAGCTTGTAGGCTTCCTGTGGTTGAAGCAGCCCAGAATGATCTTTGCCCAGATTCTGTGCTGATCCTTCAAATCTCTTATTTTGCTGCTGGGAACCCCATGTGTGAAAATCTCTCTTGCAATTAGGGCAGAGTTTGCACATCTATCTGCCATGTCTATACAGCGGATACCACCACCAGTGTATCCAATCAGCCTTGCAATGTGATCTTTAGTAATCACTATCTTCTTTCCCATGATATACGAAGTAACCTGATGAGTTGATGAAGACGCATGTATCCAGAATTCTTTAACCAGAATGGGGAATGTTGGACCCACCAACCTATCAAAATACCTTTCCCATCCTTGTGCATTAATTTCTTCAGTCAAATCAAAGCCATTTTCCTTCAAGTTGTTGAAATCTACTATCAGTTCTGACAGAACTTCCAAGTTCTTGACCGGAGTGAGGAGCGTTCTGAAGGGAATCTGATATTGTTCAGAGGAAGCATCTTGCTGGGAACCTGCAGATGGAATGCTAGAGGATGCCATGTTCACACAAGGGTTTGAGAGACAAAGTTTGAAAAATGGTTTCTTTGAGAGAGAAAAAATGAAGAACACACAGTAAGAAGAAATCACAGAAAAATGTTGAAGATTTGTAAGAGACGGTAAAAGAGAATGAATGATGTTTAAAGCGTTTAAATAGGTTTCAAAAAGGTTTTGAAAATATAAACGTTTTAAGAGAGAGAATTAAATCATGATTACAAGCATTTAATGTTGGCTGATTTTGGGGGATTTAGAGAGATATTTGGACCGGTTACCCATGACATGTGTCTCAATGCATCCAATCAGCGTTTTGCCTTCTCAGAAGCGTGCACGTGTGTTCTGCTTCAGAAATTAGCTGATGACTGGATGACACTTGTTTGATTTGGTGAACAGCACATCTATCCTTGAAATGAAACACTCAGATCTTTATGGATAGACTCTGATACAATCTGCATGTCTAACTTTCTGAAGGAAGATTGATCAGAAGTTCACAGTAAAATAAGACACATGCTGAAGGTTAATATATAAAATTAAAACATTTTCACTCTGGGCAGAGCTTCATGCTGAGATGTTTTAGAATGAAGTTAAACCTATCTTCAGAAAGTGGTTTTGTGAAAATATCAGCCCATTGATGGTTTGTATCATTAAATTTTAAGTTTAAAATTCCTTTCTGAATATAGTCGCTAATGAAATGATGTTTTATTTCTATATGCTTAGCGCTAGAATGAAAAATAGGATTTTTACTTAAGCAAATGGAAGAAGTGTTGTCACAGAGTATAGGAATGTTACTCTCAAATATCTGGAAGTCTTCAAGCTGACTTTTCATCCAGAGCATTTGTGTGCTGCATCCTGCTGCTGCTATGTACTCAGCTTCTGCTGTTGATAGCGCAATTGTGGATTGCCTTTTGCTGGACCAAGAGATCAGATTTTCTCCCAGAAATTGGCAGCTTCCAGAAGTACTTTTACGCTCTACTCTGTCTCCAGCAAAGTCAGCATCACAGTAACCTACTAAGCTGTAATCACTAGATTTTCTATAAAATAAACCCAGATTAGTAGTACCTTTCAGATACTTGAAAATTCGCTTAACAGCTGTTAAGTGAGATTCTCTAGGATCTGATTGGAATCTTGCACAAATGCATACACTGAATAAAATATCAGGCCTTGAAGCCGTCAGATAAAGAAGAGAACCAATCATACCTCTGTAGACCTTTTGTTCTACCTTTTTGCTTACCTCTTCTCTTTCCAGAATGCACGTGGGATGCATTGGAATCTTTGATGACTTACATTCTGAGAGGTCAAATTTCTTCAGAAGTTCTCTGACATATTTGCTCTGATGAATGTAAGTTCCCTCTGGAGTTTGATTGATCTGAATTCCCAGAAAGAATTTCAGTTCCCCCATGAGGCTCATCTCAAATTCTGCCTGCATACACTTAGCAAATTTTCTTCCAAGAGAAGGATTAGTAGATCCAAATATAATATCGTCAACATAGATCTGACACACTAAGATGTCATTCTTAACTGTCTTACAGAATAAGGTTGTGTCCACTTTCCCTCTGGTGAAGTCCTTTTCTAATAGAAAGTTACTTAGTCTTTCATACCAAGCTCTGGGAGCTTATTTCAGACCATACAGAGACTTCTTTAGTTTGAAGACATACTGTGGATTTTTTGTACTTTCAAAACCAGGGGGTTGGTGCACATAAACCTCTTCTTCTATATATCCATTTAAGAATGCACTCTTGACATCCATCTGATATAGAGTGATGCCTTTATTAACCGCAAAAGAAATCAAAAGTCTGATAGATTCTAACCTGGTGACTGGAGCAAAGGTTTTTGTATAGTTTATCCCCTCTTGCTGACTATAACCTTGTGCTACCAGTCGTTCCTTGTTTCTGATGACTTCACCTAGTTCGTTCAGTTTGTTTCTGAACACCCATTTTGTTCCAATGACGTTGAATCCTTTTGGTCTGGGAACTAGATCCCACACGTCATTTCTGGTGAATTGATTCAGCTCTTCTTGCATTGCTAGAATCCAGTCGTTGTCCAGAAGTGCTTCGTCAATTGAAGAAGGTTCAATCAGAGACACAAGTCCCATGAGGGATTCTTCAGAGTTTCTGAAGTTGGCTCTTGTTCTGATTGGATCTTCCTTTCTTCCTAAGATTGTTTCTTCTGGGTGATCCAGGCTGCTTCTGGGTAGTCTTTTCTGAGGTTGATCAGCAATTGTTGCTGGATTGCTTGTAGTGCTCCTTTCTGATGTTGAAGGGGTGTCTTTGTTGAGAGCTTCTGATGACTTGTCTTCAGAACCTGTGAATTCTACTTACATACCTACAAAGACTTCATTCTGCTTTGACTTTTCAGAGTCAAGCTTATCATCAAAATGAACACTGATTGATTCTTCCACAATCTGTGTTTTTGTATTGTATACTTTGTACCCTCTTGAGCGTTCAGAGTATCCTAACATAATACACTTCTGTGCTTTAGAGTCAAACTTGTTCAAATAATTTTTTGTATTTAACATAAAACAAATACATCCAAATGGATGAAAATATGAAATGTTGGGCTTTCTGTTCTTCCACAATTCATATGGAGTCTTTTCCAGAATAGGTCTTATGGAGATTCTATTCTGAATGTAGCACGCTGTGTTTATTGCCTCTGCCCAGAAGATCTTAGAAACGTTTGTCTCATTGATCATGGTTCTGGCCATTTCTTGCAATGTTCTGTTCTTTCGTTCTACAACTCCATTTTGTTGGGGAGTTCTAGGACAAGAGAAATCATGCAGAATGCCTCTGTCATTAAAGAATGACTCAAAATCTTTGTTTTCAAATTCTCCTCCATGATCACTTCTGACTTTAACGATTCTAAGATCCTTCTCATTCTGAACTTGGTTACAGAAGGTGACAAACACAGAGTGTGACTCGTCCTTGTGTCTTAGAAACTTTACCCATGTCCATCTGCTATAGTCATCTACGATTACTAACCCGTACTTCTTGCCACTGACTGAAGCAGTTTTAACTGGTCCAAATAAGTCAATGTGCAGAAGTTCTAATGGCTTAGAGGTGGAAACAACGTTTTTAGATTTGAAAGCAGGTTTTGCAAACTTGCCTTTCTGACATGCTTCACACAGAGCATCTGAATTGAACTTCAGATTAGGAAGTCCTCTGACCAGATTGAGTTTGTTGATCTGAGATATTCTTCTCATACTAACATGCCCCAATCTTCTTTGCCAGATCCATTGCTCGTTGTTAACAGACAGAAGACACTTTACATTCTGACTTTTTAGTTCAGAAAGTTTGATTTTATAAATGTTGTTTTTCCTCTTTCCATTAAATAGGATAGTCCCATCTTTCTACTAACATCTTTACATGACTTTTGATTAAAGATTATATCATAACCGTTATCACTTAATTGACTTATGGATAACAGATTATGCATTAATCCATCTACTAATAGAACATTGTTTATAGAGGGAAGATTTCCATTACCTACTATTCCAGATCCAATGATCTTTCCCCTCTGATTGCCTCCAAAGCCTACGTGGCCTCCAGGCTTAAGTTCCAGGCTTTGGAACATATGCCTTCTTCCCGTCATGTGTCGTGAGCAGCCAGAGTCCAGGTACCATGACTGGTGTTTCTGATTTGCTGCTAAAGATATCTGCAACATGTATTATTTCATCCTTAGGTACCCATATTTTCTTGGGTCCTGATTTGTTAGCTTTGCCAAAACTCTGGTTGAATTTTGGTTTCACAGAATAGTTAATACTAGTATATTTAATGTCATGTGTGTGACCATACACAAAGTGTGAATTCATAGGAGTGTGTTTAATAATTAAATCCATGGCATTCTTTGGTGTAGATACCTTACCTTGGTATCCTATTCCCTTTCTGCTGTTTCTGCTAACTCCATAGATCATTGAAGCCATTTTGCTTCTATCTATGCTTTTATCAAGGAACTTCTGAAAGTTGTGATCATACTCCTTGATGATCTCATCAGCGCTGCTAGGAGTTTCAGAAATTGTTTCCTTCTGAGAGTTTTGTAAAAGATTTTATAATTTTGAAATTTTATTCTTCAACTCAGAATTTTCCAATTAAAGACTCTCAGTTTTATCAGAGTTAGAATCAAGGTTCCTTTTCAGGTTTCTGAATTTAACTCTAATCTACTGATATCTTTCCAGAATTTCGTTAAGGCTTTCAGCAAGCTCAGCCTTAGTAAAATTAATTGCAAAGTCAGGGAATACCTCTTCGGTGTCTGATTCAGAGTCTGATTCAGAAGCTTCACTGTCTTCTGATATGTTAGCCATGAGAGCTATGTTTTCTCTCTCATCATCTGATTCTGAGTCAGCTTCAGACGAGTCAGAGTCATCCCATGTAGCCATGAGACTCTTCTTCTTTTCCCTTCCAAACTTCTTTTTGGGCTTTTCCCTCTGAAGCTTTGGACAGTCACTCCTGTAGCGTCCTTGCTCATTGCATTCATAGAAGATGATGTCCTTGGTGTTTGGCTTTCTGCTTCCTGAAGAGCCTTCAGATCTTCTGTATCTAGAGGAGGAGTCTGACCTTCTGTATCTGGAGGAGGACTCATTCTGATCGGATCTTCTGGTATTCCTGAAATTTCTTTGCCTCTGCTTCCATAGTTGGTTCACTCTTCTGGAGAGGAGGGAAAGCTCGTCTTCTTCTGATGAGGACCCATCAGAGGTTTCTTCAATAGCCTGCAAAACTTTGGAGTCAGATTTTCTGTTAGATTTTAAAGCTAAAGGCTTACCTTGCTTCTGAGGTTCATCAGCTTCTAGCTCAATCTCGTGACTTCTGAGGGAGCTGATAAGTTCCTCCAGAGAGATTTTGTTGAGATCTTTAGCTAGCTTCAGCGCTGTAACCATTGGCCTCCACTGTTTTGGCAAGCTTCTGATGATCTTCTTGACATGATCAGCAGTAGAATACCCTTTGTCCAGAACTTTGAGACCAACCACCAGAATTTGGAATCTTGAGAACATCGTTTCAATTGATTCACTTTCTTCCATTTTGAATGCCTCATACTTCTGAATGAGCACAAGAGCTTTAGTTTCTTTGACCTGAATATTGCCTTCATGCGTCATTCTGAGAGAGTCAAACATACTCTTTGCAGTGTCTCTGTTAGATATCTTTTCATATTCAGCGTAAGAGATGGCGCTGAGAAGAATAGTTCTGGCCTTGTGGTGATTTTTGAAGTCACGCTTTTGTTGATCAGACATTGCCTTCCTGTCAATCTTCTGACCACTTGCATTCACTGGGTGCGTGTATCCATCTGTCACCATGTCCCACAGATCAGCATCATGTGCCAGAAAGAAGCTTTCAATTCTGTCTTTCCAGTAATCAAAATTCTCTCCATCAAAGACTGGAGGTTTGCCGCTTAATCTATCTCTATCTTCATTGTTGTCATTGCTGGTGTGTTGATATGTTCCTGCCATTGTGTTTTTCTAACGCTGGATCTTGTACTGACACGGTTAAGTGTTTTAGCTCAGAACCAGGCGCTCTGATGCCAATTGAAGAAGTGAAAAACACAAGAAGGGGGGTTGAATTGTTAAAACTTGAAATCGAATGCAGACAACACGTTATTTTATCCTGGTTCGTTTGATCTCAAACTACTCCAGTCCACCCGTCAAGGTGATTTCACCTCTCTCCAACGAGGTCTTAATCCACTATATTCAACTGAATATTACAACTGCTTTAACAACTGCTAAAGCCTTCTTGAGTCAAAATCACAAACCGGTTTCTCAAGGAAGTTCTTTCTTACAGATAAATGAGAACAATGTGTGTTGAATGTTTTCTACAAAAAAACTCTATATCACACCTGTGATAATACACCAATTGAGCTTATGTGAAACTAGGATGCTATAACTATGGAGTAGGAAATTTGAGAGATATAGCAAACTTTTTGAGTGAAGATGAAAATGATTTGCTTGATGCGTGTGAAGAGTTATAGAGCATTAGCAAGTTCATTTCTCACTGACTTGTTTATATAGCATTTTGAAAAGATACGTTGTAGTCACTTATGCCTTTTCAATGTCCATTACGTTCTTTCCATATTGAGAAGATCTTTGTCTTGGAATACAACCGTTGGTAATAAAGTGTCTTGAATGCACAGTATCATTGTCACTTAAGCGTGTTGCTGGCTTTGGCTTATTCTGACACTTCTAGCTGCTGATGATATTGTTTTGGTCTAAATCAGAGTTTAGAGTATGTTACGCGCAGATCTGTTCATAAAGCTTCAGCGTAAGCACATTCTTTGATCTTCTGATGCTGGCATATGATTTTTCATCTTCTGATGCTGGCATATGATATTTCATCTTCTGATGCTATCCATTAGAGTTTCTGTGAATGTACAATATAATTTTTAGGTAGCATATATATATATATATATATATATATATATATATATATATATATATATATATATATATATATATATATATATATATATATATATATATATATATATATATATATATATATATATATATATATATATATATATATATATATATATATATATATATATATATATATATATATATATATATATATATATATATATATATATATATATATATATATATATATATATATATATATATATATATATCTCATATTAATTATACAATTTATTTAATCTAGCATTTTGTTATCATCAAAACTTTAACTTAGGGTAGTAGATTCAAACTTTGTTCTAACAGGCTCTTTAACACGAACTGAATCAAACTCATATGACGGGAGGCCAGCCATTCCTGATGAAAAGAAGACTCTTGAATGTCCCTGGAAGATGACATGCACATGCTAGTTATTTTTTTATACATCATTTTTTTAAGAAATAAATATGCTATTATGCAACATGACATGATCAAAGTTTCACACTGGATAATGGTTGGACCACTACAGAACAACACCACTCAAGATCAAAAGAAAATCCCAAAGCTTCAAAACCATCATGGGAACCTGAGTCACCTTTGCAACACAAAGTCACCAACAGTACCTGTACCTATAAGAAAATTTTTCCCGCCCCTCTCACGGGTGTAGTCTAGGTCAAGGTAAGGTTAAAAGCCAAATCAGAGTACAGGGGCTCGACTGTCGGTATCATCATACGATAACACTTATCCGAACTACCTCTGAAGTCATGGGTCTCATGGTCAGGTCTATAAAGCATCTGCCTCATAGCTGCCATGGCCACTCTATTCCTAGTTCCTATGGAATTCACTCATAGCCTGGGTATGAGGCCTTTTACCTCATGGAACAACCCACCCACCAAGAAATCCAGAATCCAAACAGTCCAGCCAAATCCAGTATGCAGAAAGTAAAGCGCACATAGGATGCAATGCAAACAGATAAATATGAAAAGTGGTAAAATAAACACCCAAAAAGAAAACAAACAAGAGCTAGGATCGACTCCAGGATGGACCAGCAAAAAGTTCAATATGTCCCCAGTGAAGTCGCCAGCTAAAACCACGCGGCCAAAACCTGTCATCTGGATGTAATGAAACATCAATGAAGTCACCACCGAACGTCTTTTATCCCACCGAAAGGGAAAGGTAAACATCGAGAAAACCTGGAGAGGGAGAAATCATGGTCTTTCGACTGAGAGATCGGGTAAGGGAGTCTGTTACGCGAGGGGAAGGTATTAGCACCCCACACGCCCGTAGTACTCTACGGTATCCACTCTTGTTGTCTAATCTAATGGGTGTGGTCAAATCCTATGTCTATGGCTTAAAACTGAAAAGGGAACGCATGTGAAAGAGAAAGAAAACAATGTAGGGAAAATAAAAGTTATGCTCGATCGGGCCCTACCCCAATGCCTATGTATCCCTTTTAAGGAATCAGAGCAGCCGTAGTTCGACTTATATATTGGTTGGTTTGTGTTTTTTTTAGTTAAGGAAAACAAAAACAATCAAGATGGCAAAACATCGAATGAAACAACAAACAAATGAGATGGTTAAACATCGACTAAATAATAACAAGGTAACATGTCAAAGATGGAGAAACATCAAATGATAAAACGGATGACAAAACATCACAACTAGCAATGATATTAAGAATCAAAGTAGGATAACAAACAGATGCGATGGCGAAACATTGGCTTCAAACAAATGTGCGATGGCGAAACATCGGTAAAAAGATAACAAGGTATCATGGCAAAGATGGCGAAACATCGATAAAACAGATGACAAAACATCACACCTGACAATGATATTGAGAATCAAAGTAGGATAACGAACATGTGCGATGGCAAAACATTGGGTTCAAACAAGTGTGCGATAGCGAAACATCGGCTAAAAGATAGCACAGTATCATGGCAGAGATGGCAAAACATCAATAAATTGGATGACGAAACATCACACCTAACAATGATATTGAGAATCAAAGTAGGATAACAAACATGTGCGATGGCGAAACATCAGTTTCAAATAAATGTGCGATGGCGAAACATCGGTAAAACATGTTTAAAAGCAAAGCCAAGAGGCATACAGACAAAGTAAGATTGGTTTGTATATTTTACCTTGAAGAAGGGTTTGAGTTTATTAGAAATGTCTTATGATTTTCCAAGAAACAATTTTTGTTTTAAGATGCAGAATGCATAGAAAGGGAAAACAACTAAGGGAAACTAGCCTAGTATTATCCCTAATGTTATCATACAATGGTTGACCCTAAGGTTGAGGATAAAGGAAAACCCTATCTTAAATAACATGTTAAAGGAAGCTTAAAAAAACTATCCTATAGGGAACATTCAATGAGAGCGAAGTCGTGATCTCAATTTCTAAATTGAGTGACTCATCGATCAACAATTAAAGAATAAAAGCAATAAACATCCTATAGGGAACATGCAATAAGAGCGAAGTCGTGATCTCAATTTCTAAATTGAGTGACTCATCGATCAACAGTTAAAGAAGAAAAGCAATAAACATCCTATAGGGAACATTCAATGAGAGCGAAGTCATGATCTCAATTTCTAAATTGAGTGACTCATCGATTAAAAGCAAACACAACACATGTATCAGACAAAAACCAGAGGGCCTCTTGACATATATCAGCAACAAAGATCCCATCATGCAATCAGAGAACTATGCAAAATGAAAATAGAAGAAAGGAAATAGTGCAATACCAAACGGATAACTATCCGTAGAAACTGATCAAGAATAAAAGAAACCCAGAGAACTTCAAGCAAGCTGGCATCAGTAGACAAATCAAGTCAGAAATTACGCCATCAAGATATAAGTATGGATATTTTCAGATATGAACAGATCCCATTAGCAATGTATAGCATTCATAATCACATGTGTATATCCTGCATAGACTATCAAATATGCCAAGCCCAAGAGTAGTGCAAACATAACAAATTGTGTTCCACAAATAAAGTGAAACACAAAAGCCTCAAGTCAAAAATGGAAAACTTTTCTCAAAGTACCTCGCACATTCAACAACCAAGTTAGTATTCCCATAAATAGGATGATGATTCACATAATGGATGGATGATGACACCAAAATGAAATGAGAAAACATGATAACAACTAACAAACATTAGTCACGATAGACAGAAAGGAGCAAGTATGTGCACAAATTGGTCAAAAGAATCAGAGGAATGTTGCTCGTTTCTATCACCATATTGAATTGACAATTGAATATCAATCAAGGATCATGGGAACTTGAGAAGAATACAATAAAACACCATGAAGGTCAGTAGCAAACATAATTCAATCATGTACAATTAATTCAACCACAGCTCACAAGCACAATAGAAGATAAAGCCCGCATAATGCATTAAAAGGTTCAAACATTCAAACATGGGGCAATAAGTGAAATGACTTGAGTTTATTTGAATAAAAATATCCAACATGATCATTAGGTTCCCAATCATAGGCCTCCCTCAAGTTCATTGGCCATCAAACAAATTGCAACAAGGCATGCAACATTAATTGGGTGCCTTCACTTTAAAAATACATCAAAAATAGAAACAAGGATCAATAAATCAAACAAAAAACTTCTTAGCATCCTTGAAGTGTGTTGAAGTCAAAAAGAAAGTCTTGGATTCATGAATGGTTGAGGAGGGGATCAAATGAGGCCCAAAGTTCAAAACTAGTTGGCAAAACTACCAAACTAGAAAAGTTTTCAAAATAATTTGTGGAAAAATATCAAACCAAGTCAAATAATTCAATAAAAATAGTTTTCATATCCTAAACACATTCATGAACCCTAATAAAGACTTGAATTCTATTGGAAATCTAGGGCATAATGGTTTTGAAAAAGAAACTTGCACAATAAGCAACAAAACCCTAATTTTTGACTTTTAATCTTAAATATTGATTAAGTAAGATCAAAATTCAAACAATTCAAACCAAGATCATGCAAGACTCAAAGAAACGATAAATGTCAGAATACATTTATTTTCACATTTTTTTGAATTAAAGAAAAGTCAAAAATAAAATTAAGTCCAAACAATTAATCAATTAATCCAATAATCTGATCTCAAAATAAAATTCTAAACAAAAGTTAGAAAAATGTCCAAACAAAATTATATTCAAATATTAGAACTAAAAACACACATCTCTGATTTTTTTTTGGAATTTTTTAATTAAAGGAAATATTAAAATAAAAATTTAAGAAACAATTAACAATTAAACTATTATTTAAGGGCAAAAATGCAAACCCTAGCCAAAATTCACAAAAATGTCAAAATAAAAATATATTCAGATTCTATGATTAAAAACAAGCTTGCATGATTTTTTTTGAGGATTTTTGAATTAATGGAAGTATTAAAATGAAAATTATAAAGCAAAAATTCAAAATAAACTTCTCAAATTAAATTTATAATTAAAAATTAGAAAAAATGCTAAACAAATTTCAGAATAAAATTCTACATTATCTTATGAGTCCAAAATATTTTTTGTGGAATTTTTCAAATCAAAGAAACATTAAAATAAAAATAAACACTAAACAAATAATGAAATAATAACACAAATTTTTAAACCAATCAAAACATTTTCAAAAATTACCAAATAAATGCACAAGGTCAGGAATATTATTTTTAAGTTTCATGAATTTTTTCATAATTTTTCATCAAGTTTTGATCAAGAAAATAAAATCATAGAATCAATGAAAATTTAAATAACAAAAGCAAGAACAAGGCCAATGAGATGATGCCACGCATCATCTTCAACCTCCAGCCTAGGCAAAATACTTGTTTCCACCAGTTCCAATATGCTCACTTCAGATCCATCAAACAAGCACGATTCTCAACCAAAATCCATGAAATTAAGCTCAAATTAAAGCTGATATATCATACAACATCATGCAATTCGAATCAAACTCAAAGATCAAGCATAAATCAAGAAATCAAGTCTCAAAAACTGGAAAAACACACTACAAGCATTAAAAAACAGAAACGCAATTTCACCAAATCTTCTTGAATCAGAGCTCAAATATACATCAATCCTAATGATTGGCAAGCTATAAACATAATGCACACCACAAAACACTTCAATTCATGCTCAAATCAAAGTTCATATTCAGTGAGCATACCTGCAAAAGTGAAAACTAAATTCAGTTGGTGCCTCTGAAATCTAGCAAGAAACCCTTCCAAATAGCTTCCTTGTGCTCCAATGAATGTGTTTGAGTAGAGAGATGAGGACTGGATCAAGAGAATTGAGCTACTCGATTCAAGTTGCAGAGCAAAAAAAAAGAGAAAATTCTGAGGAGCTTCTTCGAATGCAGTCCTTGTTCTTGTGAAAAGAGAGCTTGAGCAACTTATATAGAGTGTTTTGAGTGAGGTTAGAGTGGTAATTCAAGTTGAGAGTCGTTGGAGGGCAAAAGGGAATTTTCTGTCAAACAAAAACAAGTGTGATGGCCATTTGCATTTTGCTTCATATTCAGGCAATGCTTGCAGTCATTTTGAGCAACAAAAGGAGAGTGTGAGTGAGTGAAAAAAGTGTGATAAGGTGAGCTGTCCTCTTTTGCACATGGGACTAATTTGCTTGAGTGAGAAGTTTCCCATTTTGTCAAAATGTGAAAATGAGAGAGGCACGAGGTGTGCACCTGGTTTGGCCTTTTTTGGCAAGCACATGAGGTGTCCAATTCGTGCCAAGCATGTGCAAGTGGACTCTAAAATGATTCAATCAAAACAGGACCAAAACTTGAAAATTGCCATGGCCAAGCATACACCAAAAATCAGCTGACTTCCAACTGAGGCTATTTCAAATTGGCTCGTGCATTTTCCAAATTTCTTTGAGCCAATTAAAATTCAAATGATAAGCTTCACAATGATCTTTGATTCATCAAAAATGGTGGAGAAATGAGAGAGGTGTGGACATTAGTATTCTTGGGCAAGTCAAGCCATCTTGCCCAAGACCGCGCGTGCTGGCCTGCCCATGTGCCTTCAAAGATCCGGTTTTGCCACCCAACTTTCTCAAATCATAACTTCCTCAATTTTAATCCAATTTGAGTGACTCCAAGTTTAATGAGAAGCTTTCATATCCCTCTTCAAAATGCACTTTTTAATTTTTCAAATTGAGGTTGAGTCACAAGAAATTGATTCCTCAAAATGGCATGCCAAGTGTTTGATGAAATTACGCGCGTGGCTTACCCAAGAGAAATCACCTTGGCACTTAGAATTTTTTCAATTTTTAAGTTACTTCTTGAACAAGTTATACTCAAATTCACCATTTCTCATGATTCAAAGATGAATTTAGGTATGGGATATGAAAAGAGGATGCTTAACTTGATGGTTGACCAAAAGTCCAACTTGGTAAACTCCTGATTTTATTGACTTTGACCAAAATGACCATTTTACCCCTTTTGATCAATTGAATCATTTCCAATCCAAATGGAACCTCAATTTTCCAATCATAAGTGTTTAATAACATGTGATGAATCTTGGAAACAAGTTTGGGTGAAAAAGTCAAAGAAATCCTGATTAAATCCAAAACCCTAGTTTTGTACCATGTGCTAGGAGATAGCTGATCAAGCTTCAAAACCCTAATTCCACTGGGCATCATGAGAGACTCTTTTATCAAATTTGATTCTAATGATGATGAGATAATTATTCTTCATGAATTGGCTCATCTAGACCCCAATTACTTCTACTTGGACCAAACCCTAATTTTGGTTAATATCTTAGGAGGCTGATGAATCATCTTCAAAACTTCAAATCTTCTGGGCATCCTGGCCAATTTGTTGTACTAAGACCTTCTAAATACCAATGAGATGTTGTAGCCTCAAAATAAAGACTTGTACATTGATCAATAGCCCTGCTCAAACAAAACCCTAATTTGAGTGGTGAATCAAAGGAATGATTCCTTCCTATAAACAAACACAAACTTCAATCCTCTAATGATCCAAAGGGATGGATAAAGCATCTTGAGACATGCAATAACTTTTGAGCTTGAAATATCCAGAGGTTTAGATGATAAGGTTCTACTTGAGCAACTTGTCAATGTAATCAACCTTCAAAGCTTGAGGAAGACTTGATAACCAAAATACTTTGATCCCATCATAATGTATGAATGCAATGCAATATGATATTCATGATGAAACATAAGCCAAAATCAAGAGGGTACATTTTGGGTGCAACATTTGGCACAGAAGATTGGGGCATGTTAGTATGAGAAGAATATCTCATATTAACAAACTCAATCTGGTTAGAGGACTTCCTAATCTGAAGTTCAGCTCAGATGCTCTGTGTGAAGCATGTCAGAAAGACAAGTTTGCAAAACCTGCTTTTAAATCTAAAAATGTTGTTTCCACCTCTAAGCCATTAGAACTTCTGCACATAGAATTATTTGAAACAGTAAAAATTGCGTCTATTAGTGGCAAGAAGTACGGGTTAGTGATCATAGATGACTATAACAGATGGACATGGGTAAAGTTCTTAAGACACAAGGACGAGTCAAACTCTGTGTTCGTTGAATTCTGTAACCAAGTTCAGAATGAAAAGGATCTTAGAATTGTCAAAGTCAGAAGTGATCATGGTGGAGAATTTGAAAATAAAAATTATAAATCATTTTTTAATGAAAAAGGCATCTTGCATGACTTCTATTGTCCTAGAACTCCCCAACAAAATGGAGTTGTTGAACGAAAGAACAAAACACTACAAGAAATAGCCAGAACCATGATCAATGAGACTAACATTGCTAAGATCTTCTGGGTAGAAGCAATTAACACAACGTGTTACATTCAAAATAGAATATATATAAGATCTATTCTGAAAAAGACTCCATATGAATTGTGGAAGAACAGAAAGCCCAACATTTCTTATTTCAATCCCTTTGGATGCACTTTTTCATTCTGAATACTAAATATTATCTGAACAAGTTTGACTCTAAAGCACAAAAGTGTATTATGTTAGGATACTCTGAACGCTCAAGAGGGTACAGAGTATACAATACAAAAACTCATATTGTTGAAGAGTCAATCGGTGTTAGATTTGATGATAAGCTTGACCCTCAAAAGTCAAAGCAGAATGAATTCTCTATAGATATAGAAGTTGAATTCACAGGTACTGAAGACAACTCATCAGAAGTTCTCAACAGAGACTCTCCAACAACTTCAGAAAGAAATGTTACAAGCGATCCAGTACCTTTTGTTGATCAACTCCAGAAAAGGTTATCCAGAAGCAGCATAGCTCACCCAGAAGATAAGATCCTGGGAAAGAAGGATGATCCAATTAGAACAAGATCAACATTCAGAAACTCTGAAGAATCCCTCATGGGACTGGTCTCTCTGATTGAACCAACAACAATTTGATGAAGCTCTTCTATACAATGACTAGATTCTGGCAATGCAGGAGGAATTAAATCAGTTCACCAGAAATGACGTATGGGATATGGTTCCCAAACCAAAAGGATTCAACGTCATTGGAACAAAGTGGGTGTTCAGAAATAAACTGAACGAGCAAGGAGAAGTCATCAGAAACAAAGCGCGACTTGTGGCACAAGGTTATAGTCAGCAAGAGGGGATAGACTATACAGAAACCTTTGCTCCAGTCACCAGGTTAGAATCTATCAGACTCTTAATCTCATTTGCTGTAAACAATGGCATCACTATGTATCAAATGGATGTCAAAAGTGAATTCCTAAATGGCTACATAGATGAAGAGGTATATGTGCACCAACCCCCTGGGTTTGAGAATTCCAAACACCCAGAATATGTTTTCAAACTAAAGAAGTCACTTTATGGTCTGAAACAAGCTCCCAGAGCTTGGTATGAAAGACTAAGTAACTTCATGTTGGAAAAGGAATTCACCAGAGGGAAAGTGGACACAACCTTATTCTGTAAGACATTTAAGAATGACATTTTAGTTTGTCAGATTTATGTAGATGATATCATCTTTGGTTCTACTAAACCTTCTCTGGGAAGAGAGTTTGCTAAGTGCATGCAGGCAGAGTTTGAGATGAGCTTAATGGGGGAACTCAAATTCTTTCTGGGCATTCAGAAAAACCAAACTCCAGAAGGAACTTACATTCATCAAAGCAAATATGTCAGAGAAATTCTGAAGAAATTTGACCTCTCAAAATGTGAGCCCTCAAAGACTCCAATGCATCCCACGTGCATTCTGGAAAAGGAAGAGGTAAGTAAAAAGGTAGAACATAAATTCTACAGAGGTATGATTGGCTCTCTCCTTTATCTGATGGCTTCAAGGCCTGATATTTTATTCAGTGTTTGCTTATGTGCTAGATTCCAATTAGATCCTAGAGAATCTCACTTAACAACAGTTAAGAGAATTTTCAAGTATCTGAAAGGTACTACTAATCTGGGTTTGTTTTATAGAAAATCCAATGAATACAGCTTAGTAGGATACTGTGATGCTGACTTTGTTGGAGACAGTAGAGCGCAAAAGCACCTCTGGAAGCTGCCAGTTTCTGGGAGACAATCTGATCTCATGGACCAGCAAGAGACAATCCACAATAGCACTGTCAACAGCAGAAGCTGAATACATAGCAACTGCTAGATGTAGCACTCAAATGCTCTAGATGAAAAGTCAACTTGAAGACTTTAACATATTTGAGAGTAACATTCCTATCTTCTGTGATAACACTCCTGCCATATCTCTTAGTAAAAATCCCATTTTGCATTCTAGGGCTAAGCATATAGAAATAAAACATCACTTTATTAGGGACTATATTCATAAAGGAATTCTTACCTTAAAATTTATTGACACAGACCATCAATGGGCTGATGTATTTATAAAACCCCTTTCTGAAGATAGATTCAATTTCATTCTGAAACATCTCAGCATGAAGTTATGCCCAGAATAAAATGTTTTATTTGCATATTTTAACCCTCAGAACTTTATTGTTTTCTGTGAACATCTGATCAACTTGTCTTCGGAAGTTAGAAGTACAGTTGCCTCAGAATCTATCTATGAAGATATGAACGTTTCATTTCTAGGATAGAGGCGTGCAGTTCACATCATCAAACATCTGTCATCCTCTCACAAGCTACCTTCTGAGGCTGAACACGCGTTCAAATTCTGAAGGGTCCAAGGCTCTGATTGGATGCATTGAGACACTTGTCAATTGTAACTGTTCAATATCTTTCTAAATCCCCTAATTTCAGGTTTCATTAATGCATATAATCATTACTTATTTTCTTGCTTACTGTTTACGTTTTCTAAAAACCTATATAAACTCAATTTACTATTTCATTCATTCACATTTTACTCTCTTCTATATTCTCTCTTGTTCTAAGTTTTGTTTTCAAAAACCCTTTCCATTCTCTTCAAAGAACCCGTGTGAACAATGGCATCATCATCAAGTCTCAAGAATCTCAGTGCTCATGAATCTTCATCAACGGAACAATATGAAGAACCTATTAGAACGCTTCTCACTCCTGTTGACAACCTGGAAGTTTACAAGAAAATGGGTTTAATCTATATGAAGACATAACTGCACAGGGATGGACCAAATATTTTGATCGTCTATTGGGTCCAACTTTTCCCATTCTCGTCAAAGAGTTCTGGATTCATGCTACCTCATCAAACCACCAGGTTACATCATATGTTATGGGAAAGAAGATAGTGATAACGGAAGATTTAATTGGAAAACTCATTGGATACAATGTGGTGGAGTCAGATGCATTGATATGGCTGATAGGTGTTCTGACCTAAAATCTATTGCCAGGGAAATCTTCACTTATGGAAAGCCATCCAGCAAGATCAGAGACTTGAAGGATCATCACAGAATCTGGGCTAGAATAATTCTGGGATGTATCAATCACAGGAAGCCTACAAGCTCTCCTAATTACATCAATATTGATCAACAATTCCTGATTTACTTCATTGCAAAGAAGACCAAGATAAACCTTCCACACTTGCTCTTCAACCATCTCAGAACAAGTGTAAAAGAGACAAGAGAAGACGAAAGAACTAAGAGGGATTAGATTCCCCTAGGAAGACTGATTTCAAATATTCTAACAGAAAACAAACTGATAGAACATCTGACAGAGACTCAAGAAATAAGCACTCTGGAAGCAACCACTGAGAAACCTTTGAATGCCAAGAACCTGAAGAAAATGAAGATTATTGAGAACATTAAGAAGGAACCAACTATTGCTTCTCATGAGGCCATCACTTCTAGGAGAATACCTCTAAAGGATTTTCCACTATTTTCTGAGATAGATGCCTCCCCATAAATCATAGTCAGATACCTTGAAGCTTGCAAGGGTGATGAGACTATTCCAGAAATCAACATTCAAGATCTGCACAAGCCAGTTCCAGAGGTTGTGCTAATGAAATCCAAAAAGAGGAAGGCAACAGGAGAAGGATCCTCTCAGAAGACACCTAAAGCTGCGAAAAAGAAAGGTAACCCATCTTCTGTTTCTGCTGTAGAATCAATAGCTGTTCCAACATCTGAAACCATTCCCCCTCAACCAACAGAAAATCCTTCACCCTAAACATTTGAGGATTTTGACATAGAGTTTGACCCATTTGTAACTCTTGGAAACTTGTTGAATGAACCTCACACCCCCAATCAAAATCCAAATCCAGAACAACATCAACCAGAACTTGCCAAAGTTCTATCTGACATTGATCTGTTTGATCAAGACTTTTCCTCACCAATACCAGAAAATACAAACACTCAATCTCCACTCCCAGAAAATCCAAACACTCAACAACAACCAGAAAATCCTCAATCACACACTCCTCAACTAGAAAATCCACAACCATACTCTCCTCAACCAGAACATCTGAACCTCAACTCACCTCAACCAGAGAATGGAAACTCTCTCCGCCTTCTGAAAACCCATCTTCTAAAATTCTTGAACCAGAAATTCAACATGCTACCACAAACCAATCTAAAGACTCCCCTTCAGATTCTGATACCACTACCCCAATCCCTGGAATAACAGAACCCTTACGGTTCGCTTACCTCTCACTATTCATGATATTCCAGAAATCCCTTCACCATATGAATCTACACCACCAAACACCCATAACACACCAATTCTAATTTCTGACTCTTCCACTCCATCACCCATCAACCGTCCAGCTGACATTCTCAGACTTGTCATTGATCCACTAGTGCTGGACCAACTAGCTTCCACCTCAAACAAAACTGCCATTCCCAAACCTAAACAACCCGCAACCAAATCAAATGTTGGTAAGAATTTGTTGATTTTTGAAGCAGAAATGCAGGAATGGATCAATTCATTGAAGCAAGCAAGCCAAGATATTTCTAATCTTGCTGCTTCTGACTCTCTATGGGAAAGATTCAGAAAATGGCTCAACTCTGAAACTCATAAGCTGAAAGAATTGGGCTATGAAAGAGCTCAGCAGAACTTCAGTGATCAGCTGAAAGCCTTCCAAGATCGAGTTCTGAGCCAATGGTACAAGAAAGAAATTCTTCCGCTGGATAATGCTCCCTGGAAAGAGCACCATCCTTCAGAAGTCACTGAACCAGATTCTGATAGTATCTCTCTGACTACTGCTCCAAAAAACATGATTGTAGCAGAAGAAGTAGTTCAATCAGAAGAGGCTGCAGAATATTCTGAACAATATGCAATCCCTGAAGATATACCAGCTTCGTCTCTAGTCATGGAAACTCTGGAAGAGTTGAAGAAGGAGAATGCCTTAATCCATGCCAGACTGGATAAGCAAGAGGATACAAACAAAGAGATCAAGGGTATTCTGGATAAACAAGAAGATACTACAAAAGAAATCAAAGACATTCTGGGAAAGCAAGAAGAATCAAGCACTCAGATCAAGAGCTTGTTGGAAACGTTGTTCACACGTCTTCCCCCTCCTTCTTAGATTTTCTTTAAAACTGTTTATCTGTAATTTTTTATCTTTACCTCCTTATTTCTGAAACTTGTCATTGCATTCTGTTTTCAATATAATTCATATTTTTGACTTTGATTATATTGCTTTTTGATACCTGACAAAAAGGGCGAAAAAGTAAGATATTTTCAATAACAGTATACCGGGACAAACTCTCAAACATTCTGAATATTTTAACCTCTATTTTCTAAAAAGCTTGAACAGGAACACATTCTGATAAGAACATAAGGAGATTCATCAAAATCTCTGATGAGAAGGAACTTCAGGGAAGTAATCAACTCAGGGGGAGTCTCTCTCTTAAGTTTTTTGTTCTATATTTTTCATTGAAAATCCTAGTTTTTGTCATCATCAAAAAGGGGGAGATTGTTAGAACATAGTTTGATTCTACAACCCTTAATTAAAGTTTTGATGATAAAAAACACAAAGAACAAATATGCACTATAAATTTGTGTTATTTTGTATGCAGAAGTTCTGACCAAAGCAGCATCAGAAGTTAAGCTATAAAAGCTTTCACGCTGAGGTAATCAGAATCTGCACTGAAGAATGATGATCAGAACCTGCACTGAAGTGAAGAATACTCTGATTCTGAACAGAAGGATCATATACAATCAGATCCTCACATTTCTAAGTCATAAATGTTCTAAAGCAATTGCAGCATGCAAGATTGTAAGATTCTGAAGCGTTACTATTCAATCAAGACAGCATCACATGCAACGGCTTAATTCAGACAAGAATCTTCTCAATATGGAAACAGTTTAAATATCCATTATCACCCTTTTTGTTGGACATGATTCCTATGCCTATATAAACAAGCTAAGAGGACAAATCATTTACGATTTTGGAATACGACTGCAGTACATCTCTAAACGCTGAAAGTTTACATACTTTTTTCTATGCTCAAAATTGTGTAAAATATCACAGTTATGATAACTGTTTTTGTAAGGAAAAATAACCATACACAAAATACTTTTTATCTTGATTAAGCTAGTTTTCCTTGAGATTAACCGGGTTGTGGTTGTACTCAAGAGGACTTTGGAAGTTATCAAAGTAGTGATTGTAATCATTTTTTGATTAGTGGATTAAGTCCTCGTTGGAGAGAGGCGAAATCACCTTGACGGGTGGACTGGAGTAGTTTGAGATCAAATGAACCAGGATAAAAATATCGTGTCTACTGCGCATTTGATTTTAAGTTTTCAATTCAATCCCCCCCCCCTTCTTGTGTTTTTCTCTTCTTCAATCATATCTTGCTTTCCATTGGCTAGGGATAATAGAGTCTCTCGGAATTGATAGTTTTGTGCCTGGATATCCTTCACTGTTTTCTCTAGATCCATCTTGCTGAAATAAACAACAGAAAAATAAGGAAACTTGTTATGTGAAAACATGTCATGGTATGATGCATGGAAGATGTATATGCAAATGATGTCAAGGATTTATGGAATTTAAATTTGCATAGA
The DNA here is from genome assembly GCA_948472305.1 of Vicia faba. Taxonomy (NCBI): domain Eukaryota; kingdom Viridiplantae; phylum Streptophyta; class Magnoliopsida; order Fabales; family Fabaceae; genus Vicia; species Vicia faba. Next base: position 1,483,312,668 of record OX451739.1, on the reverse strand, counting down.
CAAAGGAATGAACAAACGTCAATTTTCATTAATTAGTTTAAAATGAATACAACATGCCTCTTGGGCTTACAAAATAACTTTCTAAGATAAAAAGACTGAACGCATCCTCTTTGGTGCAAGGTAGGAGTTCACACTTTGCTCTTTTTGTAGCTGCTTCGTAAGCTCCAAGATCCTCTTCTCGCTAGCATAGAATTGAGCTTCGAAAGTATCTCGTTCTTCCTTTAACTGAATCCATCATTTTTGCAAGTCTTCGAGAGAATTTGGCATGTCGGGGTGGAGGACAGTGTAGGGAACATCTCCTTCAACCACAGGTTCCATGATAACTGGTAAGATGGAGGGATAAGGCATCACAAGTTTCTAAGCACGATCTCGTACCCACTTAAGGTAAGGCTCGAGGGAATGGAATTCTTGTGTCCTAACGTCTTACTATCCACCTTTCTCACCATCCTCCAAGCTCGGATAAACCTTTGACGGTAGCTTTGATCATCACTTTCATCGTTGAATACAACTCCTTGAATGAGCATCTCATGTGGGCCATCTCTTCGGGCATAACCAAACTGTCGTAAGGCTAAGCAGGGGTTGTAAGTGATACCTCCCCTAATGCCTAGTAATGGGACATTAGGTAATTCACCACAATGGTCGATGATAGTAACATTCTCCAAGGATTGGGAACACCAATGAACATCTGAATGTATGAGTGTCATCAACCTATGGGACAATCTTGAAATTTTCTTGTTCTTCAACACAGATGGGGGAAGATGTGAAATAAACCATCTTGCCAAGAGAGGAGTGTAACACATGAGGATCCATCTCTTTCTCATAGTGCGAGAATGAAAAGAATGTAGGATATCTCCCAACAAGGTAGGCACCAGGTTACGAGACATGAAGATTTTGACAGTGTTTACATCTATGAGTTAGTCAGGATTTGGAAACAAAGCCATCCCATAGATGATAAGGGCCAAGATTTCTTCAAAAGCTTGTAAGTCCAAAGAGTTCCAACTATCTTGAGCTTTCTCAAACAAGAACTTAGCTAAGAAACCTTTGACACCACTCCTTGTTTCCCAATTAGTTGTGATATCAGATTGTGGCAAGTGTAGTGCTTGGGCAATCTCTCCAGGTTTTGGATCTCTTTCCGTACTGTTGAAGGGTAGTTAATTGATAATGGGAATCCTCAAGAGTTGTGAGAATTCTTCTAGAGTAGGCACGGGTTGATAATCGGGAAAAGTGAAGCAATGGTGTAGAGGATCAAAGAATTAGAACAACACCTTCATCATGTCTTCATCAGTGTTGGAGGTAACCAAGTTTAGGAGGCGACCGTGTCTTTCGGTGAATGGAGAATTCTCAGGAACCCTTGATGCTAACTCTTTGAGTTGAGGAGGAATTCTTATGAGATTGACTTGGATAGTATTCCTGCGGATAGAAGCCATATCCTACAAAACAATACAAAGATAAATCCCAAAAATCCTTGAAATGATTAGTGAGTATGAGTATGATGTTATGATGTTTATAATGTCATGTACAAGTAAATATATACAAACAAGGAAAACAAGTCCTTAGGTTTAGGCTTTCATAGAGTCTCATAGGTAAGTATCCTCTTGAAGTTTAGTTGGCTTAAACCTGTCCTATAAATAGTAATCGGGTTCTAAGGGATCTCAATATCACTGATCTGTCTTCTCGGGCATTGTTTCAGCGCAAGCCTCTTGCACAGCGACCGAAATATCCAAAAAATCAAATCTCAATGAGTGTAGTATAGAATATCAACCAACTTCGGATTGCACCAAAGCCGGTTATCTCAGTACGTCCTAATGGCCAAGTTGGTCAAGTAAAGGTTCTAAAAGTAAGTTAGTGCTTCAGGACATCACTCAACCGCCCTATATTCTCCTTGACTAATCAAGGGCTACCGGTACCCACAAATATGTCACACTAACGTAGCTATTGCTTAGAAAATATCGGTATACCCCGCACAGTCTCTATAATGTATTGCTACTTACCTATAAGGTATCCCAAATCCGGGTAGAGGATTAGAACAAGCCCAAACAAGGAACCAAAATGTAAAGCAAACAAATTCAAACAAATGAAAGCAAATAAAGGTGATCTAGCCCTAAGGTAACCCCACTTTTAAGTTATTCCCCAACAGAGTCGCCAATTTTGTGATACGGTGGGAGAACTGACTTGGGTGTTTTACGTTTTATCGCAAAATGTTGCGATTAGCAAGAGTCGCCACCGACTTTTCTTTTATCCAAAAGGAAAGGCTAAAAAGAACAGGAAAGACCTTTGAGATTGTTTCTTGAGTTCAGGGGGTAGATTATGAAAAGAGAAGGTGTTAGCACCCTTTTCATCCATAATTATTTATGGGCTCTTAGTTGCTTTCTAGATCGCTTGATTTTGTTTTAAAATGTGCTTTGTGTGGTTTTTGAAAGTATTTTTAAAAGGCGCCATCGTTTAAGCAAATTTTTTATCAAAACACAATCATCTTTTTTCATCGAATCAAGGGATCATAGAGATAACGTTCAACGGTACGATCGATGATCTTAGCTGAGTTGAAGATTTAGAAGGGGTTTCGAGGAAAAACCAGAGGGTTTGTCCTTCAAGAACGAGCGTGTTCTTGCGGGTTTGTCAGTCACGATTGCACAGGTCAGATTCATCTGTAGCATAGGGTTTGGAAATCGAGGTGATTTAGAAAACAGGTCGTGGAGCGAAGGATTGAATATGGATCTTGTAAGTGATATCTTGATCAACTCATATCAAGTGAAGGTTCATACAAAAAGAAGAATATCTTAGTTTTTAGGTTCTATCTTTGTATTGTAACCTTGTAAACAACATTCAGCATATTGAAATAACAAGTCTCAATTTTAGTTTGGAATTGAGAGAGAGAGAGACGTACCCACATGCGAGAACGACAGTGGGGAACTCCCTTACCAAACTGCCCGTGTAACGTTTTCTTTCTCTCTTTCTCTTTACATTTTCTGCACATTTGTGATTCAATTGGTCTGCTGGTTTTTCTGTTCAATGATACAATAGTGATACAAACTCTTTTGCTAAACCACCATTATTGTTGATCATCGAACAAGCATATGCTAATTGTTTAACAAAAGTGCTTGTAAGTTTTTGTTCATTGGAAATAGCATTCTTGTGATAAGAGCATTGAAACGTATATTGATTTGTGTTAAATTTCATCTATTTTATCTTAATAAAAATCCAGCAAGTTTATCGTATGTTCGATTTTCTAGTAGTCGGTTCAGAATAGACGGAAGTCAATTCGGGACCATGTTTTTCCGCTGTTTTTAATCAACTTTGATAAAATATTTTAAATCCTTGAATAATAAGGAGGTTATTTATTCACCCCCTTCTCGATCACTTGCAACACCGTCTAACATTCTCAGCTTCAGTTTCTACATTAGACTTAGATTTGTGCGAGTCCTTTGTAGAGTCTTCAATTCCCTCAGTCTCCTCGGAAATAGATTCCCCTCCCTACTTGTCTTCATGTTTATCCTCTGCCTCATCTTCATCATCCTTTCCATCCTCTTCACTTTGTTTCTCTTCTTTAACACATGCATTCTCTTTATTCTCCATCCTTATAGATGCTTCAGCTAATAACTCAGCTTTGTCTTTGTCGGCTTGTTTAATCAAATCATTTAGGGTCCTCTTATCTTCATCAGAAACTTCCTGTTCAACAAGTTCATTAAGTTCCACATTCTTCTCATGACTGTCCATTACCGACACTTCAACAGTCTTCACCTTTTTGGCTTTTTATCCTTCCTAGCCCTCTTCTTGGGATTTTCATTACTGACTTCTTAGAGCACACCAGAGCTAGATGCTTCATGTGGACCAGAGTGCACAATATTTTCTTTTTCTTTCTTTTTTTCTTCTCATTTTTCTCTCCCTCCCTAGCCTTCTTTTCTTTGTCATGTTTCTCTTCAAATTCACCCAAGATGTCATCGGGAAAAACATGAATTTCCATGTCATTACCATAACTCCAATCATTGATCTTCTTATACCACTCAAGTTGGTATTTTTAAAACTTATTAAAACCTTTTGGTACTTTTGAATTTGAAACAATACTCTCCATAACAAATGGTCAATTTCAAACTTATTTCTTCACCTGCCGATCCCTGCCTTTCCTCTGGTTAATGTTTCTTCATTTTGGCTTCATCAAGCTTCGGATTGCAGCCTTGTCAAAAGAAGCCTGAGGGTGACCCACCTTATCAGTGGCCTTTTGAGGCACACTATGCCTCTTATAGAGGGTTGTAATCAGACAGGGTAAGTATACCATCCATTCCTTCTTCTAGAACAAGCTTGGATCTTGCTCACAATTATCTTTGCCACATTTACTTTATTGAAGGAAGTAATGCATTGGAGCAACACAAACCTAGCTTTGTTCACAATTTCCTTATGATTAGTAGGGTGCAGATATTTCTTGAGAAACTAGTACCAAATCTTACACTCAGAGTGCAAATCCATCCTTCTCACTATCTTTTCTCCACCATCCTCAATCCATTTTGTGTCAGGGTTACACAAAGACTCCAAACAGATGTTGTAGTCTTGTTCATTAGAATTTGCCAACAAGTCTGGTAAGTTTCCTCAACATTTCCCAGACCTAACACCATATTATCGTTGCTGTAGAATAGGACACCTTCACTCCTCACACTTTCGCTTTAGCATTCTTGCTGGTTGTGTCCACCAGACTGGCATAGAATTCCTTCACAAGCTGAACATTATTGGGTTATGGTTGTTTGTAGAATCTGGTCCAATTCACCGCTTTAATCAGGCATCCATTATCTCATAGAAGTCCCAAGTTATCATCTAGCATATAAAAAATAAAACCCCTCTCATAATGCACAATCATACTAGAAAAATAGTCAGTGAGTTGTTGGTGGGCGTCACTATTGATGAATGTGTCAGCATTAAAATCATCATATAAGAAGGCCACCACAACTACAGCATTCTTACGAGCAAATATCTTGCATCGTCCTCTAGTGTATTAAGGCTTCATTTTGAAATTAGAGTTTGGGTATACAGGAAAAAGGGAGAGGAAAAATTAAGGGAATTTTTTCTTGTGGAACGATTTTAAAAGATAGAAAGGTTATGAGTGTAAGAGTTTTTTAAAATGTAGAGAATGATGAGGGATTTGGTAAGATTGCATTTTTTAAAGGAGTGAGAGAGACAGAGGGAATGGAAAAAGGTTATTATTTTGAAATTGTCGAGAGAGAGAGAGAGAGAGAGAGAGAGAGAGAGAGAGAGAGAGAGAGAAGCAATCAGTTAGGGTTATTGTTGTAACACCCCAAATCTAGAATTCATTGTTATTATAATTATTTGTGAATATTGTGATTTATGTTGTTGTGTGTGTTAGATTATTGGGGCGAATATTAAGTGGGTGAGAATTATTTAGAATTATTTAAATAATAATTATATGTGATTTATTAATAAGTAATAAAATAAAATAGAATATTAGAATGAGTAGAGATGCTAAGAGTGTAATAGTAAGTATATAGGACTAATTGAGGGCATAAAGGAAAGATCATAGAAAGGGTCTAAGGTTAACAAATAAAATAAGGAATATAGTGTGAGTTTGAGTTATTCGTGAAAATTGAAGAATCAAGGAAAAAGTCTAGGGCACAGAGAAACCAAGGATACAATCATCCATTAGAGCTTGAAGATGTCGATTTCTATGAGTAACAAGGTAAGGGAAGGTTATTGCATTTCAATGATGATTTTGCATGGGGTAGAGTAGAGGAATGGATTTAGAGGTATTAGGTTTTGTCCTTATATTGATGCTTTGATGATTTGTGATGAATGTTGATGAATCATGATGATTTAGGACTGAACTTATGCTAATAAACGGTTATTTATATGCTTTGATTGAATTACCATGGTATGTTGTTAACATGTTGTTGAATTCTTAAAATTGTAGGAGAAAATTATCATTCTAGGATAGGAATTATAAGGATGAATTTATGAGAAATACCATAAGATAAGTTGAATAAGTAATGTTTGATTTATTTGGTGTAATAAAATCTGAAATTTTGATGTTTTTAAGTGACTAAAATGGGACTGGTATGAGTATAATAGAATAGGAATCGTTTCTGGAATCATAACATGAAAAATCTTATTTTTTAAAAAAAATACCCATGCATCCAATTGCGCATCAGATTGCATCAATGAAAATTTAGAAAAATACCCAGTGCATCCCATTGTACATCAGATTGCATCAATGAAAAATTGGAAAAATACCCAGTGCATATGATTGCGCATTCTTTTCTAAAAAATGTTTTGTTTAAACTATGACATGTCTTGACAGCTTACCTCGTAACTTCTGATCCTTATACCCAAATGATGAGCCGTTTGAAGTGTTAGGAAGCTAATAAACAGAACTGTAACATGGTTTAGTTATACGAACTGTTTAAATATTATTATTTTCATTCCTATTATGTTTGTAAAGTTGATTGTTGTCATGTCTTATTGTTATATTGTGATTCTTGTACCCATGTTGTGGAACTTTATGTTCCAAATGCTGTTGTATGCCTCATTTCCTATGGTGATGGTTCAAGTGAAATTATTGTGTCGAAATATATTATGTTGACAACATTGTTGTATGCTATGTTGATGATGATTATGTTGTTGATGACATAATTGACTAGCCGAGGTCGAACATATGTGTGTTGTTGTATGCTCTGTTGATGATAATTATGTTGTTGATGATACACTTGACTAGCCGAGGTCGAACATATGTGTGTTATTGTTGTTGTTGCACGACTGAGAGTCCATGCATCCATGATTTCATAACTTCAGTTCTATTATAATGTGCCCTCGTTTACTATGGTGATGGTTTGAGTGTGAGTATCTAATTCCTTTGTTCGAGGAATTAGTGAAGCGTTACCTATGGTGATGGTAGTGATTTCTTGTGCTTCGGTTCAAGAGGAACTAAGATCCCATGGTGGAGATCCTGAACCTAAGGGGGGTTCAAGGAGATAAATTAGCCTATGTGTTCATAATTTGGTACCACATGCATTGTATCAGCGTTGTTGCATTAACATCCTATGTGGCATTTCATGAACTTTATTGGTGAAATTTGATGTGATAATGCTTGTGACATGATTATATGATCATGTGTGGAGTTTGTGATGAATGTGATGCGTGAGCTATTTATGATGAATGAAGGTGTGAGTATATGTTGTATTGATGTTATTGAATTGTAGACTATGATTGTTGAAGTTTACTTTTCCCTTATACCTTTTATAATTAACTGTGATTACTCACCCCTTCTGTTTGAGTGTTGCCTCCACGTGGGTAACATGCAGATACTCAATAGTAGCTTGCTAAAGTAAGGATAACTCGTTGAATTATTTAGTCGTTACCATTAATTTAAAGGTGTCTTGCTTTGATATGTAACATCGGGTTGGGAACGCTTGATTGGATTATTTTTGTTATAACTATGTTGAAGCCTTTGCAAGGATTTTTGATTGTCTAACTATTTTTATTTCAAATCTTTTATGAGACTAGATGTCATGAGTTTGAATGTTAATAATATTTATTTAATGATTATTTATGCTGCGATGTTTTTAATATAATGTTGAAGTTGCATAAATATTATGAAAGTGCATGTTTATGAAAAGTTAATATTATTTCTATAACCCATGTTACGGAGAAGGATTTGTTTATGTTTTTATGACGTGTGACAACCTTGTGTGGTGATTCCAATTAAATTATTCGTGAATTTTATGTGGGGTTTTGAAGGGTGTTACAGTTGTAGTGGGTGGTTACTTGAAGCAGTCCCCATAGTCATAAGGTGTGGCAGGTAAGACATTAACTGACATGTCCAAATGTTGACATCAAGCACAAGGCTCAAAGTTTGTCTGCACGTGTGGCATTTTCTCTCTCGTGCGTTCCATTTTGTCCATATCCTCACGTTTTATTTTCTAAGAAAACTGTCAGTCTTCCCTTTTTTCTCGAATTCAAGAAGCAACATATGCTTCCTTTTTCATGTATGGCTCATAGATTGTAGGCGTAAAAACATTTGATTGTGACTCTTCTAAACTTCCCTAACTTATCAAAATCATATGAATATAAAATAAACTAAAAGGATAAAATTTAAGTTGGGATATGTGATCGGTTGAAATAGAACTGACTGTTTTGAAATGCTGGTTCGCGAAATGTCGCGGTAAGCAAGAGTCGCCACCGTCTTTTATTTTCTCCAACAAGGAAAGGATAAAAGCACAGCAAAATTCCTTTTCGAGATGTTTCTCGGTTCGGGAGGTAGATTATAGAAAGGGAAGGTGTTAGCACCCTTTCTATCCGTGGTTATCCACGGGCTCTTAGGTACTTGCTCACTATGTTTTCAAAATGTTTTGCTTTTCTTGTGTTTGTGGGTTTTGAAAAAGTTTGTTTGAAAACTTCGCTTTAACTCTTGTATCAGTCCTCAAGATTGTATGAAGTGTTTGTTTGAAAACTTTTGTCTGAAAAGTGTAAGTGCGAAAAGTATTTTCGTTTTGAAAGAGCAAGTACCTTAGACCCTCTACCTACTCAAAAGAAATTAAGCTGTGTAAATATCCTTTAGACAGTACTATCCCACTATTGAGAAGTAAGTAGCACCGTCGTTGGAGTTTCTTCGGGTCAATTCGATTATAGGGACATGTGGTCACCAAAGCAATAGTAGGACGCCTTAGCGGTAACCCTAATGTCCTAGATCCTTTTTATCCGAGGCAACCATTTCGAGGCAACTTGGATCTTTAGACAGGAGGGCGACCTCTAAAACACCCTATACTCAATGACCACGTCGAGGCAACCAAGTGAGGCGTACCCTAGGAGTGGCATGTGCGAGTGTGTCAGTTTTCAGATTATGTTATCTTTGCACATGTTATAGTGAGCTACGAGTTGATTTTAATTTCATAGATGTCTTGTCATGCATAACAGTTAATAGTTGCGGAAAGTAAATTGCGGAAAGTAAATCTACGCTATTATAAGGCGTCGGGTATTTACATCGCCAAAAACAAACCCTTGAAAAGTAAATGCGAGAAAATAAAGAAAGCGATAAAAAGGGTCCTAATTACGCTATTACATCCTTGGAGCAAATACATAATGATCAAAAATAATATGCGCGAATAAAAATTGAATCGAGGAAGTCCTTAGGGTTTTGACCCTTTTTTGAGAAAAGAATGAATTTTTGGTTATTTTGCATTAAATTAAACCTAAAGCTAATTAATTAATTAATTAAAAGAACAAAAAAGTATTTTTTAGTTTTTTATGTTTTAATGAAAATAAATTAAAATAAAATAAAGTCAGAAGTTAGTGAAAACCCTAATTCTAACTTATTTTATTTATTATGAAAAAGTCCAAATTAAACCTAATTAAACTAAATTAATTTGTTAGTATTTATTTACAAAATAATAAATTAAAGGTGAAATTAATAATAATAATAAAAATGTTATATTTTATGTTTTCTGATTTTATAATGAAAATAATTAATTTGTGAGTTAATTAAATAATAATAATAATAATTAGTAAAATAGTTAAATGGAAAAAAAATATAGAAGAAAAATAATAAACCAGGGGGGGTGCTGGCCCATTAAGGAGGTTTCATTGGCAATTTCTGGCCCATTTGTACACAAGCCTTTTTGGATTTCTGGATTCTCCATGGTGCGTGTTGACTAGGAGTACCATGGTCAGCATCTCATGGCCATTAGATTTGTGACTGTGGCCACTTGGCGCGTTGATGATTGAAGTACATGGTGGAACGCTGTTGGAATGCCTGCATGTGAACGTGTTAAGAAAAATAACAGAAACGTTTTGGGGGACCTGGGATTCGAACCCAGGTCCCAATGATTCCCAGCCAACGCATCCTCCACTACGCCATGTGCTTGCTTTTGATAATATAATGACAATCAATTATAATATTAAGAAACAAAACGCTAAGCTGTCAAACCAATAAAACGCGCGCTTATTTGAATTATCCAACCATGAATCAACACCTCATCATCGTCCTCGTTGTGCCTGTAAAAAACAAAGTTAGATAGCGGGGGTTTTTAACCCCCAAAATATGCAATGACCAAAAATAGCGATTAGCCATGTGTTGTATATAAATATTTCGCGAGGGTGGCTTTGGATTCGTCTGGTTCTCACGAATCCAACCATGGGTCTCACAAGGCTTAATTTTTCCTGTACTGCAAAGCCCTAATTTGAAAGCTTATGAACCCTAAAATTCATCAATGACATCTTTTGATTCTGTGCGTTTTAGTCCAATTACATTATGCCAATAGCTTCATGTGATCTCTAGCAACACCAAACAAACAAGAAATCATGTCAAATGCTTATGAATCATGAGTTACGATTATGAGAAAAAATGTCAAACCGTGAGACTGTTCTTGAAGATTTCTTGAGCTTTAACGCTTGATTTTGATTGCTACACGTTCCTCACACTCCCTGCAATGTGTTAGAATTCACAAAAGCCTTTGAATCGTGCTAGAATATGGAAATCAGTTTTCAAGTTTTCTTTGAAAATTTCAATATGGCTATGGCTTTGTATGCAGTGCTTTCACGTATGCATGATTAGGGTTAGCTTATGTAGATATAGGAGACTGAAATTAGGTCAAATCTTTGAGAAAAAATCCATGGAATGATGATTTGAATATTTGATTGGAAATCATATATTTTTGAATCTTCATGATTGGAAAAAGTTTCCAACTTTGGAGATTTCTTGCATATTTGATTTGCACACGAAATTGCCAGCATATCTTGACCACTTTTGCTTCACAAAAAGATTGAAAAATCAAATCTTTGTATTTCCTACAATTTAAATTAATTAAATGAATTAATATTGATAAAAAATCCAATTAATTAATAAAAAATAAGAAAATAATTCAATTAAGCTTTATGGGTCGTGAAGAGGCCATGGATAAAGTTTCAAGAAGAAATTTGAGGCCCATTAGCAAAAACAAGGTGTTTTGAGCAAAGTTGACTTTTGCAAATTCACAAAAATTTCCCAACTTCTCCAATGCATATCTTGCTCAATTTTGATCATATGAACATGTTCTTGGACATTTTGGAAAGGTCTTGAAGTCCTCTAACCAATGACTTTGGTCCCATGTCATTTGGATTTACCAATCTGAAGTTATGGTCTTTGAGTTAAAGTGCATTTTTGTTGACTTTTGAAATTGACCTATAATGTAGAAATTGATAACTTTTTATGAGAGCATTTCTTGGACTTGGAGTGTGAAGATGGATTGTAGGAAATGTCATCCCCTTAAAAATGAGCATTGGATGGGATTTTTCCGATGAACCATGAAAAAGTTATGCCTTGGTCAAGATACAGTTGACTTTTCTGCTGTCCAAAAATAGTAACTTTTTGCATCTTGATGATTTTTGAGCCATTCTTGTGGAATCATGATCAAGACTTGATCAAATGATGATTGTGAGCTCAAAATAAGATGTTGACCAAAAAATCTGACTTTTGACTGCAAAATGACCATTTTGCCCTTGTAGTTGACTATTGATCAAATGAAGCTTTTGATTGTGGAATTTGGCACTGTGAGTCTTGAAACTTGGCATGTAGGTGATTGAGAATGTATATGGGCCTAAGAGACTTGATTGAGCCACTGAAAACCCCAAATTCCTTGAAAGAACCAAAACCCTAATTTTGACTGGCTTAGGAGGTGGTTTGACTGTACAATCTCTTGGGCTAATCTTGAGTAATCTGGAGATGATTCTTATCAAATCTTGAGGAATATGGGAGGGCAAATTTTGGGGTACAACAGTTGCCCCTGTTCAATCTTCTTAAACCTGAGGATGTAGATTGGCTTGCGCGCCTTTCGTGATCCGAAGGTGGAAGATGATTGAACACTAAAGTGCCCAGGAATTTGCACTCGCATGGTGTAGTATCAGCAATGTGATTTCGGGAATGGGCTTACAGATGCCATTTGGAGGTATGATGGATAAGAGGATGGGCTTACAGATGCCATCTGGAGATATGACAGAATCTTGTCGGGAATGGGCTTATAGATGCCATCTGGAAATGTGACAGAATCTTGTCGGGAATGGGCTTATAGATGCCATTTGGAAATGTAATGGATAGTTGTGGAGATGGGCTTAAAGATGCCATCTGGAGATTGTTTGTTGAGTTGTAACTTGGTAGGTTGAAAGAAGGAACCTGTGTAGGGTTTCCTGATGATGAGTCTGTGTATAACTGCATCTGAAAGAGAAGGAACCGGTATAGGGTCGCTTCATGATGGTCGAGTAGATAGTTGTCCTGTCTGGTTTCAGGTATTAATCTACAATCCATCGTCCACAGATATTTCCTGGCTAGATACAGGTGTTGATCTGGAACTTAAGAAAGGTTGGTCGAGATAGCTTTCCTGGCTGGATACAGGTGTAGATCTCTGACCTGAGAAAGAAAGATGATTTCCTGGCTAGATACAGGTATTGATCTTAAATCTCCTCAATGTAGATAACCTTCCTGTCTGGTTTCAGGTATAGATCTACAATCAATCGCTCACAGATATTTCCTGGCTAGATACAGGTATTAATCTGGAACTTCCAAAAGGTTGATGAAGGAATCTCGGATGACTTCTACCTCAGCAGGATGATGAAGGAATCTATGACGATTACTACCTCCAAAGGTTGATGAAGGAATCTCGGATGACTTCTACCTCAACGGGATGATGAAGGAATCTGGGCGACTTCTACCTCAACAGGATGATGAAGGAATCTGGGCGACTTCTACCTCAACAGGATGATGAAGGAATCTGGATGACTTCTACCTCAACGGGATGATGAAGGAATCTGGGAAAATTCTACCTCAACAGGATGATGAAGGAATCTTGGACGATTACTACCTCAACAGGATGATGAAGGAATCTGGGACGATTACTACCTCAGCAGGGTGATGAAGGAATCTTTGAAGACTTCTACCTCAACGGGATGATGAAGGAATCTTGACGACTTCTACCTCAACGGGATGATGAAGGAATCTTTGACGACTTCTACCTCAACGGGATGATGAAGGAATCTTGATGACTTCTACCTCAACGGGATGATGAAGGAATCTTGATGACTTCTACCTCAACGGGATGATGAAGGAATCTTGACGACTTCTACCTCAACGGGATGATGAAGGAATCTTTGACGACTTCTACTCCAAAAGGTAATGACTTTTATCTGTTGATTGATCTTTCCTGAAAAGGTAAAGAGTTAGTTGTATGCAATGTCATGATGTATGAGATGCATGATGTTCTTAAAATGAGATCGTATGATATGATGCGTATGTGCATGTATCATGATGTATGACAATGTGATGTTTTAGCTAGGAGAATAAATCCCGGATAGCTGCTGGAGCATGAGGTTGAATTATTCGTTTCCGCTGGGGATGATGAACGAAGACGATTGTGTGAATAACCCTGTAGGAGAAGATGACTCCGTTGGGGAATAAACCTTGTGAAGAGATTACTCTGCGGGGAATTACTCTGTGGGGAAGAGATGCTTCACTGAGATTTTAACGATAACTCCGCTGGGGACTCCGTTGATAAGCTCTGTTGGGGATTTTGATGAACTCCGCTAGGGGATAGAAAGAACTTCGCTGGGGACGATCTTTCCGTTGCAATTTGCTGAGGATAACCCAGTTAGACTCTGGTGGGGAATAACCTTTGAATATGGTTGGGGAGATGCATTTGTACTCTGCAGGGGACAAGCTTCCAGAATCTACTGGGTAAGATGATTCAACTCTCCTGGGGAAACTTTTTAGACTGTACTGGGAAGTGGCTCCAGTGGGGGGATCCTGTATTCCGCCGGGGAACAATCTTATATTTCTGTCGAGGAATATTAAGACTGCCAGGGATGCTTGCTGAGGAATATCTGTATACTCTGCTAGGGAATATTAAGATCTTCTGGGGAAACCCGACTTTTTGGGGCTGATGATAGACCAACTCTGCTTAGGGGGGAGTATTGCTGATTTGCTGGAGATACTGTGCCTTTTTAGGGCTGATGGGAGACCAACTCTGCTTGGGGAGAGTATTGTTGAACCTTGCCTTACTCTGCGGGGAATGAAGGTATCTTGGTCATATTCTTCAGCTGAACCTACCTTGGTACCTTGGTGGACAGCTTGTACAGTTTGGACGATTCTTATTGCCCCAGTTTCTGTGGGAGAGGGTACCTGTGGAGGTGCTTGACAACTGCCGATTGACAAATCTTCTTCTAGTAGGCAAGTGACGAGATGACGGGACATAGTCGTACATTTTTGATCCCTAACTTTTGCCTAGACCGCCCTTTCGGGTTTTCAGTCCATCGAGATACCCCTTTTTGCCCAAGCCGCCTTTTCAGGTTTTCGACTTGCCGGGTGTACAGATTTTTTTATTTTCATCCCTTATTTTTGCCCGAACCCTTTTGGTTCGCCGGGAAGCCCTTTTTTTCCTAGGCCAGTCGACCTAGCGGGTCTTTGATGATGCGTAGTATTTTTTTTTACTATGTCCATGCCCTCAGAGTGCAGGGAGTTGTCACCGTCAGTAGTATTGTGTTGCCATACCACCGGAAGATATCTGATCATGCAAGATTCGTTGCTGGAATTCATGTCCAATGCCCCAAGTGACTCAGGCGGAGATTTGCCCCTGGCTATTTGGCATTTTGAGAGATTCTTGGAATCTTGACTTGACTTCTCCAGATGATGGACGATGATCGTGCCGTGCCCCTTGATTGGAAGAGTTTTTCCACTTGAGGTGACTCTTTTTGTTGAGAAGGCGTTTGTTCACTAGATATTCGTCGTGCGAATTTCTCTGCTGTTTGAACAAATAGTCATATGCAAACAATGCTATTTTAAGAATGCAAAGCTTATGTCTGTCTTGAAGTTTTTTGAAAATGCAGTTTTCAATAAAACAAGTGAATTTTTGTAAAATGTGATGTCAACTCAGGATTTTACAACAAGCCCTACAGGAGTTAGGATACCTTTTGTAACAGTATGCTTTCGAACTAACCCATACTTCAGCTTAGTACTTTTTAAGGGTTATAATGTGGCTTGGTTCACGGTTTAAGAAACAAAGGATAAAGGCTCAAATTTTATTTGTACCCACTCGTTCTTCGTGATGTTCTTCAATCCTAACCTTAGTTAATCATGCATTAGATCTTGTTTGAGTCTTCGCTCTGATATTCCGGTGATGGTTCGGATATTGATAGTTTATTTTGAATAGGCAGTCATTTCTTTTTTTGTTGTTGAGGGCTTGCAGGACCTCTTTCTCTTTGATTTTATCATCCCTGTCTTTTTGCCTGAACTGTTTCTTTTATAATTACAGTCAGCAGGATGCCCCTGTTTTGTAAGTCTCCTTCATAGGTTTTGACTTAGTGGGCTTTTATTTCTGAGAGATAATGACTGCCTGTCTTTATGATTATTCGGAACCATCACTGTCTTTTGTTTTGGAGGACTCCTTTGATGCCATTCATTGTGCACCTGGATCAACTGAGAAAACTACCCTGCCCCAGGTTGTAATTAAGGGTTTTAATTTGTGAAAAGAAAAAAAAACTCCAACTTCTTTGGCTCAAAGGGGTTGACTAGGGATTATCTTCCTTATAACTCCACTGTTTAGGATTTGAAACAATGCATGTACCTCATCAGCGGGGTCTGTTCAAAAGCATACTGTAAAGATCGTGGTATCGTTCTCGTCATCCTCCCTCAAAAGGTTTAGAATTTTTTTTTTAATCGAGAGTTGATATCACAAAAAAATGAAAGCAATATGAAT
The DNA here is from genome assembly GCA_948472305.1 of Vicia faba. Classification (NCBI taxonomy): domain Eukaryota; kingdom Viridiplantae; phylum Streptophyta; class Magnoliopsida; order Fabales; family Fabaceae; genus Vicia; species Vicia faba. The sequence goes on along the minus strand of OX451739.1, from coordinate 1,483,296,958 downwards.
ATAGTGAATACGAATGGATGGATTCAAAACAGACATGTGCAATGCATTGATAAGGTAATAAAGTTTGACATGAGTAAATGTTCGAACAATCAAAAGAAAATTACAAATTGAAAATTATAATGAACAAAAGCTTTCAATGATTCATCATGTGAGCAGTGGTTATGTTTGGAGTCCCCGGAGGGTCAAACTTGATCTCCTTGGCATCAATCATGTCTTGAATCTTGTTCTTCAAACTCCAACAGTTGTTTGTGTCGTGTCCCGGACTGTCAGAGTGGTATGCACACCTTTCATTGGGATGATAGGTAGGAGTGGAAGTATTTGGGTTCCGGGGAGGAGCCTTTAATGTAATCAGCCCTGTCTTCAACATGTGTTGTAGCGCTTGAGTCAGTGACATGTTGATCTTGGTAAATTTCCTCCTGGGCATGTTTGGCTTACTCTGATCAACCTGTTGTTTTTGGTGAGGTTGTTGTTGGACCCTTGAGGTAGTAGCAACTTGGAGAGGTCCATTCTTCACCATACCAAACTCTTGTCTTCTTGGAGGCTGATCACTGGTTTGATCCCCAGCCTTGACCGTTTGCTTCATACTATTGTATCTATTTTGATGAAGTTGGTTGATCATGGCTCGCAACTCTTCTTGTTCCCGAGCTAAGCCTTGGATAAGAGCCATTTGCCCCAGCATCTAGGTTCTCATTGTATCTACCTCAACTTGCAGACGTTTCAGCCGTTCGTCCTTATCGTCTTCAGGACTTTTCTTGACCAAATTCCCCACGAGGAGTGTTCTCAACTCTTCTTGTCCCTTGGATAGGTTTAGGAGGACTTCCCTGAACTGAGTCTCTTGAGTATGGAACTCCTGGTTGTCTTGTTGGAGAGCCATTGCTGAAATAAACAGCAAGAATATGAGAGACCTGTAAAGGGTAACCTGTTATGCAATGATATGTATGCATGCCATGTTTTCAAGGATCTCGCGGGGTAAACAAAGAAACTTGTTAGAATTTGAATCTGATAGCTTTGATTGAAGGAACTTCATGTTGTTGAGAGTCCTTCTTCAAGAGTCAAAGCTCACCATATCGAGTGGGTCATAGCCCCTGACTCAAACTGTCATGTCTTGATCTCCGAACAACCTTGGCTAGAGGAAAATAAATCCCCTTTTCCCCTTGCTAGACATTTGGTTCGTCATGACCTGCATCACAAACCCTTGAGATCCTTGAAATGGGTTAGTCCTTATGCAGGATGTATGCAATGTTATGATGTGATGATGTTATGATGTTATGATAAGGCACACCACAAGTATTCACAAAAGGCACACATGGTAAAGGCACACAATTCACACAAGAGAACCCTTAGATTTCAGGCCAGCATGAAGTTTAGGTACTACCCTTTTTCAGTTTCAGTTGGTTAAGACCTATCCTAAAAATAGTAACCGGGTTCTAGAGGATCTCAATATCACTGGCTACCCTCAATCGGTCATAACTCCAGCTTCGCAACCTTTTCTTGCGGCCGGAACCATCGCGAGAGTTTAGCCTCAATGAGTGTAGCATACTGCTACTGTTCTATGGCCAAGTTGGTCAATTTAAGGTTCTAAAGGTCAGTTGGTGCTTAATGACTCATCAGAAGACCCATATTCTCCTTGTTCCAACACAAGGGATATCGGTACAGACCAAGGTGTCACACCAACGTAGCTACTGCTTCACCCGTGTCGGTCTACGCCGGACAGGTCCCTCACAGTTTATTGCTACCTAAAGGGTATTCCCCAGATCCGGGTTAGGATCTATGAAACTCCAATACAAGCCTACAATATTAAAGCAAACAAAGCATACAATTAAAAACATAGAATGGTCTAATCCTAAGGTACACCTCACTTATAAAATATCCCCAGCAGAGTCGCCAGTTCTGTGATCGGTGGAAATAGAACTGACTGTTTTGAAATGCTGGTTCGCAAAATGTCGCGGTAAGCAAGAGTCGCCACCGTCTTTTATTTTCTCCAACAAGGAAAGGACAAAAGCACAGCAAAATTCCTTTTCGAGATGTTTCTCGGTTTGGGAGGTAGATTATAGAAAGGGAAGGTGTTAGCACCCTTTCTATCCGTGGTTATCCACGGGCTCTTAGGTACTTGCTCACTATGTTTTCAAAATGTTTTGCTTTTCTTGTGTTTGTGGGTTTTGAAAAAGTTTGTTTGAAAACTTCGCTTTAACTCTTGTATCAGTCCTCAAGAGTGTATGAAGTGTTTGTTTGAAAACTTTTGTCTGAAAAGTGTAAGTGCGAAAAGTATTTTCGTTTTGAAAGAGCAAGTACCTTAGACCCTCTACCTACTCAAAAGAAATTAAGTTGTGTAAATGTCCTTTAGACAGTACTATCCCACTATTGAGAAGTAGGTAGCACCGTCGTTGGAGTTTCTTCGGGTCAATTCGATTATAGGGACATGTGGTCACCAAAGCAATAGTAGGACGCCTTAGCGGTAACCCTAATGTCCTAGATCCTTTTTATCCGAGGCAGCCATTTCGAGGCAACTTGGATCTTTAGACAGGAGGGCGACCTCTAAAACACCTTATACTCAATGACCACGTCGAGGCAACCAAGTGAGGCGTACCCTAGGAGTGGCATGTGCGAGTGTGTCAGTTTTCATATTATGTTATCTTTGCACATGTTATAGTGAGCTACGAGTTGATTTTAATTTCAGAGATATCTTGTCATGCATAACAGTTAATAGTTGCGGAAAGTAAATTGCGGAAAGTAAATCTACGCTATTACAAGGCGTCGGGTATTTACATCACCAAAAACAAACCCTTGAAAAGTAAATGCGAGAAAATAAAGAAAGCGATAAAAAGGGTCCTAATTACGCTATTACATCCTTGGAGCAAATACATAATGATCAAAAATAATATGCGCGAATAAAAATTGAATCGAGGAAGTCCTTAGGGTTTTGACCCTTTTTTGAGAAAAGAATGAATTTTTGGTTATTTTGCATTAAATTAAACCTAAAGCTAATTAATTAATTAATTAAAAGAAAATAAAAGTATTTTTTAGTTTTTTATGTTTTAATGAAAATAAAATAAAATAAAATAAAGTCAGAAGTTAGTGAAAACCCTAATTCTAACTTATTTTATTTATTATGAAAAAGTCCAAATTAAACCTAATTAAACTAAATTAATTTGTTAGTATTTATTTACAAAATAATAAATTAAAGGTGAAATTAATAATAATAATAATAAAAATATTATATTTTATGTTTTATGATTTTATAATGAAAATAATTAATTTGTGAGTTAATTAAATAATAATAATAATAATTAGTAAAATAGTTAAATGGAAAAAAATATAGAAGAAAAATAATAAACCAGGGGGGGTGCTGGCACATTAAGGAGGTTTCCTTGGCAATTTCTGGCCCATTTGTACACAAGCCTTTTTTACTTTCTGGATTCTCCATGGTGCGTGTTGACTAGGAGTACCATGGTCAGCATCTCATGGCCATTAGATTTGTGACTGTGGCCACTTGGCGCGTTGATGATTGAAGTACATGGTGGAACTCTTTTGGAATGCCTGCATGTGAACGTGTTAAGAAAAATAATAGAAACATTTTGGGGGACCTGGGATTCGAACCCAAGTCCCAATGATTCCCAGCCAACGCATCCTCCACTACGCCATGTGCTTGCTTTTGATAATATAATAACAATCAATTATAATATTAAGAAACAAAATGCTAAGCTGTCAAACCAATAAAACGCGCGCTTATTTGAATTATCCAACCATGAATCAACACCTCATCATCGTCCTCGCTATGCCTGTAAAAAACAAAGTTAGATAGCGGGGGTTTTTAACCCCCACAATATGCAATGACCAAAAATAGCGATTAGCCCTGTGTTGTATATAAATATTTCACGAGGGTGGCTTTGGATTCGTCTGGTTCTCACGAATCCAACCATGGGTCTCACAAGGCTTAATTTTTCCTGTACTGCAAAGCCCTAATTTGAAAGCTTATGAACCCTAAAATTCATCAATGGCATCTTTTGATTCTGTGCGTTTTAGTCCAATTAAATTATGCCAATAGCTTCATGTGATCTCTAGCAACACCAAACAAACAATAAATCATGTCAAATGCTTATGAATCATGAGTTATGATTATGAGAAAAAATGTCAAACCGTGAGACTGTTCTTGAGGATTTCTTGAGCTTTAACGCTTGATTTTGATTGCTACACGTTCCTCACACTCCCTGCAATGTGTTAGAATTCACAAAAGCCTTTGAATCGTGCTAGAATATGGAAATCAGTTTTCAAGTTTTCTTTGAAAATTTCAATATGGCTATGGCTTTGTATGCAGTGCTTTCACGTATGCATGATTAGGGTTAGCTTATGTATATATAGGAGACTGAAATTAGGTCAAATCTTTGAGCAAAAATCCATGGAATGATGATTTGAATATTTGATTGGAAATCATATATTTTTGAATCTTCATGATTGGAAAAAGTTGCCAACTTTGGAGATTTCTTGCATATTTGATTTGCACACGAAATTGCCAGCATATCTTGACCACTTTTGCTTCACAAAAAGATTGAAAAATCAAATCTTTGTATTTCCTACAATTTAAATTAATTAAATGAATTAATATTGATAAAAAATCCAATTAATTAATAAAAAATAAGAAAATAATTCAATTAAGCTTGATGGGTCGTGCATAGGCCATGGATAAAGTTTCAAGAAGAAATTTGAGGCCCATTAGCAAAAACAAGGTGTTTTGAGCAAAGTTGACTTTTGCAAATTCACAAAAATTTCCCAACTTCTCCAATGCATATCTTGCTCAATTTTGATCATATGAACATGTTCTTGGACATTTTGGAAAGGTCTTGAAGTCCTCTAACCAATTCCTTTGGTCCCATGTCATTTGGATTTACCAATCTCAAGTTATGTTCTTTGACTTAAAGTGCATTTTTGTTGACTTTTGAAATTGACCTATAATGTAGAAATTGATAACTTTTTATGAGAGCATTTCTTGGACTTGGAGTGTGAATATGGATTGTAGGAAATGTCATACCCTTCAAAATGAGCATTGGATGGAATTTTTCTGATGAACCATGAAAAAGTTATGCCTTGGTCAAGATACAGTTGACTTTTCTACTGTCCAAAAATAGTAACTTTTTGCATCTTGATGATTTTTGAGCCATTCTTGTGGAATCATGATCAAGACTTGATCAAATGATGATTGTGAGCTCAAAATAAGATGTTGACCAAAAAATCTGACTTTTGACTGCAAAATGACCATTTTGCCCTTGCAGTTGACTGTTGATCAAATGAAGCTTTTGACTGTTGAATTTGGCACTGTGAGTCTTGAAACTTGGCATGTAGGTGCTTGAGAATGTATATGGGCCTATGAGACTTGATTGAGCCATTGAAAACCCCAAATTCCTTGAAAGAACCAAAACCCTAATTTTGACTGGCTTAGGAGGTGGTTTGACTGTACAATCTCTTGGGATAATCTTGAGTAATCTGGAGATGATTCTTATCAAATCTTGAGGAATATGGGAGGGCAAATTTTGGGGTACAACAGGATGCCTCCCAATAGTGCTATTTTATTATCTTGTAGCCTGATTTCAACACAATCATGATGAATCATTTAAACAAGTGTCCATTGTGTTGTTAAAGGATTCACCAAAATAAGACTTGACTCTTTGTCCATTGGCCTTTAATTCTTCTCCTTTTTTTTCATTCAACAAGTCCACTACCTCTTGAGGATGCATCTTTAATAATTTAAAGGGATCAAACCATCTAAACTTAAGTTTTCCTCTAAAAATCTTAAGCCAAAAATTGAACAAAAGAACCTTTTGGCCTACCACCAACTCTCTTTTCTTGCACTTACTGTCGTGCCACCTTTTTATTGTCTCTTTGTACAATTAAACATTTTCATAAGAGAAGAAACTATCTTCCTCCTGCTCATTGAGTTGAAGCATTCTAGCTTGGCCAACGTCAATTAAGTTAAAGTTCAAATTTGTAGCTGCCCAAAATGCTTTGTGTTCCAACTCAATTGGAAAATGGCATGCCTTTCCTTAGACAAGTCTTCAAGGAGACATGCCTAGAGGAATCTTATAAGTTATTTTGTAAGCCTACAGAGCATCATCCAAATGCTTGGACCAATCCTTCCTTTAAGGATTCATAACTTTTCCTAATATCCTTTTTATTTCTTTATTGGACACTTAAGCTTGAACACTACTTTGTGGATATCGGTTGTAGAAATTTTATGCCTAACTCCATATTTTTCCATCAAATTTTTAAATAATTTATTGCAAACATGAGTTCCTCCATCACTAATGATTACTCTAGGGTTTCCATGTCTAGAAAATATGTTTTTAATAAAAAATTTGCTCACCGCCTTAGCATCATTAGTAGGAGTTACTATTTCCTCTTTCCACTTAGAGACATAGTCTACTGCCATATGTATGTACAAGTTTCCATAATATTGGGGGAATGACCCCATGAAATCTTTGCCCCACACATAAAAGAGTTCAATTTTGAGGATGTTAGTGTGGGGCATTTCTTGCCTCTTGGAGATATTCTCAACTCTTTGACATCTATCACAATTCTTAACGAGATCATGATCATCTTTAAAAAGAGAAGGCCTGAAAATAACCTGATTGGAGAACTTTGGTAACAATCCCAGTTCCTCCAAAATTTCCTCCATAAGGTGCCTCATGACAAGCTGACAAGATTTGTCGTGCCTCTGGTTGATCTATACACCTTATTAGCAACTGATATACACATTTCTTATAGAGAAAAGGGTTTATCCCAAAGGTAAATTATGGTCATATTGAATAACCTCTTTCTTTGTTGAGAGTTAAAATCTGGTGGAATATATCTACTGACCAGGTAATTCACTAGGTCAGCTTACCAAGGTGTCACACCATAGGTAATTAGCAACAGTTACTCGTCAGGAAAACTCTCTTGAATTGGCTCATTATTATTTTAAACTTCCTATGGAAACCTTGAGATATGATCAACAGACAAGTTCTCGACTCCCTTCTTATCTCTAATTTCCAGGTCAAATTCTTGAAGTAACAACACCCATCTTATCAACCCAGGCTTAACATCCTTCTTGGTAATAAGATACTTTATAGTAACATGATCAATATACACAATCACCTTTGTTCCTACCAAATAAGATCTAAACTTATCAAAAGCAAAAACAACAACCATCAGTTCTTTTTCAGTGGTGATGTAGTTGATTTGTGCCTCAATCAATTTCCTACTAGCATAATATATAGTACAAAACACCTTGTTGTCTCTTTGACCTAACACTCCAATGGCAAAATAACTGGCATCACAGATTAATTCAAAAGGCTTTTTCCAGTCAGGAGTCTTCACTATTGATGTAGAGATTAAGACTTTCTTTATAATTTGGAAAGAATGTATACATTCCTGACTTAATACATATGACATGTCATGCTGCAATAGTTGGCACAATGGATTATTTATCTTTAAAAAGTCTTTAATGAATCTTCTTGTAGAATCCAACGTGCCCCAGAAAACTTCTAATTCCTTTGAAATTCACTGGGAGTGGCAACTTATCTATTACTTTCAATTTTGCATGATCCACTTCTAGGATCTTCTTTTAAATTTTGTGCCCTAGGACAATTCCTTCTTTTACCATGAAATGACATCTTTCCCAGTTCAACATAAGGTTGTTCTCTTCACATCTGGTCAGGACCATATATAAGTTATTCGGGCATTTCTTAAATGATCAAAACCATAGAAGTAATCCTTGAAAACTTCCATGGAATTCTCAATAACATCTAAAAATTATTTCCATCATGCATCATTGAAATGTGGTTGAAGAATTACACAATTCAAAAGGCATGCTTCTAAAAGCAAAGGTGCCAGAAGGACATGTAAATATGGTATTCTCTTTATCTTCAGGGGTAATGAATATTTGATTATAACCAGAGTACCCATCAAGGAAACAAGAGTACTATTTACCAGACAATATATCCAACATGTAGTCAATGAAGGGTAGGGGAAAATGATATTTTCTTGCGGCCTTACTCAACTTTCTGTAATCCATGCAGATCCTCCAACTAGTCATAGTTCTTGTGGAAATTAACTCATTTCTCATTGGTAATCATTGTCATGCCACCTTTATTTGGTACACATTGAATTAGGATTACCCATACACCATCAGAGATAGTATAGATGATTCCAACATCCATCCATTTGATTATTTACTTCTTGAACACTTCCTTCATGATTGGATTCAACTTTCTTTGACTTTCAATACTATTTTTGGAATTTTCCTCCAACAAAATTATATGCATGCAAACTGTGGGACTGATTCCTTTGATGCCAGATATTTGCCAAGCAATTTCCTTTTTATGTTTCTTCATAAGTGTCAACAGTTGACCCTTCTACTCATCTGATAAATCAGTGGCAATAATTACTAGCAACTTATATCCTGCCTCTAGGTAGGCATACTCCAAATAAGTAGGCAACTGCTTGAGTTGTAGTTCAGGTGAAACTTTTATTAAAGGTATGTTCTACTTTTTCAAATATGCAGATATTTCCAGAACTTTCGTAGGCTCTTCTTCAATAAGTGTTTTTCACAAAGGTCAACTATAATTCCCTCCTTTTGGTCAACATATTTATCCAAATTTCTAAACGGATTCTCTAGGACATTGTTGGTTTTGAGGATATTCTTGTGGATGATACCTTTCTAGCTTGATATCATTCAATAATGAGCTACATCTTTATCAGGGTACTACAAACCATTAAGTACATTAAAGACAACTTGTTGTCCATTAACTCTGATATCGAGTTCTCCTCTTTCCACATCAATACAATTTCTTCCTTAGAAAGTAAAGGTTTTCCTAACAGGATGGGAGTTTCCTCATCAGAATTAAAATCCATGATAATAAAATCAGCAAGAAACAAAGTTCCAATGGCAAAATCAGTGGAATCACACATCAATATAAAGGGTTTTATCCAGTCACGAGTCTTCACTATTGGTGCAGAGATTAAGGCTTTCTTTATCAGTTGGAAAACATACATATATTCCTGACTGAAGACATATGGCATGTCATGCTACAACAGTTGACACAATGACTTGGTTATCTTGAAAAAATCCTTGATGAATCTATTGTAGAATCCAACATGCCCCAGAAAACTTCTAATTCCTTTGATATTACTGGGGGTGGCAGCTTCTCCATTACTTCCGCTTTTGCTTGATCCACTTCTAGGCCTTTCTTTGAAATTTTGTGCTCTAGGACAATTCCCTATTTTACCATGAAATGTAACTTTTCCCAGTTCAACACAAGGTTGTTCTCTTCACTTCTAGTCAGGACCATATCTAAGTTATTCAGGCATTTCTTAAATGATTCCCAGAAAACAAAGAAGTCATCCATGAAAACTTACATGGAGTTCTAAAAATATTAGAAAAATATTGCCATCATGCAGTGTTGAAATGTGAATGGAGCATTACACAATTCAAAAGGCATCCTTCTAAAAGAAAATGTTCCTTAAGGACATGTAAATATGGCCTTCTCTTGATATTAAGGTGAAATGGCTATTTGGTTATAACCAGAGTACCCCTTAAGGAAACAATAATACTTTTTACCAGCCAATCTATCTAACATCTGGTCAATGAAGGGTAAGGAGAATGATATTTTCTTGTGGCTTGTTCAACTTTCTGTAATCCATGCAGATTCTCCAACCAGTCATAGTTCTTGTCGGAATTAAATCATCTTTCTTATTAGTAATCATTGTCATGCCACCTTTCTTTGGTACATGTTGAATTGGGCTTACCCATACACTATCTGAGATAAGATAGATAATTCCAGCATCCATCCATTTGATGATTTCCTTCTTGACCACTTCCTTCATGATTGGATTCAACCTTCTTTGACTATCAATAATGTTTTTGGAATTTTCTGCCAACAAAATTATGTGCAAGCAAACTATGGGACTGATTCCTTTGATGTCAGATATTTTCCAAGCAATTTCCTTTTTATGTTTCTTCATAAGTGCCAACAGTTGACCCTTATTCTCACCAGATAAATCAATGGCAATAATTACTGGCAACTTCTATCCTGCCTCTAGGTAGGCATACTCCAAATGAGCAGATATCTGCTTGAGTTCCAGTTCAGGTGGAACTTTTATTGAAGGTATGTTCTGCTTATTTAAATCTACAGATGATTCCATAACTTCCATAGGCTCTTCTTCAATAAGTGGTTTTCACAAAGGTCCACTTATGATGCACTTATTTTGGTCATCATCCTTATCCAACTTTCGTAACTCTTACTCTATGATATTGTTGGTTTTGAGGAGATTCTTGTGGATGATACCTTCCCAGCTTGAGATCATTCAACAATCAGCTACATCTTTATCAGGGTATTTCAAATTATTAAGTACATTGAAGACATCTTGCCATCCATTAACTCTCATACTGAGTTCTCCTCTTTCTATATCTATCAAAGTTCTTCCCTTAACAAGGAAAGGTCTTCCCAACAAGATGAGAGTTTCCTCTTTAGCATTAAAACCTATGATAATAAAATCAGAAGGGAACACAAACTTATCAACTCTTACTATCACATCTTCAATATTTCCTTGAGGATAACATATGCTTTTATCAGCTAGCTGAAGAGTAATGGTTGTTGGCTTTGCAGCTCCTATGCCCAGTTTCTTAAATATAGACAGTGGCATGAGATTGATGCTTTCCCTAAGGTCACATAATGTCCTTCCACAAAAAGTATCTCTAATTATGCAGGGTATAGTAAAACTACTAGGATCCTTCAATTTTGGAGGGAGTTTTACTTTAACTAACTGGCTACACTTTTAAGTTAGTGAAATAATAGAAAATTCACCTACTTTCTTCCTCTTTGAGATCACATCTTTCATGAAATTTGAATAATTAGGTATTTGTTGAATAACTTCAATTAATGGTATATTAATGTAAAATTGCTTTAAAATTTCCATGAACTTGCCAAATTGTTGCTCTTCTTTAGCTTTTCGGATCCTTTGGGGAAAAGAGGGTGGTGGTCTTTCTTTCATAAACTTTTGCACTCTATCAACTTATAACACAACTTCTGGTTGTTTATCTAGATTGGAAGTCATGTCATTGATCTTTATTTTAGAATTTTCTTCATTGTATCCTTATAAAGAAGGCTCCTTAGTAGCCTTATCTTCATCTTCTTAACTGTCTTGAGTTGACAGTTCTTCAATTGGCTCTTTGTTTCTTGATGTTGATCCTTCACACTCCTTTCCACTTCTTAGCTTACTGACCTGACAAGTTTCAACATTCTAACTCCAATGTATGGTTGGAGCTTTAGTAGAGCTTGTGAGAGCACCCATATTTCTTGAACTAAGTGCAGTGGAAATTTGATCCACTTAATTCACTAGGTTCTTGATGCTAACTCCTTGAGCTTGAAACTGATTCTTGGTCTCTTGGAAGAAGAATTTTCGTATGTTTTCCATTTGGTTATTCTGTTGATTTTCCATAATATAATTAGGTGTAGAAAAACCAGGTGGAACTTGTGGTGCTTGAGTTGTTTAAGGATTAAGTTGATTTTGATTCTTGCTCCATAAAAAATGGGATATTGTGCCAATCGGGGTTGTAAGTGTTGTTGTAGGGGTTGTTATACTTGTTGTTTCCAACATAGTTAACTGAAACTGGATTAGTTGAACATTCTTCAAATAAGTGAGCACTTCTACAGACCAGAATAAACACAGGAAACCTCTGATGCCTCAGTAACCACCTTAACATGTTCAGACTTTGTCACTTTAGGAATTGTCATCATATTTCGCATCATTTGGTGAATCTAGGCCACCTGAGCAACAAGATCAGTGGTCTCAGTGACCTCATGAAAACCAACACTTTTATTCTTATTTGAATTAACAACAACCCTAGTGAAAGGCCATTTATAAGTGTTGGCACTAATACTTTTAATTAACCTATATCCATCTTTATAAGACTTACACAATAGAGCTCCACCACTTGAGGCATTTATCATGTTACTTGAAGAAGACCCCAATCAATTATAGAATGTTTCAAGTTGAGTACATATTGGGATCCCATGATGAGGACATTGTCTAATAAGCTCCTTGAATCTTTCCCAAGTTTAATACAGTGGGAGAACTGACTTTTGGTTTTGCATTTTATCGTAAATGCTATGGATAGCAAGAGTCGCCACAGACTTTTCTTTTACCCAATAAAGGAAAGGGTGAAAAGAACAAGAAAGACCTCTGAGAATTTTTATGAGTAAGGGGGTAGGTTAAGAAAATGTAAGCTGTTAGCACCCTTTTCATCCGTATTTATCTACGGGCTCTTAATCTCTAGCTCACTTTAATTTGCTTTGTGTGTGCTTTGAAAATGTTTTTAAAATTCCAATGTAACGAAGTATGCTTTATAATAATCATTGTATCAGTTCTCAAGAGTGTTTATAAAGCATTTGAAAGTAATTGTTTTGAAAGTGTGAGGTGTGAAAATTATTTCAATTTGTGAGCAAGCAATTAAGGGTTTCCTTACCCACTGAAAGGTCTTTCGTTATTCTTTTTCCTTCTCCATTAGAGATGGTGTTATCCATACCATTAGTTGGTAGGTAGCCCCATCCATCGGATGTGAAGGGACAAGCATATGGTTGTCTTTATGGTCATAGAAGGAAACATGTAGGGATACCTTAGAAATTTAAATGGACTGTCATCATATATCCATAGGAAACTTCGAGGGACATCGCAGGACTATGATCTTTATGATGACATTAACCGAGGGTCTTTCTAATGGTATCTCTAAGTTCGAGAGACATGATTGTTTTATCCTAAGGCAATAAGTGGAGTCACCCTAGAGGTGCATGTGTGAATAGTGTTCTGTTTTCAATTAATTTGTCTTAGATTTATAGTTATCTAGCGATTGATTTTAAATCTTTCCATACAAACCTATTTACTAACAGTTATATATAAATGCATATAATTATAAGTGCAGAAAAATAAAGGTTCGGAAAGTAAAGCGCGAGAAAGTAAAGACCTACAACTATTACAGGGCTTTGGTACAGTTACATAATTAGGAAAAAGTGCGAGAATGTAAATCTAAGTTATTACATTTAAACTGCGCGACCTATACAATTTCTTTAGGAAGTTTAAATAGCAAAAAAATAAATAAGAGAAAATGTTAGAAAAGAAATATATTTTTTTGTATTTTTATGGAAAATAGTTTGATGTTAATTAAATAATTAAAACCTACTTGTTTCTAATTAACTTTAATAAATAAAAATGTTTATTAAATTTAATTAAAAAGATGTCAAAATTGATTATTGATAAAATGATTCAAACAACAAAATCAAACCACTCAGACCCATTAATTTGGACCTTGCCAATCTGGTGGTGAGGTTAGTTTGGTCTAAAAGTGACTGCAACTATGGATCTGAAGCTTCATTGAAATGTTTCCTTAACAATGGTGGGTTGTTGTTCCTGCATAAAATCTCAAAAAAAAACTATGGTTCCAAACGGTTCACGACATCATTAGAAACACACACACACACACAAACACACACACACACACACACATACACACACACACACATACACACACACACAAACACACACACACACACACACACATATATATATATATATATATATATATATATATATATATATATGCTTAGAATTAATTTATATAGTATGGATGAAAAGTTTGAGATTGAAGAACATTACCAAGTTGGAACCACTTGGTTGGCACGTTCTAGGATCACTTGAACGTAATTAAGGATTGGAACAGGCTCCTGGGACCTTCAAGAGTGTGATGGAATACTTGGAACAACTTGAGAATGGCCAAAAATAGGGGTTCGTGTTTGCCCTAGTTTTGAAAAAATTTGAGAAATTTGGAGTGTGTTCTTGAGAGGCAAATTTCATGCCCTTTACACTTGAGTATTGCATGTATTTATAGAGGAATGAAATGGAACAAGAACAAGACAAGAATCTTGTACCATCATGTCACAATTCATTGCCAAAAAACACATTGAAATTCTTCCAAGAAAAAACATCCCAAACTTGAAGTTTCTTGTTCCGAACATGTTTTCACGGTTTTGGCATGTTTGTCATGTGTTCTTGGGCCTCCACGTGATTGAAATCAAAAGCCCATGCGCCTTGGCCCAATGATTTTACATTTTACTTGATTTATTTGCATTTAAATGACTAAAAATTCAAATAAAAGAAATAAAAATTATAAAAATATGTGAATGGATTTAGATTTCCTTTTAACACATTGGGAACATGTTTTAACATCAAATGTTAGGCCCACTAGTTCAAAATTTCAAGTTAGCTCACTTTACATTTCATACATTTTACCAAAATTTACCAACTTGCAATGGTCATAGATCTCTAAATTTTTATCCTTTGAATATTATCTTAGACTTTTTGAAAAGCTATAGATGTCGTCTTTAATTTATCTTTTGATCATTTTTGCGTTTGGAGAATTTATCTTGATGTAAGTTGCCTTGACAAAAAGTGTCTTTTAGTTGACTTTTGAAATGACCTATAATGTATGGGTTCATATCTCTTAAATGAAGCACTTTTTGGATTTGAGCATATAGATACAAAGTTGTAGAGAATTAAATATCCTTCAAAATGAGCTTTGGTTGGGGAAAATTTGATGAAGCATGTGAAAGTTATGCTTGGTCAAAGTTCAGTTGACTTCTCCTAAGGAGACCCTAAGTTGACAACTTTTGACTATTGAAGATTTGAGGGCTTTCCTTGAGGAATCATGATCAACCCTTGATCAAATGATGAATACCACTTCAAAATGTTGATTTTGACCAAAAATCTTGAAGTTTGACTGTATGTTGACCATAGTTGACTTTTTACCTAATATAGTTGATTTTCAATCATTTGAGCCATTAATTGAGCAAACTTGTGATGCAAGGCTTGAAACATGACATGACCATTGTTGAAGACCTATGGAGAACCATTACAGCAACTAGAGACCATTGAAACCCATTATTACTTGTGCAATATGAAACCCTAGTTATGGACCCATTGCATATGAGGAGAATTTGTCTAATCAACTCTTGAGCATCCTTGAGAAAATGAGGACCTCATGAGAAAGTCTTGAAGAAAAATGGGAGGGAAAATTTTGGGGTTCAAAAGATGCCCCTGTTCGATCTTCTTAAACCTGAAGAGTTAGATTGGCATGTCCGCCATTCGTGACTTGAAGGTAGAAGATGATTGAACACTTAAGTGCCCAGAAATTTGCACTCGCATGTGCATGAAGTAATATTGTTGGTTGATTATGCCATGAATAGGATTAAAGATGCCATTTAGAGAGATGACTAAGAGTCGTTGAAGATGGGTTTATAGATGCCATCCAGGATAACTATTGATAAGAAAATCAAACTAAGTCTACGCCCGACTTTGTCTTACAAGATGTATTTTGAACGAGTCTACGCCCGAATTTGTCCCAAAGAATATCAGAATAAATCCATGCTTAATTTTATATGAATCAAAAGATGACTATGCCCGACTTCAATTAGAAAAGGTATTGGAATGAGTCTTCGAAGGAACTCTTTTTTCAGAATTGAGTCTCTGAAGGAAATGCTTATCAGATTAAATCTCTGAGGGAAATGCTTTTCAAAATAAATTTTTGAGGTAAGTGCTTTTCAGAATTCAGTCTATGAGGAAGTTCTTTTTAGAATTTAGTCTCTGAGGAAGATTCTTGTCGGAATTCAGTATCCGAGGAAATGCTTGTCATAATTTAGTCTCCAAGGAAATACTTGTCGGAATTCAATCTCCGATGAAATGCTTGTCGGAATTCAGTCTCCGAGAAAATGCTTGTCAAAACTCAGTTTCTAAAGAAATGCTTGTCAGAATTCAGCCTCCAAGGAAATGCTTGTCATAATTCAGTCTCCGAAGAAATGCTTGTTGGAATTCAATCTCTGAGGAAATGCTTGTCGGAATTCAGTCGCTGAGGAAATGCTTGTCAGAATTCAGTCTCCGAGGAAGTTCATGTCAGAATTCAGTCTCCGAGGAAATGCTTGTCAGAATTCAGTCTCTGAAGAAATGCTTGTCAAAATTTAGTCTCCGAGGAAATTCTTGTCGAAATTCAGTCTCCGAGGAGATGCTTATCGGAATTCAGTCTCCGAGGAAATGCTTGTCAGAATTTAGTCTGCGGGGAAATTCTTGTCGAAATTCAGTCTCCAAGGAAATGCTTTTCGGAATTCAGCCTCTAAGGAAATACTTGTCGGAATTCAGTCTCCGAGGAAATGCTTGTCGGAATTCATTCTCTAAGGAAATGCTTGTCGAAATTCAGTCTCCGAGGAAATGCTTGTCAGAATTTAGTCTTCGAGGAAATGTTTGTTGGAATTCAATCTCCAAGGAAATGCTTGTCGGGATTCATTCTCTGAGGAAATGCTTGTCGAAATTCAGTCTTTAAGAAAATGCTTGTCGGAGTTCAGTCTTCGAGGAAATGCTTGTCGGAATTCAGTCTCCGAGGAAATGTTTGTCGGAATTCAGTCTCCGAAGAAATGCTTGTCTGGATTCAATCTCCAAGGAAATGGTTGTCAGGATTCAGTCTCCGAGGAAATGCTTGTCGGAATTCAATCTCTGAGGAAATTCTTGTCGAAATTCAGTCTCCAAGGAAATACTTGTCGAAATTCAGTCTCCAAGGAAATGCTTGTCGTAATTCAGTCTCCGAGGAAATGCTTGTCAGAATTCAGTCTCCAAGGAAATGCTTATCGGAATTCACTATCCGAGGAAATGCTTGTCGAAATTCAATCTCCAAAGAAATGGTTGTCGGAATTCAGTCTCTGAGGAAATGCTTGTCGGAATTCAGTCTCCGAGGAAAAGTTTTTAGGATATGTTTTTCAGAGTAAATCTTTGAAGGAAGTCATTTGGTCATGTAGATGGTCGTCCCATCTTGTTTCGGGAATTGATCTACAATTCTCTTTCATTGGTAAAACCGGTCTGTTTCAGGAATTCATACCACCTGGTCTTTGATAGTTGCCCCGACTTATTTCGGGAATTAATCTTTGACCTATTTGAAAATTACTGATGATATTCGTCTTTTTGTAGACTTTACCTGAAAAGACAAAGTTAGTATTTATGCAATGTCATGACGTATGTAACGCATTGCATAATGATGTTCTCAAAATAAATGAGAGTGTGTTATATGCGTTTCGTATGCATATGCTATGATATTTCATAAATGATGTATGAGATGTAAGATGTTGCTGAAAGCGATGATAGATGCGTGTAACATCTTTTGCCAGGGAAAATAAATCCATGACTGTCGTTGGGGATGAAGAGTATGAATCTTCAATCTTCTTTAGAATGTCTTCGTTGGAGATTCGCATTTTCTGTTTTGGAGGATACTCCGCTGGGGGATTCCTGCTTAATGTTTTGGAGGATACTTAGCTGGGAATGTTTGACTTCTGCTTGGGAATAGAAGATTTCAAGAACATTGGTCGTTCCTCACTCTTCTGGGGAATTTAATTCTTATATACCTTTATTGGGGATAAAAGAGATAGATAACCTTTCGAGGTGTTTTCCGACCGGGTTTCCGATATGGATGCCGACTCATCTGGAGAGAATAAGGTTCAATAATATCTAGTCCGGTTTCCGATTCAGTAGTAACTCTCTGGGGATAGCAACCTTAAATTTCCTTTACTGGTAATTTATGGTAGTTAGAGAAATAGACTCAAACTAGGGACATTATAATCTATTAGGGAAATAAACCTTGTTGGGGAAATAAACCCTAAACCTGCTGGAGAAACACTTTGATGAGGAAAACTCTTGCCGAGGAAATGAGCGTTGCTGGAGGAAAGAAATATGCAGGGGTTTTTACAATTTTGGAGGAATAAGCTCAGCTAGGGAAGAGAATTTCAATAAAATGTACTGATGTCGTAATCTCCGATGGAGATTGGGACTCTCTAGGTTGGCGATATTGTCGGGGGGAAAATTATATTCCTTTATCCACTAGGGTGATCTGCTGGTGAGTATAATCATGTTAACATCTGGAATATGCCCCAATTTCTATCTTGAAGGCATATTAGACTTGCAGGGAATGTATCTCTGTTGAAGATGAGCTTGTACAGATACCTCTATAGAGATAATCTTATGGAAACTGCTCTATGGGGATTTATGGATAACTTAAACTTCCTCTCGACTCCAAGAGTTCTTGATAAAAGCTGATCAGAGTGGTAAGCCTTCCACTGATAGAAAAGTGATGAGATGACGGGACATAGTCGTACGCTTTAATCCCAGACTTTTGCCTGGATTGTCTTTTCAGATTTTCAGCCCACCGGGATACCCTTTCTTGCCCAAGCCGCCTTTTCAGGTTTTTGACTTGTTGAGTGTACAATTTATATATATATATATATATATATATATATATATATATATATATATATATATATATATATATATATATATATATATATATATATCCCTAAGTTTTTCCTGAACCTTTTTGGTTCGCCGGGATGCCCTTATTTTTGCTTAGGTCTGTCAACCTAGCGATTCACTTTCATGCGTAGTATTTTTCGACTATGTCCGTGTTCACAAGGTGCAGAGAATTTTCACTGTAAGTATTGTAGAATTCCAGAGAATGTTTTCTTGATTGCACGTGGCCCTTTGCTGGAACTCATGTTGAATGCCCCAAGTGATTCAGGTGGAGGTCTGCTCTTGGCTATTCGACACTTTTGAGATATTCCTTGAATCTTGACTCGACTTCCCCCAGATCAGTTAGACACCATGTCATGCCCCTTGATTATGAAAGGCTTGTTACTGGAAATGTCTTTCCATCTGAGGTGATTCTATTCATTGAGAGGATTTATGTTCATTGAATATCCGTCGTGCGAATTTCTCTATTGTTGAACAATTAGTCATATGCAAACAATGGAATTTAAAAATGCAAATCTTATGCCTATCTTGAAGTTTTGAAAATGCATTTTTAGTAAACAATAGAATTACAGGAGTCAAAATACCTTTTGTAATAGTATGCTTTTGAACTAACCCATGCTTCAGCTAGGACATATAAGGGTTATAGCGTAGCCTGGTTCACGGTTTAAGAAACAAAGGATAAAGGCTCAAAATTTATTTATACCCACCCGTTCTCTGTGATGTTCTTCAGTCCTATACTCAGTTAATTATGCATTTAGATTTCAATTGAGTCTGGAATCTTTTACCTGATATTTCGGTGTTGGTTCAGATACTGGAAGTTTATTTGAGAAGGCAGTCATCATTTTTTTGTAACATTTTTGTTGTTGAGGATTCGTAGTGACCTTTTTTTAACTTTATTATCCCTATTTTTGCCTGAACTATTTTGAGATCACATTCAACGTGATTCCCCGGTTTGTCCTAAGTCTCCTTCATAGGTTTTGAATTAGTGGGCTTTTCTTTTGAGAAATGATGACTGCTTGTTTTAGTGATTACGGGGAACCATCATTGTCTTTTTATTTAGAAGAGCATCTTCGAAACTATTCGTCGTGAATGAAGGTAGATCTTGCGATTGAATGCGAATTTGAATTCAACTGAGAAACTATTCTGCCCTAGGTTATGATTAAGGGTTTCAATTTGTATGAAAAAGAAAACTTATACTCCTTAGGCTCAAAGGGGTTGACTAGGGATTATCTTCCTTATAACTCAACTGTTTAGAATTTGAAACAATGCATGTACATTGTCAGCAAGGTTTGTTCAAAAGCATACTGTAAATATTATGGTATCATTTTCGTCATCCTCCCTCTAAAGGATTATAGCTTTTAATCGAGAATTGAATATCACAAAAAGGAAGTAAAAGCATAGTTTAAGTATAGTCAAAATGAGTGGATTACTTCAAGAAAAACATATGCAATGCATTAATGGAACAACAAAGTTTGTCATAACATAAATGTTCGAACAATCAAAAGAAATTACAATTTTAAAATTCAAATGAAATAGACGCTCTCAATATTGGCCATGATTTGGCATGGGAGCAATGATCACATTGGGGGTCTCAGGAGGGTCGAACTCAATCTCCTTAGCATCAATCAAATCTTGGATTTTAATTTTTTAAGATCAGCAACTATTTGTGTCATGTCCGGGACTATTGGAATGATAGGCGTATCTCACATTAAGATTGTATCGAGGAGAGGAGGTGTTGGGATTCTGAGGAGGACCCTTCAATGTTATCATCTATGCCTTCAATAGGTGTTGCAGTGCCTGGGACAATGGCATGTTGATCTTAGTAAATTGTCTCCTAGGTGCACCCGACCTACGCCGATTGCCTTCTGTTGATATTGTGTTGGTGCGGGATTGGGGATTAGCACAACTCCTACAGATTAGTTGCGGTCACTTCTAACACGACCCTTCTGGCCATAAACGACATTGGTTTCCTTCTTATCACTGAATGTCTTCTTCACATCACTTGAAGAAGAGGACACTGGAATCTTTCCACTCTTGATACCACCTTCTACATGTTCCCCAGTTAGAATCAGCTTAGTAAAACCGGATGAGGAGCTTCCAATCATATGGTTAAAGAATGGACCTGTCAGAGTGCCCATGAACATATTAACCAGCTCCCTATCAGACAGAGGAGGTTGAACTCTTCCAGATAAATCCCTCCACTTTTGGGCATACTCTTTAAAACCCTTGTTCGAGCCTATAGTCATATTTTGTAATTGCACACGAGTTGGTGCAAGGTCAACATTATACTGATATTGCTTGTAAAAAGCAGTAGCCAGGTCTTCCCAAGTATGAATGTTGGTTCCTTTCAGCTAATAGAACCTTTCAAGTTATGTACCAGACAAACTTTCTTGAAAGAAGTGGATCCATAACTTCCTGTCAGTGGTATGGGGTTGGATCTTTCGAACATACGATCTCAGATGAAGCTTCAGACAGGACACACCATCATATTTAGAAAAAGCGTGGACCTTGAACTTTTGAGGGATGACTACCCCCGGAATAAGACCTAACTCCTCAAAATCGAGTCCAGGCACTTTCTGGATTTCCATGTCCTTAAGACGATGCTCCAATTGTTTATATCTTTCATCCGTGGGAGGGTATTATTCATTGGAATAGTCTTCATCTTCAGGAACCTCCCCAGAACCTTGGTTGCTTCCATCTTCAGCCCTGACACTTATATCATCTTCCTCTTGGTTGTCGTCTTCATCAGAGGAGGTATCAGCAGTTAGAACCAGTTTAGCAGGGCCTTTGAATCTTCTCCCCATATTAAGGATATCAACTGGCTTCTGAGTCTTCTATTTCTTACTGATGAGCGCCATCATGTCTTTCTGTCCCTATGCTAAGCTCAAGAGAGTCTCCTGGAATTGGGCGTTCTGTGCTTGGAGTTCCTTAACAGTCTTTTCTAGAGCTATCTTTACTGAAATAAAAAGTAAGGAGATGAGAAAACCTGTATGGGACAACCTGTGATGTAATGATGCATGATATGTAAATGCAATGTTTTCAAGGATCTCACTGGGTAAATAAAGAAAATGTTAGAAATCACTGCAGCTTTGACTGAAAAACTTTTTGTCTTTGAACGTCCTTCTATGATAATTAAGCTCACCATGTCAAGTGGGTCCTAGCCTCTGACTCGATAAAATTTTCTTCGATCTTGACTGCATCTGGCTAGAGGAAAAATAAATCCTCTTACCCCTTGCTAGACGTCTAGTTCATGATAAAGCCACATAACAGGCCCTTGAGATCCTTGAAATGGTTAATGAAAATGCCATGGCATGATGTCATGATGTGTATGTTGTTCACTAAGAAAAAGCGTAAGGTGATGAAAAAAAGTAAGTCTTGTAAGAAGTCCAAGTTATTGTATAATGGATACAAACGAGTCCCTGCATGGAATTCCCGTTGTTAGATATAGATTACAAACAAACCCTGCAAGGAATAAATGCAAACAAATCACACAAGTAGTCTTAGGTTTAAAGGCTTGTATGAATTTTGTAGGTAAGCACCCTCTTGAGTTTTAGTTAGCTCAACCTGTCCTAAGAAAAGTAACTGGGTTCTAGGAGCTTCAATATCGTTGATCTTTCCCCCAGGCATTGTTTCAGCACAAGCATCTGATTTGCGACCGAAATATCCTAAGAGTCTGATCTCAATGAGTGTAGCATCGAGTATCAACCAACTTCAGTCTGCACCAAAGCCGACTATCTCACTACTTTCTAATGGCTAAGTTGTGTCAACTAAGGTTCTATGGTTAGTTAGTGCTTTATGACACCACACGGCAACCCAAAATTCTCCTTGACTGACTCAAGGGGCACCAGAACCAACCAATGTGTCACACTAACGTAGCCATCACTTTAACCATATCGGTATACGCCATATGGTTTCCATGATCTAATGCTACTTCCCTAAAATGTCCCTAGATCCAGGTATAGGATCTTTACAAAAATAAACCCTAGCAAAAACCCTGAAATGTAAAGCATACAAATCAAGCAAGTAAAGCATTTTAAATGTGATCTAACTCTTAAGGTAACCCCACTTTTATTTCTCTCTAGTAGAGTCGCTAGTTCTGTAATATGGTGGGAGAGCTGACTTTTGGCTTTTCATTTTATCGCAAATGTTGTGGATTGCAAGAGTCACCACCGACTTTTCTTTTATCCAATAAAGGAAAGGATGAAAAGAATAGGAAAGACCTTTGAGAATTTTTCTGAGTAAGGGGGTAGGTTATGAAAAGGGAAGGTGTTAGCAGCCTTTTCATCTGTAGTTATCTACAGGTTCTTAATCGCTAGCTCACTTTAATTTTCTTTGTGTGTGCTTTGAAAATGTTTTGAAAATGCCAATATAAGGAAGTATGCTTTATAATAACCCTTGTATCAATCCTCAAGAGTGTTTATAAAGCATTTGAAAGTGTGAGGTGTGAAAAATATTTTAATTTGTGAACAAGCAATTAAGGGTTTCCTTACCTACTGAAAGGTCTTTCGTTATTCTTTTTCCTTTTCCGTTAGAGATGATGTTATCCATACCATTAGTTGGTAGGTAGCCCCATCCATTAGATGTGAAGGGACAAGCGTAGGGTCGTTGTTATGGTCATAGAAGGCAAGATGTAAGGATATCTTAGCAATTCAAAGGGAATGTCATCATATATTCGTAGGCAACTTCGAGGGACATCGCATGACTATGATATTTATGATGACTTTAACCGAGGGTCTTTGCTAGTGGTATCCCTATGTTCGAGGGACATGATTGTTTTAACCGAAGGCAACAAGTGGAGTCACCCTAGAGGTGCATGTGTGAATAGTGTTCAATTTTTAGTTAACTTGTCTTGGATTTATAGTTATCTAGCGATTGATTTTAAATCTTGCCATACAAGCCTATTTACTAACAGTTATATATACATGCATATAATTATAATGCAGAAAAATAAATGTGCAAAAAGTAAAGAGCGAGAAATTAAAGGCCTACAACTATTACAGGGCTTTGCTTCAGTTACATAATTAGGAAAAAGTGCAAAAATGTAAATCTAAGTTATTACATTTAAATTGTGCGACCTATACAATTTCTCTAGGAATTTTAAATAGCAAAAAAAATAAATAAGAGAAAATGTTAAAAAATAATTTTTTTTGGTATTTTTATGGAAAATAGTTTGATGTTAATTAAATAACTAAAACTACTTGTTTCTAATTAATTTTAATAAAGAAAAATGTTAATTAAATTTAATTAAAAAGATGTTAAAATTGATTATTGATAAAAAGATTCAAACAACAAAATCAAACCACTCAGATCCACAAATTTGGACCTTGTAAATCTGGTGGTGAGGCTAGTTTGGTCTAAAAGTGACCGCAGGTATGGATCTGAAGCTTCAACGAAACATTGCCCTAACAATGGTGGATTGTTGTTCCTACATCAAATCTAAAAAAAATGATGGTTCCAAACGGTTCCAGACATCATTAGAAACACATATGTATGCTTAGAATTAATTTATATAGCATGGATGAAAAGTTTGAGATTGAAGAATATTACCAAGCCGAAGCCACTTGGTTGGCACGTCTTGCGACCTTCAGGAGTGTGATGGAATGCTTGGAACCGCTTGAGAGTGGCCGAAAATAGGGGTTTGTGTTTGCCATAGTTTTGACAAAATTTGAGAAATTTGGAGTGTGTTCTTGAGAGGCAAATTTTGTTCCCTTTGCACTTGAGTATTGCATGTATTTATAGAGGAATGAAATGGAATAAGAACAAGAAAAGAATCTTTTACCATCATGTCACGATTCATTGCTAAAAAACACATTGAAATCCTTCCAAAATTGTTAAAAAACATTCCAAACTTGAAGATTCTTGTTTCCAACATGTTTTCATAGTTTTTGCATGTTTGTCATGTGTTCTTAGGCCTCCATGTGATTTAAATCAAAAGCCCATGCGCCTTGGCCCAATGATTTTACATTTTATTTGATTTATTTGCATTTAAACGAATAAAAATTCAAATAAATAAAATAAAAATCATAAAAATATGTGAATAGATTTAGAGGTCCTTTAACACATTAGGAACATGTTTGAACATCAAAAGCTATGCCCACTAGTTCAAAATTTCAAGTTTGCTCACTTTGCATTTCATGTATTTTACCAAAATTTCCCAACTTGCAATGGTCATAACTCTCTCAATATTCATATTTTGAAGATGATATTTGACTTTTTGAAAATATATAGATGTCTTCTTCAATTTCTCTTTTGATCATTTTTGCGTTTGGATACTTTATCTTGATGTAAGTTGCCTTGACAAAAAGTGTCTTTTTATTGACTTTTGAAATGACCTATAATGTATGAGCTCATATCTCTCAAATGAAGCACTTTTTGGATTTGAGCATATATATACAAAGTTGTAGATAGTTGAATTTCCTTCAAAATGGGCTTTGGTTAGGGAAAAGTTGATGAAGCATGTGAAAGTTATGCTTGGTCAAAGTTCAATTGACTTCTTTTAAGGAGACCTTAATTTGACAACTTTTGACTTTTGAAGATTTGAGGGCTTTCTTTGAGGAATCATGATCAAAACTTGATAAAATGACGAATATCACTTCGAAATATTTATGTTGACCAAAAATCTTGAAGTTTGACTGTATGTTGACCATAGTTGACTTTTTTACCTAATACAGTTGATTCTCAATCACCTGAGCTATTGACTGAGTGTTGTACCCCAAAATTTATCCTCGTATTTTTCCACAAGAAATCACAACTTCAGGCTTTTCCTTATTTTTCAGATTGGCTCAAGAATCGGTCAAACATACTTTTCTCGTCAGTCAGACAAAATTAGGGTTTTCATTGATTTTCATGGCCCTAGAATATTTCAAACAGTTTGCTTAGAGTTTTGGTTGATTTTGACTCAACTTCGATCAGGCGAACGCTTCTTTGGCATTTAATCAGGAATTAGGGTTTTCATGCGCGGTTCCTCAGAAAGATTTGATTCTACGGTGCTTTGCAAGTTATTCCGAGATTTGGATTGAATTCGCCTTGTGTGACTAAATCAGTGAAAGGATGCATTGGGTTTTGAATTTGCAGTGTTTGATTAAAGTCAATAAAAAGAAAATACGTCTGGACAGTTGTGGTGATTGATTGTTGTTTTGCTTTGAACGTTGGAAGCGCCAAGTTTAATTGATCAAT
Organism: Vicia faba; assembly: GCA_948472305.1. Taxonomy (NCBI): domain Eukaryota; kingdom Viridiplantae; phylum Streptophyta; class Magnoliopsida; order Fabales; family Fabaceae; genus Vicia; species Vicia faba. The sequence continues at coordinate 1,483,271,422 of OX451739.1, read as the reverse complement.
GCTGAAGAAATGTTCATTTAATTATTTATTATTCTAAGATTAAATAGTTGGAATTTATTTTCAATTATTTTAATTTAAAGAATTATAGATAATAAAGTAAACAAGTGAAAAGAAGAAAAGAATTAATTGGATAAAAAAGAGTTTTTATTTATCTTTAATTTATTTGTAAAATTGTTTTGTTTACAAATTGTTTACAATAATAATTTTACAATAATTAAATTTAAAATAAGACTATCCTAATTGTTTCTAAATCTTCAATTCTTCATTCTTCATCTGTTGCTAAATCCTCTCCATTCAATTTTTATCTGCAAAAGAAAAGAAGAAAATTCAGAAACAGTTAAATAAATAGAAGACAGACAGATAAAAAAGGGGTCATCATTAAAGGCAACTGACTGGAATCAGTTTGCCCTCTCTGCAAATCACGAGATTTCTCCCGGTTCACAGAGAGGGATGAAAAATGCTTGCAAGAGGTATGAAATGCACAAAAGTTTTAATTGCACAAATTCAAGTTTGTCAAAACATACTGCATAAAATGACAAACAAAATCCAAGTGGGCAACCAAAAAGGCAAACTGAGTAGTTACTGAATATGCCAAGAGAACAATGCAAGTCACAATTTCAAACTAGGTTCAAACTGAACTAACAACTGTCCAAAGCTGTCCAAGTCCAAAAGGCTATTCAGATACAAGTACCAAAATGCTGTCAAAAGAAGATATGGAAAGATATCAAGAAGATAAAGTATGCAGAAAAAACATGTTGCAAGCAAGCAAGTTTCAATATCATCATTTTCCAGTGCCACCTTTTCAGTAAAAGTACAAGCATAAATATATAAAATACTTAAAGTTGTACTGGAGAGAGAAGAAAGAGAGAAAAGAGTTCTGGGCTTACAGGTTTAGGCTAGAGGCATAGAAGATAAAAGACTGCTAACACAATCAAAAAGCAAAAGATATCAAACAGAGAGAAAAAAAGCAAAACTGAAAAAAAGATATAAAACACAAAAACTGTGCAAGCTGAAAGGAGGACCCTGTAAAAACAGTTAACAAAACAAAACTTGCCAAGGCCAAAGCTAACAGCCAGAACCTGCATAAACCTTCCAGTCTCCAAGCCTAAACCATCAGTAAGGCCATAAACCACAACATAACCTGCATACAGCCTCCAGCTCAAACCTATGCCAAAACTTAAGCAAACATCATAACCAAAACCAGTTCACCCAAAAACCTGTACCAGAACAAGCCTGAACTATCCAACAACAAAAGCATCACCTGCATCAGCACATAAGCCTTAGACCATGGGACCTGTTCTCAAACAAGTTCAAAAACCATAACCATTCAAAACCTAACCAGAAAACCTCACCAAGGCCATAACCAACTCAAACCTGATACTACACAAACAGGTCCATACAAACCTGAACCACTAAGCTTCACCTGTCAAAAACCTGCCTGAAGCCTTTAAACCGATACAAACATACAAGCCATACACGCCCAAAGCCAAAAACTAGAATACCACAAACAACACAAACTTGTCAAACCAATTTCCAAACCCATCAGGCCTCAGAAAAACTTCATCATAGGCAAATATACAAAAAAGCAACAGAAGCGAGGCCGAAAGAAGAGAGGAAAAGTATTCAACGCAACATAATTCCTCAGTTTGAAACCATCATAGGATACAAGCATACAAAGCATTTCATAGCAAAAATCATCATCTCAGGATCAACGAAAGCAAGCATACGAGGCAAAGAGGGACCAAGAATACACATCATCATCTCAGGCAAACATCATTGAAAGCAAGCATTTCATAACAAGTGTGTAAAGGCAACCAGAAATGAAGAGGAAAGTATACTCAAAGGCTCTCAAACATCATCACTGAACCAATACAAAAAAAAGAGGGCAAAAGACACAGATACCAGGCTCTCCAACGAAGCAAGCTAGCCCACAACGCATCATCAGGCCACCACCCCTCACCGTCAAAGCCTCCGGAGCGCCTCCGACCCCACCTCTCCTCCATCTCCAGAAAACGAAGGTAGTATGTCTTTCTCTCTTTCCTTCCACCACCTCAACAGAAAACAAAGCTTAATCAAGATCAATAATCACAAAATCATAACATGCAAAATCGTAAAAAATGTATAAAATGTCAAAATCAAACCTTGCTTCGTAAAACCACTGGGCTCGAACTATGGAGGAAGGAGAGGTTAGGTGATGGTGCTGGTGGCTCTAGGCGGGGAATCGCGTCTCAGTGACCTTTCCATGGCAAAGAGAAGATGAAGAGGATAGAAGTGGAGCGAACGGCGCCTCTGTCTCAACAAACCCTAGCTGATCCCAAAAGAAACAAACTATGGCAAACCCTTTCAAACTTGTGCCAAGCTTGGGCCTTACCCTTCCAAACGCTTAAGCCCATTAAACGCATACACCCCCTTTTTTTGAAACCTACCTCTTCTGATGGGCCCAAATAATCCTCTTAATCCACCAATTTCCCTTGAGCTTATTTTCTTCATTGTTTTTGAAAACCATTAATCATTTTTCATTCATTTCTTTATTTCTTTTTCTTAAATTATACTAATACTTTGTTTATAAGTTAAATAATACACCAACACTTTTTTATATAAAAAGATTCTTAATTACCTTTTAGCTAGTGTAATTAAAATGTATAGAGGATTAGAACTTTTGAGATTAAATAATTGTTTTTAAAACTTAAAGCATTAATTTTCTTAAAACATCTTCTTTTCATAAAAACTCTTTTGTAAGATATCCACATTAATACATAAAACAACAAAATACATAAACATTTTCTTTTTATTAAAAGAAAATCTTTCTTTTTACAAAATTGCATAATTTCTCCTTTAAAAGTTAATATTTTTCTTTCTTTAAAATTAGAACTTTTGATTTGTACATAATCAACTAAAATACTTTTTTTAATATACATAATATAATTTAAAATTTAAAACTTTTTTTCTTTCTTTTAAGAAAAATACTTTTTGTACATAATACAAAAACATATAACATACTTAATTATACATTTAAATTCACATCTCAAACTTGTAAATAAATCTCATACACTTACACTTACACTCACACAATATATTTACATTGATACATTATACATTTGCTATACATTGCTATACGCTAACATTTACGCTTTCATCACAATTCGATTTGGTTGTAAATTATTGGACACTACATTCCTAAAGTCTCATCCCCATTTGTGAATTTGTACCCCCACTCCCGGATACTATTTGTAATAGCGTAGACTTTAAATTCTCGCAATTTATCGCTTTCAAATTATACCATGGTTAGACCTAGGGTTTGCATGTACATAAAATCAAACGCTAGATAACCTAATACAAGATAAATACATGAAATCAATACACAATCACACTTGCACCCCCTAGGGTAATCCCACATGTTGCCTTCAAAAATGGGCCATGCTTGCACGTCGAGTTTCTTTGGCAAAACAAATTCAAATGATCATAAGTCCCTCGATGACGCTTTCGAAAGTTGCCTAAATGGAATGATCATAGTCCCTTCAAAGCAAATTGCCAAAGACACTTGGCACCATTGCATTCATGGTCCATACAATGACCCGCGCCTGTCCCGATCACATCCTAAACGCAAGATTGTCCACCAAATTCAATGGTGGAACAAAATTGTTAAAAAGGGTTAAAAAAATAGAGAAAACCTTTGAGTACAATAGGGGTAGACAAAACTCTTAGTTACTTGAGATCAACTTGCAAAAACACTTGCCTCCTTTTCAAACCACACTCCACAAACACTTTCAAAACAAACTCTCAAAAACATTTGAAACATCTTTTCGAAAAGATACACACCTTTGTAAAACATTCGAGTAAAGAATTGTTACAAGGGTTGCCTAAGATAAGGCATCTTCTTCAAAAACATTTTCAAAAACACACACACTCACACCATTTTCAAGCAATCGAAAATCAAGGCAAGTGATCTAAAAACCAAGTAACTAAGAGCCCATGGATAACCATGGATGAAAAGGGTGCTAATACCTTCCCTTTTCATAATCTACCCCCCGAACCCACGAAATATCTCAAAAGGTTTTTGCTGTGCTTTTTAACCTTTCCTTTAGGATAAAATAAAAAGTCGGTGGCGACTCTTGCTCAACCGAACAAGTGCGAATACAAACGCAAAACTCAAGTCAGTTCTCCCACCGTATCACAGAACTGGCGACTCTGATGGGGACTACTTAAAAGTGGGGTTACCTTAGGGTTTAAATCACCTTTACTTTCTTGCTTTGATTGACTTGATTGCTTTATCTTTTGGGTTCTTGTTTGGGTTTGTTGTAAATCCTACACCCGGATTTGGGGCACCTTTTTAGGTAAATAGAAAAAAAACTGTGAGGGAACTGTGCGGGGTATACCGACATGGTTGAAGCATTAAGCTATGTTAGTGTGACATATTTGTGAGTACCGGTAACCCTTGAGTTCAATCAAGGAGAGTACGGGGCCGCTGAGTGATGTCGTGAAGCACTAACGAACTCTTAGAACCTTAATTGACCATCTTAGCCTTTTTAGGGGTAGTAAGATGACCGACTTTGGTGCAGTTCGAAGTTGGTAGATACTCGATACTACACTCATTTGAGGGTTGTTTTCTTGGAATATTTTGGTCGCCATTAAGTGGCTAAACCGAAACGATGAACACAGAAAACAGTCCAATGATATTGAGCTCCTTAGAACCCGGTTTCTATTTTAAGGACAGGATGAGCCAACTAACTTCAAGAGGGTACTAACCTAAACCCCATGCAAGCCTAAACCTAAGGACTTGTTTGCTTTGTGTGAATATGATTACCTGTATATACACTAACTTGCTTTTTGCATACATATACATCATAACATCATACCATAGCATTTTCAATAACCTTTTCGAGGATCTTGAGGGTTTGTTGATGCAGGGATACGTTGAACCAGACGTCTACCAAAGGGCAAGAGGTTCCTCCTCTAACAAATTCCAGTCAAAGATCAAGTACAACAACTTGAATCAGTGGTTATGACCCACTCGACATGGTGAGCTTAATTCTCGTGGAAAGACATCCGCCGATACAAAGTTCTCCAGTCAAAGATCAAGTGCAACAACTTGAATCAGTGGCGATGACCCACTTGACATGGTGAGCTTGATTCTAGTGGAAAGACATCCACCGGTGCAAATTTCTCCAATCCAAGAACAAAGTTCAACCTCTAACATTTTCTTGTGTTTACCCCAAGAGATCCTTGAAAGCATGCATCCACATATCATGCATTGCATCTTAACGATCTTTCCTTTTTTAGGTTTCCTTACTCTCCTGCTGTTTATTTCAGTAAGGGATGGCTCTAGAAAGGTCTGTCAAAGACATCCAAGACCAGACTGCTCAGCTGCAGGAAATGTTCTTGAATTTGTCTCTGGGGCAAGAAGAAATGAAAGCTCTCCTCACAAAGGGCTTAGAGAATTAGAACAATGCCAGGAGTGATCAGCTTGCGGAGCTGCAGTTTGATCTGGCAACATTGAGGATCCAAGTGATGGGGCACTTAGTGGGCCAGATGGTTCTCATCCAAGACCTATCTCAAAGACAAGAGGAACTCAGGGTTCTCGTCTGCCAACTGCTTCAAAACAACCAATTGGGGCAAACATCTGAGGTTGAAGAGCAAGTCACCGCTCAGCCTCCATCCACACAAGAAGACAAGGGGAAGGCTCCTTTGCTTGCTTCAGGGTCACAAGCCCACCAACAATCGCGCCAGCGTCAACGGGGTAATCGGCGTAAGCAAGAAACGTCGGGAAGATAGTTCACGGAGACTGAGATACCATCATTCTTCATACTGAAGCGCCTGTTGGAGGTCAACCTGCTTACTTTAAGGGATCCTCCTCAGAAGCTCAATACCTCCTCTCCTAACTATCGTCCCGACGCATTTTGTGTTTACCACTCCTACAGCCCGGGACACGACACCAACGACTGTTGGGCCTTGAAGAACAAGATTCAAGATCTGATCGACATTGGAGTGCTGGAATTAATTCCAGACGGAGAGATGAAAATCTTCCGTTAAGGGGTTCTCCACCTGAAGTGACGAAGCTCAAACTGAGAGACTTTTGCTTCATTTGAATTTTCAAAGTTGTAATTTTCCTTTGTTATTCAAACAATTAACTGTTGATGTCAAAACTTTGTTTTCATTAATGCACTACATATGTTTGTCTTGAATTCATCCATTCGTTTTCACTACTCTTGTGTTTGCTTTATGATATTCGACTCTTGATAAAAAGCTGCAAGCCTTTAGAGGGAGGATGACGAAACAATACCATAATCTCATACAGTATGCTTTTGAACAGACCTTGCTGATGATGTACAGGCATTTCTTTCAAATCCCTAACACTGGAGTTATAAGGAAGATAATCCCTAGTCAACCCCTTCGAGCCAAAGAAGTAGGAGTTTTCTGTTTCTAAACAATCAAAACCTTTGATATAAACCTGGGGCAGGGTAGTATCTCAATTAATTCAAGAGAAAACGCGCATTGAAGTCGCAAACTCAGTTCGTAACACAACGAACGACGTAAAAAAAAAAGCATTCCTTTGGAATTAAAAGACAAGGGTGGTTCCCTATCACATAGGCAGTCAATCTCTCAAAAGAGAAAAGCCCACCAAGCCAAAACCTGTAAAGGAGTATTCCAAGATCATACAATCTATACTCAAGATTTTTGTTCATCATTTTCATATGCATACTGAAAATTGTTCTTGAGCACTTAGAAGAGTATTCCATCTTAAATTTCATATTAAATAGAAAAGATCAATTAAGTGATTGACATTTCTCTTTCATTATTCAAACTCTTATACAAATCAAACAAACTATTGTATCCTTGTTTTCAGGATTGTTGGAAACAAGAAAGACACTTAGGGAGGATTGTTCTCTTTGTGGTCTTAGTGAAAATCCAAGAGGATTGTTCTTGGTCCAAGAGGATTGTTCTTGGTTGTTAGGTAGTCTTTGTACAAATTACCAACTATAAGAAAATCTCTTTCATGTTGAAAGGGGACTGGAGTACTCTCGGACTGTGATGGGAACCAGGATACATCTATGTGTTTTTTACTTTCCGCATTTACTACTTTCATCACTTATCAAAAAAATAAAGAAAAGAAACTCGTGCAAAAATATTCATACAATTCATAAAAAGTTTTAAAGAACCTAATTCACCCCCCTTCTTAGGCGCATCTGAACTTACAATTGGCATCAGAGCATGTTATAAGTAACCTTTTCCTACTAGATCCAGAATGGCTTCCGCAAACAACAATTTTGTGTTCAGAGACGGTGGCAGTAGCAACAAGCCTCCTCTATTCTGTGGTGAATATTTTGATTTATGGAAGATCCGTATGAATGCTTATCTAGAAGCACAAGGAGAAGAAATATGGGATGTTGTCCAAAATGGCCCTTTTGTTCCGGTAACTGTAGTAAACGATGTTGGCTCATCAAAGCCTAAAACTACATGGGATGATGATGATAAGAAAAAGGTCTTGTATGACAAAGAGGCAATAAACCTCCTTCAAAGCGCACTTAGTATGGATGAATTCTTCCGTGTCTTAGCATGCACAACGACAAAATAAATTTGGGGTACACTGGTTGAAACACATGAAGGAAGAACTGAAGTAAAGAGATCGAGACTTAATACGTTAAGTCAAGAATATGAATTGTTCCGCATGCAACCCAGAGAATCCATTCTTGATTTACAAAAGAGATTTGTGCATCTAACAAATCATCTAAGGGCACTTGGCAAAACATTAACTAATGATGAATTGAACCTAAAAGTGCTCAGATCCTTGACTAGAGAATGGCAACCAAAGGTAACGGCAATCTCAGAAAATAAGAGTCTCGCTACTATGACATCCGCAACCTTGTTCGTAAAACTTCAAGAATACGAGACAGAACTTGGTAGATTGGAAAAGCGTGAAAATCAAGAAAAGAAGTCTAAGAACATTGCCTTGAAGATTGACTCCAAGGAAGACGAAAAGAAAGATAATCCTGATGAAGATGAAAACTTCATGCTTCTCGCTAGAAGACTTGGAAAATTCTTTGGTAAAAATGACAAAGCCTTCTCGCACTCAAAGAAGAAGAAACACTTCAAGAAGAAAGAAGGATCCTCATAAACATAAGAAGTTACTTGTTATGAATGTGGTAAATAAGGTCACATCAAACCGGACTGTCCAAAACTTTCAAAGAAAAGTGGCTACAAAGGCAAGAAGGAATCAAAAGATAAGAAAGCATATTTTGCATGGGAAGATGTTGAACTGAGTTCGTCATCCGACTCCTATAGCGACGAAAGTGCCAATCTTGCATTAATGGCCTCACACCACTCTGAAAGCGAAGATGATGAGGTTAGTAACGTATTCTCTCTTTTTGATAGTGATGCACAAGGTGCTATAAATGAACTGTTAAATGAATGCAAAATTCTTTAAAAAAATATCTCATCACAAAAGAAACAAATTTCATCGTTGGAAGAAAAATGTGGATCTATTGAAAAAGATCTCAAAGATGAAAAGCAAAAAGTTAGTGATGAAAAACAAAATTCTGTATGCACAAAGTGTGAATCTCTCTCTTTCCAAATTATCCAATTGAAAAGGGTTCTTGAAAGGTATGAAAAAGGACAAATGGGATTGGAAGGTGTTCTTAGCCAACAAAGATACTCAAATGACAAAAGTGGTCTTGGATACTCAAAATTTTCAAAACCAAGTACCAACAAAACCATCTTTGTCAAGGCTAGCGATCAACCAACCAAAGAGAAAGAAATCACTCCCAAAATAGTTCATCACTATCCTAAAAAGAAAATACCCTCTAAGAAGAAATCTTATCCTTCTAGATATAGAAGTAAATTTGAACCTACTTGTTTTTATTGTGGTATTCAAGGACACACACCTAATGCGTGTTATGTTAGAAACTTTGGCATAGCAAATGGGCATTATGTATGGGTTAAGAAAGGAACTAATTATGAAGGACCCAAAGCAACTTGGGTACCTAACAAAACCTAATCTTGTTTTATAGGTAAGCTTGACGACCACTTCAAATCTATGGTATCTCGATAGTGGTTGTTCCAAGCATATGACGGGAGATATCGACAAATTTTCACATCTAACGCTTAAGGCCAAGGGTTATGTGACGTATGGAGATAACAAGAAAGGAAAGATTCTTGGCATAGGCAAAGTTGGTGGTCCACCTTTCACATCAATTGAAGGTGTTCTTTATGTCGAAGGACTAAAGCACAATCTTCTAAGTATTAGCCAACTATGTGACAAAGGTTTCAAGATCAAGTTCACTAAAGATGAATGTTTGATAGAAGATGAAGTCACACATGAGGCTAAACTTAAAGGTAAAAGAGTAAATAATATTTTTATGATTTCCCTTAACGATTTGTCTTTGAAGGTTAATTGTCTCATGGCAAACAACAACGACTCATGGCTATGGCACAAAAGAATCGCTCATATTCACATGGAGCATTTAAACAAATTGATTAAGCATGACCTTGTTGTTGGACTGCCTAAGATAAAGTTCATCAAAGATAGACTTTGCGATGCATGTCAAAAGGGAAAGAAAACAAAATCAACTTTCAAATCCAAGAATGTGGTGTCCACTACTAGGCCACTACAATTGCTTCATATGGACTTGTTTAGCCCTTCTATAACAAGGAGCTTCGGAGGTAATGTATACGCTCTAGTTATTGTTGATGACTTTTCTAGATATACTTGGACACTCTTTTTAGTGAAGAAAAATGATGTATTCAAGGCGTTCAAGAAATATGCAAAGCAAATTCAAAATGAGAAGTCACTATCTATTACCTCCATAAGAAGCGACTATGGTGGAGAATTCCAGAATTCCTCCTTTGAAGATTTCTGTGAAGAACATGGAATATCACATAATTTCTCAGCACCAAGGACTCCTCAATAGAATGGAGTTGTAGAAAGGAAGAATAAGTCTCTTATTGAACTTGCAAGGACAATGCTTAGTGATTCAAACCTTCCAAAATACTTTTGGGCGGATGCTGTAAGCACGGAATGCTTTGTAATCAATAGAGTTAATATTCGACCTATCTTGAAGAAGACTCCGTATGAACTCTTTTGAGGAAGGAAACCAAATATTTCATCCTTTCATGTCTTTGGCTGCAAATGTTTTATCCTTAACAACGACAAAGACAACCTTGGTAAGTTTGATGAAAAATCAGATGAAGGTATTTTTCTTGGATACTCCTTATCTAGTAAAGCTTATCGTATTTACAATAAAAGAACTTTAACTATTGAGGAATCTATGCACGTATCATTTGATGAATCTAACCCCTCCGAGGAGGATACTATTGTTTTAAATAATGATGATGAGATTTTAGATATTCCTCAAGAAGATGGCTCCAAGACCAACAATGAGAATCAATTGGAACAACAAGAAGAACAAATTCTGGATGAATCAAATGTCAATGATCTACCTAAGGAATGGAGAACCCATAGAGATCACCCTATTGATAAAATCATCGGTGACATCAGTCAAGGCGTTTCAACAAGATTGAACCTCAAAGATGCTTGCTTGAACATGGCGTTCGTTTCTCAAATCGAACCTTCCAAAGTCGACGATGCATTAGGAGACGACCAATGGATGATTGCTATGCAAGAAGAATTAAATCAGTTCGAGAGAAATCAAGTTTGGGAACTTGTTCCTAGACCAAGTGACAAACACATCATAGGTACCAGATGAGTGTTCAAAAACATACTTGATGAGAACGGTATAATTGTCTGAAACAAAGCAAGATTGGTAGCCCAAGGATACAACCAAGAAGAGGGAATTGACTTTGAAGAAACTTTTGCTCTGGTTGCAAGGTTAGAAGCTATCCGTGTTTTACTTGCTTACACTTGTTCATTGAATTTTCAGCTTTACCAAATGGACGTCAAAAGCGCATTCTTAAATGGCAACATCAATGAAGAAGTCTATGTCAAACAACCCCCGGGCTTTGAAGACTTCAAGAATCCTTCACATGTCTTTAAGTTGAGAAAATCTCTTTATGGCTTAAAACAAGCACCTAGAGCATGGTATGACAGACTCAGTACATTCTTATGCGAAAAAGGTTTCGAGAAAGGTAAAGTGGATAAGACCTTGTTCATAAAGAAGATCAAAGGTAACACTTTATTAGTACAAGTCTATGTCGATGATATTATATTTGGTCCAACTAACCATGATTTGTGTGAAGAATTCTCATTGATGATGCAAGGAGAATTTGAGATGTCTATGATGGGCAAGATGAACTATTTCCTTGGATTGCAAATTAAGCAACTAAAAGATGGTATTTTCATCAATCAATCAAAATATTGTAAGGAACTTTTGAAAAAGTTTGATATGGATAATTGCAAATCAATGCACACGCCAATGGGCTCCGGTACTTATGTTGATCAAGATGAATCTGGTATTTCCATTGATATTACTAAATATCGAGGCATGATTGGATCACTGCTATACTTGACGACAAGTCGTCCTGACATCATGTTCAGTGTATGTCTGTGAGCACGATTTCAAGCAAACCCGAAGGAATCTCACCTTATGGCGGTAAAAAGAATCATGAAATATATCAAAGGAATAACCAATGTCGGCCTATGGTACCCAAAAGGTAATATATGCAATTTAATTGGTTATTCTGACGCTGATTATGCAGGATGTAAAACAGATAGAAAAAGCACAAGTGGCACTTGTCACATTTTTGGAAATGCATTAGTCTCTTGGGCATGCAAGAAACAAGCTTGTGTGGCTCTTAGTACGGCCAAGGCGGAATACATTGCAGTAGGTAGTTGTTGTGCACAAATTCTATGGCTCAAGCAACAACTCCGTGACTACAGACTCGACCTTGGATGCATTCCACTCCGATGCGACAACACAAGTGCAATCAACATTACAAAAAATGTTGTGATGCATTCTAGAACAAAGCATATCGACATTCGACATCACTTTCTTCGTGATCATGTACTTCAAGGAGATGTCGAAGTCACCTTTGTGGATACACATAATCAACTAGCATATATTTTCACTAAACTGTTGGTAAGAGAACCATTTTTCAAAATCCGAAGAGAGCTAGGTATCTTGGACGAAAATGACATCATCTAATTAAGGTACATGGCTATGATCTTAATCTTAACTTTATGGTAATATATTATGATCCATGTTTTTATTACTAAATTTTTGATATATGTCCATGAAATCCCTAAAAATTAAGTATTTTTCACTTTTTCACTAATGACAATCGGTTGTCATAGAGTGACAATCGGTTGTTGCTAAAAAAAATTAGATTTTGTCTTCACAACAATTGGTTGTCACTCCACGACAACCAGTTGCTCTCTCAATTTTTCCGCCCCTGTTTAAATTTTCAAAGGATGCAATCGGTTGTCATCAAACAACAATCGATTGCACATTTCAAAATTTTGAATTTTTTTTATTTTTTTCAGTTACACTCTCTTTTACTCCTTCTCTTCCATTGCCATTACTATTATTTATTTTATACAAGATTTTTATTCTCTTTTTGAATGATTTAAGTGTTTTGGTCAACAACTTTTTAATGCTTAGTCTTTTCCTATGACACAATTTTTTGGATAGTCACACACTCAAGAATCTCTATGCTACAAGTCTTTATTGTTTTGTCTAAACCATTGAATGCCTTACCTAAACCATTAAATTCCTATCTATCTATAAAAGCCCAACCAAAACCTAAAACTTCATATATCCTCTTTTGTCTCAAGAAACCCTACAAACACCAAATACCCTTTTCCCCTTCCAATTCTCTCATCCCTCACCATGTCAACATCAAAGAAAGACAAGGGAAAAGCTTCTTCCTCATCTCAAGGTGATGATATCTCAAAACTCATTCCATCAAGAAGCCAAAGGGAAAGATTTGTGTCTCACTTTAAGAAGATGACGGTTCTTCTACCAAGGTTCGGTAATCTTGACAACTTCTATTCTGAATGCTTCAGTTTTCCAGCTTTATTTAGATCTCAAGGGATATACAAGTTAATTGGTGTTAATGGACCCATTTACCCCACTTTGGTTAGGATTTTCTACAACAATCTAACCATTACTAGAGGATGCATGATTTCAAATGTCAAAGGGGTTCCTATAGAACTCACAGTGCAGAATTTTGGTGAAGCTTTGGGTATTCCACATGATGGTGCTTGCATTAAACTTCTCTCAAATGAAAATCTGCCTGGCTACAGCAAAAGAGACTTCTACTATGGAATTGCAAGAATTCCCGAGCGTGATTTTATTCAGAAAAGGCAAAGGCTTATTGGTGGAACTCCAGAGAGGAACTCTTGGTCTGCAGGAATTATCACTATTGATGATCATTTGATCCACTACTTTTTGGCGTATGTGGTTATGCCAAAGTTCTCAAATATTTCCAATGTCAACGATTATAAGATGCAGATTCTGTATACGATGAAGAATGGGATTCAAATCAACTGGTCTTATGTGATTCTACATTGTGATACGGTGGGAGAACTGACTTGGGATTTTGCGTTTGTGTTTGCAAATGTTTCGGTTTAGCAAGAGTCGCCACCGACTTTTTATTTTATCCTAAGGAAAGGTCAAAAAGCACAGGAAATACCTTTGAGATGTTTTCTTGGGTTCGGGGGGTAGATTATGAAAAGGGAAGGTGTTAGCACCCTTTTCATCCATGGTTTTCCATGGGCTCTTAGTTACTTGTTTAGATCACTTGCTTTTGCTTTTCAATTGTTTGAAATGGTGCTTTGTGTGTGTTGTTTTTGAAAATGCTTTGAAAAAGAGGCCTTGTCTAGGCAACCTTTGTAATGATTCTTGTTTGAATATATACAAAGGTGTTTGTCTTTTTGAAAAGATATTTCAATGTTTTGAAAGTTGTTTTGAAATTGTGTTGTGAGATGTGTTTGAAAGTAGCAAGATTGTTTTTGAAAGCTTTTGATCAAGTAACTAAGAGCTATCTACCCTATTTTACTCAAAGATCTTTCTCATGTTTTTAACCCTTTTAAAAGTGTTGTTTCATCATTGTATTTGGTGAACAACCTTGTGTTAGGATGTTAAACGGGACAGGCGCGGGTCATCGCATACAATCTTTGAAAGCAACTTGTGAGACGCTCTAGCAATTTTGTAAGGGACGAGATCGTTTTATCGAAGGCAACATCGAGGGTCATCGAGGGACTACGATCTTTATTTATCGAAGGGGCATTTGTTAGAGTGTCTCATATTCGACGGACATGATTGCATTTTTGAGGCAACAAGCGAGGTTACCCTAGAGGTGCAAGTGTGTATTGTGTTTTGGTTTTCATGGATTTATTCTTGGATTAGGTCATCTAGCGATTGATTTTAGATCTTCGCATACAAACCCTAATTATTATACAGTATATTGAAAGCAATAAATTGAAGGAATTTAAAGTCAAAGTTATTACAAGAAAGTATCCGGGGATGGGGGTACAATTATTTACAAATGGGGATGAATCTCACAACAATAATGAAGTCCAAATATTATATGTTACAACCAAATCGAATTGTCGCAATTCAATGTAAAAATTATAACAAATTATAAAATAAGGAAAATCAAAGAATTATGAGATGCATGTATTTATTCACAAATAAACAAATAAAATTTAACCTAATAGAGATTAAGTATTATTATTATTTTGTTTTATTAATTATGAAAAGAAAAAGTTTTAAAGAAAAATTTACTTTAGACTAAATCCCTTTTATTTACGTATTTTTATTAGTATAACAAATATTAATTAATAAAGAAAATTAAAACTGTATAGATATATAATCAAAATAGTTAATCAAAATAAGATTTTAATGTACTGTTGGTTTTATTATTAATAAAGAAAAGAAAATAAATTATTTAAAATGATATTAGTTAAAAAAAGTATTAGTTTGAAGAGATTAAAAAAAAGAAAAATGATGGGCTTAGGATTTAGTATTTGGCCCAAGATGGTATAGAATAAAAACAAAAACTGAATGGAGGGGGGGTCAGAATGGATATGGGGATGCTGGCAAAAGCGTTATGGGCTTGGCACAGTTTGGGGCGGGTCAGGCCCAAAGGTTTAGGGCAAACATTTTTTGTTTTGGGGTTCACTCATTAGGGTTTGCAAGTTTGGTACACAACGGCGCCGCTTCGTTCTTCTTCTCCCTTCATCTTTCTCATCCACATGCGCTTCTGATTCTTCCTCAAACCTCCAGGTTGCCGGAGCGCCACCCTAGCCCTCTCACCTCTTCACGATAATCCAAGGCCTTTGCTTCGAACGGTATGGTTTCGTTTCATTCGCGTTTTAGGGTTTTTTACAGTTTCAATGTTTGATTGTTTGATTCTCTTGATTTTGTTCAGATTTGTTTTTTAATCCATGGTTTTTATATGCTTGAAATGCAGTAAGAGTTGGAGGAGAGATTTACCTTGAGTTTTTGTTTCTGAAAAAAGAGAGATGGAGGGTGAGCCGGTGGCGCTCCTTGGTGGCCAGGCGGAGGAAGAGAAAAGATGGGCACGCTTTGGCTTCTGGTACCTTTGTCTTTTCTTTAAGATTTTGAATGTTTGATGATGAAATTATTCTGAGAACTGTTGATTTCTGTTGTTGATGATGAATATGCTTCTGAAACTGTTTTGGTTGCTTCTGAACTTCTTCTTCTTTCTTATCTTTTGATGGGTTGATAATCTCTGAAACTGTTATTGTTTGTTGTTAGTGATGATGTATTTCTGAAACTCCTATTTTTGCTTCTGAAAACCCTTTGGGGATTGCTTCTGATTTTCTCTTCCTCTTCTTTTGAAGTGTTAATGATGATACATTTCTGAAACTTGAATATTTTTTGCTTCCAAAACTCTTTCTTTCTCTCTTTTTGGCTTTTGAAAGGTTAGTGATGAAAGAATTCTGAAACTGTATTTTATGAACCTCTCTTCCTTTTCTGAATGTTGATGGCTGACGGTTGAGTTTGCAGCTTTGCAGTTTGAAATGCAGACTTGTTGAGTTTGTATTTTTGCCAGTTTGTTGTGCTCGTTTGCAGTTTGGAACTGTTTGCAGGTTGTTTTTGTTATGCAGTTTTTGAAACTGCAGGTTTGTGTAAGCATGTTTTGATGTAGCTTGTAGGCTTGCAAGTTTTGGCAAGCAGGCTTGCAGGTTTGTAGTTTGACAGGTTTTGGAATTTGGCCCGTTTACAGGTTTTGTTTGCAGGTTTGCAAGTTGCTTTGGCAACTTGGTAAGGTTGCAAATGGTACAGGTTTTGGCAAGCAGGTTTTGTTTAGCAGGTTTGATTTGTTTGTGTTTTGTTTGACTTGCAGTTTTGGCCAGTTTTGGTTTTGCAGGCTTGCAAGTTTTGGCAAGCAGGCTTGCAGGCTTGCAGGTTTGAGTTGTTTGCAAGTTTGGAAGCTATAGCTTGCAGTTTTGTTGTTGTTATGCAGGTTGGGGACTGCAGGTTTGAGTAAGCTGTGTTTTGTTTGTAGCTTGTTGAACTTGTATGATGACTTGCAGTTTGGGTAAGTTGCAGTTTGTTATTGTTATGTAGGTTTTAGCTTGTTTTGTTTGACCTGCAGTTTGGGTAAGTTACAGTTTGGGCAAGCTTGGTTGTGGTTTTCACAGTTTGCAAGTTGTGCAGATTTTTTGGCTAAGTATTTTTCCCCCCTATAAACTATTATATATCTTTTGTTATCTTTACTGTCTTTGACATCCTGCCTTATCCAAACTGCAAACTTTTTCACTAGGTCCTCTCTTTCTCTCTCTCTCTCTCATAAGCACTTTTTTGCTTATTATATTATATTTTTTCTGAAAAGTTTGTCTAGGCTGGAAAATGATGATGGCTATTACAAGCCTCTTGCTTGTTAACAGGTTTTCCTCTGCATTGTATTACCTGTTGCATTTTATGTATTGTGTACTTTTGACTGCATACTTTCTGCATTGTACTTTTGCCTTGACAATTTGCCTCTAGTTGGCTTGTAACTCAGTTTGCTTATGCTTCTTGACTGTTTGCATCTAGTTTGACATGCTTGGCACCTTGTTGCATTTGGTTTGATTACTGCAGTTTGGTTTAGTTTGCAGTACAGTTTGCTTTGCAGTACAATGAGTGCCCATCATATTTGAATTTTAGGCGCCTTGGTTTTGCCTTGTACATTTACTTTGTATCTGAACCATATTTTTGCATTTGAACTAATTGTATGCTTGCATTTTATTTTTTACTTTTCTCTTTGTGAACCAAGAAGAGCAATCTTCTTGTGATTTGCAAAGAGAAAAAATAAAAACATGATGAACAAAATAGCATTCTGATTCCAGCCGGCAAACTTTAATGATGATTTCTTTTCTTTCTTTTTCAATTGAAAATTCTTCTATATTAATCACTTTTCTTCTGTCTTTTGCAGGTGAGTACCAATTGCATGATAGAGGAAGCAGTAGAAGCCAAAGATCTTAGGAGATTAGGCTTAGATTTATTTTTTCATTTATTGTAAACAAATATTATCTTAAATACTATAAGTTGTAATCTTACAATATTCAAATGAATTTTGTAACAACATTTGAAGTAAATAAAAGTCTTTATCCAAAAGAAAATTTCTACTGTCAAATATCTTTTCAATTTTTTCCTTTGCCTCTTCACTTTAAGATTCCTGATTAAAAATAAACTGAAACGGCATTCCAGCATTTCCAATACAGATAACTTAAAATCCAAGTAATCTTAAAAAACTCTGCACTCTCATAACTTGCGACAGCATTCCAATCAACACACGCATTGTGTATTCCAATAAGAAAGCAAGCATTCTATTAACAAACAAACGTTTTGTTCCATTAACAAATAGATGCCTTAATATTCCAAATAAGAGTCTCAGTTCTTATCGTAGATAATCAGGCCTTGAGAAACAACCAATAAACTTGAACAAGCGTGAAAACAATGTAACAGTTAACTGAATTTATGACGATTCAGTTTCTTCTGAGAAATACGAGCGAAAACCCTAATTCCAGATTTGTTGCCAAAGAAAGGTCTGCTTGATCAACTCCTGAGCCAATCTCAAAAATCAGAGAAAACCCTGGGGTTGTGATTTTCTTGTGAAAAAGGGAGGGAAAATTTTGGGGTACAACAGTTGCCCCTGTTCAATCTTCTTGAACCTGAAGAGTTAGATTGGAAATTTTGTCGTTCGCGACTCGAAGGTAAAAGATGATTGGACACTAGAGTGCCTATAAATTTGCACTCGTCAAAGCATAGTTGAGGGAATGGGCTTAAAGATGCCATTTGGAGATGTGACGAAACCTTATTGGAGATGGGCTTAAAGATGCCATCCAAGAATGTTTGTTGAACTGTATGTTGTAGGTGAAAGAATGAGTATCAGAAATGTATCCATGTTTGGAACGTCTCTGAGCTGGGGGTCTGAATAAGCAATAGATTGACATCCGTGTTTGGTGCATCCGTAAACTGTTTTCAGAAGTCTGGAGCTGAACAAGCGATAGATTAACATCCATGTTGGGAAGCATCAGTAAATTGTTTTCATGATTCTGGAGTTGAACCTTGCTAAACTTATCCTGAAAAGGGTAAAATGTTAGCTGAAACAAAAAGTTATGTTGCATGAAATGTATGAGGCGATGTATGTGTTATATCACTGCTTATGATCATATGAATGCAATGAATGCGCATGCAAGCTGATTAGCTGTCTCGCTGAGGAAGATAAATCCTGGATAGTTGGAGATAATAAAATCTTTGACCGCTGTCGGGGAAAATAAATCCTTGACTGCTGCTGGGGATTGAAAATCCTTTGATCGTTTTGAGAATGAGAAGTCCTGGGACCACTGTTGAAGAGTATGTATGTCTTCAAGCTTTTTGACAACCTCCGTGGGGAGAAGTTATACTGCTTAGGGAAATCAGGAGTTTGGGTTGTATGACAATCTACTGGGGATTCCTGTTTTGTCATTTGAGGAGAACTCCGCTGGGGAATATCTGGAAACTCTATGGAGAATTGAGAATGAGAATCTTCATTCTGCTAGGGGAAATTTGTACTGAGGAGTCAAGAACGAGAATCTTCAATCTGCAGGGGATTTGAAATTCTAACAAATTCATGCTGAGAGTAAAGAAAACTCTGGAGAATAAAGGATGAGAATATTTATTTTGTTGGGGAGTAAGAACTCTGTGGGGAATAGCTATACTGCTGGAGAGTAGCTATCCTGTTGGAGAGTAAAACTCAGGACTCTAAAAAAAGCTTATTCCTGTTTGGAAGAAGTTCAGGAGTTTAGGTTGTACGCCACTTTGAGAATGAGAATCTTCATTCTGTCGGGAATATCAAGAATTCAGGTTATATACCACTTTGAGAATGAGAATCTTCATCCTGTCAGGAATATCAGGAATTCAAGCTATATACCACTTTGAGAATGAGAATCTTCATTCTGTCGGGAATATCAGGAATTCAGGCTATATACCACTTTGAGAATGAGAATCTTCATTCTGTCGGGAATATCAGGAACTTAGGTTATATGCCACTTTGAGAATGAGAGTCTTCATTCTGTCGGGAATATCAGGAATTCAGGTTATATACCACTTTGAGAATGAGAATCTTCATTCTGTCCGGAATATCAGGAACTTAGGTTATATGCCACTTTGAGAATGAGAGTCTTCATTCTGTCGGGAATATCAGGAATCCAGGTTATATACCACTTTGAGAAAGAGAATCTTCATTTTGTCGGGAATATCAGGAATTCAGGTTATATACCACTTTGATAATGAGAATCTTTATTCTGTCGGGAATATCAGGAATTCAGGCTATATGCCACTTTGAGAATGAGAGTCTTCATTATGTCGGGAATATCAGGAATCCAGGTTATATACCACTTTGAGAATGAGAATCTTCATTCTGTCGGGAATATCAGGAACTTAGGTTATATGCCACTTTGAGAATGAGAGTCTTCATTTTGTCGGGAATATCAGGAATCCAGGTTATATACCACTTTGAGAATGAGAATCTTCATTCTGTCAGGAATATCAGGAGGTTGGGAGTATGCCAATCTACTGGGGAAGCAAAAATGAGAATCTTCATTCAGGCATTTGGGTCAGAAGGTTGGGTGTATGCCAATCTACTGGGGAAGCAAAAATGAGAATCTTCATTCAGGCGTTTGGGTCAGAAGGTTGGGTGTATGCCAATCTACTAGGGAAGCAAGAATGAGAATCTTCATTCAGGTGTTTGGGTCAGAAGGTTGGGTGTATGCCAATCTACTAGGGAAGCAAGAATGAGAATCTTCATTCAGGTGTTTGGGTCAGGAGGTTGGGAGTATACCAATCTACTGGGGTTTCAAGGATGAGAATCTTCATTCTGTTAACGGTATCAGGAGCTTGGGAGTATACCAATCTTCTGAGGTTTCAAGGATGAGAATCTTCATTCTGTTAAGGGTATCAGGAGCTTGGGAGTATACCAATCTTCTGAGGTTTCAAGGATGAGAATATTCATTCTATTAAGGGTATCAGGAGCTTGGGAGTATACCAATCTTCTGAGGTTTCAAGGATGAGAATCTTCATTCTGTTAAGGGTATCAGAAGCTTGGGAGTATACCAATCTTATGAGGTTTCAAGGATGAGAATCTTCATTCTGTTAAGGGTATCAAGAGCTTGGGAGTATACCAATCTTCTGAAGTTTGAAGGATGAGAATCTCCATTCTGTTAAGGGTATCAGGAGCTTGGGAGTATACCAATCTTCTTAGGTTTCAAGGATGAGAATCTTCATTCTTGAGAGAAACAAAATTTTAGGAGCTTCATTTGTCCATTATTCTGTTGGTAGGTTGTTTCTGTTGAGATTTAGGCACTCGTCCGTAATTCAACTGAAGAAAAGCTTTGTCGCTTGAATTTGATTGTACCTTTCCTGAATGGTAAAGGTTAGTGGCATATATCAAACAATGATGTTCTCAAAATAAATGAGATTGTGTTGCATGATGTCTTAATGCACAGAGGTGTAATGTTTTTCAAGACGACCTTTCGCTGGGGAAAATAAATCCTGAGCTGGTGAAGGAGAAAAGAGTTGGATTCTTCATCTCTGATAGTGAAGAAAATCAGAATAACTCACCGAGAGATTTATCTGAAATATCAAAACCCGGAATATCTTCCCATGGCATAAGAATCAGGGAGATCTTAGTGTCGATCTGACTCAAACAGAAAGGGTCTTGGATTAACTTTGACTCAACCGGATGATGGGGGAATCTTTGACGACTGTAACTCCAATAGGTGACGGCCGTAACTTCCAACAGGTGATGAAGGAATCTTCGACGACCGTAACTTCCAACAGGTAATGAAGGAATCTTTGACGATTCTAACTCCAACAGGTGATGAAGGAATATTCGACGACCGTTACTTCCAACGGGTGATGAAGGAATCTTTAACTGCCGATCAATCTGTGTATGTTATGAATGTTATTGAAGTGTAATTTTGTTTTGGAGAATAAATCCTTGACAAGTGTTGGGGAAATAAACCCATGACTGCTGGTCTGCTAGAGAGGTGATAAACTTCTCGAGGACGCTTGAATTTCTTTTCAGAAAGATTTTGGAGAGATTCGTCACTTCCCCTAGTATCAAATGTTTGTGACATTGCCAGGAAACTCGGACTATGGGTAACCCTTTGATGAGATTGACGTTTAATGCCCCAAGTGACGGCGACAGAGACTTGCCCCAGGTTTTTCTGCAATTGAGAGATTTCTTGAAATCTTGACTGGACTGCCCCAGGTTAACTGGACAATGCCATGTCAGGTCCTTTTTTGTTGATAGGAGATTTTTGCAACATGAGTGTCATCCCACTTGAAGTGATTTTATTCACTGAGAGAGCTTTCGTTCATCTGAACATTCACTGTGTGAATTTCTTCGTTGTCAAACAAATAAACATGTGCAAACAACGATATTCAAATAATGCAAAGTTCATGCTTGTCTCGAAGTTTTGAAAAATGCATTTTTTAGCATAAAACTTTTCATAAGACAAATTTAACACAAGATTTAGAGCAAAGCCTTACAGGAGTCAGGATACCTTTTGTAACAGTATGCTTTCGAACTAACCCATGCTTCAATTAGGACTTTTGAAGGGTTGTAACGTGGCTTGGTTCACGGTTTAAGAAACAAAGGATAAAGGCTCAAAGTATATTTGTACCCACCCGCTCTTCATGATGTTCTTCAATCCTAAACTCAGTTAATTGTGCGTCGAACTCTATTCGAGTTTGGAACGACGTTTTGGTGATGGTCCACACAAGTTGAATTTCATGGGAAGGCGGTCATTTTTGCAACATTTTTCATGTTGTTGAGGATTTATAATGACCTCTTTCTTTTGATTCATTATCCCTAATTTTTGCCTGACTGTTCTTGTTTTCGAGATTACAGTCAGCGGGATGCCCCGGCTCTCTTAAGCCTTCTTTATAGGTTTGACTCAGTGGGCTTTTCTTTTTTGAGAGATAATGACTTCCTATGAGATAAGGAATCATCACTTGTCATTTGGTTCCAAAGGAATGTTTTTGATGTTGTTCGTTGTATTACGAACTGAGAGTTTGCGACTTCAATGCGCATTTTGAATTAACTGAGACTACCCTGCCCCGGGTTTGATTAAAGGTTTCAATTTGGGTTTAAAACAGAAAACTTCTACTTCTTTGGCTCGAAGGGGTTGACTAGGGACTATCTTCCTTATAACTCCAGTGTTTAGGATTTGAAAGAAACGCATGTACATCGTCAGCAAGGTCTGTCCAAAAGCATACTGTATGAGATTATGACATTGTTTTCGTCATCCTCCCTCTAAAGGCTTGTAGCTTTTTGCAAGAGTTAAATGTCATAAAGAAAGTAGAAAGCATAGTTCAAGAATAGTGAAAACGAATGGATGAATTCAAGACAAACATATGAAATGCATTAATGAAACAGAGTTTGACATCAACAGATAATTGTTTGAATAACAAAAGAAATTACAACTTGAAAATTCAAATGAAACAAAAGTCTCTTAGTTCGACCTTGTCATTTCAGGTGGAGAACCCTCAGCGGAAGATTTTCATCTCGACATCCGGCATGAATTTCAGCACTCCTCTGTCAATCAAGTCTTGGATTTTGTTTTTCAAAGCCCAACAATCGTCGGTGTCATGTCCAGGACTATAGGAGTGGTATACACAAAATGCATCAGGGTGATAGCCAGGAGCAGAGGTATTGGGATTCCAAATAGGATCCTTTAAAGCAGTCAGATTGACCTCCAACAAGCATTCCAGTATTAGAGATAAAGGTATGTCAGTCTCAATGAAATGTCTTCCAGATGTATTTTACTTACACCGATTACCCCGTTAATGCTGGCGAGGTTGTTGTTGGGCTTGTGACCCTGAACCAATGTCCCTCCTTATGAAGCTCAACCCTATCATTACCCTTTCATTCAACCTCAAACCAATGAAGGAAATGATGGTGAAGATCAAGATGATGAAGACTTTGTTGAAGGCATGGATGATTAGTTTTTAAGTTATTATATTTCTTAGTACTTTATGTTCTTATGTTTTATGTAGTTTTTCTAGTTTCGTTTAAGACACTTCATGTATTGTGATCCCTTTCGTTTTGTGCACTTTGTTTCTGTTATATCTATGTGTGCAAACTTTATTTATGCTATGTTGTTTCTATGTGCAAAAATTTTATGCTCTTCTTTCCCATTCTATTTTGCTAATGACAAAGGGGGAGAAGACTTTGTAGTTTCTTTTGTGTTTCTCTAACCCAAATTGCAGCAAGCAAGCAATCTTCAAAACCCTCATGCAATAGATCAAGGGGGAGTCTTTGACTTAGGGGGAGTTTTTAAACAACTTGATTAGAGAAAACCAAGATGCACTCCAAACTTCAAGCAATGGTTGTCATCATCAAAAAGGGGGAGGTTGTGAAATCAAGCTTTCCAAATGTTTTGATGAAGACAAGCTAGCATGCAAAAATGAATGGATCAAGATAGAAGATTTATCTCAAGCAAGATTCATTGATCAAGATCAACTTTTCAAGACTTATGGATTAAGGTATATGAAATTTTTGATCTTATGCTCTTAGTGCTCAAAACTATTTTTAATCATGCATTTACTTTATTAAAATAATATTTTGAGTATATACTATGTATGATTGAAGAAGGATGTTTTAAATTACTTAAAATCTTTGAAAATAATGATTTTTCAATTTTTGTACACAAGCAATCGATTGTCATGCTAGGACAATCGGTTGCATTCAAAAAACAAAAGTTTATGTTTGACAACAATCAATTGTCATCTAGCAGCAATCGATTGTCATGTGTTCTATTTTCAAATTTTTTGAATGTTGGCTTATGAGCAACCGATTTCTCCTCAATGACAATCGGTTGTCATAGTTATATTTTTCAAATTTTTTAAACGTTGCTTTTACAGCAATCGGTTGTTGCTTTAGTGCAACCGGTTATTGTGCTTCAGATTTTGAAAATTTTTATTTTTCCAGCAACTTTTTGTAACACCTTTTCATGGCAATCTTTGTATCTTTTCAAATACATTTTTCCAGTAAAAATGGTTTAAACATTATTATGTTTCATTGAAGAGGTATTACTACACTATAAATTATTTTTATTTAGAATTTTGAAAATACAACAACAATCACTAACAACTATTACTTTCTATTCTTTTGATCATACTCTCTATACTCAAGATTTTTGTTCATCATTTTCATATGCATACTGAAAATTATTCTTGAGCACTTAGAAGAGTATTCCATCTTAAATTTCATATTGAATAGAAAAGATCAATCAAGTGATTGACATTGCTCTTTCATTATTTAAACTCTTATACAAATCAAACAAACTATTGTATCCTTGTTTTCAGGATTGTTGGAAATAAGAAAGACACTTAGGGAGGATTGTTCTCTTTGTGGTCTTAGTGAAAATCCAAGAGGATTGTTCTTGGTCCAAGAGGATTGTTCTTGGTTGTTAGGTAGTCTTTGTACAAATTACCAACTATAAGGAAATCTCTTTCATGTTAAAAGGGGACTGGAGTACTCTCGGACTGTGAGGGGAACCAGGATATATCTCTGTGTTTTTTACTTTCCGCATTTACTGCTTTCATCACTTATCAGAAAAAGAAAGAAAAGAAACTCGTGCAAAAATATTCATGCAATTCAGAAAAAGTTTTAAAGAACCTAATTCACCCCCCCCCCCCCCCCCCTCTTAGGCGCATCTGAACTTACACTCTAGACGTATGATTCTATTGTTGAGGGCATTGGGATCAAAGACTGAATAGTCTCTAATGTTTCTTTCTCTATCATTGGCAATGCCAATTATGTCAGTGTCTGCCATGACAACTTCTTCTTGCACTAACCCTTCTGGATCTTCTAAGTTAGCCATAATGAAGGGAGGAGGACTCCCTAGTAAATGTCCAGTAAGCTGAAATATCCTTAGTATTCTAAGTGTTCTTTTAGGTTCAGGATCTCCTCTGTAAAATGGGTTTAATAACCTACACATACAACAACTAAGCACTCAGCGTGACACCAGATTACATGAAACGTTAAAGGCTCCAATGCTTAACTAAAAATAATAATAAATACATAATCAAAATGTAAACTTAAAACTCCCCGACAACTGTACCAAAAACTTGTTGTACTCTTAATTGTTGTCACATGCAAGTATACATGTATCTTTGAAAGTAGCAAGTGATAAAAAGTAAGGATATCGTACCCACAAAGAGTGAAAGTTACTTAGAATAATTTTAAAATATAGTATCTTTTGAATTTAAGCATGAGCAAGGATAAAAAGAATATTTAAGAGTCATAAATTTAATTTTCTCCTAAACAAGTCCTAAATAGTGTAAAATGAGTGTTTTTAAGAGAGTGTAAGTTAAGCTATGATTCATTAATATTAGTGAAGTAACTATGTGTTCATGATGTGAAGTGTCGTGCTAGGAAAGGTCATAAAGTGATTCATGCTTGTATTTCTACAACATCAAAATCATGTGTTTCAAAGCAAGGGAGCAAATCTCTAAGTCACACTTATAACCATAAAACACGTTTGATTATATTATGAAAATTCTTTATAGTTGCAGTTACTTATATTTAAGTGAACTAATCAAGTGAATATCTCTATCATACTCTTTTCAAATACTTATATTATGAAATCCACTTGTTGTTGGGTCTCTCACAACAACAAGCTTTTATTCGTTTCTAAGTTGATAATTCAATGAATCAGATTTAAAAAGGTTAACACATAATAAAACAAGGCAATATCAACACATCACTCAACATAAAGCAACATAATATTAACTTTTCATTGCTTAACAAACAAAAGGCTTAGCTCATGGTGATATGAGTACAAACTACAAAAATGGTTCTTAGAGGAAACATTCATAAACAAATATTGAAAAAGAAATGTAAACCTAAAAGTAACGTGAGGCCTCCTTGTGATGTATAATCAACAAATGATGACTCCAGTCGCACCAGGATTCAGCAGTAGGCACTGGAAATGGTGAGAAGAAGAAACTCTTTTTTCTCTCCACTAACCCTCACACTATTTTCTTATGTGTTTTTATTCAAGATGCTGAACTCTCTTTTTAATATTCAACATCGTGTATTTATAAGCCTTCAACTTGGGTTCTTTTTGCATGGTCTCGGATCATGGGCCTTTTGAGAAATCACATTAATCCCAATTCTTTCTTCAGTATATTCTGTTGCGACTGGTTTTTTTAATCAGAGCCGCCACTATTAATTTTTATCCTAGGGAAGGGAATCTAACATAAAACCCTAATTCACAGACAGAAATTCTAGGTTTCGAACTTCTTTAGACGAAAGGAAGGTATTAGGCACCTTTCATCTACCTTGTTCACAAGGATACTAGGTTTTAGGTTTAAGTTAGGGAAACAAGATTTAAATTTTATTAGGGGAAAGGGTTTAAATTTTTTATAGGGGAACTCGCTACGATTTTTGATCGTATGCCTACGTATCCTCTTATGAGGAATCAGAGTCCTAATTCGTAGTTCATAGTTTGGTTGGTGTTTTTTATAAGATTCTATAGAATTGATTTTGAATTAACCTTGAACTTTGTCTGGGTTGTAAATTGAGTGATCGTAGACGTTGTTCACAGTTTGATTCGAAAGTAATGCTATGTAATCCTTTTTTGAAAACATACTTGTTTTTGATTATGTTAGTAGAAAAAATAGTTTGTAATTGGTTAGCTGTTTTGATATTTGATTTGATTAAGACGTGGAGCGGGGGAGTCTGATATAGTCTCCTCCTTACGTGTTATCATCACGTGTCCAGATATTGACCATGTATTGCTCGATGTGAAGGATGTGGAGAAAGTCTGATATAGCCTTCCTCACCACGTGTCCAGACATTGACCATGTGTCGCCCGCGGATGAAATATTTGAAGTTGCGTGAGTTTTAATATTTGATTTTGAATAATAAATTGGTAGACGATGTGTCGACTGATTTTATTACTCGAAGATGAACATCCTATTTATATAATGTTTGAATTAATTATATGAAAAGAAGCATGATTAGTATACATGAGTTTATTTAAAATTAATCGAAAGGGTTTAGTAATTATATGAGTGATTGCTTTTAGTATTTATAATAATTAAAGAACTAAACTAATTAATCTAAAATAATTAAAACTAATTTAATTAACCAAAATTAATTAACTTAGCAATAAAAGGATTGGGCTAGAGAGGTATATTGAGTTGGGGGTGAAAATAAACAAAAGAGAAACCCAAATATCTAAAGCCCAAAATACATTCAATGAGTCCTAATTTTAAAACAATTAAAACAATTAAAACAAAATGAAGAAAAATGTACTAGTACTATGCTGCAACGTTAGATGAAAGGGCGCTGTCCTGTTTTGGCCTTCTTCTAACCCTCATTCCAATCGGCGATTGACACGTGGCGGGGTCACTGATGGTGCTTCTCGCAGCGGGGTCTGCTGTTGGCTTGGACACAATTTTCCGGTGATGGTAAGGTTGCTTCCGGGCGGAGAAGCTTCGACGGAGGGAGTTGTCTCGCGGCGTCTTTTGGAGCAATTTCCAATTTCTTCTTCCTTTTAATTTTTTGCAAAAGAAAAAAAAAACCTATGAACCAAATAGTTAATGTCAAGTATTGTGTTTTATGTTGAACTTTTGTGTTTGAAGATTGAATTGTAGGGTCTGTTATTTGACAATCTTTGACAAAATTATGAGTGAGAATTTATAACTTTTGTAAAAGAATAGATAGGTTTTAGTTGTACTGGTTTAATGAAAAACGTAGACAATGGTGAAAATGTGGAGTTTTGAATTATTTTGTTTGGTTTATGGATTGTACATGTTTGAAGTTCGTACGTGAAAAAAACAGAAGAGATTTTTAGACTTGACTCAAAATAAGAAAAATAGAGGGATAAAGAGTTTGAATTTGTGTGGTGATAAAAAAGTGCTATTTTTATGTACAATATCCTGAATATGATTTTTGGTCTTTTTATTCAATGGAAAAAATAAGGTTTAGAAATTCTCATAGATGTACCGCATGAGAATTGTTGAAAAATTTCTAATATATAAAGCGTATGGTGATAAGATTGTTATTACCAAAGAAATATAATTAAAAACACCATCATTTTAACATCATATGGTTTAAGCTACAACCAAATTAAAATAAAAAAGAAGATAAAATTGAAACTAAAAGGTTGGCCTCATATGGCAATCATTGGCCAAAATAGATAAAAGGCCCAAATTAGGTTTAAAAACTTGGAGAGAAAGTTAGCGCAAACTAAATAAAAGGTCCAAATTAAATTTTATCTATTTATACTTTATTTTGACTATTTTTTAAATAAAATAAATATTCTAATAAAAAATAATATTTTCAAAATATAATAAATAAATAAATCTGAAAATAATAATTTAATAATAAAAAATATGATTTTTGTGTTTTAGAAAATGAAAATAAAGTTAGTAACAATAAACAGCAAAAATATCCAAAGTGCACCAAGTTTGATTCGAACCCGTAACCTTCTGCTTACCAATCTTTCTCCCTTATTATTTACCGTGGTTTTTGGTAAACAAACGCTGATCCTCCAAAAAGGAAAACCCTTTTGGTTACTCGCGGGATCGATCAGATTGATCCCAGAACATATGCTAACTTTTATGCTGGTTTGATGTAAAAGTTAATATCTAGGAAGAACACACGTTCGACTGGGGATATGGTGTTTGTGGTTTTGGAAAGCAAGTAAAAATGCAGATAAAATGCAGGAAACGTAAACTTTGCAAAAGAAGATTAAAACAATGTAAAAGATTTGATTAATAAAAGGTGGTGTTTCCAACGTACATTCTCAGTTATTCTTTCACACACAGTGGGTACTTGAATAATATTGAGTGACTAGTACAATAGGTTGAACACACAAAAAATCTACACAACCTTCCTATCTTTATACTAAAATTATGTAACAGTCGAGGGTTTGCCTTGCTCTAGGATGAAGACAAGTGTCCTCTGCATGCCCCTCGACTTCTATCTTCCTGCCACATCGCTTTCCCTTAACTGTCGGGCGAACTGCATTTCCCTCCAATCTTCAAATTCAAATATCTTTCGTCTTTGGTGCTGACGCGAGGGTTGTTCTTCTAGTCGAAGGTCACGGGATCTTTTCAGTCGAAGGCTTGATGGTGATGTCTGGTTGAAGACCAATTTGTAACTCAGATATTTTCTCTAAGTTTTTCCATCCGTCGAAGCATTTTCCAGCTTGGCTTTATTTGCTCTATTTTTGGCCCATAAGGCCAATATATCGTGGGTGTCGAATTCAAGAGCCAACAAATTTCCCCCCCAAGAATGCCTATTTTAACGTCGAGAGAAATAATCATTCTTTGATATTCCTATTCGACACCTGTCTCTTTTGTCCACAAAGTCTTAACGTGTACTTTTCGCCTTCCAACAACGGCCACACTTAGAATCATCATTACTCTTTTCTCAAGACGTCTTTTCAATCAGCTGTTACCATACTGCCATGATGACCATTACTCCTAAAACCTAGGCAAGCATGTCAAACCTTCCCCATCACCTGCACGGTAACTGTTTTACTGCTTGCCTCGTGCCCCACTACGTCCATAGCATTAAATAGCCTTGACGAGAAACCCTTCTCCCTGGACATTATAAATAGCCTTGAGCTCTCTCTTTTGGAACTTTCACAACACTTAGCATTTTTCATCTCTTCTGTAGAAAAACATCTTACACCGTAGTGACTCTATCATCTTCGTTTCTCACTAACTGATAACAATGGCTTTCCTCTCCAATGCTCCAAACAACCCTAAGCCCAAGAATGTTTCTGACGTACAGCATCAACCGAAGATTTTTCCCACAAGTTCTCCTCCTGCTTCGATTGAGGGGCTAAGGTTCGTCTCTGAACCTATGACCAAAGAAAGGCGTGAGGCGTACAACTCCCAGCTCCTCATCCCCATCAGGTATTCTGAGAATATATATGCCATGTCTGGCCCTTTGTATGCATGCATCGAGAATCCCACAAAAATTGTGCTTTCTTCCCCACTCACCCTAGGCTTAAGCCTATAGGCTATGCGAAGAAACCTAGGAATGATCCTGAGGATGCGACCCCAACTAACCAACAACATGCCCAAACGAAGGAAGATATTAATCTTCAGTTCATGAATAAAGGGAATAGGATCTTTCGATCGTGCCCTAGTCACTACTACAAATAAGGGAAAAGACAACGCTTTTTTGGCCTTTAACATCGCTTTAAAGCGCTGCCTAAAGCAGCGCTGCTAAAAGAAAAAAACAACGCTTTTTTTCAATGTAAAAGCGCTGTCTTATGTCCACTTTAGACAACGCTTTTAGAATAGACATTGCTTTTTTAAATACCCCTTTAGCAGCGCTTGGGCTTTAGACAGCGCTTTGTAATTTTTTCCAGATAGGCTTTAGACAGCGCTTTCCTTTGAAAGCGCTGTCTATTCCCCCACCTTTCATACTTTAGGCAGCGCTTTTTTTTTTAAAGTTTTTACAACGCTTTTCTCCTAAAGTGCTTTCTATTGTTCACAATTTTTTTTAATAAATTATCTATTTTAATCATAATTTTTACCATATTTGGTAGCTTCATTCCAATATTTGGTAGCTTCATTCAAATATTTTGATTCAGGTTTTCAGAATTATCTTTTATGCACCACATTTGGTAGCTTCATTCCAATAAAATATACATATATAAAAATTGCACATATATAAAAATTGATGATATAGACAACAACAATTACAAAATTTATGATACAAGTTAAAATTCTACAAGTTAAAATGTCTAAAATATTCAAAATTGAATTTACATCTATACATCTTTCTATCTTCGAGAATTCTCATGAAACAACAACAACATGAATATCTTAGCTCTATCTTCTACACATGTACCTATAAACTTGGAAAAAAAACCAAATGATTGAAATTCATAACATGATAATATTAACGTTGCACTTTATTCGAATTTAATTTATACTCAAAACTCGAAAGTTCTCATCAAAGGAAATAAGACAATATACCTTAGCTTATAAAATTCTCAACCCGATAATGAATTGACACCATTCCTCCATAAGTTCATCCAATTGATCTTTTGAGTAATGTGCACAATTGAATTCCTCAAAGTACTACATATATAATAATATAACATAGTATGTGATTTAGTCAAAACAATAAGTCATTTTATGAGAAACACAAAATATGAAAATAGTATGTAATTCCTAAGTTAGAAATCCATACCGTGGATGGAATCTCTAATCGATCCAAAAGAATAGTTTCTTTCATAAACCTCAACATAAAATAGCCACAATCTGTACTGATACGCTGGTGAGTACACTACACATGGAAAGAAAATACGAATATATATCAGGATATGCCCCTTAAATTGTTTTATCAAGTATCATCACTAAAGTAAGCAAAACTGAACATCTCTTTGTGAAAATAAACCTCCACTCTGATCCATGTAATGTTGTTGGCTCTACTTTTTGGTAATTGAATATCTCGTTGGGAGAGAAAATCAAGTAGAACGCTATAATAAAATATAAACGACTGTTTAGAACAATCTCACATAGAATCATAAACATAAACACAAATCTAGATATGTTGATCATAAACATAAACATAAACATAAACATAAACAATAACTTGAATATCTCTTTGGGAACGAAACACTTACGTGTCAATGATCTGTTTCAAATCTGGATATGTTGACCAATCATTGTATAACGAGTCCAAATAATACACAGTTTCTCTCATAGGATTAATCGCAACCAATAACCAGTGTCCACTGTAAGATTAAATAAATATTAAACAATGGCCAAAACGGAAAATTATAATAGATCAAGTTAGGATGAAATTCTAACCCGTTGCCAGTATTATATGGCAAAAAGAACAACTTCTCAGTATCTTTACTGGCCACGAATAAACCTAGTACATATGATATGACATCATCTGGTCTCGTTACAATCAACGCGGAATTGATAGTGTTGGGAGCTAAGAATCCAAATCTTGCTTCTAATCCACGCGGGCTCACAATGTTGTCATACATAAACCTTAAATTAAAACATGATTAACATTATACTATATTCATTGAAATGAGGGATTAAATTGTTCATTTAATTAAACAAAGTTGATCGGAGTATACCTGATGTATATACCGATAACACTGAGGCCTAATTCCAAATGCCTAAAAACTTGCTCCATATCCTCTATACCAATTGCTTCAAGATATTCAAAACCAAAGATATCTGCACTCATAGGTATAAGGCGGGTACCACCATCCGGAATATATGTAATTCCTAAATATGTCCGAAGGCACGACCTGAACTGAGCAGAAGTTTTTTTGTGTGCCACAATCTTCTTAGCAACATTCTTTTTTTGTGTGAAAATGTTGCTAATTTCAGGTGCCTTACCCCTACTGAGTTGTGCAATCTCTTTAGCATGAATCTAGTTATCATATATTTAGTTAGGGGAAGTATAAAATCACAAATTAGCATTTCTCATAGCATAAATGTCATATAATTGTGTTACCTCAAATGATGCAATTGACTCGGTATCCCGCCTAATCCCCTTATCTCTTGGAATGGATTTTGTGGGAGTCTAACATTACCATGTAAACAAAATGTAAGTATAATTGCCATAAAAATTTTGAATAGGAAACGATTTTAAGCATACCTCATTATCTACGCAAACGAGGCTTGATGGCCATACAACAAACGATCATATTACATCTTCCACCAATGTTGCATCAACCACATCATCAGGTAGTGGTAACAATGCACCCCTCTCTAAAACGACGTCGACCGATACTTTCAAAAATCCCTCTGGGAGCGGTCTATGGTAAAGCATTTCTCCCGAGATATTATACACTTTTCTCTTGCCAACCATCCGATAAGTCGGTGTCGATAAATAGAGTTGACACCGGGAAATGCCCTATAATTTAATAAATATGGTTATATAATTAATAAACATGGTTATATAGTTAATAAAGATGGTTTTATAATTTATAAAGATGGTATATAATTACCTCGGGAATATTTTGTCCAAAGTTACCATTGATACTAGCTTTGTCACTAGTATCTTTAAAGCGTGTAGCTTGATCAATTTCCTTTTCCTTTCTCAGCTCATAGACCTCTTGTTGTAACTTTTCCAACTTCTCCTGCAATTCTTTATTGCTTGGAGATTTTGTCTTTGTTTTTTTTTCAAGGATGTTGGAGTGATCCCAAATCCCTTACCCCTCACCCGACCAGAACACTCACAAATATCTAATGCTCGTGAGAGTATTCTCCTGCAATCATTATCTTCGTCTGGAAGTATAGACTGGGAAAGACTCTCCTGAAATTCATATAAATATTGTAATTAAAGAATGATATGTTAATAAAATAATGATGTAATTAAATAAATAAAAGTATGATGTAATTAAATAAATAATGTTATACTTACACATCTCTCGAAAATTTGTTGAACTTTTTCTTCAACAGCTCCATCCTTACACACACGTGCTTCCTTCCACAAAATGTGTTCCGAAAGAGATGTTTCAGAACTATTCTCTTTTGTTAGATACACATTAAGCCAAAAATATGATTAAATATAAGCGTGTATATATTATAGATACTTTGCAATTTATAGATACTTACAATAGATTGTTGTAATCGTGCATATCCCATACGGCCTTTTCTGTATGGATATGCTGGGCTTGATGCTCGTTGTCGATTTACGACACTTAAGCTCTCAAATTTTTGGGTACTTATTTTCGATTTAAAAGTTTCCCATTCTTCAGCTGTAATCAAATCAGAATATTTCCTTGGAAGCTCTGCATCAACAAATTTTTTATCTGCATCCCTTAGAAACTTGTTTGACAAGAAAGCTCTAAACCCTCTATGTAGTTTCCCGGCCAATTTAAGAATATAACCTCTCCTTGTATCCTCAATGATGAACGACCTCTACGAAAATCATAAACAAAATGCATTAGTATAAGTAATTTAGAGACATAATCTTCATTAAAAACAATTAACATCACATATGGTACCTGTATCTCACTCCATATTTTATCTTTAGCTTCGTCCAACACTCTTGCTCTCCAATATTCACATGTGATTGGAATTTCTCTTCTTACCATGGAACCGAGATAACTTATCAATGTTGAACTGTTAGGCTCAATGAGTTAGCCTTCTTGGCTCCAATGCACATCATACTTTATGCCTTGGTCTCTATCCCGTATTATTCTCTTCATTATTGTTATTCCTCTTCTATATTCCATTTTCGTTTGACTAACAACCTTATCTCCATCATGCACAGAATCATCACGTGGGTGATCGTCGTTAGTAGCCATCTACCTGTAATAAACATAAACATAAACCCAATATAAAAGCGAGTCAGAAGCGAGTCAAAAAATATATATAAAATGACAATGCCAAAAATTAACATAAACATAAACTTAAACGTAAACACAAACATAAACATAAACATTTTAATATCCTACCTCTTTCACTAACATCTCTTTCTTTTCTTGGTTGGAACATGAATTACTTTCTTCTTAACAATGCGGACATATGGATTTATCCAAATTCCCTCATTATGATCATTTCTGATATATGATTCATCCGCTATAATATTCTCATCTTGATCATTTATAATATACGACTCATTTCGTCTAATACATGACTCATTCTTATCATCAATACCACCTTGGTCTACACCGTTATCATCAACCACTTTGTTAGAAAAAAGCACTATAAACCATTTTGTACTCGCCGGGTCAGTGACATAGAACACTTGTTTAGCTTGAGAGGCTAGAATAAAAGGCTCTTCTTTGTACCCCTCTCTATGAATATCCACTTGCAAAAATCCTGACATATCCATTCGCATGCCACCACTACTTACCCACTTGGAACCAAAGATATGAATCTGAAACTTCTTGTAATCAAACACCCAAATATGCTCGATAACTCCAAAATATGACATATTTGCATATTTGGGGTTTAGGTCCTTCATACTAGAAATGTGCATTGCTTCAGCAAGCACAGTGACACCACTATTCTTCATAGTACTTTTATCATCTTGTTCTTTGGTATAAAATGTGTATCCATTAATTGCGTATGCGCTATAGGAAAACACATGCAAACTTGGACCATATGCCAAACATCTCAACCTTTCTGTTATTGAAGCGGGGTCTGAGTGAAGCTTTGAAAAAATATGATCCTTAAACCATGGTATGAAACTTTGATTGTGCTCCTGTACTATCCAATTTTCATTTCTATTCTGATTTAACCCTCAGAGTATATCCTTGTGCATTTCAACATATGGCTCAACCTCACTGTCACTGTGCAGAACATACAAATGCACTTGATCCCGTTTATCTTTTGATACTGTCACAATTTTATTTCCAATTAATCTTTTACCTGCCTTTTTTTCAAATATATGACTTTTGGGGAGTCCAATGGATTGAACTTTGGACAAATATTCAGTACAAAACTCAACCGCTTCTTCAACAATGTATCGCTCAACAATACAACCCTCTGGGCGACTTCGGTTTTTTACGTACCCTTTTAATACTTTCATATAACGTTCAGCAGGGTACATCCATGTCATATAAGTTATGCCGACAACTGTGTCTCTTTCACAAGATGAACAACTAGATGTACAATTATGTCAAAAAATGATGAAGGAAAATACATTTCAAGCTCACACAAAGTAATAACAATTTCTTTCTGCAATGTTGTTAAGATCTCAGGATCAATCACCTTACTACAAATTGACCTAAATAAAAAACACAACTTAGTTATCGCACTCCTTACTTTATCTGGCAAAATAGAATGTATACATATTGGTAGAAAATGCTCCATTATAACATGGAAATCATGTGTCTTTAAACTCTTTAACTTGAGGTCTTTCATAGACACAAGTCTTCTAATATCTGAAGAGTATCCTTCTGGAACTTTAACTTCACTTAGAAACTTACACAATATCTTTTTCTCCTTTAACTTCTCAAATTGAAACTTTGTTTCCTATATCCATCATAAAACTCCACCCCGTTCTCCCACAAAATCTTTAAATCTTCGATAAAAGGTGTCAAGTATACGTCTATGTCATTCCCTGGTTGTTTAGGCCCAGATATTAACATAGATAACATCATGTACTTACGCTTCATACATAGCCATGGAGGTAGGTTATAAATTATAAGAATCACAGGCCATGTGGTATGTGAGATACTTTGAAGACCATGCGGGTTCATTCCATCAGTAGATAAAGCCAACCGAAGGTTTCTTGCTTCTTCTCCAAAATCAGGATAATCATTATCAATTTTTGACCACTGTGGTGAATTTGTCGGATGTCGATACTTTCCATTAATAATTCTTTCATCTGCATGCCAAGTAAGGTGTATTGCATCAGTTTCACTACGAAACATTCGCCTAAATCTCGGAATTATAGGAAAATACCATAAGACTTTTGCTGGAGACAATTTTTTCTTATATCAAGACAAACCGCATTTAGGGCACTCATTTAACGAAGCATATTCGTTTCGAAACAAAACGCAATCGTTTGGACAAGCATGTATCTTATCATAGCTCATGCCAATAGAGCATAACATTTTTTTGGCCTCATAGGTTCGATTAGGAAGATCATTATCCTCCGGAAGCATATCTCTCATAAAGGCTAATAACTCTGAAACTTTTATCTGATCATCCATTGCCCGCCTTTAAGTTGTACAACTTTAATACCGCAGACAGTCTTGTGAATTTAGTGCACCCTTTATACAGCGGTTTCTCTGCATCGCTTACCAATATCTCAAACATTTTGGGACAATCCTGAAGATCTTCTTCAAGTGCATCTGTAATCTCTTCGACTCGATCAAAATCGTATATATCTGTGTCCTTGTCGTCTGAAGCATAGGCCGTACTACTTTTCTCCCCCGGTTCAACATTGTCGTTACTTTTTTCACCGTGAAATATCCAACACGTATAACTTCTATCAATTCCACGCATTAGTAAATGCAATTTCAATCCATCTGCATTAACCCGACCCACCTAACAACAACCCAAGTAAGGACACTTCATTCGACTGGGGTCTTTGGCGTGTTCAACAGCAAACTTAACGAATTCCAATACCCTATTCACGTACTCTTGTGACAATCGATCGGCAAACATCCATTTTTTATCCATTTTTTCTACTTATTCAAGTAAACAAAAACACTATAAACGAATTATTCTCTTTTTGTTTGAATTAAATGAATTATTTCTAGAAATTTATTTCTAGAGTTAATAACATGGACTAAAAATAAATATATCTATATAAAAATAATTGTGTTTTTTAATTGATCGATACAGATAGAATTTGAACTTGACTTACCAAAGAAAGAAAAGAGGCTATTGGTGTCGACGGCGGATGATGCGGCTTTGATGTTCTTCGAATCGGTGATGGTCTTCACCTAACTACACCAATACAAAAGGATCATCAAAAACAAGTTGTATATATATTTAGGTTCAAAATACTAGTAACAAAATACTAGTTTATGGAAAATATAAACATGATAAACAATTCAGAAACCAATTAAAATAACAAAAAAAAAACCATCATATATATCATCTTTTATATTCCAAAACATAGAACCAAGAATCCAAAACATAGAACCAAGGATCCAAAAAGTGTTAAAAATGCTAAATGCTAAAAATGTTGCTGTTATATATCAAGCCCTACCAAGAATCCAAAAATTAAAATGCATACATATAACCCAGTTTAGACATCAATAGGAGATAAACACATTTGGACATCAATGGATATTAACACATTTTCAAGGATGATAACTCAGTTTGGACATCAATGGAGTTAAACACATTTTCAATAAAGAACATTCCTTGAGAACCAGCCGATGTGGGTGGAGGAAAACGGAGCGAGACGGTGGAGGACGGTACGACGGCGAACGGTGGAGGACGATTTGAGACGGAGAAGGAAATGGGTTTCGCAAGGGAAAGGGTTTTTAGCTTAAGCTTCTGTTTTCGTGTACTGTGAATACAAAGATTCTATTTTTTAAATTCTGACTTATAAGGGTTTAGAAAGCGCTTTCTAAAAGCGCTGGCTAATATGGACCTTAGATAGCGCTTTTGAAAAGCGCTGGCTAATAGTGACCTTTAGCAGCGCTGGCTAATAGTGACCTTTAGCAGCGCTTTTATATTATTTTTAAAAAAAAAATTTATGACTTTAGACAGCGCTTTTTTAAAGCGCTGTCTAAAGTGGCCCTTTACCAGCGCTTATGATAAAGCGCTTTCTAAAGCAATCCTTTAGCAACGCTTTTTAAAAGCACTGTCTAAGGTCATATGTTTAGCAGCGCTTTTAATAATTATTTTATACGTTTTCTGTGTTTTTTTTATAATTCACTTATAGCAGCGCTTTTGTACAAAAGCATTGTCTAATATGCGCTGTTAAAACTCACTTTTGGCATAGTGAGTCTTTCTTCAGAATATTCAGACTGGCTGAATAAAATGGAGAAGATAAAAACTCTAATCTGGAAAGAAATGGGGATCTATGACCTGGTGATGTTGTCGAAGACAGGGTTATCTTACTGCCCTCTCATGTTAGTCTCTTCATTATACTTCTGGGATATCACCTATTTCACGTTTCATCTTCCTTGTGGAATGGTGGCCCCGACCCTTTTTGATATAACAGAGATTACCGATCTTCGACCGACTGGTGATTACTTTGACCGAGAAGATTTACTGAGGATGCCATTGGGTTTTCAGCTACGAAGCCCACATACACCACATTCATCAACCATTTTCATGATAAATATTGCAGCACTGTGTCGGAGGTGGAACATATAGCTTTCTTAGTTATGTGGCTATCTCGCTCCGTCTTATGTACTAAGTCACTTCAAGTGGCTAAGAAGATGCTTACGCTTGCAACACAACTTCACCATGGCTACCCTCTCTGCTTGGCTGAATTGATTTTGGCTAATCTGTATGAGTCCATCAGCAATGGTGTGACTCAACTCAAAGTCATTGGAGACTGGGAAAGCTTGCTCCTTTCTGGCCCCTTTTGGCTTCTTCAACTCTGTCTCAACGCCACTTTCGAATCTTTTCTTCCTCAAAAGAATAAGATAAATGAAGAAGCCCCAGAAATTCTGAACAGGAGGGTCGAAGGTACCAGGCTAGTTTTGTTGACTCCGACTGACGAGGGTAAGCAATTTCAAAAAGCCTTCACCAGCTTTGTGATGATGTTTTCAGAGCGCCAAAATTTTGTTTTGACTATGGCTCCCTTCGCCAGTCGAAAAGTTGGTCCAGAATGGTTCACTTGACCATTTCCTTCAGCTGATGAGGACGACTTAGAGAACGAATATGTGGCTATTTGGGAGTCGTTTCTTCGACCCAGAATTATGCCACTGAGATTCAAGAGTTCGAAGAATCAACTGAGTTTGATTGCTTACCAACCGAATCTTATCTCTCGACAGTTCGACATTGTTCAGTCACTTCCGTCTCCCATCTACTCTCGAGAGAAGCTACTATTGTTTTATAATGCAGATTACTCAGAGGATGCTGCTACCAAGCACATTGGTAGGTACGTTGGTCGGACCGTACTCACTCTGTTCTAATTCAATCTTAATTTTATGTGTTCGCCCATTTTTGAGGGGTGGTGGAGGCAATATTACAACGAAGAATTCTTCGACGAGAAGGATTTCGCCAAGCACCTTCGCGAGGCGTTCAAGCTGTTCTTTGACAAGATCAAGAAAGGTAATATTTTCTTTCCTTTTGTCTCTTTGTCTTAGATTCAATCATTCAACATCCAACTTATATTTACTTCTTGTATAGCTGTCAAGAGGACCACCATCAAAAAGGCTGCTGAAAGCACCAAAGGGGGAAACCCTTCTGTGAACCCTTCACCAAAGGTATTCACTTTCTATTATACCTTTCTCCTTCACTATTTTTTGGTATAGATGTTGATTCCTCCGACTCTTATCTTTTTGGATGTTCAGAAAAGCACTCCCAAAAAACGAAAGGTTCAGGAGATTGAAATCTCTAGTGATGAAGAGGAGGAATCTCCTCCGGTTCCTCTGAAGAGACAAAAATTAAAGAAACCAACTCCTATACCCGAGCCTCGTCCTAAGACAAAAATCAAGATTCCAACTACCAAATCGAGGCCTCCTCCTGTAATCATCAGAGATCCCACTGAGCAAGAGGTAGCCGCTAGGCTGAATAATCCTAGTGAGTGTGACAACTCCAGTCCCGGTGCCGAAATTCCTCTTCAGGTATTTACTTCGACAGACATCTACTGACTTCCTTTTTCCATAATAATTCTGAGAATAAAACTTTTTAATCTTCAGGATACTGCTGGCACTTCTAAACAGGCTCCCATTCCTGTCGAAGGATCTGCCACTCTGTTAAATAGTGAGGGAGATCCTACTTATAGGCCTTCTTCAGCAAAAGGCTCCTTTTTTGAGCTCAGCTAGTGAGGTGAACCAAACTTCTGAGCATCAACATGAGACCATAAAAGAGACAAATGAAGAAGGCCCTATAGGAGAACAGGAAGAAATCAGGGCTCCACTGGATGATGTACAGGAGGGTGAAGAGGAGGAGGCTACTGATGATGTAGTTAGAACATAGATGGAAGGTATGCTGGAGGGGGAGAATCAGAGTGAAAAGATTCCAGAGGCTGATGGCAGAGAAAACTCTACTGAGGGGGCCCAAAATCTTACAAACACTGAAGCTGCCCATGTTCCAGCACAGGTAGCAAATGTGGCTAATGCTATTAACGAGGGTGCTCCTTCGACGGGGTCTCGCACCAAAGAAGATTTGGACTTGTTGAAACATCAAAATCCTCTGGGTTATTTGACTGCCATTCTTGAGGGTCGAGAAAGTTCTTCTGATCACATCGTTTTAATTGCGTCCAGAAAATCTACCTTAACATCTCCTCTTGATGAGGCGCTTTAGAAGGTTAAGGCGCAAATTTTCAAAATGGATTTAATGCTAACCTTGGAGGGAGAACCTACTACTCCCTCCTTACTGAAGACCACTTTGAGGGTTGTTTATCTCCTTGTTGCTTCTCCAGATATAGCTAGCGTTATTTTGGATTTAACTTCATCATTGACCAAGTGTCAACAGACTACAACCGTCGAAGGACTCTTACTCACGAGATCGAAGAGGCCAACAGTCACGTAGCTTCTTCCTGGAACGCTGCTACTGAATCAGCCTCCAAAGTAAAAGAGTTGTCGAAGGCTCAAGAGGCTAGGCAGAAAGAAGCTGAGGAGATTGATCAAGATACAGCTAATATGAGGGCGCAGATTAGAGACCTGGAGGATAAAATTACCGACAATGATAAAAGGAAAGAAGAACTCCTTGCCATCAATGCTGAGCCTGAAAGCCAAGAGGAACTTGCTGAAGGGTTAAAACATGTTGATCAGGCTCAAACGCTCGATGCTAAACTTGAAACATTACATCATTCGAAGGCTCTGTGTGAAAGGCGTCTGGAATTATAGAGGATCAAATACCTTCAGATCAAAGCCAATCTCCCCTTTTAAATTCTATCTCTGTATTTGTATAATCATCTATTGTAATGACTTAAGGCCATTTTGGAAATTTTTAATGAAATTTCCATTTTGGCTTTTTCCTTATTTCAATTGTGACTATACATTGGCTATTTTAACCTCTTGAAGCACAGGTCTATACTTTTTCAAGTATTTACCGTTTACTCTTAGAAGCCTTTGATCTTCATTTAAGTCCCCGATCTCGTAGGCTCCACCAGATAAAGTTTGGATAATTTTGAAAGGTCCTTCCCACTTAGGGGACCATTTTCCCATATTTCTATCTTTTTGATCCATTGGGAGAATTACCTTCCACACTAGATCCTCAGGAAAAAATGTGTTAGGTTTTACTTTTCGATTGTAGGATTTTTTGACCCTTTTCTTCTGTAATCTTAAGAGGTCTAAAGCTTTCAACCTTTCTTCGTCCAAATCAACTAATTCG
This sequence comes from Vicia faba, assembly GCA_948472305.1. NCBI lineage: Eukaryota > Viridiplantae > Streptophyta > Magnoliopsida > Fabales > Fabaceae > Vicia > Vicia faba. The sequence continues at coordinate 1,483,229,087 of OX451739.1, read as the reverse complement.
TCCAACATCATATTCTAATAAACTTCAGAAGGGATATCCTGATGTCTCTGCACCCTCGTTGACTGTAGACAAATTTCCACTGGCAATACCGCATCATGGCCATAAGTTAGACGAAATGGTGTTGTTCCTGTAGCCTCTTTAGGAGAGGTTCGACAAGCCCATAAAACCTCATCTAACGTCTTGTGCCAGTTTCTTGGCTTCTTTCCCACGTGTTTCTTTATTAAATTGATTACTACCTTATTTGCAGCTTCGACTTGGCCATTGGCTTGTGCATAGTAAGGTGTAGACATTCACAGTTTGAATCCCATTTCTGAAGCAAATTCTTGCATTTTTCGACCAGTAAAGATTGATCCTTGATCTGTCATTATTGTCTCAGGGGTTCCAAATCTATATATAATGTACATTTGAATAAATTTAATGATATTCTCTTGGTCTACATTGACTAAAGGAATTGCTTTAATCCATTTAGTAAAATAATCAGTGCCCACCAATATGTATTTCTGATTTTTAGAGGATATTGGTCGAATTTCTGCAATAAGATCTAAAGCCTATCCTCTAAAAGGCCAAGGTTTCACAATCGAATGAAGTTCGCTTGCTGGTACATGTTGGATTCCTGTATGTACTTGAAATTCTTGATATCCTTTTGCAAACTCAACACAATCTTTTAACATAGTGGGCCAATACAGTCCTTGTCGAAACATCAACCATTTCATCTTATGGACTACTTGATGTGCTCCACATGCTCCGATGTGCATGGTAGAAAGGGCTATATATGCTTTTGTTTCACTTAGGCATTTCAGTAGCACACCTTCAGGTGTTTTCTTGAATAATTCGTTTCCCATTAGTATATAGATTAATTCCCTATACTTTATCTTTCGCTCCGTCGAAGCCACTGGATTCTGTAAATAATTTACTATAGGCTTTCTCCAATCTTGTTCTGTTAGATTGTCTATGAACGAAATTTCGAAGTTTTCATGATCAGTGTATCCCAATGTTGTTGTTTCGAAATCTATTGGAGATAACTTAGTGGATGCTACTCTTCCTCTAACTTTGATTGCTTCTTGTAGTTTTCCTTTGGAAATTTTATACCCGGAAGTGATCTGTGCTAAATCATTAGCCACTTGATTTTCCAATCTTGGTATATGTCGAATGTTAACCACTTCGAAATTCTTCAACAAACGCCTGGCTATTATGAAATACGTGATAAGATTTTCTATTATGCATTTGTATTCTTTCGTAACTTGTTTTAGGACTAATCTGAGTCTCCCATTATTTTAAATCGAGTTTCCCCCAATTCCAACAAGATTTCAAGGCCTACGATTAAAGATTCATATTCAGCCTCATTATTCGAACAATCTCCTTCGATCTTGTACTTAAATTTTGTTGGAATTTTGTTTGGAGAAATAATTAGAACCCCCACTCCAGTTCCGTCTTTATGACTAGAACCATCAAAGTATAACTTCCAAGGTTCAATCTCCAAGTAATTTAGTGATTCTTCATTTATTGAGTGGTCGACTATAAAGTCTGCTACCACTTGACCTTTCACATCCTTGAGAGGCATAAAGGTTAATGAATACTTAGTTAATGCAAGTGCCCATTTTCCAATTCTACTGTGTAAAATAGGTTTCAACAATATATATTTGAAAACATCAAAATGAAACGAAACATAAACATCAACTGGTTTAATATATTGCTTGAGTTTTGTACACGAGAAGTAAAGACATAAACATAGTTTTTCAACTTCGTTATATCTAGTTTCTGCATCATTTAAAACTCTACTGAGGTAGTAGATGGGTCTTTCGACACCATTCTCATCCTCTTGAGCTAACATGCTCCCTAAGTTTTTATCAAATGCAACTATGTACAATCTCATACTTCTATTTCTACAAGGAGGTACCGGAATAGGTGGCTTGGTGAGGTACTCTTTGATTTTCTCGAAGGCCTCTTGTTGTTCTTGCCCCCATTAAAATCCTCCTTTGCTGAGTCGAAGTAGTGGTGAGAAGGCTTGCGTTTTCCCACTGAGGTGGGATATAAATCTCCTTAGGAAATTTATCTTGCCAAGTAGAGACTGCAACTCCTTCTTGTTGGTTGGCGCTTTGGCTTCCAAAATAGCTTTAGTCTTGTTTTGGTTTATCTCGATTCCCTTTTTATGGACCATAAAGCCTAAGAAGTCCCCTGCTTTGACACCAAAAGCGCACTTTAGAGGATTCATTTTCAGACCATAGTGTCTCATCCTCTCAAAGGATTATCAAAGATGATCCATGTGAGCCTTCCCTGAAACATATTTGACAATAATATCATTAATATAAATTTGCATAAAAGTCTCAATAAAATCATGGAAGATAGAATTCATTACTCTTTTATACGTTGCCCCTGCGTTTTTTAGGCCAAAAGGCATCACTACCCATTCGTAAGTGCCTAAGGCCTCAGGGCAACATAATGCTGTTTTCGACACATCCTCTTCAGCAATAAAAATTTGATTATATCCAGAGTATCCGTCAAGCATACTCATGTACTTGAAACCATCGGCAGAATCGACAAGCATTTTCGCCACAGGCATTGGATATTCATCTTTGGGTGATGCAACATCCAGATCTCTGAAATTAATGCACACCCTTAAGGTACCATTTTTCTTTATAACAGGTACTATATTTGAAATCCATTCGACATACCTGGTCGTTCAGATGAACTTGCATTTCAGCAGTCTTTCGACTTCTGTTTTGATTTTCGACAGAATCTCCGGTGCAAAGCGCCTTGGAGTTTGCTTGACAGGATTCTTTCCAGGTTTTATTGGCAATTGTAGTTCCACCAAACTTCTATCGAGACCAGGTATTTCGTTATAATCCCATGCAAAGC